>JAQJVK010000002.1:64840215-66040215 GCA_035578135.1 Flexamia atlantica
AATAAATATACTAAAAAGGATTTAAACATTTTTAAACAAATATTGGAGGATACAAATGCGCATAAGAAAAATTATTCTAAAAATTTTAATGTTCATAGAAATGCATCAGAAAAATATAAAACTATTATTGCTAAACTTTTCCCACCAAAAAGAAGGGAACCCATAAAAAGAAAATCATTATCTTCTGCTGAAATAAATATTTTACATAAAAGAAGAAAAACAAATCAATCAAGTTTATCAGGAAAAGGATTATTAAAAAACTTGTATGATACTAATATAATATACTACAACGATATAAACAAATTGGTTGACAGAATGAAGTTGATATATGAAGCTAAACAAGCCGGACATAGTGGTTTAGAAAATGAATGGGTAGCTTTGGTCGGCGAATTGCGAAATCGAGGAGTAATTGCATAAAAATATGAGTATATAGAATACAAGCATAACCGATTAAACATTCAGTATAACCATGAGTGTGGATAAGTTTGGACGGTATTCCGAAACTGGAAGCAAATCAGGATCTTATGGAAAAAGAGGTGGTTTACCACTAACATCCGATGGAGATTATGATATAAGTAACAAACGTTTAAAGTTTGTAAATGATCCAAAAGATGATAATGATGCAGTAAATTTCAAAACTTTAAAAAGTGAAACATTACCTAGCTTAAAGCTTCAAAATGAAGTGTATAACGCTAATTTTTATAGAATTGCAAATCTTCCAAAACCAATAGATAAGAATGATTCGGTAAATAAAGAATATTTAATGTGGTACATAAACCAAACCTTAAGATATGATCCTAAAAGTAATAATAAAGCATATGATGCAAAAGATCTTAGAATAGCCAATATAGCAGATCCTGTTAATGATCAAGATTCAGTTACCAAAAAGTATTTACATTCAGTCATACCTGAAAAAACAGATAAATTTTCCTTTTACAACTTTGTAATACACGATATTGGAGACCCTAAAGATATGAAAGATGCGGTAAACCTTCAATATGTTACAGATCATTGTATTACACATGATATTAAGTCAATTGATTGCAAAAATAAAGTGTTAACTAACGTTAAGGAGGGAACTGCAAAATCAGATGCAGCTACAATAAGTCAAATAATGAAATTAAACAATAACAAATGGGATGCGGATGCAAAAATAATTACTAATGTTAAAGAAGGGTTGAATGATGTTGATGTAGCAACAATTGGACAAGTTCCTGCATTAAAAGAAATTTCATCAAGACTTGGTCAACAAGGCTTTGATTGTAAAGAAAGACCACTATTTAATGTTGGAATGGGAGTAAATGACAGTGATGCAGTTAGAGTAAAAGAATGGCGTGAAAGATGCTTAAGAACAGAAAAACACAAAAAGTTTTTTCATTGTCAAAACTTGCGATTGACTAGCTTAGATGACCCTATTGATATTGTTGATGCTGTTAATGTAAATTACATTATAAGACTCTTAAGTGTAGTGTTATATGATGTTTATAATACGATAAAGCCCATAAAAGCTGATCAAAAACTACATTGGGTTAAGAAAAATGTTATAGAAAAATATTTTTTAAATATGAAAACTGGAAATTTAAGATTTGCTCAAGTTGATGTTGATAAAAAGGATACGATCCTACCAAAAGACTGGGTAAAAGTTTATTACCCATAAACAAAATACATGTTTATTATAAATAAACAATGTCAAAGGATAAGTGCATCATTCATTATAAAGAATTTATAAAATAAACAAGTATTGGCATTTCCTTTCACTATAAAAAACCATGTTGAAAGTTCAACGCATCAGTCATAATCGACACGTTATAAAGAGAGGAAGAGGAATAGCATCAACAGCACTTTCTCTTATTACTAAGCCGGTTGGAGCTATAGTTAACAAAGCTATCGATTTATTACCTGTAGAACTACATTTACCAGGAGGTTATCAATATTGTGGTCCAGGAACAAAATTGAAAAAAAGACTCGCTAGAGGAGATCTTGGAATAAATAAACTTGATCAAGCCTGCAAACAACACGATATAGCATATTCAAAGTTTGCAGATACTAAAAATAGATCAATAGCGGATAGAGCACTTGCTGAAAAAGCTTGGCAAAGAGTAACATCCAGTGACGCTAGTATCGGTGAAAAAGCAGCAGCTTTAGCGGTATCAGCAGCAATGAAGGGTAAAACGATGTTTGGAGGTGGAAAGAAGAAAGGAGGTGGAAAAAGGAGAAGAAAACCTGCAAAGAAACGTGGAGGAAATATAAGAAGAAAACGACGATCCACCGCAGGTAAAAATAAAAAGAAACAAACAATATGGTCAATGATAAAAAAAGGAGGAGGATTATACCTAAGACCGTATCGTGTGTATTAAACAGAAAAAAACAATTACTAATTCCAAATAAAGAATTAACAGATAAAGAATTAATTACTTATGTTTCTTGTTAAAAAATTCCATTTTTTAGAGGAGTGTTTATGAAAGATGCATTACCTGTTAAAATATGGAAAAATGAAACCGGAATAGTAAATTTAGATAATAGTAAAGGATCAGGCACTCATTGGGTATGTTATAAGAAACTAGGATCAACTATTTACTACTTTGATAGTTTTGGTAATCTCCCACCACCAAAAGAACTACAATATTACTTTAAAACAGCTAAAAATGTACTATACAATTATAAAAGAGAGCAACCTGATGATACGGTAATCTGTGGACATTTATGTTTAGATTTTTTAACAAAAAGCGTTAGTCAACTTTAAGATGTCTTCCTATACAGTATCATTAACTGGAACTTCATCTACTTTGCGAAGTGTTCTTTTCCCTGCGTTACGTTTGGAAAAAGATAAATTATGGGAAGCCGCATTATTAGATATAACAACTTATAATTCTATTCCCAACGTTACTGAAAATGTTAATGACAAAATACATTATTACAAAACAAAAGATAAAAATACAAACAAATATTCAGATATACAAGTATTTAGTTTACCCACTGGAGCATATGAAATTGATGATATAAATGAAGCGATACAAAATCATATGGGAAAAGATAATATAACAATAAAAGGAAATAACAATACTATGAAAGCTGAAATTAAATCTAAATATTATATAGATTTTAGCAAAGAACATTCAATTGGTAGTTTATTAGGATTTCCTAAAACAACAAAAATTTTAGAACCTAATATTAACCATTCAGGTGCTAGAACTGTAACAATAATGAAAGTTAACAGTATAGATATTACATGTAATATTATACATGGTTCTTATAGAGATGGTGAAAATACTCATATATTGCACACATTCTATCCAACGGTCGCTCCGGGTTTTAAAATTGTGGAAAAGCCACAAAACTTGGTGTACCTACCGTTAAACACCAGTTTTATTTCAGACATTGTGGTGAACATACTAGATCAAGACGGAAATCATATTGATTTTAGAGACGAACCTATAACTATACGAATACATATAAAATCAACCGTATAACAATGGGGTTATCATTTAAAAAGAAAGAGCTGACTGGTAAACAAGTCAGTAGCACTTTAGCTATAGAAGGATTAACAAGTGATAACATTCGTTTTCTAGAAGAAATTGGATTAAAACTTATTAATAATGGAAATATTGGATATAGCGCAGGGTCCGACATTCGACGAAACCTTATGGGAAAAGGAATATCATACGCACAACCCTTACGCTTCATCAAAATTAAATAATAATGATGAAATTAGAATTCCCATACAACAACAGGATATTTATACACTTCCATGTGAAAGTTATTTGTATATCGAAGGAAGAGTAACAAAAAGAGATGGAAGCACTGCAAGTACTGTTCCGTTCATAAATAACCCCATGGCATATTTGTTTGATGAAATAAGATATGAAATTTCCGGAGTTACAGTAGATTCAACAAAAAAGGTGGGAATTACAAGTACATTAAAAGGATTAGCATCTTTAACACCGAGTGAAAAAAATATGCTAGCCGCCGCAGGATGGGTAGCACCCGATTCCAGTACAATCACTCCAAACACTTCAGGCAATTTTGACTTTTACATTCCTTTAAGATTACTTTTAGGCTTTGCCGAAGATTACCGAAAAATAATAATAAACGTAAAACAAGAATTAGTTTTGTTAAGATCATCAAACGACAAAGATATTATTCAAGCAACTGATGGAACAACGGAAGCTACTTTAGAATGGAAAATGCAATTAGACAAAATTGTTTGGAGAGTACCGCATGTACGGTTAAACGATCAGAATAGAATTTCATTATTAAGAACTTTAAAATCAGATCGTGATATCGTAATACCATTTAGAAGTTGGGAGTTTCATGAATATCCGGTTTTACCGGAAACACAACGTCATACATGGACTGTAAAAACTTCTACTCATTTGGAAAAGGCAAGATATGTAATATTTGGATTACAAACAAAAAGAAGAAACGAAATAACTAAACATGCTGGTGAATTTGATCATTGCAAACTTACAAATTTTAAGGTGTTTCTAAACTCTCAATTCTTTCCATACGACAACTTCAACATAAACTTTACAAAAGACAGGTTTAGCGTTTTGTACGATATGTACGCAAGATTCCAAAATTCATATTATGGAAAAACAAACACACCTTTATTAACGCCAAACCAATTTAAATCTAACTATCCGATTGTTGTAGTTGATTGTTCAAAACAAAACGAATCTGTAAAATCTTCCAGTGTAGATATAAAAATAGAAATGGAATTTGAACAAAATGTACCCAAAGATACATCTGCTTATTGTTTAATTTTACATGATAAAATTGTTACATATACACCTTTAACAGGAATTGTAAAAGCAGTTTTGTAAAATGAAAAGGAAAAAAATACCCCCACCACTCGGTTATAAAAGCAGGAGCGGGAACGAAAATTGTTTAGTTTACTGTCTACAGTTGTATGGGTAACATCGTCTACAGCATTATAAACAAAATGAGTTCTTTATCAGTTGTACAAGACGTTTCCGAAACAGCACCTTTATTGGAAAATGATGATAAACATTTTGAAGAAAATATTGTAAAGGAAATTGATGACTTTTTAAAGTTTGGAAAACAAAATAAAAAGTTGGAAAATAATAAAACAAACGTAAGAAAGAAAAGAAAACTTGAAGAAAATATTCCACCAAACATTTTAACTGAAGTTTTCCTTCGCATCTTTTATCCTATTTCATCTTGCATGAGTAAAAGTGTGTCGATAGGATTGGTAAAATCATTAGACTACTCTCCCGCAGTAATACTAAGCCATGGAACAAAGATGGTTTTATTTTCAGAAAATGCTTGGGATTCCTTTTTAAAACATCTACATCTTATTGAATGTTATTTAGCCAACAGTTTCTTTGGAAGAAAAACTAACATTCGACTTTTGGATTGTGACAATGAAATTGACATTATTAAACATCGTGGTCAACAACAAGTAAGAATTAGAGACTCGACACAATTTGAAAATAAAATTCTTCTAACACGTGAAGAATTTTACATTTTAAACTATGCAACATCACCTATTACCAGGTATATGAAACAATTAGTATTTTCAAGCTCTGTTATTAAGGAATATCTGGTAGATGCATGCGAAAAACAACCAGAAAGCACTTTACAATACGGACCAATAGATACATCCATCTTTAATAGAATACCTCACGAAGTGGAAATGTGGAGGCAGTTAAGAAACTTTGAACCTTTTACTGAAGTTGCAACGGAGGCTACAGAAGAAGAAACCAACAACAACAACAACAACAGTACAGAAGAAGAAACCAACAACAACAATAATACAGAAGAAGAAACTTTGCTAGGTTAAAACTACAATGTAATTTAACAAAAGAATAAACCGTGGGGTAGGCCTACTGGGGATGGTGCCCACGTTAAACATACACCAACGCGCCTACAACTGTACGGCCTGGTTTATATATATATATCTAACCTACCGTGGTGTGGAAAACAGTTGATCAGCAGACACCGTGATGAGCAGACAGGATGAAGAAATGGCAGCAAAACCTTGTGTAATTGAATTTCAAGCATTTCGCGGAAACGATGATAGATTTATCATAAAAGAATTGGTAATTTTGGATTTGCTTACACAAGTAGCATACCCGTTTTTATTTGAAGCACCGTGTTCTGTCCATGAACTAAAGTCAAAAGCTAAAATAACAAACAGATGGCTAACAAATAATTTTCATCATATCCATTGGTATGAAGGTTTCCTACCGTACAACAATGTACACAAAATTATGTTTCATTTTTGCAAACAATTTACACACATATATACCAGAGGATTGGAAAAAAAGAATTGGATACAACAGTACACAAACAAAGAAGTTTTAAACATAAAAGTGGACAAAACATTTCACTTTGATGCTAGAAATATTTGTGTTTCTACAATAAATCCGAAACACAACCAATCTCAATGCGCATTACAAAACGCGTATCACTTGGCTGCTTACTTACAACAACAAACGGAAGAATGTAGTGGGGGTTCCGAAGGTTATATAAACGAAGAGGCAACACACCCCGAGTATCAGTCTAACTCCATACTCCGAACAGACAACATCTCCTGTGAAGGATGGCATCACAACAGTTTCTCCAATGTTTAGTTGAACAATTCAACTTGCATTCAAAATCAAATACTCTAATTATCAAGAAATGTTCAGAATTAAAAGAACAGAAACATTATATTGTTCATGAAATGAAGAAAATTGATACAACGCATGGAGACGCAGTCGTCGCATCTTTATCCGATGCACCATATACACCGGGTGATGAACCAAAGTTTCAAGTATATCTTCCAAAACGATTCGTCCAGTTGCTGCAAAATGAAGATCTGCGGGAAATTCAACCAGGATCATTATATTTGGTGTCACACGGAATGAGCGGAAACAACTCTACGGAACTAACTCTGCACATCGCACAAAAATAACATTGTAAAAAAATGTTTTAAATAAAAAGATAAAAAACAACAACATATCAGTATATGTTTTTATATACTGATATGTTGTATTTTTTTAAAACCTCAAACGGATGACCTTGAACTTTTAATCGATAGTATTATTCGATTATTTTATTCGATAGTATTATTCGATTATTTTATTCGATAGTTTTATTCGAATACTTTACATAAATACGAAACTTTAACGTTGAGAGGCTCAGTTCTGTTTAAGACAAGCTACAACCAACATGTCATCCAAAAGAAATAATCTAACACTTATAACTTATTGTTGCAAAGAAAAATGTTTTAGAATACCTGAAGATCAAGTTGACGGACAAGCTTGTACAAAATGTAATTCTTTCTGCTATTGTAAATGTAGTTGCAAAACATATCAAAAGAACCGGTTGGATAAACTAGAAGAATTACAACATCGACTCGGTCTATTGTGGCAACGATTAAATTCAAAGTGATTAAACAAACACCTGCCATTACCCCCACCACTACCCCCACTACCATCGGAGGTACCTGCAGCACCGGCTTTGCAATAGTCATTCCTGCTACACCTCTCGTCGAGTAAACAACTCTAGTCATGTCTCTCAACATTCGCGGGATTCACTACAACACTATCAATCTTACAACCTACAAGGATTTGGAAATTTTTAGTGAAGAACTAAAACAACTTATAACCACTGGGTTTGGTTTATCTTTAGAACTTTATGCAACAAACAATCAAAACGAAAAAAATGTGTTTTTGCCAACTTACAACAACAAGAAGAATGAAAATAAACAAGAAATTTCAGCACCGACAACAACTTACTTTTCAAATTTGGGAGCAAACTTTACTAACTTGTAAAATAATACTTTTGTAAAAAAAAACAAATAAATAAAAAAAGAAAATATCTTGCATTTTTGGATTTTCCGAAAATGCAAGATCTTTTTTAAAAACATCCCCAATCGACCTTGACACACTTCCGGCCATTTAAAATTTAAATACCCAGCACAGCAGGGCATTTAAACTTTAAATACCCACCTACAACACGTCACAGCTACGTCACAGCTGATGACGTCACTTCCGGTCACGTGACCGGAAGTAGCTGTCAAAAAATTGACTGCCTGTCAAAGTTTGATTGGGCCAGAAACGCCACATCGCCACTACTAAATTCCCTCGGTCATTTCGCGGCAATAAAATCTAACGGTTGTATCGTAGTCGGTAATCTCGGTTGTATCATACTGGACGTATACTCGTTAAATGTCTTGGTGGTTTCGCAACCGCGTTAAACCTCTTAGGCCTGATTTAAGAACTCTCGGACGATTCGCGGCCGCAATTTTTTCGCATATATTTTTTACAAATTAAAACATATCACCCTCCCCGACCCTCCTTCTTAAGATCCGATTCCACCATTACCCCGAATAATGAACGACTCAACACCAGCGCCCGCGCCCAGGCCACAAAATGGGGTAGCGGATTTGTACCCCCCGGATTCGTACCCCCCACAAAAAACGCTACGTCATTTTGACGTTACAGAAGGCGGGACCTAAATCGCTCGAGAAACAGCCCGCGACTGGAAATGTACCCTCCAATACATTATCAAATCATCAACACCTAAATGGTTTGCAATTAAATTATTTCCCTTAAGTCTGACCCCGGAATTGTACCCCCCGGATTTGTACCCCCCGTCGCCAAATCCTCAAGTCCTACCCCGGATTTGCACCCCCCGGATTTGTACCCCCCGTCGCCAAATCTTCAAGGACTATCCCGGATTTGTACTCCCCGGATTTGTACCCTCCGTCTCCAAATCTTCAAGTACTACCCCGGATTTGTACCCCCGATTGAGTTAGGACGAAATGAATGGCTTAAAAACCTCCTCCGTGAAACTTTACATATTTATACCAAGTTTCATGGCAAACAGTCCAACGGAATACGAGACCATAACCAGGAAACATATATAATCAAACTTACATTGTTTTTATGAAGTTAGATATTCAAAACAATATTTTATCCAATACTTTCATCACGTATTATTGACAGATTTTCTAGCCTACTTAATGATGAATAAGACTACACAATATAATAGTAATAAGACATATTCGTAGAATAATATTAGGCAATAATTTAACGAACAGCCGGGGATTTACGAGAACTAATTAAAAAAGTTAACAACAACAACAATGAATATTGACCCGGTATATTTCCATGGTCGGTCAAACTGGATTTGAGCACAGGGGGTACAAATCTGGGGGATACAAATCCGGGGTAGGACTTGAAGATTTGGCGACGGGGGGTACAAATCCGGGGGGTACAATTCCGGGGTCGGACTTAATTATCAAGTATGCAGCTGTTCAGCCAACCGTGAAATGTCAGTTGATTAAAATACATAATAATTTATCCGTCCTAAAAGTTCGCTGCCGGAATTGTACCCCCCGTCCTGTGACGTCAAAATGACGTAGCGTTTTTTCTGGGGGGTACAAATCCGGGGGGTACAATTCCGGCGACCCCACAAAATAAGCTTTCGCACCTCACTCGCTTTGAGTAAATCGACTGCCGCCCTTCCGCCCAGTATGACGCATTACGCAAAATAATAGTGTAGTCTGATATGAAAAAATTATCTAATGTACTAAAAAACTTCTCTCCGGACTTTTTATAGTTTTATTAGTGTATGAATCTGAGAGAAAACGGAAAAATTGCAAAATACCCCCGTTGCAGCAGAATTGCATAATTCAAATGCAAAACAACATATTTAAATCCAACATTGCGCGATTTTACATGTTTGGTAAGCCCCATAAGAATAACATGGGGAATGAGTATGCAGGTTTGCTGCTACAGGTATATAAAAACTGGGTAGTTTTAATTCAATATTTAGTAGATCTGAACTAGAAAAAGCCATTTACCAAGTTTTATCAAGACTAGTGGCTTGTAGGGGCAAAAGCCCCTAAAAATAAAGTACAAATGCTGGATATTTAATGTTTCCTTCACACTCATGGCTCGGTAACAGTTTGACGGAATTAAACGTTTAAAGAGTAATGTTTAAAGATGTTTTGACATTTGCTAGTAAGTATCAGAATTTTAAGAAAGGGCGTTACTTCAGTATAGTAAAGGGCTGAATTTTTTGGAACAGTGGCGCTATCCGTCGTTCTCAAAACAAACTCAGTCCACTTTGTTTACAATTAAACATATGGACATGGTTTGCAGAAATTCTTAAGGTTAACCACAGACTGTAGCACTTAAATTATTTCCCAAAAGAAAATAAAATAAATAAGGATGAAATCAGAAAATGGTCTCCCGTTGACGACTCCACGCTCCACGTTGGAGACTTTGGCTCTACTTCATGAGGAAGTTAGGTTTGGAGACCATGAGTTTGGTAAATAGTTAATATTAAAGATTTTTATGGTTGCCCGGGAGTAAATACCGCTTTGTCTTTGTAGATCCAAGATTAAATATACTTTTGATTATCCAAATTTAAATGTGAACCTTTTTGGTAGGATCAAATTTAAAGTTTATGTTACATTCAATAGCTTTTAGTGCAGCACACTGTTGTTTCTCAGTCAAAACTATGACCATTTCCGACCGCGCATAAAACCGGTAGAGCTGGGCCCTAAAAGTGATGAATGAGGTCTTCTCTTTACCTATAGCCTGCGTTATTCGATTGTGTAAATGTTACAAATCACTTGGCTTTAAATCAGCATCAGCTACTACTACATGATACAGTGTAAAGGTCGAATTTAATTTGTCTGGCTTTTTAAGGTTGAGATCCCTAAATTATAAGAACGGAAAATTTAAAAGTAAAAAAAAAAAAACAGTCATGTGTTATAGTACGTTCAACCTATTTTGCTGGATTTTAAACAAACCATATATCAACATCTAGCTCTAGCACGTGGTTTTAAATCAAGTATAAGCAACACATGTTTTAATGTAAACAAAGCAGACGTTTTTAGATTACAATGATCTTATTTTCTGATAAACTTTAAGAAATTTCCGTACTTCATGGGTCCCTGGCATCAAGACCTTCTATTTGAGCCCCCTCCTATTATCCTGCGACTTTCCAAACTTCTACAATTTTGCCTACATATATATTTATATCGACCACTTGGCATTGTATCGGTTTGAAATCGGTTATAACGTAAACGAAACAAACACACTTAACTCTTTATAATTTTAAATTGTAAATGTATACTCAAAGCCGTAGTTATAAGTCTGAAAATCTTAAAGTTGAAATATTTATTTGTTATAGTACATTGAACATAGTTAGATGCCTTTTGAAAAAAAACCAGATGTCAACATCTAGCATATGTCTTTGAATAAAGCATCAGTACCACATGTTTGAATGTAAACAAAGCAGACTTTTTTAGATCCCAATGCTTTTTAAATGGCAGATTTTTTACGTTATTTCTCGATTTCTGGTTGATTTCAAGCAATTTCAGTATTTTTCCCGCCATCACGTAATAGAGACCTTTAATTTGAGCCGTCTCCCATCTTTCTACGACTTGCCAGACGCCCACAATTTTGACGCAAAGAATCGCCTTACGAAATTAAATATATGATATGTTGAGTAATAAGCAAGATATAGAATTTTACGTATTTCCCATAAGGTTAACATTGGGACAACGTACTGTGTTTACCAGTTTCAATATTTCGCTAACCAATGGACATAGAGCAGTGATTCAAGATACTAAATTGTTTGTTTTTTTGAGCTGAATTCATTGGTGCCAACAAAATATTCGGTAAATTTTATTTTTCTATGTAAAAAATTCAAAAAACCCATTTTTGGGGGTGTTTTTCCCCTTTACCCTCCCCTTCCGGTGGTCCGATCGGGCTGGTTCACGAACTCGTCCGAGTGATTGCCACTTTACACGTCTGTACCAATTTTCATTAAGATTGGACCATTTTTACGGCCGCTATCGTGCTAACAGACACATACATATATATATATATATATATATATATATATATATATATATATATATATATATATTCGAGCGAATGGTGTTTTTTTCCTCTGGTGGCCCCAAAACGAAAAGTTATCATGGTCTCGGGCTTAGGTCTTACCATGAGACCTACGGTAATAGCTTCTTCCCTATAGGGGAAATTCGCTAAAACGTTCTACATTATTTTAGTAAATTTTTAATTGGCCGTCAAAATTTGCCGCCCCTAGAAATTTGCCGCCCTGGGCCCGGGCCCATGTGGCCCATACCTAAATCCGGCCCTGGTGATACGAGACTTATGGAGATATGAATTTCCACTAGCATATTTCAGGAAAAGCAGACTAATTAAAATATTGAAACTGCAAGTTTAATATTCATATACTTTAATTGATAGATTTTCTTTTCATAGGTTGTAATTATTTCCATTTATGGGTACAATTCCAAAGTAACGTGTCCCGCATTTATAGACCAGATGAAACGTTTTTCTTTTTTTCGACTCTACAGATCTTTTTATCTTACACTACCACCATTTTTTTTTTTTTTTTTTTTTTTTTTTTTTTTTTTTTTTTTTTTGGGTAGGAGGTGGAATGCGTTTACGCACACTGAGGGGCTCGTTGTCCCCTCAGTAGTGTCGGACTCCCACGAGCTCGATGTCCCGTGAACTACCGACTAAACCACCTCCCTCGGCACCGAGGACACTAGCCTGGAACTGTTTCACACATTACTTCGGGCTAGGCCTTTTATATTACGCCGCTAGGGCAACCTCCGTGGGGAAATGCTGAGGATTAAGGCCGATCGAGGTCGACCTTTTTCGCCCGAAGAATGGCCTGGACGTAGTGCTTGACACAGTTCCAGTTGCCCTCTCCCTGGAGCATAGCTCCGACGATGTTGTTTGGGCTGACGATCACGCCGATCTCAGATGAAAGCGAGGCTCGGCGGACGTGCCAACGGTCGCACTGAAAGAAGGTGTGCTCGGACGTGTCTGGGATGCCGGGGCAATACAGACAGTCCGGGCTGGCGACTTTGCCCATCCGGTGCAGATAGGCTCGGAAGTACCCGTGCCCAGAAAGAAACTGGGTCACGTAGTAATCGACCTCGCCGTGCTGCCGTTCCACCCATGGTCGGACGGAAGGTATGAGCTGGAAGGTCCAACGTCCCCTCAGCTCGGCTTCCCAGTCGCGCTGCCAAGAGTCGAAGCAGCGATCGCGCTCTTCCCTGGCAGCTGTTTCCCGGCCCACTTCAGGCCTCCTCCGGTAAATCGCCTGCCTCTCCCTCGCGAGGAAGAGGACGGGAATGACTCCGGCGATCACCATCACAGCAGGCTCGGAGACTGTGCGGTAGGCTGAAGCGACCCGCAGAGCTCCTCGGCGCTGGACTCGGGCAAGCCGATCTCGAAAGACTCGCTTCTCGAGTGCGTGAGCCCATACCTCCGCCCCGTACAGCAAGACTGACTGGACGGCAGTCATGAGCAGGCGGCGCTTGCAGGAGCGAGGACCGCCGACATTGGGCATAAGCCTACCAAGGGCAGCGACACCCTTAGCGGCTTTGTCGGCGGCGCGCCGGATCTGCTCGCCGAAAGACAGTCTGCTGTCGACCATGACTCCCAGGTACTTTGCAGCAGGCTTAGTCTCGAGTGTGACGTCACCTATCTGCACCGGGAACACGGTGTTAATCCTCTTTTTGGTGAGGACAACGATCTCCGTCTTACTGATAGCCAGGGACAAGCCGTGATCTCGCATCCACCCGTTGACCTTGGCCATTACCACGCTGAGCCTCAGTTTTGCCTGCTCGACGTTCCTCGCAGCGATCAAGGCAGCGACGTCGTCAGCATAGCCAACGAGGCGGGTCTCATCGGGCATGTCTAGCCTCAGCAAACTGTCGTAAGACACGTTCCAGAGATCTGGTCCGAGAATGGACCCCTGCGCAGCCCCGGAAGTGATGGGAATGCGCCGCTGGCCTTCGGTCGTGTCGTACAAAAGAACACGGTCTGACAAATACGCCTCGATCATACGCAGGAGGTAAGAGGGAACTTGGAACGTATGCTCAAGCGCCCATAGCATATCGCTCCACCTAGCGGAGTTGAAGGCGTTCTTCACGTCGAGCGTGACGAGAAGGACCACGCGGCGCGACCAGTGGTTGTGGTCCTCCGCCCTCCGCACTGCCTCAACTACCTCCTGGATAGCGTCGATGGTAGAGCGACCGGATCTGAAGCCGTACTGCTGCGGGGACAAGTCCCCCGCAGAGACGATGGCCTCGGTCAGCCTGACGCGCAAGAGCTTTTCAAGCACTTTTCCGGCCGTGTCGAGCATACACAGGGGTCGGAAAGAAGAAGGGGTCCCCGGTGTGCTCTTCGCCTTCGGGATAAGAACAAGGCGAGCAACCTTCCACGAAGAAAAGAAAACGCCTTCCGCCAGACACGCGTTGAACATATCGAGCAGAAGCCTTGGATTCACCTCCGCAGCGAGCTTGAGCACCTCCGCCGGAATGCCATCGGGACCGGGCGCTCTTCTGGGTCGTAGGGATCGGACGGCGGCGGTGAGTTCCTCTTCCCGGAAAACTGGGAAGGCGCCTACCTCTCCGAATTCCCTGACTGGCCGAACTGGGTGGCTGGGAAACAGTGTATCGACGACGACGGCCATGGCTTGTGGTTCCATGACCGCAGGTGGTGAGCGAGCCCCTAGCTTCTGGGTTACAAGTTTGTAGCCCATCCCCCAGGGGTCGTTGTCGATATCCTGACACAGCTGCTTCCAGCACCTGACTTTACTCCGGTTGATGGCACCGCGGAGCTCTCGGCGGGCCGCTCTGTGCTCAGCCGATCTGGCATTTGCATCAGGGCGGTTCCTGGCTCGCTGCGCAGCTCGTCGGAGACCAAGGCATCTCCTCCGGAGTTCCGCGATTTCAGGCGTCCACCAGTAAACCGGCTTCTTCCTGTGGCGGCGGGAAACTCCGGGCATCGACTGCTCACACGCGGTCGCGATGAGACGCATCGTCGATGCTGCCAGATCGTCGGCACCTGTGAAATTCACAATGCTCTGGTCTTTGATTACTTCTTTAAAAGTGTCTTTGCTCAGACGACTGGTGTTCCAGCGTCGAGCCAGAGGAGCAGGTTCAGCGCGCAAGCGCGCACCCTCGGGAAGGACCTTGAAGAGGATCCCCTGGTGGTCGCTAGAGGAATACTCCTCGCAGACACGCCAGTCGGAGATCCGCTGGACAATCCCTTCAGAGGCAAGGGATATGTCAGGGATCGTCTCTCTGCACCCCGGACGGCGAAAGGTGGAAATGCCGCCTGTATTAAGGATACAGAGGCCCGACCTGGCAGCCGACTCGAGGACGTAACGACCTCGAGTGTCGGTCCGCGGGGAACCCCATTCCACGGCTTTTGCGTTAAAATCGCCACCGACTATGACCCCGCCAGAGATTTTCATGATCTCATCCTCAATGGAATCGACCATGTGGCGGTAGTCTCCGATCGGTTGGTTTGGCGTGAGGTAACAGGAGAAGACGGTGAAACCCCTGCTCCTCACCCAAACGAAGCCGTTGCCCGATCCAGAATCGAGAACAGGCACCTTCCCGAGGTCCAAGATCCATATTGCCGCAGTGCCGGAGGGATCCGAGAACCACTGCGCGGAGCGTCGGTTCTGGTACTGCTCACTGAGAAGCAGTAGGTCAGCACCCTGCTCCGTGGCGAATTAGAACAGCAAGTCGTTTGCTGTCCTGCTCCTCTGCATATTAAGTTGCAGAACACGGATCATTTCTGTTGTTTCTGGCGAAGCTCCTGGATGGCCCGCCTGTACTGCCCGCAACGACCAGACCCAGCAGAATGCTTGACCTGGTCGCCCTTCAAGCCGGCTTCTGTACACAGGACACAGGACAACACTGCATTGCACGCGCTGGCCCTGTGGTCCTGGCCGCCGCACTTGAAGCAGAGCTTGCTTCTATCGGGTCCAGGGCAGCGATTAGCTACGTGACCGAACCCCAGACATTTAAAACATCTGGAGGCCACGAGCTTCTCGCGCACCCGACAGCTCACATACCAGACTTTGAGGTGGCCCTTCTCCAGGAGCTTCGCGGCAGCTCTGGCTCCCAGCGTCAGGATCGCCACCTTCTGTCCCCGAGCATTCGCCTTTGAGAGGAAGGTTTTTACCTCGACGGATTCTCCGAGAACGGCTTTGACGGCAGCGGTCACTTCCGCCTCGGTCGTCAGCTCGTCGAGGTCTCGCACCTCCAGCGTCGTCTTTGGTTCGAGAACGCGGACGGTTGCGTTCGCTCCCAGAAGAGTCCTCAAGTCCTCGCTGAAAGCGGACTTGCATTTGGAGGCGTCCCCGAGTTCGACCAGAAGATCGCCGGCTCGAGTCTTTCTCATGCCCTTGATGACGGCGCCCTTCTCATCGGGCTTCGCTTTGCTGCGAATTTCGCCCAGCACGTCGGCGTAAGATTTCCCCTCCGACGGCTTGATGAGAAGAGCGTCCGGCCGCTGCTTGCGGGGCCTCTTCTTTGGCGCCTTCTTCTTCTCTTGTCCGCCGGGCTGGCTTCCAGGCTCCTGGGGAGGGTCTCTCTTCTTCCGTCGTTTCCTAACGACGTCCGTCCATTTTTCGGGGTCCGATGTCTCCCCTGGACCGTCACCTCTCGGTTTCTTCTCAGCCTCCGGTTGGGCGGGGCTGGAAGCAGCCCGCTTCCCACCGGCCGGCTGAGCCTTAACCCGCAGTGATGGGGTCGTCTGCGTCGACGCAGTCACCGACTCACATGACTGCCACGACCTCCTCAGCTGGATTATGTGGTGAAGGCTGGCCTCCAATTGGACGATGCCATCCTTCACATCCTGGCTGATGTTCTTCTGCCGGGTGGTCGCGGCCTTCATCACAGCGAGGGTGTCGAAGCACTTTTTGATGTGCTCCTCCTCCTGCTGCCTGGCGAGCGCGATGACCGCCTCGAAGGGAGACGACCCATCATCCATCCGCTCATTTACAGTGGGTGTCTCATCGATGGCCACAGGTGTTTTGGCCCCCGATGAGGCAGGTGTCACGACACGGCTCGGCGGCGATCTTCCAATGCGCGACCTTCTTTCGAAGGGGCTTGCCACCTTGTCACCAGGCCCGCTCAGTGAAGAGCGGTTATGCGGCTGGTTACTTTGTGGGGTTAGGGTACCCCGTTTTGATTCTTGCACCTTTTGAGTCTCTTTTCCTTCAGTGCTGTCCATAGTGTCTGGCTTAGCCCCCGAGACTGGGCATTGACCCCCCAATAGTACCCCGATGAGAAAGTCAGAAAGTTATCATGGTCTCGGGCTTAGGTCTTACCATGAGACCTACGGTAATAGCTTCTTCCCTATAGGGGAAATTCGCTAAAACGTTCTACATTATTTTAGTAAATTTTTAATTGGCCGTCAAAATTTGCCGCCCCTAGAAATTTGCCGCCCTGGGCCCGGGCCCATGTGGCCCATACCTAAATCCGGCCCTGGTGATACGAGACTTATGGAGATATGAATTTCCACTAGCATATTTCAGGAAAAGCAGACTAATTAAAATATTGAAACTGCAAGTTTAATATTCATATACTTTAATTGATAGATTTTCTTTTCATAGGTTGTAATTATTTCCATTTATGGGTACAATTCCAAAGTAACGTGTCCCGCATTTATAGACCAGATGAAACGTTTTTCTTTTTTTCGACTCTACAGATCTTTTTATCTTACACTACCACCATTAATTATGTAATCAATGCTATTAATTCAAATCGTTCAATTAAAAAAATGCTGAAGTTAAAATTATCATTATGCCGAGACTACGTTATATACATATGATAACTGAACAAGAATATCTGTTGTTTATTGTCATTTCTCTATGTGTAAGAACAAGTCAGCTGACGTATAAAACTGGTTCCGTGGTTCCCTGTTCCAGATGGAGACCAAAAATAATGCTCAGCTCCAACACCTGAAAAGGCAATTGTCCTTGAGGCGATTGTCATCTTCAATCTTTATCTCTGTCGCACTCATAAACAATAACATAGCAATGAAATTTTGTTTTTATTAAGATTATAGTGAATTTTTATCAGTTATCAATAATTTGTCGGGGTTTGTTATGAATTTTCCATTCTTTTCCAAGGTTTGTATACTTCTTACACTCCACACACTAAATTGTTTGAATTTATTTACTTTTGTTATAAATTTTTCATGTGGGGTAAGGGGTTTTTATAAGAATTTACTTTATACCTTCTGTAGGCCGATTACAATTTTGATATTGGTGGTTAAAGGACATCAGTTAAGTTGAATAACATCATTAGAAAATGACTGTAAAGTTACAAATCAGTTGTAAACAGAGATAAGATTTTGCAGATAGGCAAGGCCAGATAGACCTATTTTGATGGTGTCAGCTAAATTGACATAGAAAGCCTAGAAGGACAAAGTTAACTATGTTAATGTATCATACTTTTGAGGTAAGCTATTGCAACCATTGTCCCTAATTCATTAAACAATACCTTTCATGAGGCTACTTCGTATCAAATCCCCCCAGAGAAACTTAGGTAGGCCTACCGGTAATTAAACTTGGAGCTTAGCCTGTGTTGTAAATTATGTACTTGAATTAGTAACAATAACTTAAATAGTCTGGTAGTTCAGTGGATGACATGGAATTGTCAATTCTTACTATTTTGCAGTAGGCTACCTTATAATTTGTGTCCACACTTAAGTTCTAGGAGTCTTCTTAGGCCTAGTTAAAAATCTACAAAATCTGCTGAACTAAATAGCCTCAAAGATGGGATGTATCGTCACCCCTGTTTTAACAACTACAGTTTTCAACTGTCAGTTTGATTTCAAAGCACCCTAGAAGCTTAATTTGTTTCTTCCTAATGTTCAAGAATATTGTGGATGAATTGAGATATTAAGGAGATAAATCACTTGAGGATTAGGTTATAATCACAGTTAAGATCTAACTTTATTGTTAGTAGTGAGATCAATGGTATAGGACTCTAGGTCACATTAGGATTATCTAGAAGGGATAGCAGGCTTACCTTGGAGAAGATTATTCAAGGTGATAGTACACTGATAATTGAAACACAATTGGGATATTTCGGTGTCACTGACACCATTCTCAACCAGGAAGTGAATGAATGAATTTCTGGAAATTGTCCTTTTCCAAGTAATTGTCCTTTTATTGTTAGTAGGTACCTTATTTTTCTCTCCATTGGTTAGCCTACCGTTAACTAGCCTAAGTCAATCTTTAATTTCGGTTAGAACTTTTTTTATAGTAATTCATAAGTTAATAGCTTGTTTAAGATAAGGAGGTTGCGTTTGGCAAGGCTCACTTAGGGTTTATTTCATAATTAAAATAAGTTATACCGATTAGAACCTTGCCTTGCATGTTTTTAAAATATTTTGTAATGAATTCTTGATAATGTCAATGAACACATTTATTTCTGCTGTTTTAGATTTATTGGCTCTAGTGTAGAGAATACAATCACCATAAAAAACTACAGGTAATTCTAGTTGGAAAAGAAACAGGACTTGAAGCCATGGACACAAGCGTTGAATGTGGGGGAGAAAGGGGAAGGTAAGCGCCATTTGCATGGAAAACAATAATTACAGTTTTATAATAGGCTACGTTTTGCTAATTTTAATTGATTGAATGCTAGTTTAGGGTACTTTAAAAACTTTCTCATTTCAGGACGACTTCATGTTGATCAACTTATAACTTCTTGTAACTTATAACTTCATGACATAAAAATTATAGCAGAGAAGTTAGCAGTATTATTCATATTGATACACAGGGCCACTAGGAGCCAGCTGGGCCCTAGTCTTATACATCGTGGGCCCCTAAAGTCTGGGCCACGATACCGGGGGCCTGGGTCTGGGCCGATGCACAGTACTGTGTTTGGTCTACTACTCAATTTAGGTAGTAACCTCAAAAATGTTGATTTTTGCCCTCTTTGGCCATTGATTGTTTTGTTTTAAGTGCTTTGTTTCATTGGTTTTTGTAACATGTGTACTTTTTTAACCATAAATGATAATTAAATACTACTTTGGAGTTTATTTACTACTATTTATTATTTATTACGTTTGAATAACAGTATTCATAACAGTGTTGGTTTATCCGGCCAATTTATCATCTGGTGAAGGCTCAGTCCTGTGGTGACTGGTTATGAGAGGTTTTACTGTACCTAGGTCTATTTCAGTAGAGATCAAAAATATCTAGGTCTAGGCTAATATGACCAGCAATTTTCTAATAACTTACCTTATGTTCTATGGTTTGACTGTTGGTATTACAATTTGATGTTGAGTTTCTAAAAGTAGTTTTTTTTTGCTCTTATTATTATTTTATTACTTTTATTATTTTTTGTCACTCAACCAATGTCTGTTTTGTTGCAGTTGCCTGTTGCTGCGTTATGCGAGTCAGAATTCGCTGGACGAGAGTTCCCAGAAGCACATCCCTCGGCCCAGCAGCAAGGAGAAGCCGCCATATCGCAACAGCAACCACGCGCATCGCGCCTTCGACGTCATGAAGACCATGAGGAAGTAAGGATAAGCTACTTACTTAATCGCTCTTATTTTACTTAATTGTCATTCATACTTAAACATGTATTATTTGAGTACAATGAAGGTGTAGAGGTCCGTGCGCTGATGACTCATAACGTGGGTCAGATGTAGAATGTAAGGCTGTACTGATTTTGTACTTTCTGTTATCAACTGTCTTCAATGTCTTGCTACTATCAACTGCAACCCCAGTCAATTCTCATAACGGTTTAAAGGTTTGTGGCTAGTATTAGGAAGTTAAATTTTGAACAATAAAAGGGTTGTCCTTGGAATTCCAGAGGATTCAAAGGAGGGGATACCTATTGTTTGTTTGTAGGTGCCAATAACAGTTGCAGGTGACTGTGGCGCAATGTTAATAGGGTAGATTCTGTTGAGGAAAAAATTTTAAGTATTCAATAAACTTTATGGTGAAGGTGGAAATTCTGAATTTTTAGCTCATAATGTTTCCTGCCTGGGCAGGTGAAGTTTACGTTACTCGCCCCAAGTATTATTCTATCATTCCTTTATGTCATTTCTACAACATTATAATATTAATTGTTTTTTTCATGAGGCCTATATTAATTATGACAAAACATAGAATTAGGCCTAATCAATTTTGCCAGAGCCACTTTGTTGTGTGTTAAACCAAGTTTAACGATTTATGATTGTTGTTTCCTCGTTTGATCATCAGAGAAGCCTTGTATCCTTGTTCGTGCCCACAGACAGAACCTGCTGTGTGACGTGCGGCTGGTGGCGGACACGGTGGAGGTGCCGGCCCACAAGATGGTGCTGGCCGCCTGCAGTCCGTACTTCCACGCAATGTTTACCAGCTTCGAGGAGCGCGACCAGGAGCGCATCACTCTGCAGGGCGTTGACCCTCAGGCCCTGCAGCTGCTCATCGACTATGTGTACTCCTCGGAGGTGCACGTTACCGAGGAAAACGTTCAGGTAATACCGATCAGGTTCTTAGCGGTTTTCGTCTTAATTTGCCATAAACAGCTGATGTAACTGCAAACCCCCCTCCCTCGTGCAAAATACACAGAAGTGAAACTGCTGGGGAATTGAACCTGTGGCCTCATAAACATAGGCGAAGACAATTTCTTCTAGGCTAGCAACAAATTCATTCAAATGCTTCCATCAAGCTATCATAATCCTTTTCTAGGGGGTTTCAGGCAAACCCTTATTCCTTCCTTAAAGAAATGATTTACTGGTTGGTGGGATGATGTTATTTGCGTTTCCTTTGGGGTTATCTTTTGAGCGCTTTTTCATCCCTGGATGCCTAAAAATTTCTCTAGAGGGGAAACATTTTATGAATGGTATCATTAATCTGTTTGCTCAGTGTACAGTTAAGACATACCGTAAACTGGACTGTCTGTGAATTTGTCATGGTAAACTCACAGTTTTACCACCTGAATCTTTACCATTTACCATCCAGATTTATCAGACCTGGATCATTTGCTCGTAGGTCCTGCTGCCGGCAGCCAACCTCCTGCAGCTGACGGACGTGCGAGACGCCTGCTGCGACTTCCTGCAGGCCCAGCTGCACCCGACCAACTGTCTCGGCATCCGAGCCTTCGCGGACCTCCACGGCTGCCTGGACCTGCTCGGCTCCTCCGAGACCTACATCCAGCAGCATTTCCCGTCAGTATCCACCCAGTAGTCAGATACAAGTTTGTAGATATCCATACTTACTCTCACTCCCAAGGCCATTTATGTCTGAGTTGGTAGTTGGCCTTGCCAATCGTCTGCCTCCACTTCATCCTATCTTCTGCACTTTCCTTGCTGACTCTTGTCCTATTCATATCCCTTATAACTTCTTTTCCTTTATATTTTGATCTTTTCTTCGGGCATCTGGGCGGTTTTCTTCCTTCAGAGTTTCCTTTCCATATTTGTTGAAGGAGGAACAATCATCCCCTCTGATTATGTGTTCAGCCCATCTCAATCATTGGCTTCTGGCCTCCACGTTTTTAGATATCCACATTATTAGAAAACAGAGGGGTTTTCTGTATGTATCAGTGTTGCCACCCCTGACTCAGGAAATTCCCCCAATTTTCTAGTGAAAAATCCCCATTTTACCCTCAGCCGGAGCAAAAATCCTCCAGTAATCCGCCAAGCCATAGAAAACAAAAGAAAATCCCCAAGTTTTCCCCATGCATTAGCCAAATTTAACAAAAATCCCTTACAACTGCCAGTTATCCCAAAATTCATATCTATGACAGTGAATATGTGGGTTGAAAAATTACTCTAAATATATTATAACCCTACATTTGCTTCATATGTAATTTATTTTTTACTAACCCTCCGCCAAACTTTAAATCTGCCAAAAATTCCCCATCGGACTCAATCCGCCAAAAAAATCCCCAAGGCCAAGAAAACTCCCTAATTTGGCAAACACACTGGCAAACACTGGCAACACTGGTGTTATTTTCCTGTCGAAGGCATTCTCTTTGGACTAAATAATTAGTGTTGCCAAAAATAAACAATATCAACTAAACAAGAAATGTTTTCCTTAATCAATATAACTAAGAAAGAGCATCAAAACTAGGGTAAACAAATTTAAAGCCAATCTGTGAATCGTATATTTAATTATCTCCTGAATCAGAAAAATCCTCCAATGAATTTGACAAAATCCACCAAAACTCCGCCTTCGGACTCTATCCGCCAAGAAAAATCCTCAAGGCCAAAAAAAATCCTCAATTTGGCGAAAAATCCCCTATAGAAGTGGCAACACTGGTATAGACACATGGACACACAAATGTTTAAAGAGGTGATAAATGCCTTCTAACCAGTGCGAAGAACACCTAATATGAGTAATTTTTTCTTGTTCTTATTGGGTGAAAATGTTTTTGTTTACTTTAGGAGGATAAGCAGAAAGGTTTGTTACTGACCAAAGTCTCTTCCAAACGTTTTAGATATTTTTCCTCGATCAAAGTCAAATCAAAATACCATATACGTATAACAAGTTCAATGATGCATTTACATTTTTATCTGTGTTTGATGTTATCAATATTATCTGTGGTGTTTTTTGTTGAAAGGCAAGTAACTCTTGGTTTCTTGGCCTGCAATCAGCAAGCTAAGAATTGATGATGTAATTATTAATCGCAAGTGGTCTAAGTGGTCTCACTTGGTTGTTAGAAAATCACTCATTTGAGTGGTTTTCAAATACCTCATTATGGTTTTATTACAATTTCTATTCTGAAGTTTTGAGTCTCTCAGTTTTATTCCCATAGTTTTTTTACTCTTAATTAGGTTTGTCTGGAAAAGTTAAAAGATTTCGCTCGAACAAAGTGTATCGTTTTACAGAGAAGTGGTGGAGTGTGAAGAGTTCCTTACCCTCTCTCACCACCAAGTCTCAAAACTGATCTGTAGCGATCACCTTACAGTTCCATCTGAAGAGAAGGTGAGTCTTACCTAGCAGGTAGACCTAACTAGCAGATACCTAGGTTAGATTTCTAGCAGATTTAGAATATTTCTCATTTTCCTTTTTTAATACATAAATTTAATTTCAGTTGCGTAATTTAACTTTATTGTAGTACTCACGTGTATAACTACAGTCGAACACACCAAACAAAGCGAGTGAATGAGTTTGCAGCTAGTTAAATTAAAATTTGGGTAGTTTATTAACTGTATGATCATGTTTTGAAGGGAACACCAATTTACACGTAAAAGGCCTTGAAAAAAAGGGAGTTTGGAAAGTTCATTAAACAAATTTCATATAGACACTTCATCTTAGTTTTAGCATACAGTATGATGAGCTGACAATTTTTACCGCCTGCCTTATTTTGTGTTCCCTATTACAACCTGTTAACTATTATAGTTATATGAATTATTTGCCAATTAGTTAACAGTGCAGTTGCCAAGTGGTTGTTCTGGTTTTCACCTTAAGTTGGCAAGTTTATTTTTTTACGAAGAGCCCAGTTTGATTTACTTTTGCACCACTAGCCTAGGATTCAAGTGCTTAGAAAGATTAGGCCATTCTTGCATAGTAACAAGTATAAATGAGTCCCTTTCAGATTTGTTATGCTTCTATTATCTCTTGATTGAAACAAAAAAGTATACAATTTTTTTTGGCTTGACACCCACCAAATGTGCTCTGGAGATCATGACTGTGTTAGGGAAAGTATTAAATTATTTATAGTAATGTAAATTGAGTAACATCCTCTTCTTTTAAAGCTGTCTAAAATGATCGCTATGCTGCTGTATTGATGTCTTGGCGAGGATGTTGTAATGAGGAATGCCGAGCACACCATGCACACTCTTACTAGTTCTCACCCTGTCCCAAAGAGAGTGTACTAGCCCGTTGTCGTCATAAATGAGGTTGTGTCACTTACGTACTACTTATGCTGCAGGTGTTTGAATGTGTCATCAGCTGAGTGAACCACGCCCAGGACAACAGACAGCAGTACCTGGCAGAGCTGATGGAACATGTCAGGTTTCCCCTGCCGCCCCAGGACTGCCTCATGGTTATGTCACTGATGTGTCGTGTGTGCCGCAGGTGTTTGAATGTGTCATAAGCTGGGTGAACCACGCCCTGGACAACAGACAGCAGTACCTGGCAGAGTTGATGGAACACGTCAGGTTCCCCCTGCTGCCGCAGGACTACCTCGTACAGAGGGTGGAGGAGGAGCCCCTGCTCAAGGCTAACCTCAAATGTGAGTGTAGACATTTTATTTCATAAAATTAATAGTTTTACAAATTTTAGTTGATTCTATTGGAAGGTTAGCTTTCTTAAGTTTTGGCACTAACCCCCCCCCCCCCCCCCCCCAAGTCCCTACAATTGATGTGTAAACTTTTAAATAAAATCCTTTGAAATTCAAAATGAATAAAATATTCCCATTCTGCTGAGCCCTGCCTACTCAGTGATTTAAAAATCCTCAGAATCAAACTTCGACCATACATAATAGAAATAAGTCATGTTTTTGTATTCTCCAAGAGCATAGGGGCATGATTATGCATGTTTGCTGCTACAGTATTTGAAAATTGGGTCATTGTAAATATCAACCAGGAGATATTTACACCAAGAGTGTATACCAAGTTTTATCGAGGTAGGAGAAGATATGAGGGAGATATAGAAATTTATTTATTTCCCATGAGGACAACATAAGGAATGAGCATGGAGGTTTTCTGCAATGGATTTTAGGCCAAAATACAAGAGATCTCAACTAGATTAAGACACATGCCAAGTTTTATTGAGATATGTTGGAAAATTTTATTTCTTCCCATAAGGTTAACAATACCTTCACATAAGGGACAATATACCTTATTTACTACTTTCATTACCTCAATAATCCTTGGACCTAGAGCAAAGGTTCAAAAAAATACTAAATAGGTTTTGTTCTTCAGCTAAAATTCTATGGTGCAAACCAAAGTTGAATAATTTTTTAAATCTCAAAAAGAAACATTTTTTGGGGTTTATTCCGTCTTACCTTCTTTCATTAGTCCTGTCGAAGTTGTGTTCAAACTCGTCAGAATAACGACTTTTTTACATTTCTGAGCCAAATTTCAAGGAGATGGGAGTTTTTTGTAAAAATTATCATGCTAACAGGCACACTCACATGTATGTTACTTGTTTATATAGCCACTGAGATGTGGCAGTGACATATCTTGAGCTGTTAATTCTTAATTAAAACAGAATTGAAGGGGAAGCAATATGATGACATAGGCCTAAACAGAATATGTCTACAACTGTTGGCCAATGATGACAGGTAAGGTGGAACCACCTATTTTTGTTCTGTTCATCTTGGATTCTACCTCTCTTACTGGATACAATGATTGATTATGATATAGTGACAAGTAGCATCTACTTAAGCCTAAAATTACTCATGAATCTTTAAGCAGTGGTGTAATACTAAAATTAACCATGCCGGAGCAGTAATTGGATGTCGGGGGCGGGGGGGGGGGGGGGGTTTCCATCAGTTATAAACTATAATAACAGTGGTGTTTGTAAAGGCCACTTTAATTCTAGAATTGTTTGTGCCTATACACAATTTTTTGGGGGAATGGGTCAAAACCTAATCTTAGATCTCTAAATCGCCGAGTCTCTGATAAAGAATCGAGGTTTAAAAATCAAATGTAAAACTGTAAGATTTTATATACTCACGACACGGACACGACATAAATCTGGTATACGACGACGTAATGATGGCGAGATTAGTTTGCCCATTTTGAGTCGTTGTCATGTGACAGTCAACATGACGTTTACCGCAAACGCGAAGACGATAGTTAACCAAAACTCTTTGTCTATTGTTTACAGTGACGTGGCGAGTCGTTACAATAACTGTAATGCAATTATTATAAGTTAAAATACTGTGACGCGACGTTGAGTTCGTTTAAGACAAAGATAGTTTTCCTAACCACGTCAAACGAATTGTGCCGGCCCATAGTGCAATAACTTCAACAAAGTCAGTATCTAGCATTGAAAGTGGACAAGGAGAGGCAAACGTCATGGGCACGGACAACGAGTTACTAATCCGATACAAAGCATTTAATGTTTGACGCTGTCTAGGCAAACCGGCCTTTACCGCGATGCAACAAAGAGTTTGTGTTTACTGCAACGCGAGGACGAGTTCGTTACCGCGACGTGACGATTGATTTCACCATGATGTGACAAAATTATACTATAGAGAAAAGAACAAAGTTCATACGATGATGCTTTTCAATCCCCATTTTTAGGCTGTGCCTCCAAAAGCCGTGACGGAGCGCTGCTCTGGCCCACTACACCACTGCTTTTAAGCCTAAAATAGCGAGTAGCATTCTTATGGCCGAAGAAAGTTTAAATACTGTCGAGTTTGAATTTTAATGTGTAATGACTGGGAAGTCTATTTGCCTAAATGCTTGAAGATGTGCAGGTTCTGAGCTAGGGACTTAAGAAGTCCAAGCTGATAGGACTATTTATATCGGTTTGTTGCACATTGGAGTGGATAAAACAGAAAAATTATCAAGTAAATACAAATTTACCAAATGATCAAAAACTTTAGGGTTCAACTGATTATGTAAATTATACCAATCATTTTCTGGATCTCAAAGACTTTTTGCTGTTTCAGGCAAAGATTATTTAATAGAAGCCTTGAAATACCACTTGCTGAAAGGAGAACAAAAAGCCCATTTCAAAACTCCCAGAACCAAACCGAGACAACCAGTGGGATTACCAAAGGTTAGTTAGCTTCGTTAGTTATTCCTATAAATAGTGGTTGATCAAAAAGAGGAAAGGTAAAGGTTTTTTTTTACCTTAATCATTTCTAATTAATAATTTTTAGCTAGTTTTTAATATAATTTTTTTACTACAATACTACCCCAAAATTCATGAAACTCAGTATTAAAAAGTGAATTAATTTAGCTATCCTGTGAAATTATTCTGAGCTGGAAGGCAAACTCCTAAACCTATGTACTCAATCACTCTGTTTACCTCCTTGGTTAGCTAGATGCTTTAGGGAGGAATTTTTGTTGAGCCATTTATGTATTTTGCCATCCTGTGTCTTGTACCATTCAAAAATTTAACTAAACTCCTTCAAATGTTAAGAAATTTTGGTAAACAACATCAGTCTCTGAGGCACTATTAGTTTATCTTATTGAATTATGTTATATAAATTTCACATCAAATTTTAAAAGCCAAGAGCACATTAATTTTCAAATAAAAGAGCATATATAAAATGTTGACATTTCTTATTCTAATTATTTGATTGTTCCGATTCTACCCTTATGAAGAAGAGGAGACTCAAATTTCAAGATCTTGCTTGTCTGATTTTAAGTATTAAATTGTAACATAAATTTACATTGGTAGGAGTTAACTGGGATAGAGACAGCACGTGAAGAATTTGTTAAATTATTGAAAAAGTATCCTGTTTTCCGAACTATCGATATGAGCTTCATATTTGATCAGGCAAGCTTCTCAGTCAAATAAAGAATTGTTTTCTAACTTTTTAGCATTGTGTTTCATTAGCTGTAAAATACTGCTGGATTGTAATATTTGTGTGCATAAATCAGCATTCAATATAACATATTGCTTGCTTAGTTTTTCTAATGATTTGCTTAACTTTGTTCAGAGTTTCAAGCTACCCAATGTCAATGTCTAATAATTAACTCAACTTTTTAAAATAACCTGAAAGAGGGAACCTTGGGACAGGAAGTAGATGAATTTGTCAGTTTTAGACTTTTCAATTGAGTCTTTGTTATAACCTGGTTGTTTATTAATTTCAAAAATTTTGTTGATACAAATCTCTTTTTGAGTATTCAAACCTTGAACTCAGAAAAAACTACTATTTTTACAGAAATCTCAGAAAAACTTAGGTTTGTTAAAAATTATATTTGACCTCACCAAACTATGTTTCTATTTTCTAAGTATTTTTCCCTTGGAAATAGTTTTTCAGACCCAGTTTTTATGACAGCATAAACGACCCAAAAAGCTTGACCAGTATTACTGTGTATTCACTGTGTGTACATAGTTAATCCTCGTCAATTGACAAGGAAGTGAGGCATAATTGTTTTTTGTTGAAAGTGTAAGGGTTTTTTAAGGGCTCCTCTTTTTTAATCACACCTCTACCCCTCCGCCACACTTTTGTCTAATGCTTTCTATATGAAATTTCTCCTTAGTAATTTTCCTCTGCTGTAAAATGAGCATGTGTGTGTGTTACATCACTAGACAAAGTTTTCTGTTATAGGTAACTAAAATTTATTGCAGACTGATTTTTTCATACATGTTAGAATTGCAGTAAAATTGTAATCTTGTAATTCTTTATAGAAACAATACTTTTTAGAGTAAGATATCACAAAATGAAATGATTATTTTTTAGCTGCACACATTATATTTCTAGTTCATTCTAAAATGAAAGCACATTTGGGACCTAGGCATGTTTCAAAATCATCTATTCATAGGCATTAAATCAAAAGAAAGTTTCAAACCAGCCATCTTTCCAGTGAATGATTAAAATGAACAAAATGGTAAAGGTTTTATCTGTTCAATATTTGTTATTGTAATTACTTCTAATTTGTAAAATAACTTACTTAATAAACCAACTCTGTTTGAATTAATTGCTAATGGTTGCACAATATGAATTTTTTTGTACTTGGCTTATTTGTTTGCAGCATGTAAATTACTGGTTACGATTTCATTGACAGAAAAAACTTATTTTCCTACAAAATAATTAAACTCATATTTGCACAAAAACTTCACAATATAAAATTAGACGTAATAAATAACTATGGAAATATTCAGTAATATGGTTATCTTTAATAAATGTTATAGGCCGGTTTACATCGGTCGAGTCCTTAGCCAAGTTAAATCAG
Source organism: Flexamia atlantica (assembly GCA_035578135.1). Classification (NCBI taxonomy): domain Eukaryota; kingdom Metazoa; phylum Arthropoda; class Insecta; order Hemiptera; family Cicadellidae; genus Flexamia; species Flexamia atlantica. Next base: position 64,869,846 of record JAQJVK010000002.1, read on the forward strand.
CTGAGTTGCTATGACATGAAATCGACATATGAAAATAAACTTTTGTTTTATGTCAAATATTTATTGGATTTTATAAAGTAAAACATATTTCAATTTTTACACACAAATCTTTTGTGGAATCAAATTACCAGTGGCTGCACTTCTCATTTAGCTGAACTTTTAAAATAAACCTAGAGTGTTAAGTTACCACAAAAAAAAACATGTTGTGGAGGTCAAATAGAAGTATTGTTTTCCATATTGTCGTTATCGTCGTCAGTAGATGGCTTTCATTCTACGTTCGTATTATAAATTATTTATAGACATTCGCATGATAAATTTCTCTTAATGTGGTAGTAAAATCACATTTTGATGTCGTGACATACCCCATTCGGTATTGTCATCTTCTCTTGCTGTTTTAATTCAAGGGACTACGTAGTTTAATAGAGATATTTTTACCCTAATTATATTTTCCAACTCTATTCTTTTCAATTAACATAATTGTCTCAATTAAATTTTAAAATCAAGTTATTGACCCAAGCTACGAATGGAAACAATATGAATGAGTAAAGCTACAGTCACTCAGCTTAGATATGTTTAAGTTAGTTTAACATATCTCACTTGAATTAAACACCTTCCGTACGGGGGAAGGTGGTGTTGTTGGCTAATTTTTGTTAGTACAGGGCTTATAAAAATTAAATTTAAATCAGACTTGAAAATGTGGATGTTTTAGATTTTTGGCCAGAATTTTTTTAAGCTGAATATGCTACTTGGATCCAATTTAAATCTTTTGTCAGGAAGTAAAGATATAAATTACTGTTACCAGGGCCATTTGGCTTTTATCAAGCACATTCCATGAATCATCCCTTTTGTTTGATTAACTGTTTATCAGGATCACATTGTATAAGACTATCTCTAGTTTATATTTACTCTTTCAGTTTGAAACAGTCATTGTGACCATCTCCAAGTAGTGGTTCAAAGTTTTGGAATTTTTCAAGTTGTTTCTTATTTTATCTTATTATTTTAGTTTGACCCATTTAAATATTATGAAGTCGATCAGAGTAAACAAAGATTATTTTAGACGTAAGAAGAAGGTAGGTTTTTTATTTTTATTTAGCAAAGTTAAAAATGAAAATACAATTCAAATATCATAATTGCTAACCTGAAGACACTTAAGCTGAACAGAAATCAATTAGAACCCAAAAAAATTCTGTTTTGTGACTGTTGGACGTAGTTTTATGAGTTTTATAGGTTGATCAGAGGTAACAATAAAGTTGAAAATATTCATTAGTCTAGTTATTTTGTTTGTGTGCAGGTATTGTTGGTAGTGGGAGGTCAAGCCCCAAAAGCCATCCGCAGTGTGGAGTGTTACGACTTCAGCACGGAAACTTGGAGCAGTGTCGCAGAAATGCCAGGGAGAAGGTTAGTCGGTCGCCTACAAATAACTGTGTTCCTTTTCATATTATGATTCTAAAAAAATATACTAAGATTATATGAAGTAAGATAATAGTTTGTACTAAGGTAATAGTTTGTAGAAGTAATAATAATTTTATCATTTACTCTTTATTACAACCAAACTGATGCGGGTCATCATTTACAAAAGTGTAAATAAAAAAGGAATTGCAGCTGAGAAAAAAAAATTATTTACAACTTTGGAATGTGGCTAGCTTAGTGGTTAATTTAAGTTAGGCTCAGTAGGCCATCCAACCACTTAGCTGGGTTTGGACTTGCCTTTCTTTAAATGTACCTCTAAAAATTGCAATTCGACATGATTGTACAAAAAAAGTTGAAGTAATTTCCTCTGTTGTTAAAAAAACAACAGACATATTTGAGAGTTGTCATGACCTCCTTGTGACATGAGGAAACACTCAGATTGCAGTGTCCTGTATTAAAATTCATACTTTTACATTTCCATAAAAAATAATTTTAAAAGTCAAAGTATTTAACAACATCTTTACTTGGTATTTATGTTAAAAACGTAATTAATGAATTAATATAAACCTTGGGTGTAAAGGATTAATCTGCTTCCCAATTAATCTGCTCTCAGTTAGTCAGGAGTCATCTGAATCACTTAAACCATATAATCGCAAGAACCAAATTTTGCCATTTCTTTCTTAATTAAATGATTAATTTAGCAGTAAAAAGAATAAACAATGTTGAATAATACTTCCTTGTGGCACTCCAAATCTTAAAAATAACAGCTCTGTTGGTTCAAGGATAAAAGAAGTTCTCCCAGGAGTAAGTAGGTTGGTAGGGATGTGCAAGCACGGGTATAAAGTTTTTTTTTTTTTTCGAGCTGAGTTTACAGTACTTAACTTGACTTAAAAAAAATTCTCAGTGTTTGAGATCAGTAATTACTCCCGCTGTTTTGAAATTGCTACACATGATCCAGTCTTTTTTAGGTCATTTTTCACACCTACCTTTAACTGCCACTGGTAAAATAACTTTTAGTTGTTTTTAGTTATTGATATCAATAAAGCTATACCATTTCACTTATTTCTAGAGATTGACGTTATTTCTTGCACCTTCTTTTTGTCAATTTATTTTATAAAACGGTCAGCTGGTATTTTAAACAAACATTGATTTAGGCTTTATGAAGGTATTGATAAAATAAAAATAGCTGTATCTTACGTTTGAGATGGTCTGAGTTTGAGTACATTTCATTTGAAGGCACATGTAAGCCAAATCGAGTTCAACAGATTTTAACTAAAAAGTAGCCTTAATTTAGGTGATACTTGATGTACTTGCTCTTAACTCGAGATCAGTATTAAATTGTATTTGAGTTATCATTTTTACCTTTGCATTACAATTATGTATAAATAGCAAAACTGTTGTCATACTTGACCCGGCTCAACTTCCAAAATCACTACTCGCACACCCCTAACAATTGGCTGGCGTGAAGATGCCGCGACACCCAAAGCATATAATCCGTATGAACCAAATTTTGCCTTTCCTTTCATAATCATATGTGTAATTTAGCAGTAAAACGAATAAACATTATCAATGGATACTTCCCTGTCGTACTTAAAATATAAAATAGCTGTTTGTGTATTAAAAGCGCAAAGTACGTTATTGCAGTTTGAGAATTGTAGATGGCCGCATTTTGTGGCCAATTCTCAAAATGTGTGGCCAAACATTTTGAGGGCGGCAATGACTAGTTGTGCTCGTAATACACACAAGATTTTTCCTACCACCATTATTTAAACAGTTTAACTTAACTATCCTGTACAAAAAAGTTCATTGAGGTTATTTTGCTAATACTATTGGAGCAAACCGGAAGTTAGTGTATAGAAACGCTGACTGTGAAATCAGCCGATTTAGAGCAAGGCAACTAGAATTTAGAATACGGTGAGTGTCATGGGATTTCCGACCAATAGAAACTGGTCTTTGGTGTTTGACGTCATAGTTATCTCTCTTGTTTGCCACCTTAACCTAATAAGTAACCCTGATTTAGCGACCGGGAATGAAATGAAAGCGAAATGAAATGTTTTGCATACTGTTTACAGGCGTGGCAATGTGATTATTTCCATGCAGTGGTAGGAAAAATAATATCTTCTTGGTTCACGGATTGAAGAAGTTGTGTCCCCGATGTGCAGGTGTCGCGCGGGGCTGGTGGTGCTGGGAGGGAGAGTGTACGCGGTGGGAGGCTTCAACGGCTCACTGCGGGTGCGGACGGTGGACGTGTACGACGCGGTGCTGGACCAGTGGACCGTCAGCGCGGGGATGGAGGCACGGCGGTCCACGCTGGGAGTGGCCGTACTCAACAACATGATATACGCCGTGAGTCACAAGTCTCTTATGTGATAACAGTGGAGGCCAGATAATCCAAAACTCGGTGATTCGAAATTCTGCTTAATCCAAAAAGCTATTAGGTCAGGAGAGTTTTCTCAATCCTGGGTAAAAGAATGGGTGAATTTTTGCTTAAGACAAAAATGGCCTTAGATTCAATTGCGCGTAAACTGTGGTTGTAATTTTGCAAACGACGATCGCTCGTGATTACTGACCGCAGGTGGGTAGTCAAAAACATATAGATTCACAGTTGGAATATCTTTGCAAAACATGTTAACAACCGAGAAATTTTGATTTCACGAATTTACCATTCACAGGGACTACTTTATATAACAAGCAAATATCCATTGAATTTGATCAGCATATTTACCTTTCGCGGCTATTCAACTTGGCAGAGGCAGAAGTAGGTTTGCAAAGACACTCGTGCGTCTTTATCAATCACGGAAAAACAACAAAAGTAGCTTTGCAAATTTCTTTGTAAAGTACACAAACTGATGTAAAATTTAATCACACATATTTGTCGATTGCGGCTAAGCAGCAGGAATAAATTAAATAACCCCACTTTACCTGAAATATTCGCTAATTCAAAATAAGTCTGGTCACAATAATTTTGGATTGTCGGGACTTCACTGGATTCATTTGACCTGCAATTGTCTCTTCAGAAACAGTGCTGGTTGATGAGGTCAAATGAGGAGTTTAGGAATTTAAACATAGGTTTACATGAGCAGAGGTCTTGATTACAGATATATTTGTAATAATGAATCATATTCATGTATTTGTAGTTTCAGGCTTGATTCCAAGAAGAGGAATTTTTTTAATTGTTTATTATTTATTTGCATTCAGATTTGGTTAATTTTTTCAAATTTAGTTCAACTAAGGATTAATTATTTCAGTTTTGAAGTTCTAAACCCTAATTAATTGTGGTTTTAAACACCATTTAGTAATATTATTATCAATTATTGTTGCTCACTTATATAGACAGTAGAAAAATAAATATTAGAATTTCATTCTCCAAGAGCTCAGAGGCTTGTTTGAATTACAATATTGATGATTCTAGTCTCTATAATACAAATTATTCCCCTCATCCAGTCCTGTATAGTGAAAAGATTGTTCAAATTATCATCAGGAAAATGTCTAGGGCCACCCTGTTGGTTCAAGATTCCTGAACATTCATAAAACATATACAGTAACACAGAAGTGATATTTTTTCAAACTCTTGCTTCCTTTCCTCAATTTGGAGTGACTGTTTCCTCACTCAGACAATTTAGTGTTATCAACCGAAGTTTGATCAACCGACCTCACATGCATAAGTGTTTTTAGTCACTGAATTACGGAATTTCATCAACCAACTTCAGATGCATCAGTTTCTTTCTGACACTGAACTATCATTGTAGGTGGGAGGCTTTGACGGCTCGACAGGGCTGAACTCAGCGGAGGTGTACGACCCGCGGACACAGGAGTGGCGGATGATCGCTTCCATGTCCACCAGGCGGAGCAGTGTGGGGGTCGGGGTCGTCAACAACCTGCTGTATGCTGTGAGTATTGATTTCAAAATAGTAATGCAATGATAACCTTTGAGGGAACAATTGCAAAGTTTTCTCCAATTTAAAAAAAAACAAAAAAATGTTTTTTGAATGTTTATATTTGTTACTATGCGTTATCCGTGTGTGTTAGTAGGCCTATATACTAAAGAAAAAATTATATTTTGTGACATGAATGTTTAGTTCAAAAATAGTCAAGAATAATCCTCAAGGACTAAGCGCTGATGATGCCCCTGATGAGATAGGGCCAAAACAATATTGTTCGCAACTTTGAGAACGGCAGATTTCTATTGACGGTGAGTTAATTTCAACAAATTAGTAGTCCAGTCAGGTTTTTAAGGTGGTGTGCCCATTTTTACCGTGCAGTTTTATTCAAAATTGTTTTCAGACAAGATATATATTTTGTTATGAACAATTCCTCTAACACCACAAAAACGCACATCCAGTATCCAAGTAACACTGGTGTGCAGGTAGGAGGGTACGACGGAGCGCCGCGGTAGTGCCTCAGCTCCGTGGAGTGCTACAACCCGGAGACCGACACTTGGACCGGCGTGGCCGAGATGTCGTTACAACTCTAATGGTTACACTGGTATGCAGATGGGAGGGTACGACAGAGCGCCGCGCCAGTGCCTCAGCTCTGTGGAGTGTTACAACCCCGAGACCGACACCTGGACTGGCGTGGCCGAGATGTCGTTACAACTCTAATGGTTACACTGGTGTGCAGGTGGGAGGGTACGACAGAGCGTCGCGGCAGTGCCTCAGCTCCGTGGAGTGCTACAACCCCGAGACAGACACCTGGACCGGCATGGCCGAGATGTCGTTACAACTCTAATGGTTACACTGGTGTGCAGGTGGGAGGGTACGACGGAGCGTCGCGGTAGTGCCTCAGCTCCGTGGAGTGTTATAACCCTGAGACCGACACCTGGACCGGCGTGGCCGAGATGTCGTTACAACTCTAATGGTTACACTGGTGTGCAGGTAGGAGGGTACGATGGAGCGTCGCGGCAGTGCCTCAGCTTCGTGGAGTGTTACAACCCCGAGACCGACACCTGGACCGGCGTGGCCGAGATGTCGTTACAACTCTAATGGTTACACTGGTGTGCAGGTGGGAGGGTACGACGGAGCGTCGCGGCAGTGCCTCAGCTCCGTGGAGTGCTACAACCCCGAGACCGACACCTGGACCGGCGTGGCCGAGATGTCGGCGCGGAGGAGTGGCGCAGGTCTGTACAGTCCGTGTCGAGGGACGTGGCACAGCAGCTCGGGTCACGTAACTTGACTCAGCCTATATTCCGATTACAAAAAATCTTGAGTGTATTTCCTGAAAGAAATTAGTATTCTATAACAGTTTTTATTGGGTTATGGAGTTACTAAACTGTAACATGTGATGGATTGGCAGTTTGCCTACAGAAAAATACTTTGGTAATTTTTAAGTAAAAACAAATTTCGGTCAGCATCTGTGCTTGTGGTAAAAACTGCTGCCTTCTTGTGGTGTAGTGCTGATCTGATATATGACTCTCCCATTAGACAATATCTTTAGTTTTGATCGTCACATCACCACGACCTTGGTCAGTTTTTCCCATGTAGTGGTGTTTCATTGTATCTTATTGAAGTTTACAATGACCTTGTCCAATGACCATATGTTTATCAGAATCCAAAATAGGTAAAAAGTGTATTATTTTCCAAGGGTTTTTTTAACAACAGCAAATGTCGTCATTTCAACATACCAAGCTGATATGACACAAACAATGTAGTGTATCTATACAATCAACCACAGGAGGGACCTGGATTTTAGTATTAGTGCAAGGAAGACCCCGTTAAAAGTGGCTAACGGTCAGTTAGTTTAATTGACATCCTATGCAGATGTAAACAATCGATTCTTACTTAACCTTCGAGGAGGCGTACACGTTTTTTATCCGGGGAGGGCTCACGTGAAGGTCAGCTCCACACTCTTAAAATCTAATTTTATAAGTAGTAAAACATTGTTTTAAAAATGTAATGGTTGAATAGTTATACGTTTTATGAGTTGTACTGTCTTGTGTATTTTACAGATAAATCTGTTACTTCTGATTTTATTACGGAGTGACCATATGAGGAGATGAGTTCCGCACACAAATTACAGGGGTGACCGCTTTTAGGGGTATTTCTTCTCCACAGTAAAAACAAACACTGTCTTCTTACACTCAAATACATTTATAATGAAATATACGTAAACAAATTTAAAACTAGATTGGCTTGTTGGATAAATGTGTAAAATTTAAAATGTAGGATAAGTGTAAGTCAAATTGTAAAATTGTAATAAGGCTATATTTTAAAATAAAATAAAATATTTGGCCAAACAATCTGTGGCCAATATTTTCTCTACATGGTTTTTTTTCTTCAGGGACTTCCTTCCCAACAGTATCCAGCAATTTACTGTCTTTCTTCTTCTAAATTATCTATTATAACTACCCTAAACCATAAAAAACACAACAAGCTTATGTTTTTAATTCTGACAGTACTTGTAACCAAACAGTAAATTTAAAATGAAATAGCGTTGGAGGAACTGAATTGTGCATAAACAACTTGCGATATAGGACGCACATGGAGAATACATCCACACTCGAAAGCGTGTGACTAAATCCAAGATAAGACTGACGATATGAAAAGGTTTGTGAACGATAATATTCCAGCTAGTTTCCAGGAAAGATACTCACAGATACTCAAAGACACGCAACAAGTACTTTTAATTCATTAAAAAACTTTCACGTGGAGAAGTTCTACTAATGCGCCCTTGTGGCCCCTCGAGAGTTAAAAGAATCTTCACCTTCATAGAAGCTTGAACCTTGAGTTCTCTCAGTACATGGTCTGTCGCAGGAGTCGGCGTGCTGGACGGCATTCTCTACGCGGTGGGAGGCCACGACGGGCCGCTGGTCAGGAAGAGTGTGGAAGCCTTCAACCCGGAGACCAACACGTGGACCCCGGTGGCAGACATGGCCCTGTGCCGGCGTAATGCGGGTGAGTGACGAATACCCGGTGTACCTTCATTTCTCCACAACACATATGTTACCTATGTTGCGTCATGGGCAACTGACTAATAGTGGTGACAGGTTTAACCTACCCTCCAAAGTTGTTCATCACAACATTTAGACATATGTCAAAGTAAAAAAAAATTTGATGTCCCAAGATTTTAAGATTGTGGAATTAAAGACACTCGTTTTTCTTTTCTCAACTTTTCCGGTTAGTTATAATTTTGCTTTAAGCTACTACGGTAATGATTTATCCCTCCCAAATACAGTGAGTTTCCAGAAAACAATTAATTGGTTTTTCAGGAGTGGTGGCACTGAACAAGCTGCTGTACGTGGTGGGAGGCGACGACGGATGTTCGAACCTCGCGTCGGTCGAAGTCTACAACCCCAAGTCGGACTCCTGGTCCATGCTGCCGTCGTGTATGAGTATCGGCCGCAGCTACGCGGGCGTGGCCATCATCGACAAGCCTGCCAACCTCTAAACACCGGCGATGCTCGGTTGGCACCCCTGCTGTGCCATATCACCTCCTCCGCCGACCAAATAATCAAACACTTGACGTATCCACGCTAAATGTAAATTTTTATATCTTTTCCTACAACAAATAGATGTAAATTTGTAAATATTTAGGGAAATTTTATGTAAAATAGAATCATTCTCTTCATTGTTCATATTTCTGATTTTTGGCTATATTTATTTTTAATGTGATTATTTTTTGTGAATAGGTTGTGACTTATTTATTAAGACGATTGTGATGATAACTTGATAAATCCTCTACTTGACAAGATAGGAATGAAACTTAATCAATTTTCTGGATAAGATTATACTTGCAGTGTAATTTTATTTCTTTATTATATCTTCCATAGTTAATATTATGTTATTTTTATAGTATTTGAATGAAATATATAATTTTACTTAACTTTTATTATGACTTTGATTTGTTTTGGAAAAATACTTAATGAGATTATTAATTTATTCTTGATATGAAAATTAGTTGGAACCCTTTCTAGGTCTATTAATCATCATGTGAATTTTAAATGATCATATTTTGCATTACATTTTTTTGAACTTTTCTTTCTAAACTGTTTAACTTCTTTGGGAATCTAAGTGACTGTATTTCAGGTTTAGTTTTGTATGATTCAAAGTACTAAACTTCCTGAGCAAAAACAATTAAAGTGTATTTGCTTGGATCTAGTTTTTTTTCTTTCCTTTAACTGTGTAATGAAAGAAATAAATGTTTTTAGCAAATGAGGTGAGGAAACTCGACATGTGAATTATGACTTTTCACTGTGGAATGAGGCTGCAAGGATCTAAACAGGCCTTTTTTTGTTATTCAAAATGGTACCCACCAAAATAGTATACAGAATATATTGCCCTGATATTTCCAACAAGAAAACGAAGTAATTTGCAATAATTAGTCAAGTCACAAGTCCTTTCTTTATATTACCTTACTAGTGCTTAGTCATAAAGGATTATTTCACTACCATTTTGTTTCCTGATCAATTTTTATGGTTAATGTGTCAAAAGAGATTTTTCTCTAGATACTTTTCAAACTTTGTTTAGTTAAGGTTCTATTGGTTTTAATTTTATGAATTTTAAAGTTTCCATGTGTTTTAAGACAGAGATATTTGTTTAAAGCAAGAAAATGCAAATTTTATATAGAAATAAGGACTTATGACTTATGTTTTGTTGTAAATAATGTGAACTGAATTTGTTTGAATGTCAATGGATAACGTCACTGTTTCTGAGACATATTGACAAATCTACATAGAAATACATTTAAATTGACCCCTCATACGTTAAAATCGACCCAGTCGTTAACAAGTTATGACCAGGAGCGTACCCAGGGGGGGGCTCAGGGGGCTCAAGCCCCCCCAAACATATGAAAAAGATGCAAAAAATTGTAAAGAATTTGTTTAATTGGTCTGAAAAATTTGTCGGGCATATAGCATTGTTGGGAAATTGCTCGGTTATTTTGCACCCATCAAATCTGTAAGGCCTTGAGTACGATACAAGTGGCAGGTGGCGAGCGGCACCGTTCACTTTTCGGGTAGCATTTATTTGTCAGCTGGTATATTTTGAAGGCAGTGGCTTCGACTGCCCCAAGCAGCGAGTGGAATTCAGTGACGTCGCATTCGTCGCCTGGAAAGGTTGAAAAAAGGTTTTTGTGCCGCTCGTCACATGAACTGTTGCACTGTTTGAGATATATTTTCTCAGTTATATTTTGCCCGCCAAAACTCTTGAGTCTTAATCTTCTGAAGGTGCCAAATCTCCTGGTCGAATCGCATAAAAATATCTCTACTTAATATTATGATACGACTGGGAAAACCTTCATCGTGATGCAGGACAACCATAGGATCAATAGAGGTCAGAAATTTAACATTATATATATAACTCCGTTGGCATAATTTCTATTTCATTTTTATTATTTTGGCCAAAGGGGCAGAACCCAGCCATCTGATTGACTGATCTGACCCAGAACTGAATGCGTCTGGATCTGATCTACATCATGACATTTTGTGGCCTGTTGATCTTTCAAAAGTTGGTGACTGAACTTGTAGTTGTATCGTGATATAGAAATTAGCTGTCCAGTTGCAGTGGGCTATTGCCTAAATGTTCGGGCGGTCCTTGACTACTAGGAACGCCACGACCTCGTTGTCAACGTTTACCAGAGCACACGTATCTCTTTATGCACTTCCTGACGTCGACGTCGCCGAACATGAGCGAGGTGAGGTGAGTCTGGAGTGCCTCCACGACCGGGACATCCGTCTCCTCCGACTGCCTGCACAAGTGGAGCTTCGGCGCCGGCGGTGGCTCGATGCGCTGACTGTTGGCCGTGGATATTGGCTTTGTATTCATGGTGGCAGCCCTAATTTTCTAACTTGAAGTATAGCAAGCAGTTTCAGGGTCAACGACAGGGGGGGCCGGGGGGCGAATGCATACGGGCCTGGGCTTACAGGGGCCTGGAACGACTGAAAAGGGGAGCCAAAAGCACAGGTCGCCAGGTCAGGGCCTGGGGTTGGAAATTGCACAGGGGCCCGAAAATGTTGTCACCGGGCCTGAGCAGTTTCCCTTTTCAATCAGTGTGATTCTACAAGTCATTTAGATAACTAGATAACTCGTAGCTCGAAATCGAGCAAAAGTCATAATAAAAGAATGAAGAATAATCAGCCTACTTTGATACTTTTAAAGTTTAATTAATGGGCTAAATTCATTGACAAAATTATGGCTTAACTACTGAAACTTTTCAAGTTAATTTGATCTACCGCAGGAGTTTCCGGTAAATGTAAACCATATTTTAGGGAACACCTTCATTTCCCCATGCCTTCTTGTTTCTGTAATGAATATTTTAATACCAGCAAAAGATCAAGCTCTGCTTACAGCAACATGTAGCTGACCGAGAGCAAACACTGGCGCCGTGAGCAATTACTTCCTTTGTTTAGGGAATGCCGCTGCACCTTATTGATTATTGATAATTATAGCCAAACACTTATTGATTATTTTTGGCTTATTGTTAATTATAGCCAAAACAGATATTGTAGGGAGCGGCTGTCTTTATAGGGGACCTTCCTTTGTGGCAAAAACATGTAAATGACACATTATCTCTACCAGTCTTTTCATTCTTGAAATGCAACCCACCGCAATTAAAACATTTTTAGTTCATTGGTCTGAGGTTGCGGAAGGAGCATCAATTGTTACATCGGGAGGGTGATACCAGCGGTTGCGATCGTGTTCTTTCATACTCCTCCGACCAGTCAGTGTTAGTCTTCTTCTTATTGGTGGCATTATCAATGCACCAAATCCAAAAATAGATTTGCTCAGGTTAATATAACTTCAAAACACTAAGAAATATTGTAAAATACATTGTAAAACTGGTAACTGCAATGTTTAAGAGCTTTAAAAACTTCATAACATAACCTAAATTACATAATAAATAGTTTAAAAAAGAAAACTGTTGAAAACAAAGCCAAACCAGCTGTAAATATAAAACTGTTCTTTTCAAAAAAAAAAAATATATATAATTGCTGCAGTCTGTGGTTTATTTCAGAGCTTGGCCATATGTTCAGTTTGTAAACAAAGTAAACTGAGCTTGCTTCAATGTCCATGAATAGCGCCACTGTTCCGAAACTTCAGCTCTTTACTGTGCTTTAGTGACGCCCTTTTTTAAAATTCCGAGACTTGATGACAAATCTACATAACAATCCCTTTAATTTGACATCTCAAACGTTAAAATCGGTCCAGCCGTTGTTGCGGTTGGACTGTGAAAAGAAAACCGCTTGCATATTAATATATCCTAGACTAGACTAGATAACACGTAGCTCGAAATTGAGCAAAAATCATGTAGTAAAAGAATCAAGAATTATCAGCCTAGGCCTACTTATATACTTTTAAAGTTTAATCAAAGGGCTAAATTAATTAACATAATTATAGATTAACTGAACTGAAACTTTAAAAATTAACTTTATCTACCACAGGAGTTCCCGGTAAACGTTAACGATTGGGAACACCTTCATTTCCCCATGTCCTATTTTTTCTGAAATGTATATTTATCACCGGCAAAAGATCAAACTCTGCTTACAGCAACATGTAGCTGACCGAGAGCAAACACTGGCATGTAATGACTTTCTTTGTTTAGTGATTGCCGCTGCACCTTATTGATAATTATCGCCAAAACAGAGATTGCAGGGAACGGCTGTCTTTATAGGCATAACCTTTCCTTTGTGGCAAAAACGTGTAAATGAAGCACTATCTCTACCAGTCATTTCATTCTTCAAATGCAACCCACCGCAATGAAAACATTTTTAGTTCATTTTGTCTGAGGTTGGAAGGAGCATCAAATGGTACATCGGGAGGGTGATGCCAGCGGTTGTGATCGTGTTCTTTCCGACTCCTCCGACCGGTCAATGTTTGTCTTCTTCTTATCGGTGGCATCATAAATGCAGCAAATCCAAAAATAGATTTGCCCAGATTAATATAACTTCAAAAAACACTATGAGATATCGTAAACTACATTGTAAAACTGGTAACTGCAATGTTAATTTAAGAGCTTTAAAAACTTCATAACATAACCTAAATTACATAAAAAATCTTTAAAAAAGTAAACTGTTGAAAACAAAGCCAAACCAGCTGTAAAATAAGTTAATCTGTAGAACTATTTCAGAGCTTGGCCATATGTTCAGTTTGTAAACAAAACTGAGCTTGCTGAAATGTCAATGAATAGCGCCACTGTTCCGAAACTTCAGCCCTTTAGTGAAGCCCTTTTTTAAAATTCTGAGACTTGTTGACAAATATACATAAAATTCCCTTTAATTTGATACCTCAAACGTTAAAATCCGTCCAGCCGTTATTGCGGTGGGACTGTGAAAAGAAAACCGCTTGCGTATTAATATATAGATATATAGATGTGAAAAACAGTTACCAAGACAATTTGTTCGTTTTTGTGAATATTTATGGTACTATGCAATACACTTTCAATAAGAAAAAGTTAGAGAAAATACTAGCTTATTAAACTTTTATTAATAATTGATTGATTTCAAATTATTTGATTGAAATCCATCAGTCATACAGTACACCTCGGATTATCCGGATTAATGTGGCGGAACACCGATCCGGATAGCAAAAAATCCGGATAATCCGAGGTCATTACAATATAACCTAAATAGCGATCGCGAACTCCCCCCTGCTAAACTAACTAGCTGATAATTCTATGTTTGAACAGTGCAACTAGATATAAAGCCTCGTTATTGTTGTAATAAATTGTGTTTTTGTTTTTTAGCATTGCCCCTGCCCCTGCTAAATTGATTGTCTTATCAGGCCTGTTCAACATGTTAGTCTTTCAAATTTTAAGAGGGTTTAATTTTGAAACAAATTTAAGAACAAAACAATCATACGAATATAATGTTAACTTTTACCGTACCTACGGTTTAGGTTTGGAATAAGACTCCAGATAAAAATATTTAATTTAATAAGTTTAAATAATCATAACTCAAAATAACTCAAGCTAGAAATAATTATGACGAAACTTAATGTGACTCAAAACTTACTATATTAACTTTCCTTAAGTAACGTAACACGTCAAATGACAGCAGGAAACAAACTCGAAAAATTGACGTAGGCTACGCTTTTGTTGATTACTGCTAGCGCCCGAAGTACCAATGCAGAAAACTACGTTCACGAAAATGCTGTAATGTACTGTTTATTCTTTCAATTATTGTGATTCCAAATGCGTACATTAATGTATTTAATTTGTATTTCACTTTTAGAAGGTGCATTTCACCGGTAAACTCGCTAAAATTATGATTTTGCCGTGATTTTAATTTTTCAATTTCTCGGATAGACCGGTCCGGATAATCCGGAATCCGGATAATGTGAGGTCCGGATAATCCGAGGTGTACTGTATACTACAATGTACTCATTATGTTTGTGCATGTGTCATTCATTTAGCTGATAAAGGTTTGTTAAAATATTAGCATTGAATATGTGTAGACACTGAAATAGACCGCTCATATTTATGACTCAATTTCGTCACTAGAGCACTCTGCTGATAACTTTGAATAATTTACACTCAAGAATGCTAATAAGCTAATATTCGCTCTTGTTCCTCCAGTACAATTTAATTTTTTCTTGAGAACGTAATAATTAGTTAGCGTGTAAGCATGTACTGAAGAGTATATTTAATTAATCTAGTGACAAATAGAAACAATGTCTTTCAATCTTAATGCTCAAAACAGGTTGTTATTTTAATGGCTGAGAGAGTCATTCCCGTAACGGTAAATGATATAGAAGCACAAGAGACAATTAAATATTTAATAGACAAAAAATATAAATTAAGGTTCATACTTCCTGAAGGAAATTGGCTTTAAAAATTTGAAAATGTTTGTATTACGTATTTACTGACTTGTCTAATTGAAATAAATGATTTTTGAAAAATGTCAACATAAAAATGTGTTGCCTAACATGGGACTTGATCCTCCAACCTCAAAAGTTTTGAGGTCTTGGTGCTTTACTTTAGATCACTCCCTTTCTGTTTCTTAAGGACATAAATACTGGCCTTTGCCTATTAGCTGAAAAATCAATTTATGATCGTTATGGTAAAATTATAATGTATCATACATGTGGGGCCTACATATTTTATCTATTTACTTTTTTACAAATATTAATTGAATTTCTCTAGTTTCTTAAACATATTTATTTTATTTTTATTGTCAGGCAAGAACTGACTGTCAGACAAATAATATAACAAGTATAAAAAGATATTTTTCATGTTCCAAAATAAATAAAAAAACTATTTTCTTTTATTAAGTCATTTTACACTACTGGCCGGGAACTGGACAGTACTTATCAGGTTCTGGCCAGTATTGATCAGTACGAGTACTGCTCAGGTTCTGTCTAGTACCATTGACTTTACATCTCTTGTCAAGAGATGTAAAGTCAATGCTAGTACTGTCCTGGTTCCGGTCAGTACTAACCAGATTCTTACCATTATATTGCTACAGTACTGGCCAGAAACTGTTCCAGAACATTTTTTCCACATGGGTACATGTAGTACATAGGCCTGCCATATTTTCAAGCGGTCAAACCGGGAAAACTAACCAAGGATGCTCCAGTGTGTGACACCGGGGGATTTGGGGGTATGAAATACCTCCCAAATAATATCTGGTAAAGATTTATAAAATTTTACAGCAAAATTGTAAATTTTAAATTTTAATGATTTGAGAAAGAAGTTATTTTTATTTTTTGTGTTGTGACAATGCAATTTTTACCATGGGAAATTTGGATAGTATTACATGAAACAAAACTTACAATTAATTTATTTTACTTCAATGAAAAATACAAATGTATTTTATGGGAATGAAATACCACTTAAAAACAAAAATACATATATCAGAATTTTTTCTTCTTTCTTTATTTGCCGCAGAAAACTTGTTAAACTACAGGTTTAGTTCTATATTTAATAACATATTACGCAATTTAAAAACTGACCGGGACATCAGGAAAACCGGCCGGGACACCGGGACAAGAGCAAAATACCGGGACTGTCCCGGTCAAACCGGGACGTATGGCAGCCCTATACATATATACAAATCAAACACCCTGTACGAATGTTGAGAAATGAGTAGACATAAAAATTCGAAGGGGGAAATTTTTTTTTATAACTAAAATGTCACAATTTTGAATCGTAAACTCGATTCTGTATTTTTAATGACTTGACAGATTCTTATAAGTTTTCATTTGAATATGACCCATAAAATAAGTTACATACCAAGTCTCGTGTTGGGAATTATTTTCTCAGATGTATTAATATTTTTCTTTACTACTGCAGCCCACATCATGTATTTTAAGAGTAATTTATGACCAAATAACATGTTGAATTGTTGATAATATTTTCTATTACGGGATCCCGTATAGGCTACATGAGATAAGAGTTTTTATGGGTGGTCCCAGTAGTTTACTTCAAAATAATGTTGAAGATAAACAGAATCGTAAGGTTGACTGCTACCATACCCATCTATTACTACGGGGGGAGTTCATGAAAAAATTAAAAATCTTCAATTATTAGCTTAAAATATTGAAACTATTCCTGGATAATACATGTGACCATAGGAATAACCAAAAATGGGTTGGAATTTTTTTACCCCCTGAGGGGAGGAGGAGGTGTGATTTTTCATGTTTTATAAGGGTTCCTTGTGTAGTCTACAGATAATAATTTAAAATCCATAAATGATGATTAACTATTTTTTGTTTCTAATTTTTTTTAAGGCATGATCTATGACCTGTTTGGATGGGTTTGGTTTGATTACAATAATTAATGGTCTCATAAATTTGTAAATATTTTAACTTGGTTTTATGTAGAAAATTTAAATAAATTAATCATTTAAAATGTTCTGTTGGTTTTTCCTCCAAATCCAAATACAGATCATAGAATTAAACAAGCTGATCAAAATATATAAAAAATCATCACTGTATCTCTTCTAGAAGCTGAGCTGTGTAATTTCTAAGGCAAAAAATACAATTTTTGGGAATCAACAAAAAACTATGAAGCAGTAGCTTTGTGATTACCATCTCTCTTTTTAAACTGCCCTAATCCATATGTTTAGACAAAAAAATTGTTCGGTCTTATATTTTATATTCAGAATTAAATGTAGAGCCAAAATACTTAAACAATTTTTAGAAGGAAATTTTTTGCCGTTTTTTTTGCATAAACTCCCCCCTTAACTTAAAAAACATGAGTGATTAGGTGAGATTTTCTTCCAAGAATGAATTTAATGAAAATGAGATGCTTACTACGCGCCTGTGTGGAATTGTCAGCTGTTGCATTTCGTAAATTCATCATCAGCAACAAACAGCCGAGAGCGTCGTCGCGTCACGTCTAGTCTCGGTGGCGGTGGTGCTCAGTTGTCGTCTGTTGTAGGTTTAGTTGTGAGTAAATTCTTAGTAATGTTAGATTATCTAGGGATTTCTTCTTTCGATAAATTTCCGTAAGCCAAGAATAACCGAACTCAATAAATATTTGTAGGAATTTTGATCTTTGATCGTCATAAGCCTCGATTTAATACTCTCTTGTTGAGGTTAAAAAATCGCTGTATCTAAACATATTTTGAAAGGTGCCTAAGCCTACCTTGTACATTGGTGCTTTTTTCTGTGATAAACATTGTGTGTGCTACTTATTTTGATTTAGACTTAACAAAATAAATTAACACTTCGTCCAAACAGGGTAAGTTTTCAATTTTTGTATCATAATGTCTTAAAAGTGTTTTGTTTTGATTTGTTGGAACTTGTTTAAGTATGCCTACCAAAATGAGAAAGCGCTTTTATCATTAAAATAATTATAGTAGGCTGTACCTATATTTTTTTTATTTCATGTGATTTGATAATCCATTGTGAGGTATATAAACCAAGCTTATGAGGTTTTATTGATTTTAAGTTTGGTTCTTAAAGTCACTACCTGTTGCATTCCAGTCTGCTTACAAAGGCATAAGCCTAGGCCTACTAACTTAAATGTCATTATTGTACTTGGTAAGTCTGGATATTCACATCTATAAATCTGTAGTTGCCAAGATTCAGTTAATCAGCCTTACCGTAAGTTACTTTTTTGTAGTTAAAATTTTGATTAACACGTTGACTGCTGTAAAAATCTTATGGTATTGACCTAAAAGCTGAAATTAAGTATTGGTGAAAAGTCTTTCCTTTAGATGTAGTTTGTTGACTTTCATCGTTATTTTCATGTTTCCAGCAGTGGTTGGCCAAAAGAAAAACGTTTTTTATGCCCCACGGATCCGCGTGGCCAGTCCCGTGGGCAAGTTTTATCACACAAAAAGTTCTAAAAACTTGCTAAGTTACACACGAATTGCAATAATTATGATGGTTTGTGAAAAAAATTATTGAAATAAACTAAAATTAACCAAAACGAACCAAATAAACCAAAACGCTCCAGTCGGGGCCATCTACCCCGCCGATCCGCGGGACCCGCAGCCACGGTGCCTTTGACTCAGTTCGTCAAGGCCAAATATATTTTTCAGACGCAAAGTTATTTGGGAATACTTATACTTTGCTTTGCGATGCCATTTGAAATGAAGTAGTACACAAAAACACAAAAAAAAAACAACGCCAAACACTGTCCTGTGATACCGTACGAACGTGGTCAAAATGGCGCCAAACGATTGCACGGGTTCACAAACAACGAAACGCAGGAAATTCAAACGAACGCCCGTTTGAGATAGGATCTGACCTTAGTAAGGAGCTGCACGCGAGCGATCTACCCTGACTAAAAGCTGGGCTCGTAGTGAGCAATGGAAGGTTGCCTGGCAACACCCCGCGGTTCCGCGGGGCCCGCTACATCCGGGAGTCTGCTACCCCGCGGTTCCGCGGGGAACGCAGTTAACGTGTTAAATTATATAGACAGAAAATTTTTTAAATAGCCTAGGCTACCATAAAATATCGTGGTTTTGTAATTATTCACAACATAAGTGAATAGAGATGGGCAACTGTAAATGTGTTTTATGGGCCTGTTTTGTCAGGGGGTTTCAAGGAAGGGGGGTTCTGCCAAAATTGCTCCATTAAAGCAACTAGCCTATCGGATATGTGTTAATAAGTTATAGGTTCTTTTGGGCCTAATGAAGTGTTCGCCTATTGATAAAAATCCCTTTGATATCAATGTAATATGGGGGTTAAAGCAGCCCAAAATTTCGCTACCTTAAGAGACAACAAATCGCTGCATGAAAAGGTAGCCTAATCTTACTGTTGTTGGGTAAACCAATTTGTATTAGGCCTACCGAACTTCTTCATCTGTGCCCAAGCTTAACTCCCTCCTCCAAATGCATCATTGCAAAAATAAATAAAACTAAAACACCCTTATTGGACCACTTAAAAATAGTAACTTAGCTTACAGCTTAAATGTAACTTTGCTTTGAAGGATCGCTTGTTAAAAAACGTAGGAATACCGGTAAGTTAATAATAAATGATCTAAAATTACATCTCATAAAATTTCCTTACAAACTGTAACAAGCTCCACTAACAATCCTCAAAGTTTCAGCCAAATCGTCCTGCGTCTTGTTCAGCTCTAATATTTCTGGGGAGGTGTTATAAAAGTTTGATGCCATTGTACGGTAATGCACATTCTCTTCAAAGAAAGCTGTTCGTTTTTGAGGTCTCATGACTATTCCCTAAGACCCATAGGCGGGGGCTGGGATGTAAGTTACTCTTTTTGCCCAGCAAATGATGTTCTAAAAGATTTATGTTTAGGTGAAAACTATCAACCAACTGTATAAATGTAAAAGTTGGAATTTTATCTTCTTTAAAAATAAAAGTGGCTTACAAGATAAAGAGCAGGGAATTTTAAAATGGTCTTTTATATTTTTTATTTAGTCGGGTTCAAACTTTTTAAACAGACACTTTCGCATCCTCTGATAGAAATAAATATATGAATCATTGACAACTCGTCCTCTGTTTTATTACAAATGCAACGAACATTGAGTTATGATTGCTGTGATTACGTTAGGCTATCTAGGTTGTTAACTAACCTGTTATTGTATTAAATATAGCAAGATATTATTTGTACTGTGATTGTGATATCTTCTAATAGCTCATGGGTATATTAAGCCTAATTAAACCTTTTTTAGGTAGGTAGTTTAGCCATTAATGAACTTCATCTAACTTAATGAAATATCTTTAATAAGACTACATTGTGTAGTTACAAAAGGTAATAAACTTTGTGAATTTGATTTTTAGTTCCAAATTATAATGTTTCATACAAGACTATAATACCTCTCTCTTGCAGCAAACTTGCTTACTGAGCGAATTTCAAATGCAAAAGAATATATTTCAATCTAACATAGCGAGATTTAACACTTTTTTGTAATCTCCATAAGAAGAACATGGAGAATGAGTATGCACGTTTGCTGCAACAGGTATGTTAATACTGGGTGGTTTTTAATTCAATATCTTACTTAGTAGATCTGAATTAGAACCAAGTCATACCAAGTTTTACTGGAAACTGTTAGGTTGGCAATGAAGATGATTACAAATTTAACTAGTGGACCTGAGAAATGTTAAGTAGGTATTGTTTCAGGCGACCTAATGTAGTCTTGCGTTCAGAACAAAGCTAACTTCAGGATGATGATTAGTTAAATTTGTTTTATCAACTTCTCAATTAACTTAAGATTTATGTTTGTAAGAAAGCCTGGCTAAATGATAGAGGGATAAATATGACCTTGCAAGGTTGAAAATTTTATTTGAGCTAATTTTCCCTAAAGGGAAAAAGCTATTACCGTAGGTCTCTTGGGAAGACCTAAGCCCAAGACCATGATAACTGTTTGTTTTGGAGCCCCCAGAAGCGAAAACACGATTCGTTCAAATTTCTAGATAAATATATTAATCAAATTTATCAAGTGTACCCTTTTTTCATTGTATTAGTTATTAATTATTTATTCATAATAGGCCTATATATATCTATGTGTCTGTAAGCACAATAGCACTTGCAAAAATGGCCCGATCGGAATAAAATTCGGCACAGGCGTGTAAAGTAGATATTATTCGGACAAGTTCGAAAACCAGCCCGAGCGGACCATTGGAAGAGGGGAAAGGGAACATAACCATTTTGGTTAGCACCATTGAATCCAGCTTGAAAAAAACAAACAATTTAGTTTTCTGAATCATTGCTCTATGTCCATTAGTTACCGAGATATTGAAAGTGGTGAAGACAGTGCATTGTTCCAATGTTAATCTTATGGGAAATGAGTAGAATTGGATATATCTCGCTTATTTCCCAACATATCTTAATAAAACTTGGTTTGTGGATTCATCTAGATAAGATGTAGGCTAATGTATTTTAGTCTAAATCCCCAAAATTTCCATTTTTGTGGCAGCAAACCTGTATATTACAAGGTAATGCACAGGCAACTCGTCCATCCGAGGTCCGAAGATGGACCTCACAATATAACTTATATATCTGAAGTCAAATTATCAGTTTGGGGAGATAATTACATTTCCCTAGAATTTAGACCTGATTTAATAAATTTTATTTGAATTACCCTACCTCTCTAGTGATTTTATTTTCTCCATGTCTTTCTTATGAGAAATGTCCGATAGATATAGATAAAAAAGTGCTATATCTTCATAATTTCTTAACATATCTTGATAAAAACTTGGTATTTTGCTTCTTCTAGTTAAGATCTACTATTATGGGAAAAAAACACCCAGTTTTAACTTACCTGTTGCAGCAAACCTGGATTCTTATTCCCCATGTTATTCTTTTGGAGATTACAAAAACATGTAATATCTCACTAGGTTGGATGGAAATTTTTTTTGCATTTGAAATTCGATGAGTATGCAGGTCTGCTGCAAGGGGGTATTTTAATATCTAGGCCAACCTTTTAATAAGACATTAATTAGAATTTTAATGACATTGATTTACTTCTGTATATGTAAAAACTTGAGTAAAGCTAGGGTGTGCGTCAACTGATTATCTTTTTTGTAACCAAGTTCATTCTTCTAAGGACAGTGTGCTCTAGGCCTATTACTTTTAATGCCATCATCTTAGATTTGAAATTCTCTGCGAGGGCACAGACGAATCATATATCTATACTCATCTGTGGCGAGGGCAAAGGATGGATTGCAGCTGAATTTATATAATACATAGCCTATATCAGTTGCAGTTTAATATATGATATTAGAATCAGCAGCTTAAAGGAAACCAACTAGACAGCCTTACAAACGGCTAAAGCTCTGGACAGCCTTACTGGCGGGTGAGTGAGTGCGCTGTTGTCGTAATTAGTGTTTAATATCTGCAATGTTTTGGTTGTAAATCATATGGTCATTTGTTTATGTGAAGGTACTTTACACAAGAAAATATTTTGCTGCAACCGCAAGTGCAACTAATGTTAAATGCTTGCAAGCTCAACACAATTCATCAAGTACGACGACAAAAGTGTGGAAACACATTCCTAAATGTAAACAAATCATTTAAGATGAAAGGTTGCCAAAACAAAAAGACCAGCAGCTCATGCATTGCGCAAATATTTCCAGAAATTTTAATTGTGTAAGAAATCTCTGTGAAATATTACAGGGCATTCTTTTTTAGTGTATATGAGGTGAAACGTAAACAAATTTTTGACAGTTCTACCAAAACGTGTTTATTTAGCAGACATTTTGGGAGATTACAATTTTTGCCACCCGCCAGTAAGGCTGTCCAGAACTATGTACACATTTTTAATACTGTACCCTTAATACTCATCTTTTACCCTCATTGTGGAATTGTCAGCTTTACATTACATACAGGGGCTGGTTGGTGTAGTGGTTATAGTGCCCGCCTACAAACTTGTAGGTAGCCGGATCGATCCCGAGAAAAGTTAGTAGCTTTTTGAAGGGTTGTTTCTGGAGCCAGCTGCCATTGGTTGTTGGGCTATTAATTAACAATCCTGTCTAAGGAACATGCCAACCTTAGTCAGTAACAAGGCTACAAGATCGCGCCACTATCATCACGATCATCACACTCATCCTTCACTCATATTCAGGGTAACGTCCTCCATGAGGTACCTGTCTTATTAAAGTGATTAAGTGATTAAGTGATACATTCTACTCTGAAAAAATTATATACAGGTAGGCCTTTACAACAGACTATTGAAGCAACTTCCGTTCTAGTGCTCAGTTATCTCAGAGTTATTTATATTGGTTAAGACCTGTTAGACCAAAACACAATATAACTTATATATCTGAAGTCAAATTATCAGTTTGGGAAGATAATTATGTTTTCCTAGAATTTAGACCTGATTTAATAAATTTTATTTGAATTACCCTACCTCTCTAGGTTGATTTCTCTGCAAATCTCCTCTTTTAATCCTTTTGATCTTGATAATTTTAAAATTCCTATTAGCCTAAATAGCAAGAGACAAAATATGTTTTTATTATTTACTCTATGCTACTAAGGTGGTGGCATGTTATATGTTCTTCATATATGGAAATCACCGAGATAATGATCACAATAGAACCACACTTTGACAGTAAAAGTTTACAATCTTATCTCTGTTTTATTGCCTCGTGTATTACCAGAAACCAAAAACAAGTTAGGAAGTTAGTATCATTCTGCTTCTTTACTACATTTAAAAGTTATTTGGAATTGTTTATCTGTGTTTAGATATTGTCTTTCCATGTTTAGGGATCTAATGAAAGAATAAAATATGTCTCTTAACAAGATAGCGGCCGTAAATATTCTGGTCTTAATGAAATTTGGTACAGATGTGTAAAGTTGTTATTACTCAGACGAGTTAGTAAACCAGCTTATTGATCGGACCACCATAGCTGGTTCTGGAAGGGGGGCAATGGGAGATAAACCCCCCAACCAAAAATGGGGTTTTTGAGGTTTTTAAATTGAAAAATAGAAATAATCTAATTTTTGTTTGTACTAGGGGTTAAGGTCAGCTAAAAAAACAATTTAGCATGTTGAATCACTGCTTTATGACCCTTGGTTGAAGAGATATTGATAGCGGTAAACACAATATGTACATTGTCCCTATGTTATTTCTTATGAGAAATAAGAAAAAAAATATTTTGTTTATTTCTCAACATATTTTGATAAAGAATGGTACGTATATGGTTTCTTATAGTTTAGATCCACTGGATATTCATTTAAAACCGCCAAATTATGGATTCCCGGAGCTGCAGACCTGCACACTCATTCCCCATGTCATATGGAGGAAATAAAAAAATTGTCATGCACCACTTATAAAAAATGTGTTGAAATATGATTCTAAGCATCAGAAATTCGCTGAGTATGCAGGTCTGCCACAAAGGGGGGTGGTGGGTTATTTTGTGATAAAAACTCCTCCCATAGCTCTGAGCAGATGTTCAATAACTTGAGGTATCTTTGGAGTTTTTTGAGTTTTTTTGGAGGTGTCAGTGTGCAGTTTTTTGCAAGAAGCAATATTTATGTGTGGTCACATGTAAGTCCTTGATGCCTTCAAAGTTTGAAAAATATCTGATATTAAGCCACCACATATGCCCGTATTTATTTCATATTTTTATCACATTAGATAAAAAAGTAAAGGAGATATTGATATATTATCAGTGCATGATCTGTAGTACATATGCAACACCAGTGCTTGTGTTGCAGTTCAAATTTAAGAATGTGTTGAGTTTTTTGTAATAACCTCGTTCATAAAAATTGATAATAACTGAAACAATTTTTGAAAATAACAAAATATATTTTGAGGTTTAATTGAATTAATTACAGAGTTTGAAGTCACTTTGTGTGTTATAGTAAAATTAATTGGGGAGTCATGTTTAAGTAAAATCTTCCAAAAAGTTCTTTTTGTAATGCAAAAAAATGCTTTGCAAGGCCCCAATGGGTTTGGCATGAGTCTTGAATTTTGGAGAAGAAACAAACATGGCCTGGATAACATGCTGTTATTCAAGTTTTAAAAAATAGATTGAAAAGACCTTAAAAAAGATTCATTGCTTAATTTAGACTTTTAATTCCAATATTACGTTTATTTTAGGGCTTGGCATTCCACAATCTCAGTACCCCCTTAAAAGGCAATTTTCATGAGGTTCTGCATGAAAGAATAGAAAAGTATCATCAGTGTCAGCACTGTAATTAAGTGATTAATTTACACCTGAGTTTGCCAACATTTTAAAGGGCTCTCAGGACCATGGCTGGTTTGAGGGGGCGAGACAGTTGCAGGCATCTCTTTAAGCAGTGGAAGATTTTGACCGTCACCAACCTCTACATCCTTCAAACTGTGATCTTGACCAGTCAGCACCTGAAACCTTCAAGACATCAGGACGTGCACTGTTATGAAACGAGAAACTCCATCAACTACAATCTACCAGTCCACCACAGACAGAGTTTTGAAGAGAAACCATCCTATGCCGGTGCAAAGCTCTACAACGCTCTCCCAACAGACCTCAAGACACTGGACTCTAAGCTCCTGAAGTCAAGACTGAAGCTTTGGTTATTCGAGAGACCTTTCTACTGCTTACAAGAGTTCTTCTCCTGGAGAAATCAAGAACTTTGATCTCAAATAATTTACAATTTATAATTCTCTGTCTTCCTTTACTATGACTCCATTTTCAGTCTTAACGACTGTAAAATAAAGATTTTTTGTCTTGTCTTGTCTTGTCTTGGGTGAATTAAAACCAAATTTATTTTTCCACCATATCGTGGACTTCATGATCACCGACAAATTCTTTGTTGTAGCCTATTATCAGAATTGCATAGCCAGTTATGTTGGTTTAGCAATGATCCTGGTGTTATTTGAGCTTGATAACCACATCCCATTTTAATTTAGTCCCCTTCGTTTGACCTTCATGGCAAGGTTCTTCCTACATGTAATATATTGAACAGCAACAAAAATACATGAGCCACGGCATGTTTGTTTTTCAAAATTCTATTAAAAAAGTATTTCATCGCCCCTTTGAAACTTTCAAAAACTAAACCTTAGCTACAGCATTTTTCGTCCAGTCTCATACCCAATGAAGATATTTGGTTCAGGACATAATATTTCATGTTTGATAGTTATATATAGAAGTATTAAAAAGTATAAGTGTTGGATAGCTACAATAAAATTATCAATATCAGAGAAGGCGTAACACATGAACAGTGGCTCGCTACCCATTTCCTCTAGACTCTCGATTTTTAGAGGTTGGCGACCTCTTTTTAATGTTGAATTTGCACTGCCCACATAGACCATTGATCTGTGAGTGGCAATTATCAAGCAAAGCAAGGGGTGAGCCGATACAGTACAAGAATGAACAGTACTGTTAAAAGAGGCTGACAACTTGCGGATTCGAAACCCCAGCAACGCTGCCGAGGGCTCGAAGTCTGGCTATCGACTGCACCCATATCGGATACTGCACGTAACGGATATTTTAAGGCAGCACTTATTAATCCGGCACTTCCAAACTCCGGCATGTGCTGGATTAACGAGAGTTAAATTTTAACCCTGGGAAATAGATATGCGGGCCACTTATAATATTGAAATTCTTGTATTTTTTGTAGGTACTTGTATAAAAAAATCTTTTTGGGGCGTGGATGTCACTTTTAGGGCCCAAAGAGTTGAAATTTGTGATAATCTGTTTTTCTGCTTTATCACAGTGTGGTGTTCTACCTAGTGAACTCATTATTCCGTAGGAAATTTGCAAATAAATGAAGTGTGGTTGTAATGCTCATAAAATTTTAATAGACTTTTGTCAACATTGATCCTAATATTTTAGTTTGGCATAGCTGGCTGTGTTGTTGCTAGCTGTAGCCCATAGTACAAGTTGACAGACAAATGTTGGAAATGGAAAAGAAAAGAAGAAATAATTTATGATCTTCTCATTACAGTTTCACATTTAAAGAATAACTTACAATCAAAGATCACTTCTGTTTACAGAAACTCACAGTGCTAGAAACATCCGACACTTGTTATTCAGGGGCGTCCAAGGTAAACATTAGACTCAAGCCTCATGTCTCATGGAAATTCTTTATGTTATCACGTGTTCAGATGGTCTTTCAATATTTTTTAAGTGTTTTGGTTTAAAGAACATATTGTGACATTAGTATCTTATAACATGATAAGTTTTGTCCTTAAAACCACTGGCTTAGTAGTGGTGGATAATCTGAAGACTACTGGTTCGGATCCTGACCAAGATAAAAAACTGTTTTCAGTTACCATTTATTTGTGATCTTACATTTTGGAGAAGAAACAAACATGGCCTGGATAACATGCTGTTATTCAAGTTT
Source organism: Flexamia atlantica (assembly GCA_035578135.1). Lineage (NCBI taxonomy): Eukaryota > Metazoa > Arthropoda > Insecta > Hemiptera > Cicadellidae > Flexamia > Flexamia atlantica. Next base: position 64,897,374 of record JAQJVK010000002.1, read on the forward strand.
AAAAAATTGAAAAGGCTTTAAAAAAGATTCATTGCTCAATTTAGGCCTTTAATTCCTATATTACGGTTTTTTTGGGCTTGGCATTCCACAATCTCAGCACCCCTTTAAAAGGCAATTTTCATGAGGTTCTTGCTCCTGCATGAAAGAATAAAAAGTATCACCAGTGTCAGCACTGCAATTTAATAGAAGCTTGCAATTAGACAGTAGAGTGTGGTAGCTTATTGTTAGACCCTTAGTTATGGACTATTTCCCAACTGCAAAACATTAAAAATGTCTCTTGCATCTAACTAAACACAAAAATCAAAATAACATTGATTTAACCACTTTTAATCTGTTATGGATGTAACAGTGTTCTGAGTGTGTGTTCTGAACACCGGTTAAAACTCATTTAATGATGTAATAGGGTTAGGCGAACAGTTAAAGCTGAATCATCGAGTGATAAGAAAAGTGTGATAGTTTAGCTTATCTCATCAGTCCGTGTCAGATGATAATCATAATCATAATCATAATCATAAATTTATTGAGCCATTAGACAATAATACATGCAATAGGCCAAGTCAATACAGAAGAGCCAACAAGTCTTACAAGTGTTAAAAGTCTTTTACTGCGCCATAATATTCTTCTGTTGAATAGAATGGGTTTTCAAGCAAATATCTTTTAATCTGCTTTTCAAATAGTCTTTGTGGTAAATCAGTTATAGCACTTGGTAACACATTGTACATTTTCAAGCCCGTCACAGGAAAACAGTTCGCTGATTTAGATAGCCTAAGCCTAGGCACATCAAGTTGGTTTGTGTTGCGAGTTTCATATGGATTCCTGGAACTAACAGTTTGATATTCATGAACATGTGCCTTAATACTACGGATACAGCTAAATATGTACATATTTACAACCGTAAATACCTTAAATTCTATGAAATAGGGTTTGCAGTGTTCGAAAGGTCCTACCCCTGCTAATAACCTAAGAGCTTTTTTCTGCAAAATTAAAATTCTTTTAGCAGAAGGTGAATGACCCCATAGCTTGATCCCATAGGCAATATGGCTGTTAAAAAAGCAAAGTAGGCCATCATCATACATTCAAAGGACACGTTACACTTCAATTTTCTAAGCAGGAACAAAGCTCTGGCTAATCTCTTGCAAACTTTGTCTACATGGCCATTCCACGTTAATTTAGGGTCAAGGGTGAAGCCCAACAAATCAACATTTGTATTACAACAAAACTCTAGATCTAGATTTAGCAAAGTAAAAAACATCTCTTGTGTTTTATTAACATTTAGGGCCAATTTATTAGAACTAAACCACTCTGCTGCCTCATCAAACCCTAACTCTAACCTTTCGACAACTGATAGTTGTTCCACTTGTAGTAAATCAGCCGTTACAGCTTTCAGTGCTACATCAAGGTCACACTTGTTTAAAAAAATGTTTATTCCTAAAAGATTTTATTTCATAAAACAAAGAAATGAACTAAAGAAAAATGCTGTATGTTATTTTATCAAAGAAATCTCTGCTCAATATGTTTTATTGCTAAGGAAAACAATATCCCTATTGTTGTTTCTTATCAATATCTTTAACTACTGAAACTAAACTTAATGTTCGATTAAAGAACCATCAGAAACAGCAGAAATTTATTGTCATCAATAAAGCGAAGAATATATTTTTATGTACAATCTTTAATTTGATTTTCCAAAGCGTATATAATAATGCACAAGGGGATTTCTCCTATAAGCCATAACTTGATAAAAGCTAGACAGATTCTTAAGGTTTGACGTGTCAAATTGAAAGTATATTTTATAAATTCACCAATATTGTAATTTTAAGAAGACAATCCCTCAAGTACTGTTAAGGGCTATTTTTATGGGATAAGTTCAGACGCTATACGGAATGTGGAAATTGAATTTCAGAAAGAAACTTCTACAATTTTTCACGTCATCTGAGTTCACCATAGGTTATTGATGTAATAACTTAGGTTTTTGGTGTAGAAAGGGTTCATGTGCCGTAACTCCTCTGTTTAATCAACAACAATTTTTTTTAGAGGAGAAAGGGTAGCCTACATGTGATGTCACATGTGTCATTTATTATTCTCAAATATTTTGGGGCATTCACACACTGTAGTAGTCAGTGCTGTTAAAGTTCCTGATGTCTAGGGGTCATAAAATGCACAAAAATTACACAAATTCTGGAAAACACGCTGTTATGGTCGACGTTTTGCGGACACAAGCTTTATAAAGCCAAAATATTGTATCAGTAAAAGGTATTTAAACCATAATTACAATGAAATATACAATATTTGACTAGTATATATTTTCTCTTTTTTTCTCTTTAAGTATTGTTAGACAATATATCATGTACCCTTTAAAAAAGGTTAATGATTGAATTGAACTAAACTATATTGACTTGGTTTGGTTACAACCAAACATAGTTTGAAATTGTCTTAAAAGTTGATCACATTTATCGTAGTACACTACATATTTCCCGAAAAAAAACCGGGAAAACTTTCATTATTAATACAGTTTTGATGAAGATTTGATGAAGATCTTAGGTTGAGAGTGTCTTCTATTTGTAGTTAAGCAAATGGGAAAGAACAAAATAAAATCATTATACTTGGCAAGTAGATAACTTCTACTATAAAAAAAACAACAGCTCTGTTTTATAGCGTATTCTACATAGCACCAACAGTCGTCCAGGGGCCAAACGCAATGTGAAGGCAGCCGTGCATCGCAGGCGGTATCTCCTCGTACCGCGGCGTCGTCGAAATGCACGCAAAAATACAGTTGAAGCATAGGCATAGCAAAGCTCATAGCTTGGAAATGAATTTGCTGATATTCAGTCAAATCAAGCTGTACTTACTTTTTTCCTCGATGGAGTTTTAAAGTAAAAATTGTGATTATTGTATACCTTCAATGCAGGTTGCGGTATTAAAAAAAAATAAACATCGTACCACAGAGAAATAACATTTTTTCTCTGTGATAAGCGGAGTTTTTTTTGTACTTCATACAAGCAAGTTTTTAACAAGTAATACATTTCATAGACTCATACATTTTACTTCGAAGAATTTTTATGTCGATTAAAGATAAAAATAACTTTCAGGGTTCACACTAATAAATGTACGTTTTTTACGTACCTGTGGGATAACAAGGACGATCTTTGTGTTTATTTTGACTTTTTCTAGACAAGGATTTTTTTAATTCTTAGTTTAAATCTTATGCTTCGAATTAATGCAGTGACATTACCACCAATAAGTATATTGTATTTTACAGCACGAAGATGCCCTCTTTCTGAAATAATGTGTGAAATCCGGCTTGCTATATCCACTAAGTCCATTTTAATTTTCATGAAAGTTATTAAATTAGAAAAAAATATCCGCACTACTGTATTTGTGGATTCGTTGATGTATTGAGCCACCAATCACAACACCGCCTCCCCCCATCTTCGGAGTGAAAAGATGAATGGAGAGTGTGTCGTCCTTCCAATTGACCCCGCGGTGACACACTGTTGTACTCGCCCATTCATCCGCGCCGTGTGGGATGAGGACGGGCCAAGCCCCCTCACACAGCGACAATGCACTGTCGATGTGGCGGCAGCGGCAGCGGCGACTGTCGCTTCGTGCCGAGGCCTGTAGCTACGAGACCAGTGAATGGTGGAAAAAGAAATTTGTTATTGCAGATTTCCTAGGAGATTAATTAGACTTACGTTCTATGTACCATGTACCACTAATATATTGTAATGATCATTAATTACAAGAAACGATATTGTAATTCAATGCAGTGCTGCACTATTTATAACGTGGTTTATTTATTTAAAGTTGCTTGCCTTTACTTTTGGAATTAAAGCGAGCCGATTGTTTAGTTTATTGTTATTTTCCAAAAGATTTTTTTTAATTTTAATGATGGCATATTTTGTTTCATTTGTTTTAAAATTAGTTACAATTTGTGTTGTCGAGGTTAGATATGGCTTTGGGTTGTCTTATTTATGAAGACAACTTCAACATTTTTGTTGGACTTCGAAAAAAAAAAACTTTGTTTCTTTTCCTTAGTTAAATTGGTACGCGAATGTAATTTTTCCATGGAGCCTGGACATGATCGTTGTGATTTTAGTTATTATTGTAAATCATGTTTTGTGACTACTGCATTAACACCCGTCGCTAAGAAAAATAAAGAGCTGACGATTTATTCAATGAGAACACACGAGGACTAGAACGCCGTCGACAGAAACCAAAATACGAGTCATGTTGTCAAATATACTTGTCAATCGCAGTCATAACGAGGAACTAGTCGATGGTATAACTGCTTGCAACCGAAAATCATTCGGTTTTTCATTCGATGTCGAGTATCGTTTCCGCCACGTTTATCGCACGGCGAACACGCGACCCGCGGTTGAAACGATCAATCTCGCGTTTCCCGAGCCATTGACGTCAGAGGTACTAAACCGTTGATATCAGTTTTATTTATTGCTTATTCACCAACCGAGACGTTCGCATTACAGTTTTACGAGTTGATTAATGTTTCCGAGATTTCGGCGAGATGTTGATGTTGTTCCGAAAAGCTCCTGCTTTTTCAGAATTGCTGTTGAACGTGTATACGGTATACGTGAAGGGTTATCGTCAAAATAATAAAATATTAAAAACCTTTTTATTTTTTACCAGGTATAGTTAAAAATATGTTCCCACATATAGTGGATTCGATGATAAGAATGTTCTTATTTGATAAAATCAAAGGTTGAATGTGATTGCATGATTAAATCATGGATATTCAAGGTTGTAGTCTTGCATAAATGGCGTTAGAGTAGGATTCACCTAAGTTGGCCAAGACGAAAGTAAACAAACTATTATCTTCTTACGAATTTAACCATAAAATCCAGCTGTGCTGAAAACATTGTCAACGAACATCTGTTTAGTATAGCGCTTGCAATAAAGGGAAAGTTCTGATGCAATTTGTAACTGGAAGTTCACTTGCGCGGCTTAAAATATTACTAAGGGGCTTTTCCAAATAAATTATGTATTAACGCAGGGAGATGATGTGTCATGGATGCGGCATGGTTAATAGTCTAAGGTTTTGTAATGAAATAATATTTACAAAGAAATATAGGCGAGTTTTTGAATAGCCAGTATTACTTGCTGCAAGTCAGTATCTGAAAAGAGAGATTGTTTCATATTGCGGTCAAAACGTACTAAAATTGGCCCAGGAAAAATAAACAAGCAGTTAAACAAACTAAAATATTCGTAAATCAAGAAATAGAATCAAATTAAACTTTGGCAGCTATGTAAAAAGGTTGAATGGAAATAAAAACTTCTAAAAATAGGCGATGTTGTAAACATTCTATAACCTATAACAACTTGTAAACAAACGCAACGTGGCGATTTGACAGTTCCACCATGTGTAACCAACAATGTTTTCAATGTGACTTGTATAAAAAATTTTGATGAGATGATTAGTACATGCTTTGGCCAACTTACGTGAATCCTACTCTACATTGTTGCTCTATTAATGTTATGGACGACCAAACGCAACAACCCTTCTTTCTTACGATATAATTTAGGTGGTTTCAAGAAGTCATTTTATTGGACACCAGATTTTGTATGCGCTTCTCCCACTATTCTCTCGCTTTTACCGTTTGTAGATTTGTAATATTTCTCTAGGGCTTTTATATCAGTAGGTTTACGGAGACGACGTTACAGACGGACGCTACAGACTTTTGCCTTTTGCTAATATGAATATTGGTGCTGAATCCCCGATATCCGTCAAGACTGCTGTCGCTGTCGGCGCCTGAGGTTCTGTCATGTGTAATCACCGGTCGATCTCGTAACAAACCCCATTAATTATGATTGGCGATGAATTATAAACCAGATTAAATAACGGTGGTTCGATCTTCGGTCTGATTGTGTGTAAACCGTAGACGGCGCCTGGCGCCTGGGCCGCGGCGACCGCAGCGTCTGGGTCTGGAGTACCGTACGGAACTATCGTGTTGCAGGCGAAATTATGGTACTTTCATTATAAGCATTCACACTGGGTAATGATAAATGCTGCACCTTCGAGGAGGGGCAGTATAATTTTCAAAAGCCTTTCGTACTGCTTGCTGACAAGATCCAAACAATGCAGTTTCAAGTTTTTGGACTGAAAAATTAAAGTTGACATCGTTCAACCAACACTCTCTATTAGAAAAAATATCTATGAAATTATAGATATTTTTATTTTTATTTACATAGGCCAATAATGAGCCTATTATTGGCTCATTTCTATAATAATCAAAGACAATTACAAACAGAGTTGTGGCTAGTAATTTCATGTTGGGTCGACTGAACCCCCTCCCGTAAGCCAATTAATACCTGAATTGCACGGGTCTTTTACACTGAGTATATAAGGATTCGTTCGGAGATTTAACTAGATTATAGATGAACTTAAATTGCGAATTTGTTTCATTACAAGAGCCCCCTCACCCTCCCCCCCCACACCCCAACAAATTACCTATAGGCTTAAAAATCTGATGGTAAAGTTGGTAGTGTATAGTGCCACTTGATGTTCGGACTCGGGTATTTCTGACACCTGCATCCCTTTTTGCTGTGCCTCGAATTCACTGCGATTGAAGCTGTATCTGTTATTTAGACTCGAAACGCATTATACTCTACAGGAACTCTTACTTAACTCATAGTTCTTACGACTGTACGCTTCTCAAAAGTTTTCTACAAATTATTACCCTAAATTATTTCTAAGATAATAGGGGTCATAATTTCAGTATTTTATTGTAAATTTTTGTAATTTTATTTGATTTTAAACTTTTTTTTATATACAACCTATCTAAAACATTTAATTTGTCTTAATAACATAACCTGTAATGTATTTTTTTAATTACTAGGCTACAATCCGGACAAAATCCGCGTTGTTTTGGTTATTCTAAAACCGCAACCATTTAAAAAAAGTCGTACCGGAGGCGAAAATTATCGTATTTCTCCATAATTATGGCACGTCTGACTCGTGGCGACAGCTGCGGCGAGTTGACGGGTATCGGCTCGCAGATGTAAGCGATACAAATCAACACCGAGCGCCGTAATTGACATACAATCCTGGAATTGCGTAAGAAGACCTTGGAGGTGGCGCCGCCGCTGGCGGGCTTCCGGCGCCCCGTCGGCGCCACCCGGGGCTTCTGCGGGGGCTCCGGAGGCGGCGGTCTGGTGCTTGAACCATCTTGTGGTCAAGATTGATTTGCCTTAAGAGTATGGCTGGTTTTCCGCTTCATCGGGCAGTCCGTCGAGGATGACGTGATGGATTTTGTAAATAAATAGGTCCCAGAATCCAGAAGCTGCGAATTCTGGAGAATCAAACTGAGGGTTGATTTAAGGAAATAACATATTTTTATTCTTACTAGCTATTTTGGGATTCGGGTGATCTAGATTCTCTTTATGCTGTACCTACGACAAGAGGACTTGGTGGAGCGTAAACATAGACAGTATTAAATGGATATTGTGAACGTTAAATTAATCGGGAGCATGTGAAATGGTTCCACGTCATCCCCTCGTCGACGATCAAACTTCATAACATGGCGTAAAGAGAACTTCACAACGATGTCAGGTTGTCCACCGGTCCTCCAAGTCCTCCTAATTTTTCCAGTTTATTAAAAAAAGTTATTTTTTCATTGGAGAAGTCTTAATCTTTTGAGGTACTATTCATCGGTAAATCATATTATTATTGTTTTTATCGGTTTACAATGATGTTTTTCATAAATAACAGCACGCCAAGAAATATCGCCGGGTCCTCCAAAAGTCTGTTGGGCCCTTCAAAGGTCCTCCAAAAGTAGGGATACCAGACGTCCTGGTTTTCCCCGGACAGTACGGGTTTTGAGGGCTTTGTCCGGTGTCTGATCCGGGGCTGCTATACTTGTCCAGGGTTTTCATAATTTTTGCAAAAAATACTTTCTCAAGATTTACGTGAAATCATGAAACATTTTGAAGGAAATCGTGTCTAGTTTATAGGTTTTAGAGTTATTGGACGATCGACGAGCTTTAGCATAAAAATTAAAGTTGGCAACTCCCTGGGAGAGTGACATTAACAACCTCAACTTGCTGTAACCTCGACTGCCCTCTGTCTTCTGCCTAAAACAGTGAGATTAGTATTGTGATTTAGGTTGGAACTGGTTTATCTTATACAAATTTAAGATAAATATTAATTTAAAAACCTTTATAATACTTTAAAAATCTTATTTTACCATCTTCGGCTGTGTTAATGAGGGTCAGGGGATGTGTTTGTCACTCAACTAAAACTGTCCTGGGTTGGCCTGAAAAATATCCATCTGATAACCCTATTCAAAAGCCTCATTTTCACTGCTTTCGGTGTGGCAGACTCCCTGGATGAAAAAGCACCAAACAACGTGAGCGCGCAGCTGGCGCAGTGTAGCGCGTGTTGCAGGTACAGGCAGGCAGCGCCGCGCCGCGGGCGACACTGGCGCCACTGATGTGCCATTGTCGGCGCGCCTCGTATCTCGCGGCTGACAACCATCGCCGTGGACGCGGCGCGGCGCGGCGCCTCCGGACCCGCATTTCCACCTATCTGTTTACAATACAATGTCTGTGGCGTTCCTGTCCCACTGGCTCGCTCGTCTCGATGAATAAGTCGGGTCACTCACGTGTTACCGTCTTCGTGTTGTTTTGTAGTAGAAACGTCAAATTTTGTCTGTTTGACATTTTGATGATTACTTTCGGCGGTGCGTGGTTATTTACGCAATAAGAATATGAAAGAAACCCTCCTTTGATGACCAATTTTGAACAGCCGGAGCCCAACCGTCTTCGTTGACTCGTCTGTAATCGACCTCGGCGTCACACATCTGCAAGCTTCGACCTTCGGCCTTGCAGACTTTGACTTTGAATCTTCGACTCAAAAAGCTGGGCACTTTCATTCTGTATGCAGGGAAGTAGACATCGAGTGTGAGCATTTTGTTTGGGAGGGCTACTTCATCAAAAACTAGGAGGGAAATTTGAAAATAATGGTCACATTGGTCACTGTGAAGAACTATTCGCTCACAAAGCCGAACCCAATACAGTCACATTTGCTGGGGATCAGAAGAATGTTTAACGTTGTTTTGACGTCGCGGCAAGTACTATTTATTTTAAGTTTTGTTGTTTTTCTAGAATTTTCTTTTTTTAAATTCGTTTGCAAATTAAGATAGTAGGGGACTATGCGTATGTAAAAGTAATAAGGTATAAATTGTGTTACAAGATTTTTCAGTTCTGACAACACCAAAATGTTCATTTATGCTTAATCAGTAATGTTCTATAACACGTCATGATCGAACGTAAATTGATGGGATTACCTACAATAACGACTCACATGATTGGAAATGTTCGGTAATCTATCCAAACGTGTAATCAACGTTAATGCGGGGTGTGACGGGCTTTGCGGCCGCGGACTGACGGCAGACGGAGACTTAAATATTTGATTATGTTTCGATCGGATGTTCTTTGTGTTAAGGTTGAAGGTTTACCTTCAATAGTAGAATGGCGGATAATTTAATTATTTTTTTTCCACTGTGGTTATTTTTTCGGCTTCCCATTAAAACGATACACTTTGTCCAATTTTTTGTAGGTTTCGATGCGTGTTTTTGGATTGAATTACAATGGCAGTTAGCAGATTTAATTTCGCCTATTTAGGCTACAACTTAAACTTACTATATTTCTAACTAAATAATTTGAGTTTTTCATGAATAATATGAACTTTAATTAAATTACTTGACATAATATATTTTTATAAGTCTGCTCACAGTTACAGTTGTTCGTAGTAAAAAATAAAATAAATTAAACGTATGTAGACACCAGATTTAGTTATAACAAATATGTGCGGGAAGACCATTAATTGACCCCCGATTCATCTATATCGGTACTCGAATATTAATTTCGTATTGTTCGAACCCCACGACAATCGAGTGATGTATCTCCATGTCACGATCCAAACGCTCCGAGGCATATTTAACAATTTATTTCATCTCCCGATATCTGTATGCTCGCATTCGACCACCGCAGTTTTGTAAACAGCGCCGGCACTTACGAAACGCGCACTTCGCCCTCATTAATTCCAAGTCGATCTGTCAGCCGCGGCAGCGATACCTATATCTGCGATGAATCGAGGTCAAAGGAAGTGGTCGATGTAAATAGACGATATCGCAGTTCGGCACAATGCTATCGGTGCGTCCTCGGCGTGCGACAACATGTGTTCGGGCGATATGCAGGTACCTACAGTACACGGCAACACCTCCCCAAGGTCCCGCGGGCGTCGCGGGTCGCCGAGAGAGACGGTGGTGAGAGTGCGCGGTAGGGGCGAGGGATACTTCAGAGATAGGACAGGTGAGAAATATCGGTGAGTGTGTCTGTTGGCGGGTTTCTCGGTCACAGACGTTCTCTATTTGTTTTTTTATCGTGTATTTGATTTTGATCGTCAATGGCAGATCCAAACCCGCGTCTTGTCATGTCGCATTTTGTTGGATGGCTTCATCTATTCCTCTGGTCCGTTGACAAGACGTCAGTAGCTACTAGCGTTCATCTTGGCCAGGGTATGAACCGGCGACCTATGAGGTATGGTATAGTAGACTCTCAGTAGTTCAGCACTCGATACTTCGACACTCTGTATAGTTCGATCGATACGAGCTGACACTCACAAACATTCAAGGACTACTGGATATGTTGTCTTGTTAAACTTTATTTATTGGGATATATGTTAAAATGGCAGTTAAAAAATTATCTGTTCAATGTTTTACCAAGGTTTGTAGTATTGGGCACATTTAGGAGATTAACACTGAACGCTTCAATTAAATGTGAAATGCCTTACACTCCTTATAGTCAGACATTTCGACATTTAGACTCCTGTAAAGTCTACTAAGTGACGAACAATCGAGAGTCTACTGTATAATCAAGCCTCGCTGCGTTTTCGAAGTAACTAAAACACTGCAAGGCAATTTTGAGAATAGTTGTGATTTTGTTTTTCCTAAACGTAAACAACGTTGAAAAAATTGCCAAGTATCTATTTAAAAGAAAGACAGTATGAATACACTGAGAAAAATATCTTAGCGGAAAAGCAGAGTTTTTGCCCCAAGTCTAGAATCTGTACTCGCAATACGTAAATAAGGACTTGGCTCACGTACAGGAGTGTTGTGTCTGGACCCAGCTCAATGACTCGGCAGAGTTTTGGGCATTAGTACAGACGCAGGACTCGCAGTCCTTCTTTAAGAACTATTTCTCTGCAATTACGCTCGAACTGCTGTATTTGCAAATAATCAGGGAATTTACCGTGATTTTAAGGAAAAAAACATTAAAGTGACGTCATGGATGGTTTGTATACGTCACAAAACACGTCATAAATTTATCCATGATTACTTTCTGCATGCAGCCCAGTGCATTTACGATAGGCATATGGATGAGAACTTCAAATGATTTCCATGTGATTTGGTAAAAGCAGTTAGTCTTTACCTTGTTTTAGTTCGCACTACATCAAATATTTTATTTGAATCGAATGAATATTTTTAAACTAAATCTGGATTGATTTTAAGTCCATTGTGTTAGTTTTATATTTGGGATTGAAAATTTACAAATGTGATACAAGTTTGAATAATAACATTTGGTTTCTATAATACATATTTTATTAATGTTTTTATAGATTTACTAACTGTAGTACCATTGATAGTAAATACATGTAAAGTAAATGGTAGTGAAACGTCAGAAAGAATATCAAATTTCCAATTTTTTCAGAGAAAAAGCTTAGATTATTGGAGAAAATCAAATCGTTTTATTTGTCAGCAGTTATGTTAACATAAGTTATTTAACTTAATTAATTAACTTGATTAATTTTATCTGCCCAAAGTTTACACGAAAAAATTACCAAAAGAGTAATTGCACTGTTTAAATCCTGCTTCGATTTTAATAACTCAGGTATTTTTGAGCAAAGTCTTAAATAAGATGAATTGTAAAAAATAGAATGCAGGTCGAGTATAACCTTGCATTGATTTGCTGTCACTTTTAAATGTATCAAATAAATATGTCAGGGCAATAAATTGTAACTATTAATGGTGTAAATACCTTGTACTGTCAAAGTGATCCTTTGTAGTCTCATATTATGGGCTACGACAGTTTCAATCACAGAGAGATCTTCCTCAGGCGATGGAAATCAAATTTCATTCCAGTGGAAGTCGTCAAGAAGCATTAAAAACCATCATGACACATATGCCCACGTAACACAAACGGATAGACGCATGCACACAACGAACAAACATTACTTTTTATAAAAATTCCGGTACCGGGAAACACGCACGACACGTACGGAGGGCTACTCTAGACTCTATTACGCAATAAATTGCCACTGTAAAGAAGTACGATTAGGCGTAAAACTACACTTATCACTTCTTCAGATGTCATTCAACAACTAAATTCATTAACAGGCAGCCGTAACGCAATGGATATAGCAGTCTTCACCTGAACAGTAGAGTCAAGAAACATCGGGCGTGGTTAGAACTTGGATGGGTGACCGCTAGGAGGGCTCAGACAATTTTTACTGATTTTAAATTAAAAATACCGGTAAATGCAGAGACTAGGCAAGTCAGTGCATAGAAATCGGTTGTATTTTACGAGAATAGGAATGTACATTCTGTGATAAACTGTGGTAAAGGCAAAATGAATCGCAGGATGTTCTGAGGAAAGTCTCTGCAATTACGAGAGCCAACTCTGATCGGCAGGACTTACAACCGTCAGTAATGACGTCATAGCCAGTGACGTCATAACTATGTAGACAAACTAAATCCTGATTTTCCGTGTGGCGGCCTCACTGCCGGAGCATTGAGCCGGGTCCAGATTGCAGTGGGTAACCCGCACACCCTTATTTACGTGTATTTTCCACGTATTTCAGGACTAAATTTTTCTCAGTGTAGGCCTATAGTGACTTTAAACTGCCTCTTTGCAGTGGCTTGACTCGCTTTGTCCAACGCATTCATTGTTCGGCGCGATGCACCGTCAAAGAACAACCTTCGGCAGGCGTGAAGAACGACGGCGGCGTTGTTTTGTTTCTGGCTGCGGCGGCAACAGGATCCCAGCATGTGTGAACGTGTCTCGGAGACGTGTTCCAACTTGTCGAGAAAGACTCTTCGCTTTGGTAGTAGCAGAACTGTCAGGTCACACTTGAGAATTTCTGGTGGATTTGATTTAATATGAAATAAATTAGATCGGTAGTTCGCCCTCGATTATAATCTGAAAATGCCTATCTGATCAGCAGAGCTAAGTGGAGAGTACTGTATTGTGTATAGTTTGAAACTGGATCAATCTGAGTTGCGTTACCCCTTATATTGATAGCTGAAGAATATTGGATTAATATCAGGATAGAAGAATAGGTAAAAATGACCAGATCCTTTTAATGAATTTATTAGATTAGCCCTCACTAAAATGGACCAACAGGGAAATGCCTAATATACACCACCTACACAACACCTTTTATAACACTGATTGCAAATCCCGTACACTCGGTGAACGCTACTCATCGCTACTATGTCAGGGTGTCTACCAGTCCCACGAAAGTCCACCTTTTTTTCTTAAAAAAGGCCCTCCAAGTCCTCCTTTTGACCTGAAGGCCCTCCAATTTTTCCAGTTTATCAACAAATTATGATTATTTGTTGAGGCAAAACTAAAGTTATTATTATTAAAAACAGTTGATAAATCAAATTATAACTAAATTTCCTCAGATAATTGTTTCTTTTATTGATTTATTGATTTACTATGGTATTTTCCATAACAACTACACACCAAGTAACGTCGCCGGGTCCTCCTAAATTCTATTGGGTTCTTCAAAGGTACTCCAAAATTCCCCCTTTTTACAGGCTTTTTATGTGTAGACTCGCTGTCTATGATATCACACCGCATAGTTTTTTACCACCATGACTGCCGTCGTAGTCGCAAGCTGAAGTGTTTGTCTGTTGCAGGCGGCAAGCTGGCTGCCCCGGGGGATGAGAGCCGCCAGGCGCCCGCCCCGCCCGTCCTCTGGGTCTCCAGGAGAAAACAAGGTACTGTACAGTCCGTGTCGAACCAGATGGTCCAGTCCTTCGGCTTAGGGACGGCCTGGGCCACGATATTTGACTATACCGATATACGTGCCGTCTACATCGCTTAAAGCAAATCTTCTAACCGAAAACCCCATTACCGTAAATGATTATTTGACGTTTGATTTTTGTGAACCTCCCTCTAGGCCCTTCAGAGCGACAAAGAATGGTTATTTTACCGTGTAAGTTCCTAAACAGATTAACAATCCCTAACTATAGTATACAAAACCGTTTTGTAAAGTTTGCCTTGATATACATGCAAGATACATATCTTGATTTAAAGCGTTGAAGGTTATGTTTAGACCGTTTTAGTATTTTGTCTTTAGCAGTTGAACCCGGTATTATAGGTGGTTACCCTCCGATGCTCAAGCCCCAAACCCCATTGGGCGCGTTCAGCCGCAGTCACTGGTGACTAACCGGTTACCATAGTCCTTAGTATGCAAATCCATCGCATCTTGACAATGATCGGTAGGTGGTAAGTCCGCCACTACCGTTCACTTATTACAGGTTAGTAGATTACGCACCGCTGACTGCGGCTGAACGCATCCAATGTTATACTCAAACATTTGTATGTTTATTACAGTTCTTACTTAAAATATGCAGTGTGTTCATTTTTTTTGCACACGCCATTGGGATATCGTAAACTATAAGAGATACGAGAGAGGTAAAATTAGCAAAGTGATGCGCAATAAGACAAGTACAATGGGGGTAAGCAATTAAAAATATTCGATTTTGTTCGCTACGATCAAAAAAACCATTTTGGCCCCAAAACTAAATTTCCCATAACTCCCTTTTATTTTTTAAGGTACAAGACTGTAAGTGGGGTAAAATTCACACGAAAGTTTTCGTAAAATCTAAATATTCCGTCAAAAATGTGATCCAATTTATGGTTTTCTGAGAATAATGCTCAAGTCCAGAATTTTAAATGCCGACATGTAAAATTTTATTTTTCATTGGAAAGATATTCTTCTCCTGATTGCAAAAATACCACACATGTGATATTTTCCTCTTCAAATGTGTTTTATTCATAGAACATTTTATTTATTTATTTTGGTTATAAATAACCGGGTGTCCGAAAAAGAACTCCATAATTTTGAAGAACTTTAATTTGTAATTTGTAAATCATATCGACTCAAATTATGTATTAAATGATAGGAAAACTCGCCACGTTTTTGATACGTCACAAATTTTTTGGTGGATTTTACTTTGGGCTCATGGAAAACAAAAAACAAAAAATCAAATTTTCCCTGCGTACCAGTAGTTCTTAAAAATCACGTTGTAATGAGTTTTTTTACAAGATTTAACAGTTAACTTGAAAACCAAGCATCCTACAGAAACCTCTCAGTTTATGTTTAAAACCTCTTACTTTTACCAAAACTTGGTTATTTCCCTTTAATTTGGTAAAAATAAAAATGTTGGGGTTTTCCAACTTTAGCAGTATGGCACACGAAACACACAAAAAACAATTTGTTCGTTTCCAAAACTCATTTCTCAGGACCAAAAAAAGCTACAAACCTGCAAAAACACCCAAACTTTAGGGAAAAATTCATTTTCTTTAATGTTATAAACTGAGAGGTTTCTATAGGATTCATAGTTTTCAAGATAACTGTTAAATCTAAAAATAACTTAAAACGTGATTTTTATTCACTACTAGTACACAGGGACAATTAGACTTTTTGTTTTACGTTTGCCATGAGCCCAAAGTGAAATTCACCAAACATTTGTGACTTGTAACAAAAACTTGGTGAGTTTACCTATCATTCAATATATAATTTGAGTCGATTTGATTTATAAATTGAAAATTAGAGGTCATCAAAATTAGGGAGTTCTTTTTCGGACACCCGGTATTATTGGATTATAATGCACTGGATTTATCATAAAAATGTAAACTATGAAAACAGATGATGACTCGAAACAGCTGATTGGCTCGAAACAGCTGATTGGCAGCAAAAAGCTGTTTTACGGATAACTAAGCATCTTCATTAAAAACAGCTGATTTATTTGCAAATTAGCTTTTCACTGCTACAGGGGTGCCCAGAAGGGGGGGGGCATGGCGCAATTTGCGCCATCAAAAGTTTTGGGGGGGCATGAATTTTCGGGTGGAATTTTGTTTTTTTTGTGTGGAATTTTAAACCAACGAGTAAGGGAAAATTACAAAAAAATAAAATAAATGGTCATAACCACACACAACAGATAACAAGTACTGATCATTTATCTATATCCAATTTTATCAGGATTACCATCGTCATATGTTCAAGTTTGCTATGTAAACCATCTCATGAATCTCCAAGTCAATCCATGTGTTAAGTTATTTTGAAGGGCGGTCGGCAATGGGTCGACTGGACTGGCAACCCTCCATGTCTGACACAGTCGTTACGGTAGCAATGTTACCAAAAACCGGATATTTTCGCTTTTCGGGTATTTTGGAGGCCGTGCGGAGATTTTGCGGTAGTTAAGAAAAACCGGGTATAATCGGGGATTTAAGACATGGGTTGAGGAAATTTTCTCATCAACCTGGACATTAAAAAAATGGGTGAAATCGGGGAATTTTTACGAGGGTTTTGGTACACTAGATATTTTATTTTTCGAACGAAAGTTGGTATTATGTATTTGGTATGGCTGTATTGGTTATTTCGTTGCACTGTTACCAGAAACTATGGGTAATAGTCCGGTTCGCGGGTATTTTGATGGCCGTTCGGGGACTTAATTAAAATGATTAAGAAAAATCTAGTAAAATCGAGGATTTTATAATTGAGCTGCGGGGATTTACCCGTCATCCTAAATACATAAACAAACGGGTAAAGCCGGGGATTTTTCAATTGTGATTTACTTTGCAAATATCCAATGGCCATGTAAGGTGAGAAAAAAGATTAGTTTTTATGGTTTTTAAGAACAATACATGAAGTCAATAGATATATTTTAATATATAGCACCCCCTTACCCGGCAAGTTTATGAAACCATCAGGTTTTGGGTGTTTTAAAGTCAATAGGTGGTTTTTCGGCTAACCACCCGGATTTTGGTACTTGAGGGGATTTTGCAGGGATTAGTGCTGAAAAACCGGGTAAAAGTGAGGATTATTAATGGAGTTGGCGGGTAAAATGCCAAATCCTGTGTAATGCAACACTGGCACTAAAGCAACAGTCAATCGCCAGTCGTATGATGCACAGTTGGTGTGCCTGCTTGGACTGCGGTGAGGCAGTATTACAACAATTACTGAGTGAAGTGAATGGCGATTGAAGGTTCACATTTTGTTGTGCTATCGTGGTTGGATATTGACTTTAGCTAGTTAGATATACAGAAACTTTATTGTCTTCTGTATTTTTTATCTGTGAAAAACTACGGAGTGGATTTGTTGTATGAACAATAGGCCTCCCAGCCTAGTCTCTAGTAATCTAGTCTTTGAGAATTGAAATTAAAATCGACAACTAGCCATGGAAAAAGTACGTTCCAGACCCAAGTCAATCAAACAATGACACATGACGTTGACGTTCCTCGTACCTCCACCAGCACCAAAGACCAAGATGTTATTTTGACCAACAAGGATCCAATATGTTTTTGAACCTTACTGCGAGAATGATGCCATTTCAATACCACTGTTTCAATGTTTAATGATGTAAAATCCCAACATTATGTTATATTTTACAGCCATGTTTATTCATTTCGTAATTTATTATGCCTAAGTGTGAAAAAATTAACTAATTTCTGGTTATCGTAAAAACAATAACGCCCATTATGGAAACCATTTTGAATTAATGCGCCACTAACTGCGAAAATTAAAAAATACTTGTAGGTTGTAAAATATTTTTCGCCACACTACGACGTAATCAACTGTTTTATTAACGTTATTGGCACCAGAGGGCCGAAAACTTTCGAGTCAGGTGATGAGCTGATCGTTTATTTGTCTGAATCAAAGTGAGAACATCACATAATTATACAGCATTCAATAGGTTCCAAAGACAGGATAGTTGCGATCATATGATTTTCATTGCTGTGTTTATTTAAACAAACCATGACAAAGAAGTTGTATCATCACTCATAACCTCAAAGTTTTGTTTTCAAGTGTGTCAAATAAATATGTTAAAGATTTTAATGTTAAATCGGCTAAATTTCAATTTGTAGTGAGGTGAAGAATACCGTCCGCACCTCGGCCGAAAGGGTATTGCAGCTCTCGATCGTTTCATATTCTCGACTTCGTCTCGAATTTGAAACACGATCTCGAGCCTGCAAAACCTCATTTTCGGCCCTTGTTGCGAAATATACTATTACAACACTGTTTATTTGGATTGTATTACTATTATCACATACTGTAAAAAGTCATTATTTTCATTAACTAAAACATATTATTAGCATGACTTTTTTATTCACACCATTTGAACTAAACTTACTTATAAATAAATGTTTTACACATTGAAGTGATATCACACATTACCTAACATTACCTAATGCTGGTATGCTTTATTATTGTATGCTTTATCACTTTACTTGATACTTAGTAGTCAATTGTGTTTTTAAGAGTTTGGTAAATAAAATGTAGTAAAACCCTTTGGTAGGGCAGGATATAAGGTGTGTGTTTTATTGACAAACTAACTAATGAAACTAATGAAATTAAAGGGCGGGGGGTGGTTGTGAAGGTTTTGGGGGGGCATTAGGTTTGGTTTGGGGGGGGGGCATGCGCCATTGCCCTTGGGGGGCTGGGCACCCCTGCACTGCTAAACAGCAGTTTCTTGTCAATCAGATGTTAACTATTAATTAGCTAATCCCCTTATCCTTGTTTTTATTATGTATCTATTTCATCATAGTCCATCATCATGTACGATGATTAAATAACATTAATATACCATTAATTTAAAATATTTAATGGATTATGATGTATTGGATTCATAATAACAATAAACAAAATGAGAACAGGTGATTAGTAGTTATCAGCTGATTGACAAGAAGCAGCTGATTAGCAGTGAAAAGCTAATTTACAAATAAATCAGCTGTTTTAAATGAAGATTCTTATTTGTCCGTAGAACAACGTTTTGCTGCCAATCAGCTGTTTCAAGTCAATCAGCTGTTTAGTACAAATCAGCCGTTCTCATAGTTTACATTTTGTTGATAAATTCAGTGCATTATAAGCATTATCATTTATATAAAAATAATATTTTCTCTGATTAAAACACCTTTGAAGAGGAAAATATCACATGTGTGGTATTTTTGTAATCAGGAGAAAAATATCTTTCCAATGAAAAATTAATTTTTACATGTTGGCAATTAAAATTCTGGACTTGAGCATTATTCTCAGAAACTTGTAAATAGTATCACATTTTTTACTAAATATTTAGATTCTACGTAAAATTTCGTGTGAATTTTACCCCACTTACAGTCTCGTATCTTAATAAATAAGGGATTTAAGGGCAATTTTAGTTTTGGGGCCAAAATGTTTTTTTGATCGCAGCGAATGAGTTTGGTCGAATATTTTTAATTGCTCACACCCATTTTACTTGTCTTATTATTACGCATTACTCTCTTATAGTTTACGAAATCCCAATGGTGAGCACAAAAAAAATGAACACATAGTATACTTTTTACAACGGTTTAAGTTCGTGTGCTTGGAACTGTATCATTGTAAACTAAGTAACAAATTTATTTTTAAGGTTTCATGGAGTTGAGGTAGATGTATCAAAGTAAGATACTTATATTTAGTTTAAAACTCATTTGACCTGTATTATAAATCAAAATAATCAATACAATTTTACAATATTTGAAACAAATAGCTAATTTACTGTGAGTTAATTAATCTAATTGTCTTTGTACGGGGACTCATCAACCGTATTTACAACACTTCCGATGTATTGCCCTAATAGGTTGGGCAGATCAAGTTACCATCGTTAATTAGCTGTACCATTTAATTGTACAGCTAATTAAGGCCCATTTATTAAGTTGTAGCAGTTGCCGGAACGAATTTTAAAATAGTTATATCCAAGTTGAATTATGGATAATTTGTAGCGACAAAAAAATAACAATTATTATTATTTAGTTTGGTGGTAGAAAGTATGAATTCATTGTAAGGTTCTTGAAGCAAGATATACCCTGCTCTGTCCCGAAATTTCCTGTGAGATTGTTTAAAAGCTTTTTATAGTTCGAATATATAACTAGTAGTCGTTTGCTGTATTCTGTAGAAACAATAATAAAATACTAATGATGAATTTGTCCTGTGAGAAAAGTAGTTGGAATGAGGAACAAAACAGATGAAACATGCCTTTTCTGTCTTAACATAATATTATGCTGTCCAATAAAAATAGGAAACATATCCCCAATTCCGGATTAATTCATTTAATAAAAATAGGAAACACATCCCCAATTCCGAATTAATTCATTTAATGTAACTGTTAAATACGTACATTTACAATTATAAATTGTACAAAGCAATAAACAAACTTTCTGTGAATAATAGTGCGTATTAATTTGTTGCCTTAACATAAATTGTTTCAATTAACATTTTAAAATGCAATGTTTTCGGAACTTTAATTTAATCTTTCATTCGAGATGTTCACTTTTAGGATTATGCTCAATAATAAGGAACCGTAGTTGGACACATAGTTTTAGTGTGATTATTATTATTGGTAAGTCTGCTGAAAATTTAAATGACATCTTCATTTTTTGTCATGTATAGTAAGCCCCAACACGTCTGGTACTTTTCGACCTTACTGGATAACCAGTCTACTGAAAACCCGAATACAAGCGAAAGAAAATTATGTAAAACTGTTTATAGGTACTTTACAGTTTTTCTGTATGATGAATAATAATAATACAGGTTCTGTAACCTGCAATGTTCTCAGGCAAGGTTCTGTAACCCTGCAGGTAATGAAAAACTAATTTCGCTTTTGAATGAAAACACGTATATGTTACTCACTGTACGTAGCCAGGGGTTATAGGAGTTACGCTGATGAAGGTTTACTTTACGTTGCAAACCCGGCCGCCGACTTAACCCACTTCGTGCAGGAGTTTATGTATGCAGCGGATGTAACGCGGTAAGCAGATCGGCGGCCGTATTCTGGTTCGGGATGAATGAGGATTTCCCGTGAGTCACCTGCGGCTCAGCGACTCATGTGGCAGTGTGAATGTTAATGAGCTTGCGAAACTCGCCGCAATCCTCACGCAGGCGACCGGCCACGGTCTGTGGACAAGTTTAACGGGCGGATTTAGAAGGGAGGTTTTCCTAGTTGGAAAGGGTAAAAATGTGGTAGGGTCAAAGTGCATTTGTATAAACTTACAAAATAAAGAATTGAATGATGTGGATGTGGAAGTTTGCGAGTTTTTGGAAACTGGCGACGTCTGGTCAATATTATGTCAGATTAAAATTTGCCACGATCTATCATGAAATGAAAATCAGCAAAGGTAAATTGGACCCCTTCCTAGTTAAGATTTGTAAATAGCCATATGTTAAAAATTTAAAAGGAAACAAACTGGACTAAATTGTTTAGGTTGAGTCAAGCGGCGCGGCCAAGTCCGCTCACGAGAATAATATTAATTTTATAATTTAGTTTACGGTTAGCCTGGACCACGTCCCTTCGACCGAAGGAGGGTCACGTGTCGGATTGGCGGCGGGTCTCAAATGAAGTGCAACGTCACTCGACGCGACCTGTGTACTGTTGGCCGAGGGAGGGTCACGTGTCGGATTGGCGGCGGGTCTCAAATGAAGTGCCACGCCACTCGAATCGACCTGTGGAGGTGTGGACTGTTGGCCGAGGGAGGGTCACGTGTCGGATTGGCGGCGGGTCTCAAATGAAGTGCAACGTCACACGACTCGACCTGTGGACTGTTGGCCGAGGGAGGGTCACGTGTCGGATTGGCGGCGGGTCTCAAATGAAGTGCAACCTCACTCGACGCGACCTGTGTACTGTTGGCCGAGGGAGGGTCACGTGTCGGATTGGCGGCGGGTCTCAAATGAAGTGCCACGTCACTCGACTCGACCTGTGGACTGTTGGCCGAGAGAGGGTCACATGTGGATTGGCGGCGGGTCTCAAATGAAGTACCACGTCACTCGACTCGACCTGTGGACTGTTGGCCGAGGGAGGGTCACGTGTCGGAGTGGCGGCAGGTCTCAAATGAAGTGCCACGTCACTCGACTCGACCTGTGGACTGTTGGCCGAGGGAGGGTCACGTGTCGGAGTGGCGGCAGGTCTCAAATGAAGTGCCACGTCACTCGACTCGAACTGTGGACTGTTGGCCGAGGGAGGGTCACGTGTCGGAGTGGCGGCGGGTCTCAAATGAAGTGCCACGTCACTCGACTCGACCTATGGACTATTGGCCGAGGGAGGGTCACGTGTCGGAGTGGCTGCAGGTCTCAAATGAAGTGCCACGTCACTCGACGCGACCTGTGGACTGTTGGCCGAGGGAGGGTCACGTGTCGGATTGGCGGCAGGTCTCAAATGAAGTGCCACGTCACTCGACGCGATCTGTGGACTGTTGGCCGAGGGAGGGTCACGTGTCGGAGTGGCGGCAGGTCTCAAATGAAGTGCCACGTCACTCGACGCGATCTGTGGACTGTTGGCCGAGGGAGGGTCACGTGTCGGAGTGGCGGCAGGTCTCAAATGCAGTGCTACGTCACTCGACTCGACCTGTGGACTGTTGGCCGAGGGAGGGTCACGTGTCGGAGAGGCGGCGGGTCTCAAATGAAGTGCCACGTCACTCGACTCGACCTGTGGACTGTTGGCCGAGGGAGGGTCACGTGTCGGAGTGGCGGCAGGTCTCAAATGAAGTGCCACGTCACTCGACTCGACCTGTGGACTGTTGGCCGAGGGAGGGTCACGTGTCGGAGTGGCGGCAGGTCTCAAATGAAGTGCCACGTCACTCGACTCGACCTGTGGACTGTTGGCCGAGGGAGGGTCACGTGTCGGAGTGGCGGCGGGTCTCAAATGAAGTGCCACGTCACTCGACTCGACCTATGGACTGTTGGCCGAGGGAGGGTCACGTGTCGGAGTGGCTGCAGGTCTCAAATGAAGTGCCACGTCACTCGACGCGACCTGTGGACTGTTGGCCGAGGGAGGGTCACGTGTCGGATTGGCGGCAGGTCTCAAATGAAGTGCCACGTCACTCGACGCGATCTGTGGACTGTTGGCCGAGGGAGGGTCACGTGTCGGAGTGGCGGCAGGTCTCAAATGAAGTGCCACGTCACTCGACGCGATCTGTGGACTGTTGGCCGAGGGAGGGTCACGTGTCGGAGTGGCGGCAGGTCTCAAATGCAGTGCTACGTCACTCGACTCGACCTGTGGACTGTTGGCCGAGGGAGGGTCACGTGTCGGAGAGGCGGCGGGTCTCAAATGAAGTGCCACGTCACTCGACTCGACCTGTGGACTGTTGGCCGAGGGAGGGTCACGTGTCGGATTGGCGGCGGGTCTCAAATGAAGTGCCACGTCACTCGACTCGACCTGTGGACTGTTGGCTGAGAGAGGGACACGTGTCGGATTGGCCACGTATCTCAAATGAAGTGCCACGTCACTCGACTCGACCTGTAGACTGTTGGCCGAGGGAGGGTCACGTGTCGGATTGGCGGCGGGTCTGAAATGAAGTGCCACGCCACTCGACTCGACCTGTGGACTGTTGGCTGAGGGAGGGGGTCACGTGACGGATTGGCGGCGGGTCTGAAATGAAGTGCCACGTCACTCGACTCGACCTGTGGACTGCTGGCTGAGGGAGGGTCACGTGTCGGATCGGCGGCGGGTCTCAAATGAAGTGCCACGTCACTCGACGCGACCTGTGTACTGTTGGCCGAGGGAGGGTCACGTGTCGGATTGGCGGCGGGTCTCAAATGAAGTGCAACGTCACTCGACGCGACCTGTGTACTGTTGGCCGAGGGAGGGTCACGTGTCGGATTGGCGGCGGGTCTCAAATGAAGTGCAACGTCACTCGACTCGACCTGTGGACTGTTGGCCGAGGGAGGGTCACGTGTCGGATTGGCGGCGGGTCTCAAATGAAGTGCAACCTCACTCGACGCGACCTGCATTTGTATAAACTTACAAAATAAAGAATTGAATGATGTGGATGTGGAAGTTTGCGAGTTTTTGGAAACTGGCGACGTCTGGTCAATATTATGTCAGATTAAAATTTGCCACGATCTATCATGAAATGAAAATCAGCAAAGGTAAATTGGACCCCTTCCTAGTTAAGATTTGTAAATAGCCATATGTTAAAAATTTAAAAGGAAACAAACTGGACTAAATTGTTTAGGTTGAGTCAAGCGGCGCGGCCAAGTCCGCTCACGAGAATAATATTAATTTTATAATTTAGTTAGCCTGGACCACGTCCCTTCGACCGAAGGAGGGTCACGTGTCGGATTGGCGGCGGGTCTCAAATGAAGTGCAACGTCACTCGACGCGACCTGTGGACTGTTGGCCGAGGGAGGGTCACGTGTCGGATTGGCGGCGGGTCTCAAATGAAGTGCCACGCCACTCGAATCGACCTGTGGAGGTGTGGACTGTTGGCCGAGGGAGGGTCACGTGTCGGATTGGCGGCGGGTCTCAAATGAAGTGCCACGTCACTCGACTCGACGTGTGGACTGTTGGCCGAGGGAGGGTCACGTGTCGGATTGGCGGCGGGTCTCAAATGAAGTGCCACGCCACTCGACTCGACCTGTGGACTGTTGGCTGAGGGAGGGTCACGTGTCGGAGTGGCGGTTGGTCTCAAATGAAGTGCCACGTCCCTCGACTCGACCTGTGGACTGTTAGCCGAGGGAGGTTCACGTGTCGGAGTGGCGGTTGGTCTCAAATGAAGTGCCACGTCACTCGACTCGACCTGTGGACTGTTGGCCGAGGGAGGGTCACGTGTCGGATTGGCGGCGGGTCTCAAATGAAGTGCCACGCCACTCGACTCGACCTGTGGACGTGTGGACTGTTGGCTGAGGGGGGGTCACGTGTCGGATTGGCGGCGGGTCTCATATGAAGTGCCACGTCACTCGACTCGACCTGTGGACTGTTGGCTGAGGGAGGGTCACGTGTCGGAGTGGCGGTTGGTCTCAAATGAAGTGCCACGTCACTCGACTCGACCTGTGGACTGTTGGCCGAGGGAGGGTCACGTGTCGGATTGGCGGCGGGTCTCAAATGAAGTGCATCCTGCGCCCACTTAGCGAGTAGGCGACTCGGCGGCCCGTTGTCCGTTCAGACACGGCTCATTCTGACTGCGGGGTGTCGACGCGATAGTCGAGTTAAAAACGAATCGAATCGATTCGATTACTTTATGAATCAATTAAATAATCGTGCAATTAATCGATTATGTACCCTGTTCTCCTCCTCAATTAATTTCCTCCATTCTTTGCAGTTTAGTAAACTCGTTACCCTTTCATTTCGTTAATTACATTACATGGTTAGTGGTTAATGAAGTAACCAAAATAAAATGGGAGGGCCTATTACAAATCTTTAAATAAAGTAAGTAATTAAGTAAGTAAGTAAGTATTTTATAAAAAATTCCAATAAAGAATTTTCTTACTCACCAATAAAGAATCTGGAGGAGTTTTTTTGAGTTCGAAATCATTGCTTTTAGTTTGGTTGTTATTGGGAAATGCCGTAAGCATAACTTGCTGCCGTATGCAGATGTCAATTACACATTTCACGTTGTTAATTGTTACTTCTGTGGATAGGGTGTTTTTTCTACATACATTTTGACGGATATTGGTTTATTTTTGTCTATGCATTTCGTCAGGTCTTACTTGTCTCATCCGTCCTTAATAATTGTTCTCGTAACCAAGAAAAACAGAGGGATCCAATCAATATACATCCTCAAATTTGGAAAGTATCTTTAATCGGAGTTATTTTACATGTACATCAGTAATATGATCCTGACTATACTGAAACTTGAGTCTGAGGATTGTTCAGTTATATTAATTGTTCTTGTGAATGTAGCTGGTTATGCAGCTCCCTCCCACGAGGGTTTCCCTGAGTGTTCTTGTAACTAGAAAGATCAACTTACTCGTGCCAAGCCTTCTTATTAGTTAGTTAATGTTGTTGCAGATTTCGTCGAAATGCATTCCAATTAGTTACAAGAAAAATATTGCTTTTTCATGAATTCATAGGAAAGATTTTAGAATAATTTATGTTATTTCTCAGTGGCATTTACGAAGGTTTCTTAACGACTTCCTCAGTAAAGGTAATTAAGAAAAGCTCTAAATGATCAAAGACAAGATCAAGATTTTTGAATCTCATATGAAAGATTCTTTTTTTGTCCAATAAACGAACCTGCGAACCGAGTTGCAGGTTTATGGCAGTTTCAGTAACTTCACATTATTGTATCTTGAAGTTTGTCCTTGGTATTTAATTCAGTTTTGCAAGGATCGCTTCTGCTTTGTGAGTAAAGCCATTATTTTGAAACATCCACTCCAAATACAGTGATTGAAAAAAATGGTTGGGTTGGTTGCAGTGTTGTAATTAAAAACAAATGTTTCCAAAAATTGAAAAAGTAGGTCACTTCAACTTGCTTCAGCATAGCAATTATGAATTCAACTCCAGACTCCAACTGAATTCAACTCCAAACTGAAAGGAAAAAATGAGGGTTTAGTGATAGGTACTAGGCACATGTAGAAAAAGAGTCACGTTGTGCATTTGTCAAGCTGAAAATGTTGAAGTAGTATTCAAATGAGTATGTTATACAATAATTATAATTTACCGTGCAAGGCTACTGAGACCGGGGGAAGATATTTGGCCTCATTGTTCGTAGCCCACTTGCCGCTGAGTCTTCCATTGTCCGCAGCCCGGCCCATCCGTCTTCCGTCCTTTCACTCCGCGGCGCCGTTGGGAAATGCCCGGGATTCATTAGCGACCCTGCTATGCTTCGAAATTATTCATTCTCAAGTCGGACTGTCTCCTAAAATACGGAAGTAGACGTTCCTTTTCCTTATAAAATTTGTACACAAATCTGTATTGTTATAAAGCTTGTCGTTTTGACATAACTGAGTCCATTTCAGGAAGATGTTCCGACATCTATACGTTATCCCCATTCTAATCACAGTATTCAGTTATAGTAATATTCAACAGTAAGGGGCGTGCCAGGATCCATCAAACGTCACTCTGTTATGTATTTACCGTATATTTAACCACGATTTACTATATTGAACCAATACTTCGGCCTTCTTGAACTCGCTCTTATGATCGTTGTCAGTTAGAAGAAGAAATCTATAACCATATTTAGATAACAAGTACGAATTCGGCACTCATTTTTCACTCAAATTCGTCTTAAAATAGGTGATTTTGTCAGAAATAACAAACTGTTGGCCCGAATGTTCTGCTTGCAGTATTAGCCCCAAAGTTGGACAATATTGCTGATTGATTGGCTAGGGAAGGTACATGTCTAAAAAGATTGATTACGTAACATAGGTACCGCACGTGTATTGGTCTAAAAACTGTGTTCGGAAGAGAAGAAACAAAGTGTTTTCCACTCTATACGAATGTAATTTTGATGCCTAAGGAGTTGCAATGCCTCAGCGCTGAGTCGGCATCAACTGTATAGACTGAAAACGACGAGGAAATACAACCCTCCTCAACTGAGCTGTGGTGATTGGAGAAGTGCAACGTGTTCCTGTGATGAGGATTTCCTGAATCTGTGGAAAGTAGCGAGCGGTGATGTCAGTGACGGTGACTCTGGAAGGAAGACATTCACAATGAGGATGTCCTCAGCCCACGAGCCATTGTCTAGCCGAGTCATCCAACGTCACTCTCCCTCTCTCTTTCTCTCTATCTCTCTCTTTCTCCCTCTCTCTCATCCCTCCACGGTACGTTTCCATGAGGTAAAGCGTGTAGGTCTAGGAGCAGCGAAGATTAGTCGTAGAAGTGGAGGAGACCGAATTAAAATAATCAGTAGGTTCATTAGTTGCATGACTCAAATGAATCCAAAATCTTGATAACGTTATTTCAATCGCATTATTTATTTTGATCGTGAATTAAATTCCCTCAATTCTTTCTGTCTTAATATGTATGTCAATTTCATACAAAAATTAGGGAATATTGATTCAAGGTGTTGTACCCATTTTTTTTGTACTTATCTGTTTCTGAAGGCACAGCAATAGATGTGATGTGGGCATTGGAATATTGGGTCTAAATAGCTTGAAACAGCAGTCTAAATTGCGTTCTGTATATTTGTTTTGCAAAGCTTTATTTCATTTATTAATTGTTTCGAATTAAATGTATTTTAAGAAACACACACGACGGGCAGTTAGAAAAGTCGAAAAGTCCGCCTTTATTTTAAAATGTTATGAAATACTTGCATAACGTTTCGCCCATTGCAGTTTTTGTTGGTCAAGATTTAAGTACCGTTTTAAGTATTATCGTCCCACTGAGGTCCTTCTAAGGGGTATACTTGCAAAGGCTCCGTGATCAAGGAGTATAGAGGAACAAACTTGTATTGCTCCTTTGACGTGTTGAAAGTTAACACATCACCAGCTTTTGAAATATCGTCGACTTTATTGCACCGCCTTTTCACTAGCTCTGATAATATCGGGAAAATTCTCATAATATTCAAACAGTGTATTTTGTTTAGGTGCTGTGGTTTATTCTATGATTCACATCCAAAGCTCGTTACTCCTTAAGACGATAATTAAAAGAGTAGTTAATTTGTAAATGTGTAAATAGTTTGATAACTTGTAGTTAATAAACCTTAAACCTAATCACGATGTAATATATCTCGTTTATCATGATTTTAATGTAGGTAAAATTACGTATTTACCCTTTACAGTTGCTAATTCTTCCATTAGACCTTCTATTCTTGGCTATCAAAGTAACTTTGGGCGCCCACTTTAAGTATAGAGTCTTGAGTACCTTGGCCGCCCACTTTAAGCATAAAGTCTCGAGTACCTGTTTATGATGGAGAACCACGCGTGATCGATAAAGTCGCTATTTTGTAGCGAACCGCCGACGTCACGGGCGCAGGTGGTGGCGGGCTTCCAGCAACTGAATTAGCAACGTCAACAAACACTCGCGTTTTTGATACAAATTGTCTTCAACAGTCTCTAGATCCAGACGGCATACCGTCCAGAAATAACGCTAACCTAGTAAGAGAGCATCCTACATTTAATGTTGGAGACGAAGAGAAAGAATGGGGAAAGTATGTGAGTGATAAACCAGGATAAACCAGGATAAACCTCTGCAAATGGTCGTGATGATTTTCAGTAATTCAAATACTTCGTGTGTTTCGAAATAAATATGAGGCCAAGTTACAGCAAAGGACTATTGTATGAACAAAAAATGTATTGCTTTAAAGGCATCTTTATACGGAGACGTGAACCGACCCTTGCAAACTAATTGATTATATTTAAATGGAATTATTAGTATTAGGTACTGTAATTAGTAAATCCACTGGATGGTTTTATGTCGGGACCTAATTGGCTTACAACTAACCAGCTAAAAAGGTCTAGAGCTCGGAGTAGTTACACAAAGCAGAGCATCTCGTCATTCTCGTCAAGAAATTGAAAATCTCTCTACCCCGATTTGTGATGGAACGGAGGTAGGGTATTTCGTTTTATTCTTTCAACCATTTAGGATGAAGACCAGTTGTTGAGGAGTTGTTTTTGGAACTTAGGTGGTATTTCTACCTCGCTCTAACTCACTTCTGTCTGACGGTGTATTATGTTCAATCACGAAGCTTCTTCCACTCACTCTGATCCATCTACCGCTCTGATCGGTTTGCCCCGCGGCCATTGAGGTGTGAACCGGAAACTCAGCAGGCGGAAGTCAGCGGCAGACAATAGTCTGTGGAGGCGTTACCCGTCTTGCCCGGGCCCCGCCTCGCCCGCACCTCGGCTCATTGTTCCACTGTCGATTTCTGTTATTTTCTGTGACATACTGATTGCTGTTTACTATCAAAACACGTTGTGTTTTGTTTCCAGTTGTCTGTGGCTTTCAAGGGCGGTGGCTAGGTCACGCCACAGAGAAGAATCAAACAGAGGTATCTTCTAATGTTGTGCTCAACGGGTGTCGAGCGCTGGCCAGCGGGTGTCGAGGACTTAGTTCACCATTAACGCCGCGAGAGAGCAGCACCGTCGCTGCCCTCTCCTAATTTAATTTAACGGTAACTCTAGTAACTGGATGTAACTAGTAACATAACTGTAACTGTAACTGGATTTAACTGTAACTAGTATAGTAGGCACGTTTTGAAGATTCGCCCCCCCCCCCCCCCCAAAACAGGTAGACGGACTGTCCTAATCCCCTGTTATCAAACAAAGCCTTTGTTAGGGATGGCCACCGTTGTGCGGGTGGTCACCCGCCTGCATTCCAAGAAAATGCCGCGTAACTTGCACCTCAAATATTGCGATATATATTGTTATGCCAGTAACCGGAATTTCAGGCGCATGCAGAGAGCCCCGGCCGGCCGCCCGTAACAAAGGCACTAAGGCATTGTTTGTCAACAGGGGATTAGGACTGTCCGTCTACCTGTTTTGGGGGGGCGAATCTTCAAAACGCGCCTACTATACTTGGGCGTAACGTAAGACCCATTTGAAAGCGACCTGTGTTTGATTCTTCTCTGTGGTCCCGCATAGAACTAGCAGAGGATGGTTAAATCTAGAGGAAAATAGTAGAGGTTTAAATTACTGGTTGGAAAACTTCGACACTGTATCTGAAACATTCAGTAATGGAGCCTGAATACATAAACCAGTTATTGTATGGAATGCCCATCCGCACTTAGGGAGATATGAGGTAAAGGTACTTCCAGCAATCGGAAAAGGATGAAATCTGGGAGTAGGCCTGGAACTACTATGGGCCCCCCCTGAGGCGAGTTTTTGACCTTTGACCCCTGGGATTCCCCACCCCTCCTATGTTATTCTTTTGGGACTTTTCCTTGACCTGCTCTCCCTCTGCTCCCTATTAATTTTGTGGAGCACACCGGAGCAATCATTTGACCTTTGACCATTGGTTTGTGTGTTTGCTTTTTTGCTTGCTTATTCGGTTGACAGCTTGCTTGCTTACATGCTTGTTTGCTTGCTTGTTTTCTTACTTGCTTGCTTGTTTAATTTCTTGCTTGCTTGCTTAATTTCTTGTTTGCTTGCTTGTTTGTTTGCTTGTCTGTTTGCTCGTTTGTTTGTTTGATTGCTTGTTTGATTGATTGATTGTATGTTTGTTTCTTTCTTTGCTTGTTTGTTTGCTAGCTTGTTTCTGCTTTATCGTTTGCTAGTTTTTTTGAATATTGTTTGTTTGGTTGTTTTTTGTTTGTTCTTTGTTTCTTTGTCGGTTTGTTTGTTTGCTTGCTTGTTTGCTTTTTTGTTTTCTTACTTGTTTGATTTCTTGTATTTTTTGCTTGCTTGTTTAATTTCTTGCTTGCTTGTTTTTTTGCTTGCCTGTTTGCTCGTTTGTTTGTTTGATTGTTCGCTTGCTTGATTGATTGGTTGTATGCTTTATTTTCGACTAACGTATACATAGTTTACATCATCTGAAGGAAATATTTTTGTTCTGAAACGATAATCGTCCGGAGTGTCCTGTTTCAAATTCAACAGTAGGTAGCCGTGAGGTTCTAATGTGGCATCAGCATACACTTCCTGTAGAAATCGAGGATTTTCCGGGCAGATCTAATGAGCGAGATGACGAATCTGGGCCTTGTCTCGCGGGTTCTTAAAACAGACTATGTACTGGGCGTTCAAAGAAATGTCCCGCTGTCCTCTTCCCTGGTGGAATATATTTTGTGTGATATAGAACACACTCATGTTGCAGTGATGGCATCCTTTGGTGAATATATCCGCCACTCTTTGATCTGACAGGTTCATCATGTCATCGATGACTAGGAGTTTAGGAACACCATCACAGTTTTCCAGTTCATCAGTGTCAGGCAAACCTTGCTTGAAACGAATTGAAATGTTGAAATTCGTAGGGCGGGTAGCTCCGTAATACCAATAAATGTTGGTGAACAACGTGTCACTCATGTCGACCAGTTGAGTTAATGAAACTTTTAACAAATTGGGTCTTACCAGCCATACTTGGACCGCTTATTATGGCTGAGAAAGGATGTTTCCACCTCGGATCCATGCTTACGAATGACGGGGGTTCGTTAAACGAACTTGTATTTATACCTGTTGATTAAGAGGCCTGTCTAAGGAAAAGTTGGTCTTAGTCAGTAACAAGCCTACAAGATTGTGGCCCTAACATCCTACACTCATCTCTCATTCATATTTAGGTTAACATAACCTGAAAAACTGGTGACGTCAGGGATCAGAGTTCAACTTAATAAAACTGTAATATGACTGATTTGATTACTATGTACTTACTTCTTCTTATTTTTTTCTGTTACCACAACGATCAACCTTAAAACTAAAAAGAAAATGATGACGCAAAATGAATTATAAAAATTTATTATGACATGAGATTCTTATTTACAACGTAGGTCACATACATTTGCGTAAACAGCTCATGTGCACCAAGTAAACAAATCTCAAACAAGCGGAGAGAACGATTATTACAAATATTTTATCGATAAACGAGACCATGAAACAATTTGGCATAATTGTAACACAAAATATTTCCTCCTTTGGAACGTAAAATATTTCTTAAAATAGTTGTAGTCAACGTTTAATTAATTGTAGTCGACAGTGACGTTCCTGTACTTGTCCACTTCGATGACGTTGCAAAATTCCCCAAAGACGATGCAGTTGACAGCTTCAGTGAGAGCGCCTCCAAATTTTATTTCGACCCGCAGACTGCCTCTTCGGATCAGGTTCCAGTGGGACGATATGGCCGCCAAATCGGAAGTCAAGTCGAAGGCGTACAGACAGTAACCGTTGGGGTACATGCTCCTCGAAATCCCGTTCCCTTGGTTTCTGTTATGGATACCACAGCCGGAAAACAGTGTGTTGTAGCAGGTGATGTACAATTGGTGGTGGGTAAAGTCGGGCTGAAGCGCTTTGGCCGGTATTTGTTAGCCGTCAACGTACAAGGCGAGAAAGTTTACGTTGAAATGGGCGAAATTAAAGGGGTTGTGTTTAACGTTATAGGCTAGTATAACGAGATAGGCTAGGAATAGTTCCAAAATCTGCCATAGGAATATTTCCTAGCCTATCTCGTTATACTAGCCTAGCCTTCTAATGTTAGTCCCACTAGATAGGCTAGGAATAGTTTCTAAAATCTGTCACCATGACGTAGCGTGGCGCTGCAAGTGCCGCGGTACGATCTTTACTTCTAGCCATTCGGGGTTGCCCGAGCTCATTTGCTCCCCAGTTCTCCTAGCGTGAGCATCGACTTGTCACACCATGTCTTCAACAGCGTCTACCAGTTCATCAGAAATGCAACGTTTTTCGCAAGAAGAGATTGATGTAACGGACTCACGTTTGGACGAAGGTGGGCGCCAACCTCCTCTAGATGAAGATTGTTCGGTCAGAAATGAAGGTGTCAACTTAGCCATACCGTCTACTTCACGGGGTGCCGCCGCCGCCGCTCGTTCCTGTATCTCTGCCAATGAAGGCATCAACCGTGTTGCTGACACAGCCGAAGATTCACTGAGCCAAAATTCGA
This sequence comes from Flexamia atlantica, assembly GCA_035578135.1. Lineage (NCBI taxonomy): Eukaryota > Metazoa > Arthropoda > Insecta > Hemiptera > Cicadellidae > Flexamia > Flexamia atlantica. The sequence goes on from JAQJVK010000002.1 coordinate 64,930,886, forward strand.
TATTTCGTATCTCGAGTGAACGAGATCGAAACTATGGGAACTTTGGACTGAGGGCTCGTGAACTTTCGGCAAGGATCGAACCTCCTCAACTTCATGTAAATCCATACACATGGTTACAGAACACTTTTTCGGAACTGATTAACCATTTCATCGATGACAGTGTTGCTCCTCATGATCGCATAGGATTTACTATTCACAGTGCTGCGCGAGTCAACCAGCGACCAATTGGACTCAGTCTACGGCGTAGGGATCAGTTTAATTTAGAAGTTTTGTTGCAACTTATTTATCGTTGTGTTCAGAGTAACGAGCAATTTTTGATTAGCGGCCCCATGACTGTTGTATTTCTCCATGTCCGCATGCCTACAACAGGAGGGACATTCAAACCTGATAGTAGTAGTAGCAACGACAACAACCTCAACAGCAAAAAGTTTAAAATGTCTACTCATCGCAGAAGTAAAAAAGGCATGATCATGATTAAGAATCACGACAATTTGTGCCTTGCAAGAGCGTTAGTTGTGGCTATGGCTTATTTAAAGAAGGACGAATCTGCCGAAGCTACACGTTACTATGACTATGTCAGAAGATCTAACCCCAGTCGTCGACAAAATCGACAAACGGTCGATGCCAACTGGCTGTGTAAACAGGCCGGTGTAGACTTGACATTGAATGGCGGAGGTATCAACGAACTCGAACGATTTCAAGAATACCTGAAGGTTTACACCATCACTGTGTACAAGGACATCCAAGGAAAGGAAATCATGTTTCAAGGACCAGCTGAGACAGCATCGCACCGGCGGAAGAGCATCAATCTCCTCTTTGAAAACAATCACTATAATGTAATTTCATCATTGAAAAACCATGTATAGTGTTAATCTGTGCGTTTATCAATAAATAAGGGTATGAAACATTTCTAGGTGTTTTATTTCCTTTTCCTACGTCTACCAACCAAACGCGAACTTTGACCCCTGGAATTCCCCGGTATCCCACCTAATCCTATTGTGCTATTCTAGCCTAGCCTCCTAATGTTAGGCCCACTAGTTTCAAACTCCTCCAGCCAAGCTGTTTGAATAAATAGGGCGCTGTTTGGTTTTCCCTTTCATTCGCGTGGAATGTCTCGAACAGTGCGGATCAATCTCCAGCTCCTGCAAGCTATTGTCAAGTTGAAACCTAGTCCTCGTCTTACTTTGCTGCGAGTAGCTGACAAAAGTTTGGTGACGGCTATTTGTGAGTGTTTTCTGAACATTTTAAACTCCAATATACCTCTATCTCCTGAAGAGAGACGCAAACTCGGAAGATTCAAGCAAGCTATCCGTTCAATTGCGTCTTCTAAAGGTTCTTGGAAGTATAAAAGAAGTTTGTTAGTAAAACAAGGAGAAACACTGGTTCCCCTTGTCATCGCCAGGGCTCTCGACTACTTCAAGGATGAATCACGCTAAGAAGATGGTTTTGATTTCACCGGAGGCTCTACAACGGCTCAACGCTACACCGAAAAATGAAACGCTAAACGTTTTGGAAGAGGATATGAATAAAGTACTGCACTCTTCGGGCCTCGAAGATAGGACTAAATAGGCGCAGTATCAACAGATGTTACAGCGAAGACAACATTTTCACGATGAAATGCGCAAACCCGTGGAAATACCGATCATCACCGCATCCAGCGGAAGTCTTAATGCCCGGAATTTCAGAGATGAGATTTTACGCTCGATACCCAAGGCGTTTAAAACGAAAGGTGAATTGCTTCTCGACCGTCTTTGTGACAACGAACTCATATCGTGGGACAGGCAGGGCACTGTTAGTATAAATGGGGCGCCGATCCCCAACTCTAACATTGTCGACTTGGTTTGTGACGTGGTGAAATGTAAATAAGAATCTCATGTCATAATAAATTTTTATAATTCATTTTGCGTCATCATTTTCCTTTTAGTTTTGAGGTTGATCGTTGTGGTAACAGAAAAAAATAAGAAGAAATACATAGTAATCAAATCAGTCATATTACAGTTTTATTAAGTTGAACTCTGATCCCTGACGTCACCAGTTTTTCAGGTTATGTTAACCTAAATATGAATGAGAGATGAGTGTAGGATGTTAGGGCCACAATCTTGTAGGCTTGTTACTGACTAAGACCAACTTTTCCTTAGACAGGCCTCTTAATCAACAGGTATAAATACAAGTTCGTTTAACGAACCCCCGTCATTCGTAAGCATGGATCCGAGGTGGAAACATCCTTTCTCAGCCATAATAAGCGGTCCAAGTATGGCTGGTAAGACCCAATTTGTTAAAAGTTTCATTAACTCAACTGGTCGACATGAGTGACACGTTGTTCACCAACATTTATTGGTATTACGGAGCTACCCGCCCTACGAATTTCAACATTTCAATTCGTTTCAAGCAAGGTTTGCCTGACACTGATGAACTGGAAAACTGTGATGGTGTTCCTAAACTCCTAGTCATCGATGACATGATGAACCTGTCAGATCAAAGAGTGGCGGATATATTCACCAAAGGATGCCATCACTGCAACATGAGTGTGTTCTATATCACACAAAATATATTCCACCAGGGAAGAGGACAGTGGGACATTTCTTTGAACGCCCAGTACATAGTCTGTTTTAAGAACCCGCGAGACAAGGCCCAGATTCGTCATCTCGCTCACCAGATCTGCCCGGAAAATCCTCGATTTCTACAGGAAGTGTATGCTGATGCCACATTAGAACCTCACGGCTACCTACTGTTGGATTTGAAACAGGACACTCCGGACGATTATCGTTTCAGAACAAAAATATTTCCTTCAGATGATGTAAACTATGTATACGTTAGTCGAAAATAAAGCATACAACCAATCAATCAAGCAAGCGAACAATCAAACAAACAAACGAGCAAACAGGCAAGCAAAAAAACAAGCAAGCAAGAAATTAAACAAGCAAGCAAAAAATACAAGAAATCAAACAAGTAAGAAAACAAACAAGCAAACAAGCAAGCAAACAAACAAACCGACAAAGAAACAAAGAACAAACAAAAAACAACCAAACAAACAATATTCAAAAAAACTAGCAAACGATAAAGCAGAAACAAGCTAGCAAACAAACAAGCAAAGAAAGAAACAAACATACAATCAATCAATCAAACAAGCAATCAAACAAACAAACGAGCAAACAGACAAGCAAACAAACAAGCAAGCAAACAAGAAATTAAGCAAGCAAGCAAGAAATTAAACAAGCAAGCAAGTAAGAAAACAAGCAAGCAAACAAGCATGTAAGCAAGCAAGCTGTCAACCGAATAAGCAAGCAAAAAAGCAAACACACAAACCAATGGTCAAAGGTCAAATGATTGCTACGGTGTGCTCCACAAAATTAATAGGGAGCAGAGGGAGAGCAGGTCAAGGAAAAGTCCCATAAGAATAACATAGGAGGGGTGGGGAATCCCAGGGGTCAAAGGTCAAAAACTCGCCTCAGGGGGGGGCCCATAGTAGTCCTGGATGAAAACAAACATTACGTTAAGTGGGATGCAAAGACAGGATGTTATAAATTGTATGAGGATTGTTTATGGGTCTCATTGAAGAGGGGGTTGGTTATTAGGAGGCTACCTACTGTAAAATATAAAGTTAGTACTTTCATATTTCGAATTCGGTAGCGCTTGAAGACAAAATTAGATCCCATCTGTATTGTCTGCCACCTGAAGACACATACCCTGCACAGACGTCATGGGCACATGAAGATGTTAAATTTCCAAGGGGTGATTGTAAATTGTGCCTCAATATTGTTTCTATCATTCAAAGATCGTAGGTCTCTAATATATACTATTGGGACCATTCAGGAAGTAACTGTGATTTGCGGATTACGGCGCGGCCACCACTACTCCCCCGGCTTCGCACGAGCGGCGACTTATGAACCGCCCTCGTAATTGGATAGTCAGCTTCCCAGAATAGCACCATAGGATTAGGTGGGATACCGGGGAATTCCAGGGGTCAAAGTTCGCGTTTGGTTGGTAGACGTAGGAAAAGGAAATAAAACACCTAGAAATGTTTCATACCCTTATTTATTGATAAACGCACAGATTAACACTATACATGGTTTTTCAATGATGAAATTACATTATAGTGATTGTTTTCAAAGAGGAGATTGATGCTCTTCCGCCGGTGCGATGCTGTCTCAGCTGGTCCTTGAAACATGATTTCCTTTCCTTGGATGTCCTTGTACACAGTGATGGTGTAAACCTTCAGGTATTCTTGAAATCGTTCGAGTTCGTTGATACCTCCGCCATTCAATGTCAAGTCTACACCGGCCTGTTTACACAGCCAGTTGGCATCGACCGTTTGTCGATTTTGTCGACGACTGGGGTTAGATCTTCTGACATAGTCATAGTAACGTGTAGCTTCGGCAGATTCGTCCTTCTTTAAATAAGCCATAGCCACAACTAACGCTCTTGCAAGGCACAAATTGTCGTGATTCTTAATCATGATCATGCCTTTTTTACTTCTGCGATGAGTAGACATTTTAAACTTTTTGCTGTTGAGGTTGTTGTCGTTGCTACTACTACTATCAGGTTTGAATGTCCCTCCTGTTGTAGGCATGCGGACATGGAGAAATACAACAGTCATGGGGCCGCTAATCAAAAATTGCTCGTTACTCTGAACACAACGATAAATAAGTTGCAACAAAACTTCTAAATTAAACTGATCCCTACGCCGTAGACTGAGTCCAATTGGTCGCTGGTTGAATCGCGCAGCACTGTGAATAGTAAATCCTATGCGATCATGAGGAGCAACACTGTCATCGATGAAATGGTTAACCAGTTCCGAAAAAGTGTTCTGTAACCATGTGTATGGATTTACATGAAGTTGAGGAGGTTCGATCCTTGCCGAAAGTTCACGAGCCCTCAGTCCAAAGTTCCCATAGTTTCGATCTCGTTCACTCGAGATACGAAATATCGAATTTTGGCTCAGTGAATCTTCGGCTGTGTCAGCAACACGGTTGATGCCTTCATTGGCAGAGATACAGGAACGAGCGGCGGCGGCGGCACCCCGTGAAGTAGACGGTATGGCTAAGTTGACACCTTCATTTCTGACCGAACAATCTTCATCTAGAGGAGGTTGGCGCCCACCTTCGTCCAAACGTGAGTCCGTTACATCAATCTCTTCTTGCGAAAAACGTTGCATTTCTGATGAACTGGTAGACGCTGTTGAAGACATGGTGTGACAAGTCGATGCTCACGCTAGGAGAACTGGGGAGCAAATGAGCTCGGGCAACCCCGAATGGCTAGAAGTAAAGATCGTACCGCGGCACTTGCAGCGCCACGCTACGTCATGGTGACAGATTTTAGAAACTATTCCTAGCCTATCTAGTGGGACTAACATTAGAAGGCTAGGCTAGTATAACGAGATAGGCTAGGAATAGTTCCAAAATCTGCCATAGGAATAGTTCCTAGCCTATCTCGTTATACTAGCCTAGCCTTCTAATGTTAGTCCCACTAGATAGGCTAGGAATAGTTTCTAAAATCTGTCACCATGACGTAGCGTGGCGCTGCAAGTGCCGCGGTACGATCTTTACTTCTAGCCATTCGGGGTTGCCCGAGCTCATTTGCTCCCCAGTTCTCCTAGCGTGAGCATCGACTTGTCACACCATGTCTTCAACAGCGTCTACCAGTTCATCAGAAATGCAACGTTTTTCGCAAGAAGAGATTGATGTAACGGACTCACGTTTGGACGAAGGTGGGCGCCAACCTCCTCTAGATGAAGATTGTTCGGTCAGAAATGAAGGTGTCAACTTAGCCATACCGTCTACTTCACGGGGTGCCGCCGCCGCCGCTCGTTCCTGTATCTCTGCCAATGAAGGCATCAACCGTGTTGCTGACACAGCCGAAGATTCACTGAGCCAAAATTCGATATTTCGTATCTCGAGTGAACGAGATCGAAACTATGGGAACTTTGGACTGAGGGCTCGTGAACTTTCGGCAAGGATCGAACCTCCTCAACTTCATGTAAATCCATACACATGGTTACAGAACACTTTTTCGGAACTGATTAACCATTTCATCGATGACAGTGTTGCTCCTCATGATCGCATAGGATTTACTATTCACAGTGCTGCGCGAGTCAACCAGCGACCAATTGGACTCAGTCTACGGCGTAGGGATCAGTTTAATTTAGAAGTTTTGTTGCAACTTATTTATCGTTGTGTTCAGAGTAACGAGCAATTTTTGATTAGCGGCCCCATGACTGTTGTATTTCTCCATGTCCGCATGCCTACAACAGGAGGGACATTCAAACCTGATAGTAGTAGTAGCAACGACAACAACCTCAACAGCAAAAAGTTTAAAATGTCTACTCATCGCAGAAGTAAAAAAGGCATGATCATGATTAAGAATCACGACAATTTGTGCCTTGCAAGAGCGTTAGTTGTGGCTATGGCTTATTTAAAGAAGGACGAATCTGCCGAAGCTACACGTTACTATGACTATGTCAGAAGATCTAACCCCAGTCGTCGACAAAATCGACAAACGGTCGATGCCAACTGGCTGTGTAAACAGGCCGGTGTAGACTTGACATTGAATGGCGGAGGTATCAACGAACTCGAACGATTTCAAGAATACCTGAAGGTTTACACCATCACTGTGTACAAGGACATCCAAGGAAAGGAAATCATGTTTCAAGGACCAGCTGAGATAGCATCGCACCGGCGGAAGAGCATCAATCTCCTCTTTGAAAACAATCACTATAATGTAATTTCATCATTGAAAAACCATGTATAGTGTTAATCTGTGCGTTTATCAATAAATAAGGGTATGAAACATTTCTAGGTGTTTTATTTCCTTTTCCTACGTCTACCAACCAAACGCGAACTTTGACCCCTGGAATTCCCCGGTATCCCACCTAATCCTATTGTGCTATTCTAGCCTAGCCTCCTAATGTTAGGCCCACTAGTTTCAAACTCCTCCAGCCAAGCTGTTTGAATAAATAGGGCGCTGTTTGGTTTTCCCTTTCATTCGCGTGGAATGTCTCGAACAGTGCGGATCAATCTCCAGCTCCTGCAAGCTATTGTCAAGTTGAAACCTAGTCCTCGTCTTACTTTGCTGCGAGTAGCTGACAAAAGTTTGGTGACGGCTATTTGTGAGTGTTTTCTGAACATTTTAAACTCCAATATACCTCTATCTCCTGAAGAGAGACGCAAACTCGGAAGATTCAAGCAAGCTATCCGTTCAATTGCGTCTTCTAAAGGTTCTTGGAAGTATAAAAGAAGTTTGTTAGTAAAACAAGGAGAAACACTGGTTCCCCTTGTCATCGCCAGGGCTCTCGACTACTTCAAGGATGAATCACGCTAAGAAGATGGTTTTGATTTCACCGGAGGCTCTACAACGGCTCAACGCTACACCGAAAAATGAAACGCTAAACGATTTGGAAGAGGATATGAATAAAGTACTGCACTCTTCGGGCCTCGAAGATAGGACTAAATAGGCGCAGTATCAACAGATGTTACAGCGAAGACAACATTTTCACGATGAAATGCGCAAACCCGTGGAAATACCGATCATCACCGCATCCAGCGGAAGTCTTAATGCCCGGAATTTCAGAGATGAGATTTTACGCTCGATACCCAAGGCGTTTAAAACGAAAGGTGAATTGCTTCTCGACCGTCTTTGTGACAACGAACTCATATCGTGGGACAGGCAGGGCACTGTTAGTATAAATGGGGCGCCGATCCCCAACTCTAACATTGTCGACTTGGTTTGTGCAGGGCTGTACCCAGCTGCGGCGGGCCCCGGTAAAGATATTAAGCCGGCCGGGCCCCTCATGTCTGGTACTGCACCCGTTCCACTCGAAACCGTGCTGATTTCCGGTTCGCCAAAAGTGGTGACCTTTTTTTTTTTTTTTTTTTTTTGCTCGCACGTCCCGATTTTTGTGTCCCGTCGGTCCCTTCGTTGCCGTGGCGGGCCATTCCCGGCCCTTGTCGGGGGCTTACCACCATTTCGGAGGCCAATTACGGCCCCCCGGGGCCCCCTTCGACCCGCCCCGGGCCCCCCCTTCACCCCGGGCCCCGGTAAAGTTGTACCGGCTATCCCGGTCTGAGTACGGCCCTGGGTTTGTGACGTGGTGAAATGTGAATAAGAATCTCATGTCATAATAAATTTTTATAATTCATTTTGCGTCATCATTTTCCTTTTAGTTTTGAGGTTGATCGTTGTGGTAACAGAAAAAAATAAGAAGAAATACATAGTAATCAAATCAGTCATATTACAGTTTTATTAAGTTGAACTCTGATCCCTGACGTCACCAGTTTTTCAGGTTATGTTAACCTAAATATGAATGAGAGATGAGTGTAGGATGTTAGGGCCACAATCTTGTAGGCTTGTTACTGACTAAGACCAACTTTTCCTTAGACAGGCCTCTTAATCAACAGGTATAAATACAAGTTCGTTTAACGAACCCCCGTCATTCGTAAGCATGGATCCGAGGTGGAAACATCCTTTCTCAGCCATAATAAGCGGTCCAAGTATGGCTGGTAAGACCCAATTTGTTAAAAGTTTCATTAACTCAACTGGTCGACATGAGTGACACGTTGTTCACCAACATTTATTGGTATTACGGAGCTACCCGCCCTACGAATTTCAACATTTCAATTCGTTTCAAGCAAGGTTTGCCTGACACTGATGAACTGGAAAACTGTGATGGTGTTCCTAAACTCCTAGTCATCGATGACATGATGAACCTGTCAGATCAAAGAGTGGCGGATATATTCACCAAAGGATGCCATCACTGCAACATGAGTGTGTTCTATATCACACAAAATATATTCCACCAGGGAAGAGGACAGCGGGACATTTCTTTGAACGCCCAGTACATAGTCTGTTTTAAGAACCCGCGAGACAAGGCCCAGATTCGTCATCTCGCTCACCAGATCTGCCCGGAAAATCCTCGATTTCTACAGGAAGTGTATGCTGATGCCACATTAGAACCTCACGGCTACCTACTGTTGGATTTGAAACAGGACACTCCGGACGATTATCGTTTCAGAACAAAAATATTTCCTTCAGATGATGTAAACTATGTATACGTTAGTCGAAAATAAAGCATACAACCAATCAATCAAGCAAGCGAACAATCAAACAAACAAACGAGCAAACAGGCAAGCAAAAAAACAAGCAAGCAAGAAATTAAACAAGCAAGCAAAAAATACAAGAAATCAAACAAGTAAGAAAACAAACAAGCAAACAAGCAAGCAAACAAACAAACCGACAAAGAAACAAAGAACAAACAAAAAACAACCAAACAAACAATATTCAAAAATACCCCCGTTGCAGCAGACCTGCATACTCAGCGAATTTCAAGTGCAAAACAACATATTTCGATCCAACAAAGCGAGATTTGACATGTTTTTGTAAGCTCCATAAGAATAACATGGGGAATGAGTATGGAGGTTTGCTGCTACAGGTATATTAAAACTGGGTGGTTTTAATTCAATATTTAGTAGATCTGAACTAGAAGAAGCCATTTACCAAGTTTTATCAAGATATGTTGAGAAATAAGCGAGATATAGAATTTTACTTATTTCCCATAAGGTTAACATTGGGACAACGTACTGCGTTTACCACTTTCAATATCTCGGCAACCAATGGACATAGAGCCATGATTCAAAATACTAAATTGTTTGTTTTTTTGGGCTGAATTCAATGGTGCCAATAAAAATTTGAAAAATTTTATTTTTCTATGTAAAAATCTAAAAAAACCCATTTTTGGGGGGGTTTACCCCCCTTTACCCCCCCTTCCGGTGGTCCGATCGGGCTGGTTTACGAACTCGTCCGAATAATTACTACTTTACACGTCTATGCCAAATTTCATTCCGATTGGACCATTTTTGGGCAAGTTATCGTGCTTAAAGACACATATATATATAGATATATATATAGATATATATATAGATATATATATAGATATATATATAGATATATAGATATATATATATATATTTATGAAAGTGAACGAATGGTGTTTTTGGCATCTGAGGACCTCAAAAAGAAAAGTTATGATGGTTTTAGGCTTAGGTCTTACCATGAGACCTACGGTAACAGCTTCTTCCCTATAGGGGAAATTCGCTAAAACTAGCAAACGATAAAGCAGAAACAAGCTAGCAAACAAACAAGCAAAGAAAGAAACAAACATACAATCAATCAATCAAACAAGCAATCAAACAAACAAACGAGCAAACAGACAAGCAAACAAACAAGCAAGCAAACAAGAAATTAAGCAAGCAAGCAAGAAATTAAACAAGCAAGCAAGTAAGAAAACAAGCAAGCAAACAAGCATGTAAGCAAGCAAGCTGTCAACCGAATAAGCAAGCAAAAAAGCAAACACACAAACCAATGGTCAAAGGTCAAATGATTGCTACGGTGTGCTCCACAAAATTAATAGGGAGCAGAGGGAGAGCAGGTCAAGGAAAAGTCCCATAAGAATAACATAGGAGGGGTGGGGAATCCCAGGGGTCAAAGGTCAAAAACTCGCCTCAGGGGGGGGGCCCATAGTAGTCCTGGATGAAAACAAACATTACGTTAAGTGGGATGCAAAGACAGGATGTTATAAATTGTATGAGGATTGTTTATGGGTCTCATTGAAGAGGGGGTTGGTTATTAGGAGGCTACCTACTGTAAAATATAAAGTTAGTACTTTCATATTTTGAATTCGGTAGCGCTTGAAGACAAAATTAGATCCCATCTGTATTGTCTGCCACCTGAAGACACATACCCTGCACAGACGTCATGGGCACATGAAGATGTTAAATTTCCAAGGGGTGATTGTAAATTGTGCCTCAATATTGTTTCTATCATTCAAAGATCGTAGGTCTCTAATATATACTATTGGGACCATTCAGGAAGTAACTGTGATTTGCGGATTACGGCGCGGCCACCACTACTCCCCCGGCTTCGCACGAGCGGCGACTTATGAACCGCCCTCGTAATTGGATAGTCAGCTTCCCAGAATCACTATTTTCGATCAAGATTCAACAAACTATTAGTATTTCAAAATGAAGCCACCGAATTAAACATCACTTAAACATCTCCATAGCCGAAATTTCATTCACAGTAGTTTTATGCAATGGAGAACATTTTTCGTCGCTTCAATGAGGAGTGAAGGCTTCCACGGTAGTTACAAGGTGGTAACTCGAAGACGTCTGGGGTAGACCGCCTGTTGTTGTCGAATTTCAAAGCCGACGTTTCGGAGACTGTACAGTTCTCCATCTTCAGGGCGCACAACACCAATTATTGTACTCAACTTGGTACAATAATTGAAGTACAGTAATTGGTGTTGTGCGCCCTGAAGATGGAGAACTGTGACGTCTCCGAAACGTCGGCTTTGAAATTAGACAACAGCACGCGGTCTACCCCAGCAAACTTCGAGTTTCAACATTTGCAGTCGGTCGACTCGTTATCGCGTGTACAGGGCGTGACGCCGGACGCTGGAGACTAGCGCTGCCCGTGTAGCGGCGAGCGGCGCGCCGGCGGCGGTGGCGGTGATAAGGTGCGGTAATCATAATGATTAGCCCGGCGCTGGCGCCAGCCGCTCGACCTTGCCGCAGTGGCCGGCGGATTCGCCGATACACCGGGCAAATAGGGTAAAGTGGGCAATGTAATGATTCTACTTTCTAAAAAATAAACCTTATATTGTAGTTACGGTCCTGTACCATTATTAGTTCGTGTTTTGTCCTGCATATCTCTCAATTTTGCATAGTCGACAATCACGTGTGTCGGTCAAAGTTTTAAGTTATGGAAATTTTACATATGGAAATACCTCATTGATCGACCACAGTTAAAAGGTTTAGGACATTTCAGGTTGATTTTTAGCCTTGACACCCGTAATCATTAAATATATTTTTGTAGGATTACAGATTACCTTTTTTTGACTTAAGTGTCACAATAACCAGTTAATTGCAGGACGCGTCCCACACTATTCAGTGCGTCATCTTGGAAATATAAATACTTTTAGGGCAGCTGGCTGATGCACTGTATAGTGTGAAACCATAGCCATCTCTGGGGATACGCATCCTGCATTAAACTGGATATTGTGACACCTAAGGCAAAAAAGGTAATCCTACAATAATATATTTAGACATCTGATGTGTTAAGAATTTATGAACAGTGCTCAAATAAACATTAGGAAAGTTTTAGGTTGATGTCGTCTCCGCGGATCGGCGATTGCTCGAAACTTAAGGCTTTCAAGGGATTATGGTAATTTGATGTTTTTTGGAGTTATATTGCTCAAAGATGCTTATTCTCGTCTTCACTGATCCAACGATTCAAATAGCGATTCCTCAAAATCATTGACTTTCCTAAAGGCCTTTTCGAACATTTCCATTTAAATTTAAACAATAACTTTGCGGAACGTACCTCTACAATATCACAGACCACCTTTAGTTTTGGATTGCGTAAATTTTAGTTTACAATGGAGTGAAACAGGAAATAAAGGATAAAAATCGTTAACGTAATTTAACTTTATAAATTATAACAAATTATACTAAAAACACGGTTAAAAATGACCCTGAATTTTCCTAACATTAGCTAATACATCAAGTTGTTGCATAAACTATTTCCTTGAATTTCGTCTTGTCAATGAAGAGGGAAAAATGAATGTTTCTTGTTTATGTCCGTGTGGGCCACGATAATGTTATTAGGTGGAACTGATCGGCCAGTCATCGTGTTGTTTAATAATTATCAGTCAATTATTAATAACCGATACTCTATGAACTGATTTCAGTTTTGACTCTTCGTTAATATGCGAATTTAGTAATCAATTGAACACGAGGATTAAAGCTTCAGTTTAATGCGAATTGAATTTTTCTCGATTTGATATGAAACCTCCGGATAAAGTCAGCGATTATTGTGCCAGTTTGGAAAACCGCAGTCTTTTGATATTAACTATTTGTATATATAGTTTTTAAAACTGCTCTTTCCAAGTTCCATTTTGTAAAGCTAACCTTTTTGTACCTTAAAAGTAATCTATTACGATCACGACACATAACGTTAAGCTTCACAACGGCCATGTTCATAAAACAAATTATGACCGGCTTGAACATATTATGTTGGGTTAGTCGACTAGTGGTTTTAGCGACTCGTTGGTCATTTAGTCGCCAGTCGATTTTTTGTCTTATCGATATTTCTTGTCGGTTATTTCGACTCTTCGATGTTTTATCGTTTTTAACCAACTAGTCGACAACTTAAACGATTAGAAATTAGTGTTTTTACAGGTTTTCGCTAGTTCGACTACTTTGAACGACTATAATAGTTGAAGATCGAAACTAATCGCCTCGTCACTAGTCGATAATGAAATGTTGACGATTATCCCACCACTACTAGAAAACATTACGTCCAGTAGTGAGTGGAAGATTTCCGAAGAACCGCACTACACCACCCCCCCCCCCCCAAAGAGAGGCTGGGTCGCGGCGTCCGCGCGGCGCCGGCGTCCGGTAATGATTATCATTAGCCGCGCCTTATCTCATTCTCTTGTCATTAACGGCAACGTTGTGAATGACTGATAACCCGCGGGTCGAACCTTTGGTCCGCTCCGTAGCCGCGATGGACCGGCGCTGTTGCCGCGTACGAGAACCAACAAGCTGCTCTTTGATGGGTTGGAACGCCAAAGCATTATGATGTCTAGGTCTGGGACGCAATTCGCTTATGAATGGCACACGTTAGTTCTTCATTGCGGAAAGGTTGTAAAATTTCAAACGACGTTTCCTATTGGAAGAGTATTATATTGTTATTTGTTGTGGTGCAAGATTAAACATGGACTGTAAGCTGAGATTTTCATCTTTTGGAGCATTTAAAACATAACCACTTTAATAAAGCATCAAATAAAAATTAGTTTTAATTTATATATACCTTGTAGAAACAAAGGAAATGGTATCAAAGTTTGGATGTTCTCAAAATACTTCAGAACAGATCGGAAATTAAAAAAAAGTCCATCATACAGAAATTCCAGAAATGGTTTTAGAATATTGTGCATGTGAATTCTAATGACCTTAAAGGATAATCACTTAACATACCATCTATCAGCAGCAATGGTTTCTCGACATCAATAACATTTAGAAGCCCCCGTGAACTTACAATGGTTGGAAGAGCTTCACCTCGGCTGTTCTGCTATCAGTACCACCCAACTCGGCAAACCGTGACCTCCATTGATGTTCAATCCTTAGCAGCAGCAACGGTACACAGCGGCTCTACCACTGGTGCCTGTGACCTCCACTGACTTCTGGCATGGCGCTGGCGCCAGCTGCTGCCCGACCTTGGCTGGATGTCGCCATCCATTGGCTACAGCCCTACCATCAGCAGCAGCAACGGTACACAGCGGCTCTACCACTGGCGCCTGTGACCTCCACTGACCTCTGGCATGTCGCTGGCGCCAGCTGCTGCCCGACCTTGGCTGGATGTCGCCATCCATTGGCTACAGCCCTACCATCAGCAGCAGCAACGGTACACAGCGGCTCTACCACTGGCGCCTGTGACCTCCACTGACCTCTGGCATGGCGCTGGCGCCAGCTGTTGCCCGACCTTGGCTGGATGTCGCCATCCACTGGCTACAGCCCTACCATCAGCAGCAGCAACGGTACCCAGCGGCTCTACTAATGGCGCCTGTGACCTCCACTGACCTTTGGCATGTCGCTGGCGCCAGCTGCTGCCCGACCTTGGCTGGATGTCGCCATCCACTGGCCACAGCCCTACCATCAGCAGCAGCAACGGTACACACCGGCTCTACCACTGGTGCCTGTGACCTCCACTGACCTCTGGCATGGCGCTGGCGCCAGCTGCTGCCCGACCTTGGCTGGATGTCGCCATCCACTGGCTACAGTCCTACCGTCAGCAGCAGCAACGGTACACAGCGGCTCTACCACTGGCGCCTGTGACCTCCACTGACCTTTGGCATGTCGCTGGCGCCACCTGCTGCCCGACCTTGGCTGGATGTCGCCATCCACTGGCCACAGTTCTACCATCAGCAGCAGCAACGGTACACAGCGGCTCTACCACTGGCGCCTGTGACCTCCACTGACCTTTGGCATGTCGCTGGCGCCAGCTGCTGCCCGACCTTGGCTGGATGTCGCCATCCACTGGCTACAGTCCTACCATCAGCAGCAGCAACGGTACACAGCGGCTCTACCACTGGCGCCTGTGACCTCCACTGACCTCTGGCATGGCGCTGGCGCCAGCTGCTGCCCGACCTTGGTTGGATGTCCCCATCCACTGGCTACAGCCCTACCATCAGCAGCAGCAACGGTACACAGCGGCTCTACCACTGGCGCCTGTGACCTCCACTGACCTCTGGCATGGCGCTGGCGCCAGCTGCTGCCCGACCTTGGCTGGATGTCGCCATCCACTGGCTACAGTCCTACCGTCAGCAGCAGCAACGGTACCCAGCGGCTCTACCAATGGCGCCTGTGACCTCCACTGACCTCTTGCATGGCGCTGGCGCCAGCTGCTGCCCGACCTTGGCTGGATGTTGCCATCCACTGGCTACAGCCCTACCATCAGCAGCAGCAACGGTACCCAGCGGCTCTACCAATGACGCCTGTGACCTCCACTGACCTTTGGCATGTCGCTGGCGCCAGCTGCTGCCCGACCTTGGCTGGATGTCGCCATCCACTGGCTACAGCCCTACCATCAGCAGCAGCAACGGTACACAGCGGCTCTACCACTGGCGCCTGTGACCTCCACTGACCTTTGGCATGTCGCTGGCGCCAGCTGCTGCCCGACCTTGGCTGGATGTCGCCATCCACTGGCTACAGCCCTACCATCAGCAGCAGCAACGGTACCCAGCGGCTCTACTAATGGCGCCTGTGACCTCCACTGACCTTTGGCATGTCGCTGGCGCCAGCTGCTGCCCGACCTTGGCTGGATGTCGCCATCCACTGGCTACAGCCCTACCATCAGCAGCAGCAACGGTACACAGCGGCTCTACCACTGGCGCCTGTGACCTCCACTGACCTCTGGCATGGCGCTGGCGCCAGCTGCTGCCCAACCTTGACTGGATGTCGCCATCCACTGGCTACAGCCCTACCATCAGCAGCAGCAACGGTACGCAGCGGCTCTACCACTGGCGCCTGTGACCTCCACTGACCTCTGGCATGGCGCTGGCGCCAGCTGCTGCCCGACCTTGGCTGGATGTTGCCATCCACTGGCTACAGCCCTACCATCAGCAGGAGCAACGGTACACACCGGCTCTACCACTGGCGCCTGTGACCTCTACTGACCTCTGGCATGTCGCTGGCGCCAGCTGCTGCCCGACCTTGGCTGGATGTTGCCATCCATTGGCTACAGCCCTACCATCAGCAGCAGCAACGGTACACAGCGGCTCTACCACTGGCGCCTGTGACCTCCACTGACCTTTGGCATGTCGCTGGCGCCACCTGCTGCCCGACCTTGGCTGGATGTCGCCATCCACTGGCCACAGCCCTACCATCAGCAGCAGCAACGGTACACAGCGGCTCTACCACTGGCGCCTGTGACCTCCACTGACCTCTGGCATGTCGCTGGCGCCAGCTGCTGCCCGACCTTGGCTGGATGTCGCCATCCACTGGCTACAGTCCTACCGTCAGCAGCAGCAACGGTACACAGCGGCTCTACCACTGGCGCCTGTGACCTCCACTGACCTTTGGTATGTCGCTGGCGCCACCTGCTGCCCGACCTTGGCTGGATGTCGCCATCCACTGGCCACAGTCCTACCATCAGCAGGAGCAACGGTACACACCGGCTCTACCACTGGCGCCTGTGACCTCTACTGACCTCTGGCATGTCGCTGGCGCCAGCTGCTGCCCGACCTTGGCTGGATGTCGCCATCCACTGGCTACAGTCCTACCGTCAGCAGCAGCAACGGTACACAGCGGCTCTACCACTGGCGCCTGTGACCTCCACTGACCTTTGGCATGTCGCTGGCGCCACCTGCTGCCCGACCTTGGCTGGATGTCGCCATCCACTGGCCACAGTTCTACCATCAGCAGCAGCAACGGTACACAGCGGCTCTACCACTGGCGCCTGTGACCTCCACTGACCTTTGGCATGTCGCTGGCGCCAGCTGCTGCCCGACCTTGGTTGGATGTCCCCATCCACTTGGCCACAGTCCTACCATCAGCAGGAGCAACGGTACACACCGGCTCTACCACTGGCGCCTGTGACCTCTACTGACCTCTGGCATGTCGCTGGCGCCAGCTGCTGCCCGACCTTGGCTGGATGTCGCCATCCACTGGCTACAGTCCTACCGTCAGCAGCAGCAACGGTACACAGCGGCTCTACCACTGGCGCCTGTGACCTCCACTGACCTTTGGCATGTCGCTGGTGCCAGCTGCTGCCCAACCTTGACTGGATGTCGCCATCCACTGGCTACAGCCCTACCATCAGCAGCAGCAACGGTACACAGCGGCTCTACCACTGGCGCCTGTGACCTCCACTGACCTTTGGCATGTCGCTGGCGCCACCTGCTGCCCGACCTTGGCTGGATGTCGCCATCCACTGGCCACAGCCCTACCATCAGCAGCAGCAACGGTACACAGCGGCTCTACCACTGGCGCCTGTGACCTCCACTGACCTCTGGCATGTCGCTGGCGCCAGCTGCTGCCCGACCTTGGCTGGATGTCGCCATCCACTGGCTACAGTCCTACCGTCAGCAGCAGCAACGGTACACAGCGGCTCTACCACTGGCGCCTGTGACCTCCACTGACCTTTGGCATGTCGCTGGCGCCACCTGCTGCCCGACCTTGGCTGGATGTCGCCATCCACTGGCCACAGTCCTACCATCAGCAGGAGCAACGGTACACACCGGCTCTACCACTGGCGCCTGTGACCTCTACTGACCTCTGGCATGTCGCTGGCGCCAGCTGCTGCCCGACCTTGGCTGGATGTCGCCATCCACTGGCTACAGTCCTACCATCAGCAGCAGCAACGGTACACAGCGGCTCTACCACTGGCGCCTGTGACCTCCACTGACCTCTGGCATGGCGCTGGCGCCAGCTGCTGCCCGACCTTGGTTGGATGTCCCCATCCACTGGCTACAGCCCTACCATCAGCAGCAGCAACGGTACACAGCGGCTCTACCACTGGCGCCTGTGACCTCCACTGACCTCTTGCATGGCGCTGGCGCCAGCTGCTGCCCGACCTTGGCTGGATGTTGCCATCCACTGGCTACAGCCCTACCATCAGCAGCAGCAACGGTACCCAGCGGCTCTACCAATGACGCCTGTGACCTCCACTGACCTTTGGCATGTCGCTGGCGCCAGCTGCTGCCCGACCTTGGCTGGATGTCGCCATCCACTGGCTACAGCCCTACCATCAGCAGCAGCAACGGTACACAGCGGCTCTACCACTGGCGCCTGTGACCTCCACTGACCTTTGGCATGTCGCTGGCGCCAGCTGCTGCCCGACCTTGGCTGGATGTCGCCATCCACTGGCTACAGCCCTACCATCAGCAGCAGCAACGGTACCCAGCGGCTCTACTAATGGCGCCTGTGACCTCCACTGACCTTTGGCATGTCGCTGGCGCCAGCTGCTGCCCGACCTTGGCTGGATGTCGCCATCCACTGGCTACAGCCCTACCATCAGCAGCAGCAACGGTACACAGCGGCTCTACCACTGGCGCCTGTGACCTCCACTGACCTCTGGCATGGCGCTGGCGCCAGCTGCTCGCCGACCTTGGCTGGATGTTGCCAAATCACCTGCAAGGCCGCTGTCCAACGGCGCTCACGCTCCTCTAGTCCACTCGCAATTATCTCCCCCCGGCTCTCTCCAGGAGGGGAGGGGCTCTCTCTCTCCACCAGTCTTTGGTTGTGGAACCCATTGGACGGGTACGGGTGCCCGAACCTCTGACCGCTTTGAGTATAAGATTTTTAGTAAAAAGAAGCTAAGAGTGCTTTGTAATAAAACGTTTTTACCTGCTCCTTCAGTAGACGTGATCAATCGGCTATACCACTTCAGTTTATATCAGTGTATATCGTTACTAATTTAGTGTATATCGTATATTTTAGACCTCTGTAGTATATCCGTATATCGTAATGTATATCGATGGGCATGATTCAAAAATGAATTACAGTGGTAGAAATGTTTTTACCAACACCAACCTAATACCGTAAAGCTGTCAATCCTGCGTTTAAAATAGTAGTTTATGCAACGATTGTATAATGAATGCCTTTAAGCCACGAGTGAGATGTAAGTTAGAACACGAGCGAAGCGAGTGTTCTAAATATCTCACGAGTGGCTTAAAGGCATAATACAATCGTTGCATACACTATTTTATCTACGACAAAATTTCCCCCGAAGTTAAACAAAAACGCATGACTTTTACTAATGATGGAATAGGTCAACTAAAATTTGAGGTTAGGCAAAAAAGCAGATGAACCATGAATCGTTGTGGAACAATCAGCTGATGGGATAAGTAAACTCAAACATGAATCGTAATGCAACAATCAGCTGATGTGCGAATTGCGTAATTGTTATTATGACACTACTTCCGTCAAATGCCGAGCTCTCATTGGTCTAGAACCAGTACTCTAAAGTGACTCCAGTACTCTAAAGTCGTCATTAGAGTACTGCTTGGTTTTTGGTGTTTTAATGTATATCATTATAATGTTTATTGTAATACCATAATTGGTGCTTTTTGCAATGGTCGTAGATAAACCTTATTATTGTTGCATTAAAATGGTCTCACCTTCATTTTACCTTATTTGCAATT
This sequence comes from Flexamia atlantica, assembly GCA_035578135.1. NCBI lineage: Eukaryota > Metazoa > Arthropoda > Insecta > Hemiptera > Cicadellidae > Flexamia > Flexamia atlantica. The sequence goes on from JAQJVK010000002.1 coordinate 64,950,579, forward strand.
CACTTGCGGTGGATTTTTTAATTCTTAACACCTCGCAGCCGCCATTATTCAGTGGAATTTAAAACTCAAAACCAGAGACAAAGAGATGTGTTGTGGTCGGGGAGAGGTTCAAATCGTGTTCGTCTGCATTGAATAACGAGCAACTCGACACCTTGACGGCTCAGACGCCTCGCCCGTGGTTTTCGAGTCTAGACATCGTCGCCTCCATACATGTATTTTCGTTATCGTCTTCAATTGCAAAAATTGTTATTAATTGTAACATGTAATTACCGTAAGGGCGATTGTTACATATTTAAGATGTTTAAGATGTATTTAAGATGTTTTGCCTTGTTATAATCGCTAGAGAGAAACAATGGAGTGCATTTTTCAATGCACAAAATAAGAATAAAAGTTAGACCTATTCTTAAATATTAAATATTCCCCGCTTCGGAGTGCATAGACTGACGGATATTTGTATAAGACAGAGTTCCAATAGTCAGTTCCCAAACGTTTTCACCATTCTATATAGATTCACATCTTAACATACTATTCTAAAAATATACATGTTGCTTTAATAATAAAAATAGTCAACGCCTGCATGGGTTGGCTATGCAAAAATTATGCAGCACTTATGTTGCCTGTTTCGCCCCTTAAAAGCCGAAAAACGGGATAGATAAAAGCGATCTTTGCTTCTAGTTTGGGATTGGAAATGAACTGTCGTGGCAGTTCCAGCTTTAAAATAAATTTTTATATTTATTATTCCTCGAAGTTGAGAGTCCTAACTATTTAATTTGAGTTTACCTTCGCGTTGTTAATACAAAATAAACAGAGGAAATAGAAGGCGTCTTCACCTACTTTGAAGTGATGAGTCAAAAGTTTTTACGTGGCCAACTTTCCCGAGCCAATTGAAAGTTCGACTTCACCGTTTGAAAACTGTCTACTTAGCTGAAACTCGATCCACTGCGTAGCAGCGTCTGTTGCTTGGTATATCCCTATAACGTTTTCAGCAAGTTTTATGCAAACTTATATTAGAATAAATTATCTCATACATACAGTACTAATTGGAATAAAATTGTTTACGTCGAACTCACCAAAATTAAATTGTATGTTTCAGGTACTAATGCGGATCTCAGATGGTTCAATGTAAGTTGCATGGATTTATATTTAGATATGTTACACTTAACCTGTTTCCTTAATATCCCGAAATCGAGTCAATTTGAATATCCTCTTAGAACCGGCAGTAAATGTTGACCACCCCTCCCCAAATGTATTAACCCATGTAAACTTTTTACCAAATATTAGTTGGATCAAGTAAAAGATGAATCTGTAATTTTTCATATTAATAATTTTCTCCAAACTGTTGTTTGAAATGAGTTTAAACATCACAGCACACAATGATATCGTTATAACGTTCATCTGACCCCAGGGAATGCGTACATCAAACGGCTTGAACATATCCAATATTGTTTCCGAACTACAGACATCGCAGGAGAGAAATGCATAGTAGTTTGAAACTGTTGTTATGTTAAATTACAACAGCTTCGGATGTTGTCAGTGGAATATTGCTCCTGAACATTCCTGGTGTTAAGTGAAAATTAACTTGTAACTCACGGGGATTAGAGTCGCTTATTATCTCCTTACTTTGGAAATTAGAGTGGAGACATTAGGTTGAAGTTGTAATTAAACCTTGTTATATAATACATATAACAGATTAAAACATTTTTTAAGCGTTTAAAGGTTATCAAAAACAAGGATTTTCCCTTTTAGCTCGAACGTTTTTTTTTCTCTTGGATATAAGAAACAAATTTTATTGACGAACTTATATTATGTAGTTATAGAATAGGAAAAGATCAAAAGATCTTTCGTAAAAGACGAGTCTTTAGTTTTGTAATGTTCAACTAGGGAGAGGGGGGACGCTGCCTTTGCGTATTTCGATTGACGTAAATTGCAGGGGAAACGGAAATTAAATGTCGGATGCAGTTTTATTCGTATATTTATTATGAATTCGTGAAGTTTTATTGCGGGAAATATTAAAGTACCTCAGTAATATAATGAAACGATCACTTTGCAATTTTTGTGTTAGTATATTTTTTTAACTACTCAATATATTACTATTTTAATCTAATGCATCATACTAACCTGAGTAAAAAATCTTCCAGTTTCTAAAGACTTACTGAAATAAGGTAGGGCCAATGTTATTTGTCTTTGTAACTGAGGACTAATTAATATGAAATAGATTCAATAATGTATGGTAAATAAATTTCCTTTTAACTTATTTATAAAAGCAGTCTGTGAAAAACTATTAATAATAATTCAAATTAATCTGTGTTCTCTGGGAAAAGCTTACGAAGTCGAGAGGAAGAAAAATTGCTCTGCTTCTTCTGGAGAGAAATCCCTTTAATTAAAAACCTTATCATAACAATTGGTCCATAAATAAATACCTGATGAGTTTACAAACGTGAAATGATTTTTTCAGACGTTTAGTTTAAAGAGTATTTTTAAATAGTTCTTATGTAGAGTTAATAAAATGCACAGATTTTTCAAAGTCGTTACCTTACAGTAATACGACGTAAAGTTCAGTAAAGCACATACCGGGTTTTGGATGCTTCAGAAAGACTTATTCTTAATTCATAATATAATTATCAACCTCTATAAGCCAAAGCCTTCCAGCGAGACGCCCACACAAACTCCCTGGCCCTGATATTAATTAATTGGTGGCGTAATTGAAATGCGGAAGCGAGCATTAACAATCCGTAATCGCTCGCATAACAGCTGGATGTTTCTGATCGTGAGGCTTTAATGCAAAATCGCGATGTTTTTATGCAAATGCTTCGGTTGTGGGATAATGCAAATCAATGCGGCGGCGAGGTCAGGCATGCTACAAGTCTAGAAGTCCTTTTTATGTATCCTCAAGATTGAACTGTTTTGCAATAGAGTACCTTCTTAACTTTCTTTCACTTTAATTTACTTCCCTCTTTACTATCCTCGATCTGATCCTTTTCTTAACCAAGTGGCATACTTGGACGGAACACCTGTATTCATCATGCCCTTGGTGTTTTTACTTTAACACGCAGTTGAATTCGTTTCCACTGCTATACTGCAAATCAATATCTCTATCCTTTCAAAGTTCACAGTTCCTCCCCGCTTGCCTAAAAAATCCTCTCTATAATAAATCATGGAACTGTGAAAGAATTGAGATATTGATTAGTATAGAGTGGAAATGAATTCAGCCATGTGTTTGAGTAATAAGACTAGTGCATGATGGATACATATGTTTTAAAATCCATTATTGTAGCCCCTGAACTGTGGTAAGACTAAAATAGGTACATACCTTACACGTCAAACAGTTCAAATATAGTGCATTGTCACTACATGTTTCGCTTATACATGTTATGAGTCTGCTTCCTGTTAGTGCAGTGGTAATGTGTAAAAGTAGGCCTACTATGTGTTGTTTTATTCGTTTCATTATAATTAAATGTTTGTGACAAATGTTTGACTGTTTCGACGTGTCCTCAATGGATGAAAAGTTTTTGTAGAAGAATCACTTGATAATGCTGTATAAGCGAAACATGTAGTGACAATGCACTAAATTTGAACTGTTTGACGTGTAAGGTATGTAGTGTGTACCTATTTTAGTTGGATATACAGTATATGGTCCGTCTACGTCTAAGTATACTACTGGGTTAAGAAAATTATCAGATCGAGGATAGTAGAGAGGGGAAGTGAAGAAGGTAATGGAAAATTGTATAAAATCAAGAATCTTCACTCAAGATCCAAAAAAGTAAGGATATTTAAATCGCTTTCATAGTGTTAACTCATATTAAATCGAAGTAAAATTATGTAATAAGCATAACAACAACGTCATTAACGTTAGTATAAATCGTTTAATTGTTAGGGTGAAAACGCATTATTACAACCTCATAGCATCGTACATTAAAAATTTAAAAAAATGAAAGGCGATTGGAATGTTTGCCTATAGACCAAATTCTGTTTATTTTTCTCCAGCCTGTCGGTTCACTACACCTGACACGTTCTCTCATTCCAACATCCCCCTCGTCAACTTCATCAAGGGAAACGCTGCGTCGTTGACATTTTGACACGTAGCTCCCTCAACGTTTATAGTTTCTCTATCGATAATTATACCGGAAAGATTCTAATGGCTCCATCAAGGAATGCTCGGGATAGAAACCAGAGGTGATTCAGAGAAGAGAGAAGTTGCATCAGAAAGTCCCCAGGAGCGAGAGACGGAGAGAGAGAGTCCAGGGCAACAGCCTTCGCCTTGCCGAGACCTGCATTTCGTCCGTTAGAGGACAGATTCCTTTGTCTGCAACTCTGCAGCTTTCAAAGGCGCCGCTTATTCCCGACCCTGTAACGATCAAGCCACTTACCAGATCAGGTCACTCGGAAGGATGAATTATTAAGGATATAAACGATGAACAATTTGATACTTGATGCTTATCATAACTGATTGCACAAGGAAGGATCATACGAAAGTTTTGTTTGAATCATTGCCTGATTGTTTAGGGGTTTTAATTAGTAGAAAAATTGTGTTTATTATCGCAACATACGATTTTCAAAAGAAAACAGAGTGAAAGATAACGAGGACTAAGTGTCCAACATAAATGAAGTCTCTCTTCTTAGCATCACTCTTTTAGGTATTTTTTAAGTTTTATTTAATTCCATTAATTTGTTTCATTAATAAAAATTATAGACTCAATTCTAGTGTGTAAAAAGGAGGAAATTCGCCTCCGTGTAGAAAAAATAATTCCAAACAGGTGTTATTGGAGGCGTGAAAAAATGTCTCCAAATGTTTGCTCCTAGGTACCAAAACAACCCCCTCCCCTCTTTATCACAACAAGACTCCTCCTCTAAATGCCAAAAGTAATATGACCTTATCTATGTTAACCGCAGTGTTGGCCGGTTCAAATAACAAGGCCCAGTCCGTAAGACTAATGTTAATTTTAGCATTGGACTTATGGACGACGTGGGCCTAGTTATTTGATTCGAACTATACTCAGGGTCAGTACTATGACCTCTGTACCAAGTACCTCTATAATAAGTTTGAATCATTACATATTTGTTCTTTATAACAAACTAATGATGACGAATTTGACATCGACGCAGTAACATAAATTTTACAACATTTGGCTGTTTGCGAAAAAACCTAGCAATTAGTGTAAACTATGTTAAGCTATCAATTAACTACAGATCAATTTGTGCAGTGCAATGAATAATGATTACGCTAATTGCAATGGTTTGCAACATCGCGTGCATTACAGTTGTTTCTTCTTATTTGATGGTTCGCAAATGAGCTCGTTTGATATTCTATAAAAAATTGCTGGCAACATTCCTAGCAGTGTATAAGTTGAACAAGGTAATTCGTTATGTAAAATACACAATTCTATGGATCACGAGATCTAGCTCATGTGATGTTTGTTTATCTGAGTTAGTTAGTAAATAGTGAATACCTTGTGTGCCATATAATTGTATTTTAAACGCCAATTTAAACTGCATATTATATGTTAACTTTTAATTTACTCAACATTAAGCACGAACAACATTAAGCTCCATGCAGCACTTTTATGAACTTTTCTATTTCTTAATTGTTTGCTCATGAATTAGATATTTATACTTCATCTGTGGCTCAGCCAAATTTATGTCTTGAGTTCATCGATTGTTCAAGTATTCTTTCAACTGTACTGTTAAATGATTTACTTAGGTGTAAAAATCTATACAAACCAATGAAAACTTCAATATCTGATTGAAGAAGTCGATCTTGGAACATTACATAACACCTGCTGTGAAGGCACCGCTTTTGTATTCTACCGTTATTCGTCGTCCTGAATCTCGACCGCGCGTTGTTTTCCCCGCCTCTGGTGTTGTGATTTTGTGATCGCTTGTATTAGTACTTGTTGGACAGAAATGCCGCTTTTTCTGGAATGGACAGAGAATGATCCTCGGCTGGTAAACCTTTTTTAAGAGGGGCGCGGCCGGCGACGAGGTCTTCGAGTGGTGATCGGGGTGGGACAGGGCCTGAAGGTGTGAAAAGGTGTGGAATATTTTCACGAGCAAAAAGTTGGGTCCGGGTTCGGATCTCTCGTGATTTTTTCGTCGTGGTTTTATATACTCAGAAAATTAAACAGGGTGGGTAACGCAAAGGTAAATTTCTTATCCTTTGTCAGATCTACCTTGATTTATTCATGACCTCTCATAGTATCAAGGTCAGGATGTCGATTATTTATGTTTCAAACCCATCGAAAGTGCTATTGGTATAAATAGACTTAGAACATAATGTTTTTACCCGATTATTCGGTAAAACAAATTATTAGATTTTGCATACTTTGAGTACAATATTCTCTAAGATTGCATCAAACAGATAAAAAAGATAAATATTTATTGACAACCTGTTTCTTCGTTTAAAAGCCAAACTCGAAAAAATATAACTTTTCGCCTTTGACCCTTTAATTTCCGCCCTTTGACTTCTTACATCTTACATTCGGCGTTTTCACCAGGATCCGCAGAACCGGGAATCGTCAGGCTTCTTCCTTCGATCTTCTCGAAAGCTCATCTCAAGTGTTGGAAAGGTGATCCTCAATGAAGTCAGAGATTGAGTAGTAGGGCCTATCAATGAAATATTGTTTTACTCTATCGTTGGAGTGTTATATTGAGTGATTGTTTCTATACTTTCTGGCAATAAGTTGAAAAATTAAGAACCATAATATTGTGTGGTTCAGAGTTTTTCTTTTCAGTTCAAGACCCATTTTCCATCTGGAATACCCCTTCCTAGCCGCAGCCTCAGTCGTGCGAGTGTGAGGTGAAATCCTCTCTTGCTCTTTGTAGCAGTCAGAGTCAGCAGGGAAATGATGAATGAAAACAAAAGCCGTACGAGCGACGCGCGGAGGTTGCGCGCATGCGCGGCGGCGGACTGCGCTCGGCCGTCGTCACTTGACTGTCAGTCAGTAGTGGCGCGCCTCCCAGTGTGTGTACACGTGTCGCAGTTGTGTCGTCCACTCTGTACACCCTGTGTTGTGATTGTGACGATGGACGCTGGTGTTGTTTCTGTGCCGCTCCCATGAGACGTGACCGACTCAGTAAGCAGTGTGTTAGTTTTTAAGCCGTAAAAGCTAAAAGCACCTGTTCGGTAACGTGGGTTTGACGAAAGTTTGTTATTGGTGTTTTTCTTACGTGTTTGGTGTTGCATGCCACTCTCGAAAGGTGTGAAATGTTGTTTTTTAGATTCGATTTGTGAAATGAGAAGTCGTTTTGATGGTATGTCAAAGTCGTGACGTTTATAGAACTTTGAAACATTTTCGTAAACTTATTCAGGGTCCATTCCTTTTAAGCACGGTAGCTGAGAATTAACGTAATAACCGTAATGACTAAATATACTTAAATATAAAAAAAATAATAAAATAAAAAAAAAATAAAAAAACTCACATAAACATACTTAAACTACTTAAACACTTAAACTAACTAACTTAAACCTATAACAACCTGTACCTTAAATATACTTATTTAATAATTTTGGTTATATTATTAATTTGATTTTTGTAACATGTATTTAGTATGTTGAAACCCAAACTAAATCTTGCTTTTAAAAATCTCTCGAACACTTTTTAAACACTTGTATACTTTTTTAAAGTTGTATTTTAAAACGTAATCTCAAGTTGTTAACAATGGATTTTCACAATACGTTTTTCAGTTAGCGTCAACACCAACAATAAACATGTCTCGTACACATCAACAAATTTAATTTGAGTTACATTACGATATAGCTCGAAAACTTAGCTAGTCGAATAAATTGTATGTTTGAAATCAGCAAATGGAATCCAGGTTCAAATCGTTAAACGTCAGTCGTGGCATTATACTCAGGAGAGCGTTGCGAGTTGCGAGTCTGTACGGAGCAATAAACATTTTACAACTCGCGTGTAAACGACCCAGTAATCCCCGTACAGTTGTGTTCTTCAAAGATAGTGCATACGGTGAAGCCTCACCACGCAGTTGGATAGGCACAACGTTAGAACGATTCAACTATAAAGGGCGACGACATAGAACCCGGAGTGATAACGGGTAACCTTGCAGTTACTAGGTCGGTCGAGTTGCATCATGCGTTGTGTGTATAGCGCCAGTCGCCCACTCGGCAAATGTGACACGAAGCGATCGATTGCGTGAGGAATTACAATAAACAGATTGTCGGAATGTCGTTGTAGACCGAGTTCGTGAGGCTTTAGTCTGTACGTGATGTACTTCGCGCTGCTTTTAAGGAAAGAGATTGAAAAACTCGGTTAAAAGTTAAGTAAACGAACTCTTATCCAATACAACGCTATACCCTCGATTTCATCATATTTATTTTAGCCGCTTTATAGCTGAAATAGTTTCGTAAGTTACTATAAAGGCTATATATTTCACAATAATTACGTAATAATTTCGTCAGCCTTGAGTTGTGTATGACAGTATTGACCCCATTCCCCCATTATGACACCGTTCTTTGAAATAACGTATTTACCAAAGTGCACTTCGTGCAGTTTAGAAAACACTCATTTTGATGTTTGTTTAGTGATTAACAATGAATGTTTCCTAATGTTGTTTTGCATATTCAAGGGGAAACTTTTAGAACAGATCGAAAGAAAATTGTATTGCGTGTGGCGCGCAAAGTACCTCTATACTTTTAAATCGATTGGATATTGGATTCTACGACTAACTTACACATTTGTAATGCGTACATTACGTAACTTCTCTCGTCCAACATTGCACTTAGCATGGCGTCGGTAAGTGATCCATCTTCTGAGCTCATCATACACTGTATGTTATTCATTCAATAAGAATAAATTAGTACAACAGTTAGATAGTCCTGAATGAAATTATTGTGATATCACAATCTGTTTCTATAATTTATTAAGATTGCCTCTTGAATTCAACCACAGAGTAAGGAGCGGATACAGAGTGTCAACCTATAATTCGCCGTGTCGCCACAGAGGGCAGGTCATGTACTTTCAGCAGGAAATGTTGCCCCGCTACTCGCTCGCCACGGCTAACGTTGCCAATTCGTGCGTGCGGTTGTTATCTTATCACCACGCACCTGCCTCTCCTCGCTCGACTCACGGGCCTCCGTCTCAGCCCGTCTGGTGTGGGTGCCTTATGAAGCTTTGTTATGATTAAGCAATTTAGTAATTATGACGGTAAATGTGGAATTTTTTTCAATTAAAATAAATCAGAGTGCTGAAATAAATATAAAGATATTATATATATCTTATGTCGTTCATTAAAAATAGGCTATTTATCTTCTTATATGGGGTGCTTCAAAAAATCTGGGGCGCACCTGAATATAATCGAAAATGTTGAATCACAATTTTTATCGCTCCGTCCAGCAGTAATCTACCAGTAAAAGATTTTAGGTTTCTAATTCAAACTTATAGCGCTTATGCGATGCTTGATGATTCGAATTTTTGCAAAGAGCATCAAATTCTGACATAATTCAAATTTAAAATCAAGGCAATATTTTGTCTTCAAATATAACATGAGTATCTAAAAAACAAAGAAACTTATAAACAATTGTTTTATTTCAGTGGTAACTTAAGAAAACTTAGAATTTCTCTATTATTTTTGTTATAAATCTGAACATTTTTATTTACCTAATAGTATACTTGAAATTATGGTAAACTATTTTTCATCACTCTGTATACGAAAATTGCCCGTTACCGTACAGCTGAGACCTACGAAAACTCGCGATTTCCTTACGTCAAAACAAGTAATGATCAGCTGCTTTTTCGGTACTTAAACATTTCATTCCCGTACCCAAACAAACCATTTCCGTACCAAAACAAAATATTGCCGTACCCAAACAAACGAATTCCTTAATTTGACAGTTCAACCAGCTGACTTTGTAAACTAAAATAGACGGTTCAGCCGTATTGTGTATACTTATAGAAAAATTACTAAATTACTATGGATCATTTTTTATGAGTTTGGTCACTTATTTGCATCGTGATGAAAAGTACTGTTCACAACTCGTCACAAAAGTACCATTTCGTGACAAGTAGTGAAATATACTATTAGTACATTACAGTACATGTAAAAATAAGAAAAAAGATTGATGTTAACATGGGTCAGAAAGTGCTTCGTTTCCCGTCTGTGTTGTGCTTATTACATATTCAATTATGTCTCATCATGAACCTCTTAACGTAGAAAAACATCAAAAGTTGGAATATGGATGACCGCTGTTAAGAACTATTTTTGTAAAAAATATCAAATTTCTACCTCGTACCATTTCAAAATGGCGACTATTTTTAGTTTTGAAAGCTATCTCAAAACCGTACATTTTAGAAAGAATATACAAAAGACAATAAAGTTGCAAAATGTAATCCAGTTAACGCTGATATTAAGATTATGATGATCGGGCTACTAATAACGGAGAAATTTTAACTTTTCTAAATAAAAATATGGTTCCTTAGAACTTAGTGTTTGAAATTTGCATGTTGTTATTCGGAAAAGTTAAACTACAATCGATATTCCTAGATCAAACTCAAATAATGTATATTCTTTTCGTTGTTTCTTGTAAAGACTGAACAAAAAGGCCGTTGTCCCCTGGTTGTCCATCTTCGGCCTTGTGTTTACGCCGAGATTACAGACCAAACACATTCAGACGACAGCAGAAGGAGACGGGAGGGACGATAGACAATACGTGAACGAGACATTTTTGAGGAACCGATTAACAGCTGATCAAAGACGTTTGGGAAACCCCTGAATCATTATGATGCTTAAGTGAAGTGTGTGTTTGGTTTACCAATCGTAATGTTTTAGAAGCTAGTTTGTTAAGTTTGTCGTGTTGTTTGTTAGTGTTTTTAGTTTGTTAAGTTTTTCAAATTAAACATGACTGGGACTAGATGTTCGTATAAAAACTGCAGAAGAAGCAGGTTTAATTCCAAAGGATTAAAAATGTTTACGTTTCCGCGTGGAAATTGCGATATTTGGGTCCGAAGAGCAGGTAAGAGTGTTTTATTTGAATTTAATTTTTGTTATTATGAATATCGGATGCCCGTAAAAGCACTCCCTAATTTTCAGTACCTCTAAATTGTAGTATAATAATCCTATAACTATTAATAAAACTTCAAAAGATCTGTAAAATCACCACGTTTTTGTTTGAAGTCAAACATTTTTCATGTTTGCAAATTTGGTCATATGCAAAATGTGAAACAAAAATTCCAATTTTCTTTGTCCATCAATAGTAATTAAAACCATGATTTAAGGAGACTTGTAGAATAATTTTATAAAACCTGTGGGTCTAACCCAGATTTTGAATAATTTTATTCCTTGGAGGGAAATTTAAAAAGTATAACGTATGGCATTTAGCATACAGCAATACAGCAACATTACGTAGACAAATAGACAATGCATAGCATTTACATTGGAATGGGTTTTTTTCAAACAGGCATAAATCCAATTTTTCTCGATTTTCTGTTTTTGGTAGTTTTGTACTCTACAGAACCAGATACATAGATTTTTCTTGACATGGAAATCCTATTATAAAGTGTTTTTGGGAGAAATCTGCATTGCATTTTTGTGATATATGGCGTTTTGAACTTACGTCCAAAAGGGATGTATAAGGACAAAACTCCATATACCACACGGCACCTTTTTATTAAAATAGTGCCGAAATTATAATGAATCAAATTTTAATTTTCTTTTTACTTTTGTTGGAGACACATTAATGACAGATTACTTATTATAATTAAATAGCCAATGTATGTGATGTTAAAAATAGTTGATTTTCTTGAAATGTAATGTTTTTATATGTCCTTGAGACTCAAATGTTAAGGCGATATTTTTACGTTCATAAATTAAAGCTTTATTACTCAATCTTGGATTTAAGTTCAGGTGTAAAATTTTTAATCCTGTTGTTAATTCCAGTCCTTCACAAAAAAATTTAGCTGTGGTAATTTGTTTGTGATGTTTTATTTTTAGTCAAAATAGCTGTGCCATATTTTATCTTATTTATGCAGAGTGCCTGTAAAGTCCGTCACCAAACTCCATAGCTTGGTTTATTGGGTCAAAATAAGAAAAAAAGTATATATGAAGGTATGTCCTAAAATGCGTATTTACCCAGATATCCGCCATTTTTTATTTTTCACCAAATATTTTTATCTCTGAAGTTTTTAATCGTTTTTTTTAACTCGGTATGTACCCATAACTAGTCTAGGTTAGCTTATGAAAAAATAATTAGCGTGATCGAGTGGTAAATTTCAAACTGGCGGCCGTTTAAAATCTTTAAATTGTAATACCGAAAGAAAAAGGAGATTGGTACAAAAAATACAAAGGAGAAACATTTTTAGGAAGTTTCATTTCCAATCTAATGACACCAAAATTATGAAAATCGGCGGATAATCAACTGAGTTATTTTCAAATTTATCTAATTGACCTATGTCGGCGCTTGACTCAATGCGACAATGGGCCATTTTTCTCTAAAAATTAAGCTACCCCGTTTGTGAAATTCGACCTTTACTCAGTTATTAACCGATTTTCATAATTTTGACGTCATTAGATTGGAAATTAAATTTTCTAAAAATTGTTATCCTTTGTATTTTTTGTAACCAATCACCGTTTTTTCGGTATTTCAATTTAAATAATTTAAACGGCCGCCATTTTGAAATTTACCAATCGATCATGCTGATTATTTTTTTCATAAGCTAACATAGACTAGTTATGGGTACATACCGAGTTTCAAAAAACCTAATAAAAAACTTCGGAGATTAAAAATATTTTGTGAAAAATTCAAAATGGCGGATATCTGGGTAAATATCCATATTGAGACATACCTCCATGCGAACTTTTTTGCTTACTGTATTTTGACCCAATATTTTGACCCAATAAACCAAGTTATGGAGTTTGGTGACGGACTTTACAGACATCCTGTATAATAGTAGCCTTCAATATAAAAATTGTTACTTTAAAGTTTTCACTGAAAAAAAACATTATTTAATTTCTTAAGTTTTTAATTGTTGTACGTAGCATTTTTAAATGTTTATTAATCAATACGAATGTATGTCTGTAAATTGTTTAGATGCATTTTTAATGACAAAATACCCTGTGGTATTGTATATAAAAATGACTCGTCAGTTAATGTGATTAAACAAAATGCTAACAAGTATCTTATACGCCTAATCTTAGTAATTTTTAACCAAACGGCAAATGACGATATCTTAACCACAGTTGATTTTAAACACGCCAAAGTGACAATAAAACTTTACAATCACTTTGCTAGTCTAACGCCTGCATAAAGGGTAATTGAAATTCGATTTTTGTTTCGCTTCCGATAATGTGTAACATCAGTTGATGGTATAATTTCCCATGAGAAAATTATTGGACCCTGTACCGTAATGTAACAGATTTCCTTTACTCATACCTACGAGAAACCCCAGCTCGTTGGAACTGTGCTACTTTAATAATTGCTTAAGTCACTAAAATGTGTACTTCTATCGGTTGATGTAATATGTGTGGTTTTACCCGCCAGATTTCTGTTTGGATTACCAACTGACCCTCTTCAGGTAGCAGTCCCAAAGTTGGTGTCTTTATGAGCGTATTCTTTAGGGGTGTGGTTTTGGTCAGGTTTCGTTTTAGCGGGTATTCCTTAAAAAGGTATAAATGTTGAAAGAATTGTACAAAAATAGATCACAATTTAAAATCTTTGAGGGGGGGACAATTTGGTTGATATTAGACCTGTACCAGTATACCTATAGCACAGCCCCAACCTTAAACAACAATATTTTCATGGCAGTTGACCAACCTGAAAAATATTAAGTTCGATGTATGTACCATTTCAACTTCACCATTAAATTATTTCTATTTGCATGAGTTCCAATTAACATTCATTTTTTTAGGGAACCCTGAGCTGATAGGATTATCTCCCTCATCCCTGAGGAAGAAATGTTTGTGTGAAAGTCATTTCCGGCAAGGCGATATACTTCCAAGTGGGAGATTGATGCATGGAGCTCTTCCACTTCAGTACAGCCGGTCTGCTGAGGGATCCCCAACTACACGCATCACAAGTCTGGCTCCTCCAGATTCTCCAACTCCAGGTACCTCTAATCAGCCTTCTCCTGCTCCAAGAGTCAACCGGTCAGTAGGGTCACCGAGAAGATACCCCGGAAAGACGAGTATTGAACACCCTTCCCCGACAGTGAGCACATCCTCAGCGATCTTCAGCATAGAAAAAGCTCCTTTAAATGAATGGATCGAAAGTGCATCACCTGCAAGACAACGTACCATGAGAGCCAAAAAAGCCTTGTTTCAGTCACCCACAAAAAATAAACTCCTTCTAAAAATTGAAAGTCAAACGAAAAATTTGGCATGCAAAAGAAAGAAAATCTCCAGACTAAATCAGATAATTAAAGCATCCCATCTAAGTACCAGCATTAAATTCAAGTCTAAAGAAGCGGGAATATTTTTCAAAATGCAGAGCCATAAAAGGAAGACACCATGGTCACCAGAAGAAAGAAAATTTTCTACTACGCTGTACTTACGATCCCCGTCTGCTTATAACTATTTGAGGAAGTTGTTCATTTTACCTGCTGCAAATACAATACGTTTATGGATTTCGTCCAAAAAATGTTTTAGAACAGGCTTTAACAAGGCACTAATGGAAAAGATCAAAACAAAGGCGGAAAGTATGACGCCGATGGAAAAGGCGTGTGTCTTGATGTTTGATGAAATGGCGATCAAGCAATGCCTAGAGTACTCGCCCGTGTATGATTTGATCGAAGGATATGAAGATATTGGTAGTCTCGGACGTAAAAAAACCATGGCTAAAGAAGCAACTGTATTTATGATTAGAGGGCTTTATTACCAGTGGAAACTTCCTGTTGGATACTTTGTCACTGAAAAAGGCCTGTTGGGAAGTCAAACAAAGGTACTCATAGAGGAATGCATAAGAAATTTAACAGAAGCAGGTCTGAATGTAAAGGCCATCGTATGTGATCAGTCAACTACAAATGTTAAAGCATACAAGGCTTTAGGGATTTCCCTAGAAACCCCCTTTTTTAAAACTAACAGTGGAGAAAAGGTTATTGCTCTTTTTGATCCCCCACATCTCCTAAAATCCCTGAGAAACAACCTTCTGACACATGACTTCGTCTTTCAAGGAAGAACATTTTCTTTTTCTGACATAAAACAACTATTTGCCATTGATAGCCATAGCAAGACTACTAGAGCGGCTCCACAACTTACACCCTCCCACATCTGGCCGAATTCGTTTGAAAAGTTGTCTGTTTCTCTTGCAGCACAAGTATTCAGCCATACAACAGCAGCAGCTTTAAAGACTGTTACTGAAACAGGACAGCTAAATAGCCATTCCGCATTACACACAGCAGACTTTTTAAATAACATAAATTCATTATTCGATGCAATGAATAGCAGGGTTTACCAATCAAAGAACCCTGATGCTTGTGCCCTAAGCAACAGCAATACCCATATTAAAGATATTTTTACCAAAGCCTTAACCCTATTCACAGAGCTAAAAAAACTTAGCCCTAAAGTACCAAGACCACCTTGTTTTGATGGATTCATACTAACAATCAAAGCATATTACGAACTTTTATCAACAGAGGGCTGTAAATACATTTTAACTGCAAGACTGAACCAGGATCCGCTGGAAAATTTATTTTCTTCGGTGCGACAAAGGGGCGGATGGAACACAAATCCGAGTGTGCGAGTTTTCCGAGGTACAATGCGTATACTCGCCTTGCAACAAATCCTAGAACCGCCAAAAACAACATCTTACGATCCTGACTTGGATTTGTTGTTAGATTTGGGAGGACGTTGGGGAGACGACGTCAAAAGGACTGATGTTCCTGATGAAGAACTTCTCTCTTCAGACTCCTCTCATCAGTCCGAGGAGAGTGATGCAAAAGCACAAGAAGAAAAAAGCATCATAGCGGATGACTTCAACGTTGTAACACTTGAAGATTGTTCTACTGTATACTTTGCAGGGTATGTGGCTCACTCATACAACAAAAAATTCAAGTGTAATGAATGCATGGAGAAAATGTGCGATAAAGAATCCCAACTGAAAAGCAAAAAAGAACTACTTATCCTAAACAGAACATTCTCAAATATTAATGTAGCAGATGTAAGCGGTTTACTGGCACCCTCAGAAAATATGTTGTACGTCTTAGAGATTGCACTAAAGATATTCAAGAAATTGTTTACAAAAATCTCTCACAAAGTCAACGTCAGGAAAAGACTTATTCGAGCCACTGCGAAAGTAGTCACTCTTGACTCTTTGACGTGTCCCAAATGTCAAGATCGTTCAACATTTATTCTCGAGCACTTGTTCAAAGTTCTCCTGCATAAACAGTGCAAGTGGATCTCCAGCCAAACAAAAAAATCAGCTAAAGAAAAAATCAAAGTTCTCCGTCACGTGTAGACAGTCCCGCATTAACATTTAAAATAATCATTGACAGTCTCCGTTAGAAAATAACCTTACTCTTTACTTAATTGTCACAAGTTCTTTGGGTAAAACCAGCTTGCACACTGAGTACTGTAATACATTTGAAGTGCACATTTCCCCATGTGCACGTTAAAACATAATTGCTTCTACTTTATATTATACAGAGTGTCTTGAAATTAAGGTAAAATAGTTTTGTATATAGTTGTAGAGGTGAAAATAAGAAAAAGAATTACTTATCATAGATCTTAAAGTGTTTCGTTTTCAGTCTGTGTCTATTTTTTCACATATTTAATTTCATCTCATGAACCTCTTAACGTATATACTTCAAACTTTGTACATAAATGAGTACTATTGAGAAAAATTTTTGTAATGCATATAACGTTTCTACTTTGTACCATCTCAAAATAGCGACGGTTTTTGGTTTTCAAAGCTAAATATAGACAAGAGACATATAAGTATCAAAATTACATCCAATTAATGCTAATATTAATATTATAGTGATCGGGCTACTAATAACGGAAACCCTAACTTTTCTGAATAAAAACATGGTTCTATAGTACGTACTGTCTGAAAAATGCATTTTTTAAAGGAAATTAATTTTTTATCCGTTTTAGTTGTCCGATCATCCTAACCTTAATACCAGCGTTAATTGGTTTATATGTTTACATTTGTCTTCTCTTGTATATTTTTAAGTTACGGGTTTTAAGAAAATTAGCTTTGAAAGTAAAAAACCGTCGCCGTTTAGATATGGTGCAAAGTATAAATTTTTTACTTCTTACAAAATTAATCCTTAAAAGTGATAGCTTGTGTACCAAGTTTGAAGTTTATACGTTAAGATTTTCGTGAGATATGATTTAACATGTAAAAAAATACAAACAGACACAGAGACAGAAAATAAAGCACTTAAGGAACTATGTTTATATTTTTCATATTTTCAGCTCTTCAATCATACTAAAATTACTACTATTTCCGGACACCCTGTACATATATGTGCGTGTTAAATTTTAAAGAAGATTTCTTGTAACGTTTTTCCATTTATACTGTGTCAACTTATGTATTTTTGTTAAGTACGTTAGTTATACTTAATTAGAAGTTTGAAATAACCCTAAAATCGAATTTGCAAGGTTTTATATTTAACTCTTTTAAAACTAACGGTATAGACCGGGAGCTGGGAGTTCAAAATAACGTCATGAGGTGCTCATGTAAAAGCTATGCAGTTTTGAAGAGGCGCCCTGGGGAGTGTCAAACATGGGTTTGTGAACCCTCAATCTGGGGGCTTTCTCCATGGTTGGACAAACTAAAAAATAATACAAAAAATGTTTTTTTTGCAATTTTTATGTAAACAATTTAAAGTAATCAAATTTTAGTTTACGCACCACAGAATTCAGCCGAAAAACCCGAACAATTTGTTATATTAAATCATTGCTCTACGTCAATTAGATACCGAGATACATAGAGTGATTAAATCAAAACGTTGCGTTGTCTCATGTTAGCCAAATGGGAAATAAATGAAATTGTATAGCTCAAAACTTCATCATGAATCTTGCTACGTGTCTTCATTTAGTTGATAACTATTGTATATGAGCCATAAATCCCATATTTTTTCACTCCCGTTGCAGTATACCACGACGAGAAACCTGCATACATTTCCCCCATGTTTTTCTTATGGAGAGAAAATAAAAGTCGATACCCTATCATTTTTTAACATAAAATGACAAAACTTGGCATATAGCCTCTTTTAGTCGAGGTTTGTTGGATATTGGATTAAAACCACTCAAATAGTACATACCTGTTGCAACAAACCTGCATAGTTCATTCCCATATCATTCTTATGGAGAATAAAAAAAGTCATATTCAAGTTTTTCCACCTTGGAGAAAGCCCCTAGATTGAGGGCTCACAAACCAATTTTTTAAACCCCCAGAGTGCTTTATAAAAATGGCACCGCCTTTACACGTGCACCTTGTGACGTAATTTTGAATCTTCCAGCACCCGGTCCAGTAGCATATAATGTTAACAATAACCCTAATTTATAATAGGAATGTTCACTATTTATGTTCACTGTATTCATGTTCCCTATAATTCTTTCATGGAACTGTGTTTTATGTTTGACTTCGGTTGCGATTAAGAGCTTGGAAACTATTTGCAGTAACTACTCTTAAATTATTTATGACACATTTGACATATTTCATGTATTTAACTACAATCATACAATTTTAATAGTTATTACTAATTACCTCGTGGGCTTGTTTCTTTGGCTTCTACCGATCTTGTAAACCCCTATTTTTTCAAACAAGAGTTTTTGCATTAATTTCGTATTTTTTATTGTATAGTAAACGTTATTCGTAGTTCAGAACTGTATATTATTTCTGACAATGTATTATTTATTTTTATTTTATTCGATCATCCACTATATTTACTTATTTTGTATTTACTTATTTTGTATTAACTTAGGAGTCCCTTTTACAGGACATCACTTAACTTGAGTCACCAAACTTGATAATTTTGGAATGGAGAGATGATAATTTTACAGATAAAGGAACGGATAATAATAAAGCAATACAAAAGTAGGTATGTTGGATCATGGGACCTTCATGAATTGTAATGTTCAATCCTTGAAAGAAATAAAATAAAAACTCCTGGATTTGTATTTTTAAATTTTTTGTTACGTATTTATAACCTTTGTATCGTCCAAAGCTTTGTAAAATACTATACGTCCTTGGAGGTCTATTAGGAATGTGACGGACACTCAAGACGCCCGTGTGTTGTCCACCGCATTGTAAATATTGATAAGATAATGGTATGTTTTCTTCGCTATCTCTAGTGGATAATCAATGCGCTATCCGTTCTCCACTTTACTGAATCATTAGTTAACAGTTTTCTAGTCGAATTTCTTATTACAATACACTATAACCAAGCATTAGGTTTTGTAGCTATATAATAAAAAATATAATTTTTTATCAAAACTAAATACTTGGGTTGAATGGGCTCAAAGTCTCTATTCGAAATTTAGGGAAAATGTTAAGTACTTGGTGGACCGAGCCTTGCTCGGTATTATTTTATATTTACCAGTTCATCCAATTACAATAAAACCATTCAAAAATATTAATGTATAAATACACTTTTTCACTTCTCTATGCAATATTTATCCCACACGCTGTATTTTTCTTGGATGGATGTAGTTAGCAAACATCTGTTACTGTATGATTACTTTATTTGTTTACACTCTCTTTGTTTCGTTGATATCATGACAGCTCATAAGGCCAATGTTAACATTTTAAAACTTTAAAATTAATTTTAATAAGTTATTAGATTTTTTCTGGCCAACGTAATCTGCATAGATTACGTTTTTAAGTCATAAATGACTTATTTCTAGACTTCAAAGGAAATTATTGAAGCCGACGAAACGAACCACGCAAGATAACATTGCTCATATAACAATACTTCTTTATTTCAGTACAATATACCTTCATAGCAAACTGGCATTTAGGTCCACTGTATGATAATATATAGCATATGGTTTAAAATGAACAACAGCACCACATTTTTTTCATGTAAACAATGCAGACGTTGAATCCCAATCCTTTTTGAATGGTAGACGTTTTACGTCTACCGTACAAAGATTATAGTTTGTTAAAAAAAATATTCGCGTATCAAACTTATATTATGTAAAAAAGAACGGTAACCGAACAGGCTCACAAGAATAAACCAAGTCAATCAGCTGAGCCTGTGGAGCGGAGTCAGCGCAGGGAGATAAGGGGACGGCCAAGGTCGCTCATACACGACGACGTCACTGCCCCACCAGTCAACTTACATAGTTTGAATTTGGCTCGGTTTGCGTTCAACGTGGCAGCAGCGCGCGCGCTTTTTTTTCTCGCAGATAAGCTCTTGACAGTGGCGCTCTGTCGTGATTTACGCGGGAACTAACTCAGCGCGTGACGAGCTTTGACTATCTGCGTCTGCTCCTTTATCTGTGATTCAACCGAACATCACGCCTTTTATCCCCTGTGGTACTTTAGGACACAGAATATTAAATTGTGCCGTATTCATTTTACTGCGAGTCTTATCCTAAAACGGTGTACATTTTAATTGGAAGGACCTTTTTGCAGTGGAGAAGAAGCAAGTGCTTAGTGCAGCCTGAATTGAAACGTTACAAACCTTTGAGCTTCGTTATTCCAAATACCAAGTCCGTCAGCCGTTGGAGACGCAACCGGAATTCCTTAGATACTGAACCAATTAAAGCAGTCGATGACAGGGAACGGTCGTTAGTGGTCAAGGAAAAATGTAAATCCGAGAATATTTGAGATAATTAATTGGCTCGGTCGGCATTCGGTCGTTTTCCTTAGCCCATAATGGATTTGCACAGTTCCGAACCTCGATAACTCCGGATGATTGTTGTATCCGAAGTCGTTACGTGATACGACGTTGCGACACCTGGACCCTGGAGCCAGGGATCGGTCTGAGGCAGCCCAGGCTCTTATTTGCAGTTTAAACTAGATTTTCATAAATAGTTTCTTTTATACAATATTAATTTGAAAATAAATATTTAAAGCGGTAAAATGTCGAGATGGTGAATAAGGTCTGTTGTTTTTCTGACATGCAAACTTTATCAATAGCATACACGGATCTTGTAGATGTCGTTTGTAGAAAAAATGAATGAGTATTGAAATAATTGTTAGCAGTCTTAAGGAGGAACTACTTGTGTATGTAACATGACGAGGATAAAATAAGTTTTGGTTATGCATACTTAAAATTTAGTTTTTGTTCAAAATAGTTTTTAACTTCTACTGTAGGCCTAACTTGTTTACAGTAATTTATGTAAACTTCTAATATTTTTTATATTTTGGTTTATGTCGGCTTTTCTTTCGAGAAAACTAAATAAATATATAAAATAATATTCCCCTGATTTCTGATGTTTATAAAATTTTCAGATTGAAAAATCACTTTAGTTCTTTACAATTACTAGGCCTAAATAGATATATCAACACATCATATAGCCTATTTAATTTTGTAAGGCGATTCTTTGCGTCAAAATTGTGGGCGTCTGGCAAGTCGTAGAAAGATGGGAGGGGTCTCAAATTAAAGGTCTCTATCCCGTGATGGCGGGAAAAATACTGAAATTGCTTGAAATTCACCAGAAAATGAGAAATTACGCAAAATATCTGCCATTTAAAAAGCATTGGGATCTTAAAAAGTCTGCTTTGTTTACATACAACATGCTGATACTTGATTGAAAACCACGTGCTAGATATTAACATATGGTAGATCTAAAAGCCAGTTTGTTGTGAAGGTATATTGTACTATAATAAATAAGGATAGTTTTTCCTTTATTAGGGGCTTTCAGCCCCTTCAAGCCACTAGTTTCGTTTACATTTACAATAAACCAATAACTGTAATGCAAGGCGGGCGAAGACCGGACAGAGCGACGTGTTGTTGTGTTGAGAAGGTCCACTCATGTTTACAGCACGGGTCAGTGGACTTGCAGACTGCCACCAGGGGTCGCCGGTCACCAGTCCGCTCGCGGCGGCGTCGCTGCTGATGTCATGTATTCGGAAAATTTGAACTTACTTGAACTTATAAGTCTGGTCCAGGGTGCTCCTTGATGGGGCGATGGACGCGTCAAACGTGTCCAATCTTGGTTAGGTCACGGGAAAAGGTTGTTAAGTTAATATTAGAAAAGAATATATTAGAGGAGAAAAGCAGAGAAAAATTCACAACAGAGAAAGAGTGAGAGAGAGATAGCCAGAGATAAAAGTTAGTTATGTTAATTTAGTAAAAGCACAGAGTGGTTACACTGGATGGGATGGCTTAAGGTCGGCCCAGAAATCTTCAACCTTATAAAAACATTTATCTATCAAAAACTGCTTGAGAGTTGTTTTGAATCTATTAAAATTTTCAATGTCTTTGATTGAATTTGGTAAGGCCTGATAAAATTTCTGCCCAGCATAGTTAGGCTTTTTTTCGTAAAGAGCTAGTCTATGTTGTTCTGCAAAAATATGTTTGTTTCTGGTGGAATATCTATGTTTATTACTATTGTCGACAATCAAATTGTTTCTTTTAATGTGAATGATCGATTCAAAAATGAAAAGTGATGGAACTGTGAGCACATTGAGGAACCTAAAGGCTTGTTGGCAGTGGTCGTTATTTTTTAAACCCATGATTAATCTTATGGCTTTTTTCTGCCAAGTAAAGATTTTTTTCAAATGGCCTACACAGTTACCCCACAAAATGACAGAATATGAAATGTGTGTTTCGAGGAGACTAAAGTAGACGACTCTGGAGAGGTGGCGGTTACCCAGCCTAATAATTAATCTGAGTACAAAAAGTCCTTTAGCTAACTTAGCTTCTACGTCACTCACCTGGTAATCCCAGCAGAGTTTATCGTCCAATCTCACTCCCAGAAACACTGCAGTCGTTTGGATTTCCAAATCATGTTCGCCGACAGCCAGGCTAGGAAGGGTATTAAATTTAGATGCTTTCTTCTGATTTGTCTGGAGGCACAAGAAACCAGTTTTTGAAGGGTTTAATTTTAAAAAGTTAGAGGAAAAATACTGTGCCATTTCGTTTACTTTAATCAATGAGTCAATTTCTAACTGCTCCGGATTTTTTGATTTAGTGAAAAGGGTTGTGTCGTCTGCAAATTGAAAAAGATTTTCAAGTGGGATTGTTTCGGAAATGTCATTAATGTAAATTAAAAATAATACTGGGCCTAAAATTGATCCTTGCGGAACTCCTGAAGATAATTTTTGAAGATCAGATTGAACAAATTTTATTTCCCTTTTATTTTCATACCTAATTTCTGTGAGTTGGAGCCTGTCACTGAGGTACGACTCAAACCATTCCAAGGCTACCCCTCCTATACCGATGTTCTTGAGTTTTTTAACTAAAAGCGGGATGTTAACACAATCAAAAGCCTTGGTTAGGTCGGCAAAGCACCCCAGGACAGATTCACCCTCCTCCAGTGCTTGAATTGTTTGATTTACAAATTCAATCAAGGCTGACTTTGTAGACTTACCCCTCCTAAACCCGAACTGCCGATGATTCAAGATGTTGTTATCTTCCAGATATTTCATGGTTTGTTCACAAACAATTTTTTCGATTAATTTGGAAGCTGCAGGTAGGAGTGAGATTGGACGATAGTTGTTCTTGTCCAAGTAGTCCCCCTTCTTAAATATGGGCCTAACCTTAGCTACCTTGCAATTTTGGGGAAAAATTCCAGACATTAAAGAGGTATTGACAATGTGTGTCAAAGGCTTAATTACTAGATCACCACACTCTTTTAATATACTAATGCTAATTTCATCAATCCCATAGGATTTTTTTGACTGCATTGAATTTAATTTTTTAAGCAAATAACTTTCAGTAATTTTTTGGAACCCATTTAGGCTGGTGGGAACTCCGCCTGGAGGAAGAACAGCCGGTTGCCTCGAGTCAAGTTCACTGGTTACAAGTGATGCTACATTACAAAAAAAGTTATTTAAAGTGTTGGCTACTTGAGATGGATTAGTGATAATTTTTTCCATATTGTCATCAGAAAGTTTTATATTTTTGGAAGATTTTTTTTGTCCCGTGCGGATGTGGTTGACAATTTCCCAAGTTGTTTTTGAGACATTTTGTGATCCTTCAATTTTGTTATGAACCCAAGTTGATTTTTCCTCCCTGATAATTCTTTGATAATCTAGTCTCGCTTTCTTGTATATTTCCCCGTCCCTCGTCTGTCTTGTCTCCCTCCAAGCGGAGTACTTGTCCAACATGTCCATTTTAGCTAATTTTATTCTGTGGTTGGAGAAAGGCTTTGTTTGTTGATCCCTAACAAAAGATTTTACTTTGGGGCAAGCAATGTCAAAGAAATATCTGAAAGAATCTACAAAAAACTGAAATTGAAGAGATGGATCGGGAGTCTGGAAAACATGTTCCCAGTTCTCCTGTTTCAATCTATGCCTTAATTCAAAAATGTTCTCCGGAGCTAATTTTCTTGTTTCATGTGTGACTTTATTACCTTTGACCTGGTTATTTATTCTTAATTCTAGGAAAATTGCATGGTGATCTGAAATGTGTGATTGGATTACTCCTGAAGTTACTGGACTTAAATTGGTTATAAAGTTATCGATACAGGTTTCGCTTGTGTCAGACACCCTGGTAGGTGTTGAAATAATTGACTGCAATCCATGACTTTTGATTAAATTTTGAAAAATTTCAGTCTTAAAGTCCTGTTGTAGCAGATTGATATTAAAGTCAGCGCCCATGACAAAAGAAGTACAATCAGGTTTGACTAGATTGAGATATCTATCCAAAGTTTCAATGAATGAATTGAAGTTTTGGTCTAGAGGCGACCTATATAGTGAGGCTATTTTAATTTTTTCATTTTCAAATTGTAATTCTACATCTACACATTCAAAAACTTGATCTTGATTAAGTTCATTACAAAGCAAAGATAATTTAAAATCTACACTGGCAAGTTTCTCATGAAAAAATATTGCAACACCCCCCTTATGCATTATCTTACGGCTGAAGCTATTGATAAGCACATAGTTTGAAAAATTGATTAATTGTAACTTATCAGTTTCTAGGCTATGTTCTGACACAAGGAAAATATCTGGTTGTTCTTCATCTAAAAATATGCTGATTAACTCTACTTTACTTAATAAACCATTAACATTCAGACAAATTATTTTAAGTTTGTTTTTGCTGTTTTCCTTAGGCCTAGTCTTACGACCAGACCGTTTGATCAACATATTAGGCCTACTGAGGTTATGACTATCTCTCTCCTGATCACCTATGTGATTTGCACAACCAAGGCCTCTGGTGAGTTTTTTTCCCGAATAGGCTCTTGTTTGTTAGGCTTCTTATTATTACTCATGCTTAAAATATAACTCACAACTAGATCAGTCAAAATATTCTTACCTTTGAGGTTGAGGTGGAGGCCATGTTTTGTGTATGAGTCCCGACTCAGCAAAGTATTTAAGTTTAGGTAACACCACTTTTTTTCAATGCATTTACTTTTTATTTTACAATTTTGGATCTTTATGCTGTCATTTTCTACCAAACTAGGTTCAAATGTAAGAGGCGCCTCTACAAACACAATTTTTGGGGATTTTACCATGGAGGCCAACGTATCCAACTTTTGCTCTAATTCATTCGTACTATCCTCGCACACTCCATTCACGCCCGCCACCACAACCAGAGTGTCCGACTCCCCCAAATCCCTCCCCCTGCTCTCGGCCGCCTCAATCAAGGTATTGGCCGCCGCCCCCGGCATCATCCACACTTCGCTACCCCACCCCATCTCACTCACGCTATTATGCAGTCTTTTGGCACACCCCCTCCCTTGACTGTCTGTAATCATGCTGACTTTTCGCTCGGGTCTAAATCGCGGTTTCGCGCCCCCTTCACTCATTCCAACAGTTGCCCGCACTTTTGCTCTTTCATCTAGCTCACTTCGCCTCCTCACCCCCTCAGCATTGGCTTTTCTCATGGGCCTATCCCTAGAGATGCGCGCTGAGTCCTTCCTCCCCTCTAAACAACCCCGCGCCCCACTCACACCGTCCTCCATCCTTTCCATCGCTTCAAAACGATTCGAAGTTGGAAGAGGAGGAAAACCCCTCATATCCCCACCATCGAACCCCCCAGAAAGGACACCGCCATCCTCAGGCCCCCGCAATGCACCCCGATCCATCGCCTCTCTTAACTCCCTTAGCTCTTTTTCCAATTCAGCGATTTTGGCCTCCCTACTGTTCAAATCTGACATGAGTTTCTTATTCCTTAAATCCAATTCTTTGTTAATTTCCTCTGCCTCTCTCATTTCTCGCCTCAACGTAATCAATGGCAGCCCTATGTCTACATTATAACTCTTAACTAGCTGGAAGCAGTGCTGGCATGTAAAAGTGTCGTTCTTACTCATTACATTATAAATAGTTTTCTTAATTCCACTACATTCTTTTGGTGCATGGAACCAAAGGTCACATGCGTCACATAGAATAGAAAATTCTTGTTTGTCAACGATAACTTTTTTACAGGTTTTGCATTCAATAGGAGTAACTAGGCCGGTAGCCATAGCTCCCGAGACACTCGCTTGCCAAACAATATTTCCAGATCAATCAAGAACAAAAAAATGAGTACTCACCTAATTTTTTCCTCATAGGCCAGATAGGAAAAACATTTAGAGGAAAAAATAGCAAGACAGAAGAACAAGGAAAGACACCATACAGGCCCAGGAAAATTAGGCTAAGTTGGCAGGCAGGCTTTCCCAAGATGTTAGTGGGTAAAAAAGATTGGTAGGGAGGAAGGGAGATGATGATTTCATAGGATTATCAGGCTTAGGATTGAAGATTGGGACGATGTAGATGGATAATCCTCTTGAAATGTCTCCTCACAGTCGCAGGGCCATGTGACATCGAAGTTGGTGAAAGTTGTGAAATCACAGTCGTAGTTCAGCACTAAGTCCTTTGACGTTACTTTTTAACTATGTATTACAATTCAAACTTATTTTGATGGTCAAAATCGGCATTAATGTCTCGTAAAAAACGTATGTGAAACGAAAATATTCACTTTGCAACATGCACAAAATGGCGAATCGGACGAGCACCTGTTGCCGGTCGGGTTTTTCGTCAAGTTCCAAGCTAATAAAAAGATGTCCGTCCCAAAATTTATAATAATTCGTGTCACTAAACTTGTTAGATATTATTTATGCACTTTTAAACTGAATCAACACTGAATTATTTACATAAAACTGATTTAATGTGGGAGCTGATGTCGGATCAGTCTCCCTTCCTCCCACCAGCGCTGCCAACCCCGAAAATACGCGCCCATCGGGATTTACACAACAACTATTCTTTTCCTGCTTAACAAATGTAAAGATAATTTGTAAGTTAAGTTGGTACCACTATTTGGTGATTTATTGAACCCTTTCTGATTTCAATCTATGTTTACAAATAATATAAGAGTTTATCGTGAACGTTTTATAACATTTTCAACAGATATTTTTTATGGAAATTTGTTCTAACATGAGAGATTCCTTGTGTTCTTCGATATGAAGACAATTTTCGAATTATTGAGGAAAATACTGCACCATTTTTGTAAACTCGAGAGTTTTGAATAGCCTAATTAAAATTATAATTCAACTGGTGTGTGACTTATAATGTTTTCAAATCGAGCATGCAACAGCGGGCGTCAACTTCTTCAATCTACTCCATACGCCGGTTTTGTTTTTAGATACACGATATTGTTTTGTTTGTATATATTTTGTTTTGTTTTTCGACGATATTGGTAAAAAACAAAGCAAGAATGGTGCTATGTTCCAAGTTTTGATGTCAATACACTGGAATTAACCTCAGGATTGCGAACATCATGGCGGAACCTGTCGGCGGCGCCGCGTGATTCCATCAGTCGGATAGGAAGTCGCATTCGGTCGGACAAGTGCTTTCTAATCACTGCAGAAACGAGAGTTGGAAAATTCCACGGCGAGTTGGACTTGTGCCCAATCCGCTGCGGCAGCAGATCTCGAGCTTAGCCGCTAGCGGTACTGTACTACTGTACTCTGCATTGCCGGGGACGCTGACCGAGCGACACGTGAACATCTACACAAGTAGGCTTTGAGTCTATGAGGAAACGGAATCTCTTATAAGTTAAAGGTTTACTTAAGGAGAGGGGATGAAATAATAGTATAAAATATCTTGTAAATACAGTAGAGCGCCGATTATCCGAACGTCGATCATCCTAACCGTCGGTTAACCGAACGCCGTAATAATTCATATTCTGAACATGATTCTCAAGCAATTCAAATTCGCGCGCCAACCGAATCTCCCGTTGCGCCGGGATATCAATGTATTCTGATAGATTTCATAATAAAATTAAGTGAATAATTTTTGTTTGATCATTTTTGAGCCTTTTTACTATTAATAATTACGTTACATATATAATTTTAAAATGTTGTCTTTTCATGTTCGATTAACCGAATATTCAGTTATCCTAACACCCCTTGTCCCCAATGAGTTCGGATAATCGGCGCTCTACTGTAACACTTACCTTTTTCCAGCCCCTTTTATATCTATACTCAGGTTTTTATCTGATCAAAGTTTATGGTTCCAGGTAAAAAGACTTCTGTAACTTGCTATCTCCGGTATTCCTTTCATAGTCGTCTCTTAAGATCGTGTGAGCATCAAATTAAATTACAGTAGATTTCAACTCGAGTTCTCACTTTACACTTTAAAATTATGTAGATAGCTTATGGGAAGGTGGCGATTAATGTACTCTTCTTCTGATGGGCGGCGACATGTCAGATTTCTAGGAGTCGCGATTTCCCCAGCGTCGCCGTCAGTGTCAGCGGCCCAGCGGCCCACACTGGCGCACGTGCAGGTCCATTCAGCCAGCCGTGTGTAAGCGCTGATTCACTACCACATGGCGATATCGCTATCGGAGCTGTCGCCGCGCCGATGTCTGGGTGTGACAAGAAATGTTACATTTACATCATCCATGGCCCGTGATAAAGGGAGAAATTGCGTTGGAATTTTGTCTTCTGCATGATCATTGACACACAGTGTTAACATTTCATGTATGTATTGTTGAAGACCGTTTAAACTCTTCGGAAGTCAAGATGGTTTACGGACCGCTTAGTGCGTCCTGGTCTGAATTAACATGTTCTTACATAGTCCTTTCATGTTATTACATAGCTGAATCGTGTAATATTTCGTACAAGCCTCAGCCAACGGTCAAGAGAGAGAGATTTTATAGTTGGTCTAAAAAAATAAATTGTTTTAAGCTTCAAAATAATATAACAGAAATTGATTTGCCAACGTTTATTCCGTCGTCTGATGCGTACTCCGATGTGTACTGATCCTATTTATATGTCCAGTGATTCTAATATTTTTTACTTGAGGCGTATATGACCTCGAGCACAGAGCGTTCATTCGTCCTCTGTCCCTTGTCACACAGCAGAATGTAGCATGTCAACAGTGATGTTCACGTGTGAATACTTTATATTTCATAGATTGTCTTCAATACTTCCACCTACTACCTGTGATCATCAGAATACTTCTTGTTGGGCTACTAGTACACTAATCCTTAATTTACTGGTAACAACAGTTTACTTAAAAAAACGGATACAACCGAGCCTACGAGAAAATCTGACGGTGTCATCAGCCCCCTGCAGGCGGTCGACAGGAGGCATCACACGCCGGCGCCGAGTCGCGCGGGCGCGCGGCCGGAGTGTGCGCGGTCGCGAGTCGCGAGTTCACGGAGACGGAGAGGTTTGGGCGGTTTCCAAGTCGCGGAACCTGAAACGCACATCGGCATTCCGCGCGGTGACTCGCCCGGGCAGCTGGAGCTCTCGGACATCGGGACCGGCGGCCTTGGCGACACCGCGGCCCCTCACTGTCGCCGGATCGAGAACAGTGTGCTAGGTCGTGTGGGGCAACGGGGTTTCCCTGGCCGACGTCCAGACCCTTCGGTCCGTCGAGAAAGTTCGATTTTAACCTTTCAAATTGGGGACAGAAATATAGGAAGGAGATTTTGATCGATCTTGTAAGGGCTGCTATACTTTATTTCAACGGCCATGACACCTCACCTGAGGGATTAGGAGACCGCGTGTGCGAGGGCGAGGTCCACTGATCCGTCCGGTGTCACGGCCGTTGAAATGGAATTTAATGCCGAAAGTCATTTTGCGTAGGACAATATAAGGGTAGGAATTGGAAGGGATGTAAGCTCTGCATATAGATGGATAAAGAAGCCACTGCTAGTTACTAGAAAAAGCCCTCGGAACTGGTGTTCACATACATATTATCGAACAAGTACATTATATAGTACGTCCTTCTAGAGGAAAATTCCAGAGTTTAATCCTTTTATTATTTCAAGTTCCACTTCTGGGCCGTTGTTGTGGTCTTTCTGCGAGTTTCGGTCCTGTCTAGTAAATTTATAGACCACTGCGGATTGCCGCGGTGGGAGGTGCATAAATCACAGCCAGAGCGCCGGGAGGCTTCAGCGATGACAGCCGCACCGACTGGCGCGCACCGAGCCCTACATCCGGCCACACGTGTCAAAACTGTGAATAATATTCGTACAGCTCCTCCTAACATGGATGGACAATTTTAACCCAGTGGCATATTTAAACAGAACGTTTCCGCCATGCTGCCAGAACACCCCAGCATTTCTGAACGTTATTAGCTCTTACTTATATCATCAAGGTATCTACCGGTCCTTCAAATCATCCAAGTAATTCTTTTGAAAAAATGTCCTCCAATTCCCCCGAAAGTTCTCCTTTTGACCTCACGGTTTTCCAATTTTTCCAGTCTAACGTGGTTAAAAAGTATGTGTGCTAGACCTCTATAGGATGTTATAAATGCACCGCCGTAAATACATGCATTTTTGTTCCATTATAATATGTTGTTAACTTTTATTAGTGTGAAGGGGAATCTTTAGAGAAATTATGACCAAATTACTTTCGATATTTGTTTTTATTGATTTTCAATTATATTTTTCATAAACAAAACCACACCAAAAGTCACCGGGCCCTCCAAAACTCCTCCTTTGACGAGGTAGACCCCCCGATACCACCTCGACTGGCTGGCTGCTAGGGGCACGGCGGACCTACACTTGGGTGTCCCGTGTCGGGAGGTCAGCACAGTTTAGTATTCCACCGGGCGGCGACGGACCATTTCCTACTGTGCCTCTAGGCGATTATCCAATGAAGGGACGTGACGTCACAGCGGAGACAGGACCACCGCACTGTCATCGCCGCTCTGCCTGGCTGAGACAATGTAAAAACGCTCTGTCCAGAGTATTGTCGGTTTCAAAAATTAATTACGTTTCGGACAGTTTGTAAGTATAACGTCTACTAAAAAATGTCAAACATCTTTTCAAAACAAGTAAGTTTTGGGTACTTAGAATATACATTTAAAATTAGCCTATTTGAACACGGACCCTCTTGATCCAAGAATAAGGGGCATTTTCGAGATATCTCTTTTGTTCAACGGGACAGCAGGTTAATTTCAGAAACGCCTTAAACATCCCTTTTAATCCACAATTGACCTGCACTCTGTCTCCACGAAGTTCTGTTTTTCGCTCACATCAAAGTTCTTTCTTGAATACTGTCCTTTGACTAAAGAACAGTAGGGTATACAACTTTACCTTTACTTTAACGAAAATATTTGATTATTGAAAAATTTTAAACTAACCTAACCAAACCAATTTTAACCTAACCCATAGGTTATGTAGTTTAACATTCTTTCAATAATCAATAGTTTCGTTTCTACAACAAAAGTAAACATGTATATTGTGTTGAAATGCCAATGTTTAAGTAACAACTTGGAGGTGAGCGAAGGAAATAATTTGCGAGAGAGAGAGGGGTCCCTCTCTCGTGGATTTGAAGGGTTCTTTCGTGCGGTTCTGGAATCCATCCCCTGACCCGTGGATCTAAAGAGATGTCTCGAAAATGCCCCGTAACCGTGGATCAAAAGGGGCACACACGACTCACACGAGTAACGGCTAGTTACGAAGAATTCACATAATGTTCAAATGAAACTTCATAATATGAGTAGTACTCTGCGACTTCAACATGATTACAAATGACAAATCAAGCAAACATGTTGAAAGCTTTTATCAGCCAGAAAGTTTTAATTCAAACCTCGTTTTTCACAAAGCTCATCCCGTTGCTTGGAAATTATTATTAGAATTTAATTTCGTCTGGTGCAATTAATATTCTAAGTTAGATCTCATCGCCTTCAAAGAGCCGTTATTTAAAACGGTCGAATTGGCTTGCATTCAAAGTAATAAAAACTTTAATATCGTAGGTTTCTGTCGTATCGTAAAATGTTTCTGCGATTCAGTGAAATGTCTCGCACTAAATAAAGTTGTTTGTTAAACCGAGCTAAGATTTTGAAACTGTGCCAAGACATGAACACGGGTTTCTGAAGTAGGGTTCTTAAGTTTCTATGAGAATACAAAAAAGTAGTTTTCATTTTATTATTATCGCTCGTTAAGTCCATGATAATTGGCGAATTTGCGGTATTGCTAGGAGGTTGTCACTATTTGTTTAAGATAAGATATATTAAACAAATCATATCTCACCAGTTGTCACAAATTCGCCCTGTTTGAATAAAACATATTTTCCTCGTGTGGTTATTAAAATCTTCATTCGCCCTAGGCTTAAACAATATATACGAGTATTTGCCGGTAAGTTTAAGCCCTCCAATGAATTTGACTAATCCGATTATGCCCATGGTGTTTTTACTCCAAAGTGCGTTTTGGATAAGGTAAACAACTTTCTTGCTGTAAAGTTAAACTGAATGAAATTTATATTTGATCAAATGGGCACAAAGTAAATAATTCATTTAAACATTCTAGCATATTTTGTTCTGGCTGCTAACCATTCTGACGCAATTGAAAATCTTCGAGTCATGAAATATTTTACATGCTCATCATTACTTATTTGCCACCATGAATATTTTAGAAAACTTTTTACGCAATCATGAACCGAATCCTTGCGGCCGCTGTGTCGTAGATCAGAATCCTAGTGGCCACTATGTCGTAGATGGGAATGGGGGAATTGGGAACACGGGAGCGGGGTGGAGGAACCGGGGACCCGGAGCGGTAGTTGAGCCCGAGTAATTACGAAAGCGCCTCTAGTTCGCGCGGATCCGACTATAAATACGCGCCTGTGGCCAGATTCCAACACGCATCCGTGTGATAGGGCGGCCTCTACTGTCTCGACGTGTTCGGGTGGCCATACCGTCTCTTCGCGTTTGGTTGGCCTCTCCCTTTTAAAATAGGCCTCCTCCGCATTCCTTTTCCTTTAATAAGACATTCTCTCCTGGAAGTAAATGCGATAGAAATATTGGGAGTTTCTACTGCCACTTATGGATGTGTGTTGGTTGAAATTTGGAATGGAGATGATGTCCATGTGACACTGTACGGCAAGCCTGGAACTGTATCTTCTTGTTTGGTTGGCTACACTGAACACACTAAGCGCCCTTCCATTTTAAATAAAGATTCCATCGAGCCCCTATTTCCATATGATACGCGAACATCGTATGTCTCTCCGCATCCGGTTTGCTGAACTGCAACTGCACACTTGGGCAAACAGTTTTGTATTTGTTGTCAGATTCCAACCCTCATTCTCCCCATCTACACGTGTTGCAAAAATCGCCTACTTAGACTTCACTTTTACTTACACTATTTAACATTTACTGTAATCGCTTTATACGTTACCTCGTGTTTTTGAGGGGCCGCAGATCCAACACACACTCCATTGATTCTGTAGGCTGACCCTTGCGAGCAGATTCCTTATAGCTGAAATTTAAATACACGTAGTTTTTACCAAGAGCGCTTTAAATGCTTTTACTTTATTTACATTTTCGGTGTCGTAACATTCCGAGTTTACGTAAGCGACCTCCGCGTTGCTCATTCCCTGTCCAGACTCGAGGTGAGCCGGGGGCCGGTGGGTTTGACGCCGTCATTCGTCCATTCATAGGCCGGGTCTTGGGACGGCCAATTATCCCGGTGGCCCGCCGCGCCGCCCGTGCGTCTGTCAACCCGAAACGGTGAACGGGACAACGGTCCCGCTCGCTCGGACAAACGCGCGTTCTTACACAAGTAAATTTGACCGTGCTCCTCGACCATTTGCTCCTTTATGAGAGGTTGATTGGCTTCACTCAACACTAGTTTTTTATGACATTTGCAGTTAATTCTTCAAATTAATTAAACTAGGTGTTTGGTCGAATTCTTACGTAGGCCAGACGTGATTGATTCGGTGGAATTCTTTTTAATCCACAGAACTAGGACATACGACAGGCATTTCAACCTTGATAGTTTATTCTGAGTATTTTCTGCACCAGCAAAGCTGAATTAATCACGTTTTATCAGTCCTCCAGCTGCAATTATTGTACCAAGTTTTTAGTACGCGTCCAAACAAAAGACGCCAACTGTTTTACAAAACTGGTGCAATTATAATAATCTCTCTAGATGACTGTAAATGATCGGGAAACAACTGAAAATGTGTTTCAAAGAGATAAACTGTTTCTGGTTACACATTAGTTATATCGGTCATTATTCCAGGCACGGTATGTGGGGGAGGGGGGGGGGGAGAAGTGACTGTTTAAAGTGGGTAATTCTAGTTTGTGATCAAACACACGGATTCCGAGAAGTTTTGTTTGAGTTGCCTCGAAGCCCCGGGGTCCATTTACACTGTCCTCCTCACGCCGTGTATATCATTCCACACACTCTACCCGCTACTGTTGGAGGTGCGTATGGTTGGCTGATTATCCACTAAAGTACCTAGTTCAGTTTACTCATGAAACAGTATTTCGCCTTACTTTTTAATGTCACTGATTATTGTAAGCTATTTTTTGGTTATGCGCTTTTGTCTTATTTCACATGGGTTTTGGAGAATCATCAGTTAAACATCAGCGATAAAAGCCAGATGTCAAGTTAATGTGATAAGTTGAAAAATAATTTTGGAGAGGAATCCTCTCAAACCGTTTCTTCAGCTTGTTTTAGCGCATCAGCAATAAAACAAATTTTACATTCCAATTTAAAATATTGCTATACATTAATTTGAATTTGAATATTTATTCACTCTTGAGTTTGATAGTAAGTCGTTGAATTAACTAGCCTATTATCTAAAGGAAAACTAAACAGTACGCGGATAAGAATACAGTAAGTGATCTAAATTAAAGTACAGTTTTACTATTAAAACATGCAGAAATAGGCAACGGGAGTTAAATTCACATTTCAAAATTAAATAAAGACCAAAACTTAAATATATTCGAATGAAACTAAGGCATTACCAACGCGCAAATTATTAATGATGACTGTTCACGAGGAACCGTTTATTGACAAATTCAACAATCAACAAAATTACATTAAAAATCGTCGACGAGTCAGATTGACTCAGCAGTCTGAGCCAATCAGAGCGCGGCTCAGCGGCCAGGCGCGCTGAGGACTTTCCGATACTTTCGATACTAGTACGTATCGATACTTTCTATCGATATTCACAGTATCGGTATCGAATCGAATCATTCGATATTATCGTGGTATCGAAAGACAGTGTGTAGTATCGGATCAAGAGTACCGAATGAATATTAAACATTAAAGGCGTCAGAGGGATAAATTTATAATAATATAATCTGTCCAAAATTTACAGAAATTTAACTAATCCTCCTCGTAGTGTTTTTTCGCCCCTTACTTTATTGTATTACGTACTTACATCAGCTTTTATTACTGCTTCTTACACCATAACGTACTCTGTGGTTCCTCCGTTGTTATTAACTTGTTTTTTCGTCTGCTAGGTCGGCCAGCATCTGGATGTTTTGTTTCGTAACTTTACTACGCAAGTTCAGTGTTCAGTGATTGATAAGATATTAAGTTTAGTTTATTGATTGTGAAATGGCTCCCAGAACAAGTACAATTTGGAATCATTTTAGAAAGAAGGGCAAGAATATCGCAACGTGTAGGTAAGCTGTATTTGAGAGACGTAAAGTTCTCAGGAAATACAACCAACCTTATGAAATACATGAAATAAAACCCTGGAAGAGAACATGAAACATTCATATTAACAGTTAAAAACAACCTTATTTTATATTAACTTAATAATTTTTTAGTTTTTTATTGGTATTTTCTGATTTGATACCGAATACTGATACTCACGCGGTATCGGTACTTTGATCCGCGCCCTTTGGATATCAGGGAATCGATACTTTTCTTTCAATACTGATTCGATACCAAATATCGGGTCGAAGTCGGTATCGGAACGTCCGTAGAGCGCGCTGAGGAGCCTCCGCTGAGGATTATCAACATTCAGGCGATGAAAGTGATTTGTCAAAGCCCCGCTAAACGACTCGTTCCGGATACTCGAAATCTCCTGATATCCTTCAATTATTACATTCTTTTGATCTTCCGAGGTAATCTACCAACAATCAATCGCTAACTGATGGAATTCTTTACAAGCGCTTTTTGATGGAACTGTTGTTTAAATGGGGCAATTCCGGTTTCATTTTAAATGGAAATGAAATGTTGAGATTAACAACAAAACAATGTGGCGCTTTTAATAGTAATAAAAATTGCAATTTCTTCAGCTTATTGATTTTGGTTTGATGTTTTATCTGTGGTCTATTTTTGCAAACGTTATGGCGTCTATGAAGATGCAGAATGATTTATACGGAATCTTAATCAATACTCGTTAGTAGATGCACAATAGTCTTTAGCGTGATTAAAACTTGTAACCCTATTTTTGAGATTGAGCAATCTTCGTTTAAAGAAAAATATATTAAATGTTCTTACATTATATGCAATCACAACTCTGAAAAATCTCGAAAATGCGTTATGTTGTATAATTTTTCAGGGAAATGACGGTTCCATTTGCCTGCTGAATTTCCCCCGACCATTAGTATCAATATCAATCAATTCAGTTACGATTCGCCATCTCTGGAGACGTGATATCATCTTTTACGTTAATGGTACGTTCGTGACTGTGACTGATGTTGAAAGCGATATTGTAGAAACGTTTGCAACGGTGATAGATTTTAGTGTTGACACAGGGATGGAGAGACGTGACTGAATCAGTTCGTAATTTATGGCCTTATCATAAAGTTTGCCTTGGATAAGTGCGCAATTGTGCTCAAACAGTGGCATCGGACACCATTGACCAGCGGCGACAAATGCTGGTCCCAAACAGCCGCAGAAAGTAACTTTATTGAATCGATGGGACATGACTGGCATGCAGCCTCTTACTTTATCGCAAGACGCATACAGGTCATAGTAAATTTTATTATTTTTTCAAATGTGTAAAGTTACAAACCCAACTGTAACTAACGTTTATTAACAGTGACATGCATTTCGAATATTATGGACATGATGAACAGGAGCAAATAGCATGTGCCATCTAAGACACCACTTACCAAAACGAATAAGTGCATTAGTGTCTGGAACGGTGACGCCAGTGATGGTTGCAACCGTGACGAGTAACGGTTCCGAACAGTGACAGTTTCAGTGATGTGGACCTGATGGGACAGAAACATAGCATGTGCCATCAAGGATATCGCCACAGGAAACGTATGTAATGTTTCTGTGTTTGCATGTAACATGCTCATGCTGTGTGTGTCCCCACCCCACGCGCATGTTAGACGTAATCATTCCACGCGCACTTTTTGTTTTGTGTTCCGCAGATTTTGTTTTGCACTATTTTTATAAATAATGCACAAAGTCTATGTATGTTTGTTTAGTATCATATCCCAAATAAATAGAAATTAAAATAGTATATATTTAAATTTGACTGATTATTTTGAAATATTGTTTAAACAGTTTTGTTGTTGTTGTACAGTAAAATTAGAACTTCAAACTCTATTTAACGGTTATGGGGTTTGAGGGGTTGAAACTAATTTATTAGGAGATTTCATTTTTGGAAATTTGTTATTATTTCTCTACGTGAATTTCAATTTTCTGTGAGATTCCTGTTATTATTATTATGATTACAATGGTAATAATATTATTCAAGTAGTTTTTACTTTATAAATATAAAAGGTTTGGATAAATCAATGCTGAACGTGTACCAAATTTAGTTAGTCAGTGCTGAAAATTACTTCCTCCAGAGCAAGATTTAAGCAGTACAATTAAGGGGGCGGTCTACCTTGACAGAAAAATCTGCGTCACAGAGCGAAATAACATTGTAAAGATAGGGCTAAAGCGCGCTGAAGTACGCTTGCAGACGTTTCGTATCTGGGCGACAAAAGCTTTATTTTTTAAGATTTAATAAAAATGAGAGTGGGTTCACGCTCTTCAGAATATTTTATAGGTCTCTACATTTTTTATTTTTTTATAAAGCGTTTCTGTCGTTAGTTATGAGACTTTAAAATCTAACAAAAAACTACCTTTTTTTGAAAGATATTCACAATTCCTGTAAATAATCTGGGATAAAATCAAAAATTCTAAAAATTTAGCGACCTACAAATACACATCCTTTTTAAAATGACACCAACATATTGGAAATCATATGAAAATCCAGCGATCAATGAATAAGATACAAAACCCTGTTTTAGCGCTCGGAACTTGAGATAGACCGCCCTCTTAACACATCCTCCCGACGTAGTCGTGGATAAAATATTAAAATTACACTAGTCATAAAAAATACAAGGTTTAGCAATTATTTCGTTAATACTTACATTTATCATTTTATTAAAATTATTGTCATTGCTGCAAGCTGAAAAATACTTCTTTTAGAGCGAGATTTCATTAGTAAATTTAGCCCACCCTCCCGGCGTAGTCGTAGATTGAAATTAAAATCAAACTAGTCATCGGAAACATCAGGAATTAGTTTTCAATTAGTTTTATTAGTTTTCAAGCGATTCAATGTTTACAAAAAATAATATTTAGTTAAAATGTTTACATCGAGTTGATTGAAGAGTTTGTTGGTTTTCGCGATGAAAGTGACGTCAGCAAAACGGAGTCGGGCTCGGGTCGGGTATCAGGAAACTAGAGCATCGGCATCGGCGGTGACACTGGCAACACTGTAGTGGCGGGCGTCAGCTGTGTACAGCCTTGACCGAGCTTGCATGCAAATACAACGTTTTCCTGCCTGACTGTCAGAATGTTTCTACGAATGCCGCAGTTGAATTAAGATTGTATAGTTGCGAGAAGTGTCGTAATCCTACCGCGTAGATGCGAGTCAACATCATACATAAGATGCATTCTCTTGAGTGAAAACAGTTTCTGTTAGTTTGACTCATTGTTTAACGTTACTTTAAAGTTCAAAGTTTATAAGTTCATATTTAGCCACAAGTTTATGCGCGGTGGACTTATCGGAAAAGTTATGTCAGCTTAGTTAAATCTTCATTGGGCTTTGATAAAGATGAGTAGAATTTATTGAAAATACGTTCAGAAAAAGTTGCATTAAATTTTTTACCCCAATAGAACATTATTTTAAGAAACTATTTTGAATGAGTATTGATGGTACTTGAACTTAATAATTGCACTCGAATGGTCTAGTTGCCGTAGCTTCAAACATCGTCTTATCAGTTAATGGCCATTGAACTCAGAAGCAGTGTAGAAGTTTCTCGACATATACTATTATGCAGTTATAAGTGCACACTAAGGCACAGAGAAGTATGTTTACTTCTCTGTGACTAAGGTCTGTTATCCTAATGTCGGACACATTTCTCGATGGTGTTTTTTAAAATATTGGATGGAAAAAATATGTTATTTTGTTCTGGTAATGGGTCATTTTTTAATCGATGTGCTTATAGAAATGCTTAGAGAATGTTTAGGGCGCCTGTAACAAATAAAAATAAATAGTTGAGTAACTATTCGTAATTAACTAGACTCGTTCAACTACTGTTTTGTAAGCCGAAAACCAGTTAAATGTTTTGTAGGTTTCGCATGGTAAAGTTCTATAGAATT
This sequence comes from Flexamia atlantica, assembly GCA_035578135.1. Taxonomy (NCBI): domain Eukaryota; kingdom Metazoa; phylum Arthropoda; class Insecta; order Hemiptera; family Cicadellidae; genus Flexamia; species Flexamia atlantica. Next base: position 64,990,376 of record JAQJVK010000002.1, read on the forward strand.
CAATACAACTTCTAAAATGTTTTAACACAATCGAGTCCTTACGGGTTTTTATGTGGCCCTAGTATGTTTTCATTCAATATTCAATTATCTTTGTTCGTTCATCACTTTTTATCTTGAAATTGTGTAGGTTACCAAAGAGGAGTTGGTTGATAGATTTTACGTTTTGTCACAGAGAAAGTATGTACATATATTACACGTATATTATTCTTTTTATAAAAATCATAAATATGTAAGGAATATGAGGTTTCGTTCTCTCTGAGATTTTGTCGGAATTGACACGTTAATGAATAAGGTAGGCTATATTTGCTCGTATAAAATTATGAAACATATTTTCGCATAAACAGTGATATTCAGACATTCAGTACACCATTCTACCTAATTTCATAGAATAATGCGTCAGAATATTGTTGCCAGTCTCGATTAGATGGTAGCAGTTTTGGACAGACGTAGAGGCCAAGTAGGCCAAGGAGTTGATTACTCCGTGTTATCAGTGGCCAGATAAGCTGTGATGCCGCCGTGTAGCCTGCTACATTACTGCTAATGTCGCTCCTAGATAAGGCGGTTCTCTTGAATCCCTAGGATAATAATGAATAAAATATTTATTTTTAGTTTGTGCGCAGCTAAAAGACGTATATTTTGTGGTCATAACATGTCATGTAAATAAAAAGGAAAATTACTCTCGTGCTTTTTTACGACGATAAGCACGAAAAGATCGTGTGGTTGTTATTGACGATCACGGCTTTCTCCCGGAAAAAATAATGCGACCTTATAGTTTCATTTAGATACATTAGTTCCTAGATACGCTAATGCATATTGATAGGATATGTTGGAAAGTTCTCCCAGCAGAGGAGGAAGACAGCCCGTCAAAAGCCGATATGGCTGTTTTTAATAGCATTTTGCAGTTCTGTATGTTTCCCCCTATTTGGCTTCACCGTCTGCACTTCCTACATCTACTAAGGGCCTAGACCCCATTAAATTTTTCTTAAGAGAAACGACTGACGCTGCATGTACACTCCTTATATCCACTGACTGCAGAATAGGATGAAAGTTTCTCTTTACGCACTTCTAGAATCAATTTAACATTTGGGGGACCTTGCTTCTATAGAGAGGTGTCACTGGTGTTACGATTCCGTCAGTTCGTCACTCCGGCTTATGTCGCCGAGGCGATTACCGCCCAGTCGTCCCTGAGTGCGGCGGTGGGTGTGCGCGGCAGTGCGGCAGGAGGCCGTGCAATACACCTCCTCACCTCCTCCGGAGACCCTTCAAGCTTTAATCTAATTACATATAGTACTCTTCGACTCGATATTTAATAGTTCCTTTGGCGGAACCACAACTAGATTCATTTGCAATGTCCATATCGCATTAATTAATCGGGCCTCTCGGAGGTCGGTTTTAATTATGAAGCGAGTTGACGATGTTAAATCGAGGTTGAGACGTTACTTCCTGGTCTGCATGGAGGGCGTGCGGTTGAACTTAAGCCACGGTAGGAGTGGTAGGTTATTTGATGAGCAAACATTCAAAAACAAGATTCGGTTATTTTTTTGTGTTTTTCTTTGCTAAAGACAAAAAGCAAGCAACAGTCAGTTTGCAATTCAATTTTTATTGTTTTGAAGTGGGCGCTTCATTAAATTGTTAGCATAACGTAAACATCCCACAATCATCTTTCACTCTTCTGTCATTCATACTTGGCTTAAAATACCTACCTGGGTAGCTCGTCATTTCTAAAAATGTAATGTAATGTGATAATTTGCGAACAGTTGCTTTTCGAAGATTAAGTGATAACGCATACACGTTTGGGAATTTGCGAGTGTGGCAGCCATATGGCGGAAAATGTCATGGATATTCTAAAGTCTGCAGTGTAAGAGTACTTTATCTACGACCATTGCAATAAGCACCAATTATGGTATTACAATAAACATTATAATGATATACATTAAAACACCAAAAACCAAGCAGTACTCTAATGACGACTTTAGAGTACTGGAGTCACTTTAGAGTACTGCTTCTAGACCAATGAGAGCTCGGCATTTGACGGGAGTAGTGTCATAATAACAATTACGCAATTCGCACATCAGCTGATTGTTGCATTACGATTCATGTTTGAGTTTTCTTATCCCATCAGCTGATTGTTTTACAACGATTCATGGTTCTGCTTATTTGCCTAACCTCAAATTTTAGTTGACCTATTCCATCATTAGTAAAAGTCATGAGTTTTGTTTAACTTCGGGGGAAATTTTGTCGTATATTGTTGGTCGTAGATAAAATAGTGTATGCAACGATTGTATTATGCCTTTAAGCCACTCGTGAGATATTTAGAACACTCGCTTCGCTCGTGTTCTAACTTACATCTCACTCGTGGCTTAAAGGCATTCATTATACAATCGTTGCATAAACTACTATTATGAAGACAATGATGAATTAGCGTTTTTGTCGTACTTTGAGGACACTGTAGCAACAGAAAAGGCTTAGGACCCCTGTGTGAATTGTTTATGCAAATTTTATTTCTAAACATTTTAAATGTTCATTCATCGCGGAATCACGATTTTCGGGTATAGATATTAATTCAACTCATACATGGCTCTTTTCTTCATAAACGAAATAGACAATTATAAAGAACAGTTCAGGAGGCTAAAGAATAATGAATAAGAAATAGACAAGGTTTTTAAAACGCATCTTTTACTATATTCCTAATCAAGGCAAGATCAGTCATTCTTCATTTAATGTGGCGCATTTACATCTGGCGTAAAATGGACAGTCGGGCAAAGCAGAAGCCACCAGCTGATAACCGCAGTTCCCGCCACCGGAACTGCGAGATAACGCGCAGAGCCACTTCCGGCGAGGCGCGGCGGGAATCACGGTCTGGTCTGTTATCATCTCCGACACTTGTTATGATAGAGACGGTTCGATGTTAGTTTTCACTCGTGTAGCAACTATGCTCAGACGTTCGACTAATTACTTCGTTTGAAAAGTCATACCAGGAAATACTAAATCATATTTTGACAGCAGTTGAAAGTACGGACTACTAATTTGGCTCTAGTTCAAAGTGTATCAGTGTGATCTTCAAAATAACTGGCTATAATATTTTCTATATTTTATTCTCCTTTATTTTTATATTTACGATTTAAAAATTGAAGCTGATTGTCATGACATTTTTTGACGGCCACAGTGCAAAATAGAAATTCCCAACCTCTTTTATAGTGCGAGTCGAATGACGTGATCCAGTTCGTCCATAAGACTTAAAAAAATTAAACGATGGGCTTACTACGAGCTGGGCCTCGTAATTTGACTCGACTTATACAGTTCTATCACTATTCCAAAAAGTCAGGCTTTGTAACTGACATTGTGTATTTTTATTTAAGTACACAGAAAAAATACATTATTTGCTGGAACAACAAAACATTGGTAAACCGAGCAATAAGCGTTGGCAAATATACAACCTGCATTGGTTTACCAATGTCATTTGGTTGAAACAGGGACAGCAGTTTTAAATTGTAGGAACGACCATAACATTGGTGATCAAGAATAACAAAATTAGTGTTAAAACCTTAAACTTCCAATATATTTTAAGTACAATGCACATTGGCATTAATAGTAAATGTGTTTTTAACAAAGTAGTATTAGTAGCCTAAATCCATAAAATAATTTTGGTAATTTCGACAAAACCATTTGTTGTATCAGCAAATAAATTGGTAAAAGTCGCTCAACAAATGTGGTTTTGTTGATTTCACCAATGTATTTTTTACTGTGTAGTGATCTTTCTCAACAGAACCGCTGAATACACTTTTGCTCCGGGTCCAGTTTTTAAATGTTTACTTAATTCAAACTTTAAGCGATATTTTGATACTTGTCGTTTCCGTTCGCCGAAATGTGACACAGAACGTCACGGTAATACAGTCACGTCGCGGCCGGGTCGCGATTCACGTCACATACATCGGCGTATCCCCGGCATCAGCGCGTACACTGGCCGTACGTGCGACGGCGGCGGCCGCAGCAAACTGTAGTTGTACTGGGAAATGCACCAGCCACTGATTGGATCATATTGAACGCACTACCAATTTAAAATTAATTTATATAATCGGTTCAAACCGATTTTAATCAGTTGATCCAATTCGGATGGTAACAGAATTATTGAGGATTTTGTTGGCACCATTGAAGATTGCTTTGTTATTTGTTGGTGGTAATGACATTTATTTATATTCAAACGTATATTACCAATTTATTTAACATAGATTGACAACCTTATATTTTGCATAGGACAATGCTATTGATAGTAAAACAATAATTCAGAATTCGCCTTATAAAAATTAATCAGTTTTACTTATACAAACAATTTATAAAATTGCATATCTGTAAGACAAAAGAGACCAGGTTCAGTTTCGTTTTTGGTAGCAGTAAGCTGTCATATTTAATGAATAATTCAATTTTAGCCTATTTCAATATTTTTGTTACATAGGTTTTTAAAGTATTATTAAATCTGTATTACAATTCTTAAATTTTGGCAACGACATGATAGTTGCTAGTATTTAGCTACCATATTTTCTAAGCTTGAATTGAATATTTTATCAGAATGCTTCAACAGTTTGTAACGTCAACATCAATTCTACAAATTTTAGCGATGACACTGAACGTAATGAAATAAAAGGACAATTCCATTAAGAACGTATCGACATTGACATTAGAGAAAATTGTACCGGACAAACATAGTGAGCGGAGTGGACAGCGTAGGTTCAATTATCGAGAGTAATTCAATAATTCCAGCCGGCCTAACAGCAGGTGTACACGGGTGGTCAATATGCAATACAGCGGAGTGGCCGCTCTGTGCATGCGATGCGACGATAACTCGGCCGATGCGACCGCAGATGGCACTGCGGGGTTTTCCTCGTGCAGTGAAATATAAAAGCTTTTAATTTAATCGGAAAACCATTAGGGACTGGTTATATACGGAATGCGAATTACAGTACTCACTAAATTATATTATTCAGACGATTAAGTTTAGGCTTTTCATACTTTTGAAAAAACAATTTCTTCATTTTCCCTCACCTGTGATGTTTAGACGCTTTTTTCTCCTTGTAATGGGTGAGTAAAGTAATTTGTCTCCCAGCGGGAGTAAAGTGATTATTTTGTCTCCCGGCGGGAGACAAAGTAAACCCGTAAGAATAACATTGAAATCAATAATTCAAAACATTAGAGCGCCTGTAAATTTCCACGCACACATGCGAAATTAACAGAACGAAATAAAATGGATATTTATTTTGATTGCTTACTAAGTTAATAAAATAAATTGTTATGAACAGGATATGCATTATTGCAGGTCGGGAAAAATGTTGTTTGTATTTCGAGAGTAAAGCACTCTCTCAACACTCAAATAATTGCTATACAAGAACATAAGACACTTAACGTGCCATAAATTATGTTATGTTCTGATAATAGAAGAAATGCTGTTCATTGGAACCTTTTAATTTTTTAAATAGTTTTATTGATAACAATGAACTTTGTTTCCTGCGATAAGGGTAGGTAGGAAGTCATTAGAGAGAGGAAATTGAATTCTTAACGAAAATGTAATTTACCCTATCGCGATGGCCTTATTTTCTCTAAACAAAAACTCAATTCCCATTTTATATTAAAGAACACTTTAGACAGCCGGGCCCTGTAACACGTTTTGGAATAAAGGAGAGTAGAACGGGGAGTAGAATGTTTTGTGATTAAAAATACACCGTTTGTTTACAGTGTTATTTTAATTTTAACATGCGTGTTATTTAACGTTATACCGAAAATATAAATCCGGCATTCCTTCTCACATCTTTTGATATAACAATTTATTGGGAGGTGGACAAATTACCTGTAGTTTCTTCAGTTGAGGATAAGGCTGAAGTAAAATAATAAGGAACATTTTGAAATAATATTACGTAAGCTTTGTTTTCAAATTTCTTATCATCAAAACAATATTTATCTTATCTTGCGCTAAGGTTGAACTTAAGACCCTCAGACGTGAACAATTACAACAAAGATGTAACGTGCATCTCTCTTCTCTAGATAAAGTCGACTCTGCATCTCCTGCCGACACGTTAGAAACGGTAAGAGGCGTTAAAGAATTGTGAACCAACTACTTGTTCGATTTGGAAGAAGATTCAAACAATTGTAGATTGTTTAGAAGTGTTCATTTAATCCGAAAATTTATAAAACACGACGGTGGTGTGAGCGAATAATAAATATTTGCATTTATATTACACTTTGGTACAAATGAAATCGGGAAAATGAAAAGCACCGGCGGCGTGTGGACATTAGTTGGGGTGTGAAAATGTTCTCTCGGAGAATCTCTCCCAGCGTTCGTTTAGTTCAGCGGTCAGTTTCACTCGAGGCTTGATTTTACCGGACTTGGCGTTTCTCGACACGAATTCGCGTCGAGTTTTTATGAGCTGCTGCTTTACGAGGTTAATCAACGTTATGGGAGTTTGCCAGAATTTTTTATTTCACATCGACGGTTAAGAATCTAATTTACCTCCCATTGCTCGTTAGAGAATAATTGCGTTTTCTTTGGCAGTGGATATGTGGGCATTACGTACCTATGAGTCTTGCAATATGTGTAAATAAAAAACTAAAAAAACTGGGTTAGATAACTTTTACAAACTCTGCGTAATATATCAAGGAGCTGTTAAGGAATGATTGAGGGATTGGAAGAAAGTTATATGACACACATAAATTGAACAAAAATGTTATGTATCAAACTTGTTTCAGTGAATTGAGGCGATTCCTATCATTAAAAAAACAATCGGGTGAAATTCGTCAAGTCCAATACAGCCTCGGTCGTCTAGGTCCGATACTAGAAGTCTGTTCCTGACAGACAAAGCGATATACGATAAATATGAATCGATTTAGTGTTCTGACGTGATGGGATTGTGATGTCGTAGACCAGGATTACGGGATAAAGATCTCTGGAGCGAAGATTACTCGGTTGTGATCGAGTTCTTGTTACACAGACAGCTAGTCCTGATGGGTGGGGTAAATCGTAGATTCGTGTAAACGCAAGTTGGTTTTTAGTACGTCACTTCTGTTATAAATGAGTCAATTTCCAACACAGAATAGTTGTCCCATAATCTAATTTAGTAATTTAGTCTCCTGATCCCTGATACACATAAGCTCATCAGCTGATATGAAAGGATGCTTTATTCAAATTACAGTTGGCTCCCGATCCTAATACAGACGCTCCTGTTACCTCGATATCTATAGCCCTATGGTCAGGCACAGATTGGTCGGGCTCAACTGATGCATTGCCGTTTGCCCCTGGTACAGGTTGTCCTGTTACCCTGATACCCAAAACCCTTATTTCTGCCACAGATTAGTCGGCAACTAATTCATCAACAGTTGGCTCCTGATTCCTTTAGTCCTTTTAGCCTGGTACCGAGCCCGTTCCCTCGCTTCTGATACCCTCATAACTACAATATTTATTTCTGGCTCAGATTAGTCGGCAAATAATACATTATCGTTTGCTCCTGAAACTGACGGCCTTTGTAGCCTGCTACCGATAACCTGGTATCCACAGTCCTTATCTCTGGCATAGATTAGGTTAGTCAGCAAGTGATACAATACTTGGCTCCTGATACAGACAGCCACGTTGTCCTGTCACCCTGCTACCGAGCCGCTCCGCCGGCACCTGATACCCTGATCCCGCGGGTGAGCGACGGTTTCTCCGTGATGAGCGCCGCCGGTCTCAGTGAAAGGTCGCGGAGGAGAAAGTGCAGTAATGGCCCTGTCCGGCCTGCGGTATCTTTGCATCTTTTCAAGTTTGACATTTAACTCTCGTTTTCAGCTCCAGACGGCCGGGAGTCACAGCAGACATGACCGTTAAGTTTGAAAGAACATTGTGATTCCCACGACTGTTTTGTACGATTTTTGTAATGCCAAATGGATGGAAATTTCGGAAATAAAAAATATAAACGCACACAAGAAGGTTTACTGAGATTATAGAGCACCCGTGATCCCTCGCAGATGTAAATGAAACGTTCAGTAAATAAAAACATGCTGTGGTTAAGGAAATATGTGATTTATTTAGGTGTTGAAAAAAGTCACTTTTCATCTGGCTTATACGTCTGAAAAGCAAGCAAGTAAGATCACTAAAATCTGTTTATTCGGTTTATTGACGTCAAAATGTGGTTATGTAAGCATCGTACAACTGTCAAATTATCCACGTGGTGTGCACGTGAACAAATATTTAGATTGCTTATAGGTAAATTATTGCCATCCGTGTGCAAATTACATGCTCTCCATGCATAACAGAGAATCACTTGTCGCACTGATGTTTTAGGTTGACTTTAAAAAGAAGTTGTTAGAAAATTGACAAAGTCAGACAGAAGCTACTCTATCATGTAAATATGCATTTTTCATTTTCAATCCACATCGTCTTTGACGAGCACCGTAGCGAGTTATGTTTATTTTGTACAAAGAGAAGGTGCACTTAACATCGCTTCGGTTTGTTTGAGGTTGCCAAAATCATTCTGGAACGTGTGTTTTGAATATGAAGTACAGTAGAGCGAGTGTTCAAAATAAAAGTACGGGAAATAATAATTCGCATTTTAATGTTTTGTTATTGTATAAAGTTAAGAAATATTTTATATAGCTGAATAATGCGGCTATAATAACGGTGGCTCGTCCTGCAATCCAGCTACTTGGAGGTCGCGGATGAATTGTGGATAGTTATGAGCGATGGCTTGTGGATAAGGTGTTACTTAGTGGGGATTAACGTCCGCATTACTGACTACTACGTTCATAAGACCGTCCTCAAAACTAGGCCAGTTCGTAACATGTAAACCAGGCAAAGTTGTGGTTCGGACCCCACGTTAAAATGTAGGTCCCATAGTTGTCGTTGGCTGTTGGGCTATTAATTAACAGTTCTGTCTAAGGAACAAGTCAGCCATAGTCAGTAACAAGACTACAAGATCGCGCCATAATCATCCTTCACTCATCTGTCATTCATACTTGGCTTAAAATACCTAGATGGGGAGATCGCCATTTCAAAGTAATGTATCTAATGTATTTAATGCGATAGAATCGTTACTGAAAGCGCATTTTCAGGTTGATGTTCCTTCATCCCGCCTTTATACTAGACGCGTGTTACGAGTCGGGTCAAATGACGTGGCCCCGCCCGCCTGTAAGATATTGCGCTTACGTCGAAGGCCTGGGCCACGTCAGCGGCTCGCCCTGTACGCCCCGTGCGTTCCCATAACTGGATCGGTGAACTGGTCCGAGCCCGGTGAATCACTGCATCGGCATGCATTAGCACTGCACTCAAGTCGCTGGTACCTAAAACCGTTGGGTCATCGAGCTTGTCCTGATATTAATTTGTTGTCATCAATTAATGTAATTCAGTTTTTATCACAAAGTTCTCGAATTTTATATGATTCCATCTACACCATTGCTCTATTTTAAATTTTAGATTCAGTTCCATTGTTAAGTGTGTGTCCAGATCACGAAAGGTCCACTTTGATTGAGACGCTTGATTTCAAGTGTTTGTCCATCTGAAAACTATCATAGGAGACGTAAAAAATCACCTAGTAAGCATTTGAGGCAAATAAAAATGATAACATTTTGTTTAACTATGTTCAACAAACAAATCAATTTAAATGACGTATACATGCGTACCATCGGTACATCGATGATATGTACTTACACTTATGATCAACCTTAAGGCATTGTGTTTGTAGATTTATGCCACGACATTTTGTGTATTTTAAGGTTTGATACATATATTTTAATATGTTAAAATATATGTCTTGGCAATTTATCATTGATGTACAATCTTAAAATTATTTTAAAATATACCGCTTAATGATTTGATACGCTTGATTACAACTACTGTACCTGTGCTGTATCTCTAAAATAATAGTTTTTACAAAAAACAGCCTAGTCTAAAAATAATGTAAAATAATTTTTTGATATTAATTCAATGAAGTTGTTATAAAACTGATACATTTAAACACTGTTAACTGTAAACATAGTGAAGGGCGTAACAAATGTTCCATGTGTTAAGGTCAACCAAGACTGCAGCAGTATATCAAAATGATAAGCTCCCCGTCCCCTGCCTCGCTGGCGGGGAGCGGCCGTCATCTGGGGCACGATCATCTTCGTTCCGTTCGATAATTCATCTTAAAACAATATTTATCGCTGTTCAACAAATATATTTATGCAGCTTGATAGTTTATTTTATAGTATTGAAATAATGTAACTAATAATGCTCCTCTCCTAAATTTTTTTAAATATTTGTAGTATTTTTCTCAATTGGTTAAATACTTTGAATGTCTTTTGATTAACGTTTCATTCACAGAAGTAAATTAGAGTGATAACCAGTTTTATAATTTGAAAAATGTATTTATATCTAAAATCAAACGTACATGTTTTATGCCTAAACCAATTTTTGTTTAAACCATAAACAAATGGATTAAAACCATTGTTTTAAACCATGTTTTGTTATCCTGCCTCCCCCCTCCCCCCCCTGGACTACGCGTTCCAATTTCCTCACTTAATACTGAACACATGAAAATATAAGATTCCTTTTAACGTTCGACTAAAATACTATTTATATATTTTCCCCTGCCAACTCAGGTCAAGTTTTGAAGGCTAATTTCGACCGTACGATAAGTCTACCGAGAATACCATACATTTTAATGATTTAACGTTACTTTCGACTGCTAGTTCGATAACTTTTATCACTTCTTGGAAGATACTTTTTACTTATAGTACAATTACTTTTGATGACTAAGATAATTTTCGGCAGCTCATCATACGATAGTTGTGTACTGCTGCGTATATAAAACATCACAACTATTTCGACTGCTTGTACGATAACTTTTATCACCTCTTGTGAGATAATCTTTTACCGATAGTAGGATAATTTTAACCTATATTACAATAATGTTATACTGATAGTACGATATTTTTTGACTGCTCATACGATACTTCTTGTTTATCGCGCGTGTACATTACAAGTTGAACGATAATCGCCCCGGCCTCTGTGTTTTGACTGATAGTACGATAAGATTCGGCCGCTCAAACGATATTTGTTTATGGGCATCGGGGACGTCAGTCTTCCCGGCCCCTGCGTTTTGACTGATAGTACGATAAGATTCGGCCGCTCAAACGATGTTTGTTTATGGGCATTGGGGACGTTAGTCTTCCCGGCCCCTGCGTTTTGACTGATAGTACGATAAGATTCGGCCGCTCAAACGATGTTTGTTTATGGGCATTGGGGACGTTAGTCTTCCCGGCCCCTGCGTTTTGACTGATAGTACGATAAGATTCGGCCGCTCAAACGATGTTTGTTTATGGGCATTGGGGACGTTAGTCTTCCCGGCCCCTGCGTTTTGACTGATAGTACGATAAGATTCGGCCGCTCAAACGATGTTTGTTTATGGGCATCGGGCAAGTTAGTCTTCCCGGCCCCTGCGTTTTGACTGATAGTACGATAAGATTCGGCCGCTCAAACGATGTTTGTTTATGGGCATCGGGCAAGTTAGTCTTCCCGGCCCCTGCGTTTTGACTGATAGTACGATAAGATTCGGCCGCTCAAACGATGTTTGTTTATGGGCATTGGGGACGTTAGTCTTCCCGGCCCCTGCGTTTTGACTGATAGTACGATAAGATTCGGCCGCTCAAACGATGTTTGTTTATGGGCATCGGGCAAGTTAGTCTTCCCGGCCCCTGCGTTTTGACTGATAGTACGATAAGATTCGGCCGCTCAAACGATGTTTGTTTATGGGCATCGGGCAAGTTAGTCTTCCCGGCCCCTGCTTTTTGACTGATAGTACGGTAAGATTCGGCCGCTCAAACGATATTTGTTTATGGGCATCGGGCAAGTTATCTTCCCGGCCCCTGCTTTTTGACTGATAGTACGATAAGATTCGGCCGCTCAAACGATATTTGTTTATGGGCATTGGGGACGTTAGTCTTCCCGGCCCCTGCGTTTTGACTGATAGTACGATAAGATTCGGCCGCTCAAACGATATTTGTTTATGGGCATTGGGGACGTTAGTCTTCCCGACCCCTACGTTTTGACTGATAGTACGATAAGATTCGGCCGCTCAAACGATATTTGTTTATGGGCATCGGGCAAGTTAGTCTTCCCGGCCCCTGCTTTTTGACTGATAGTACGGTAAGATTCGGCCGCTCAAACGATATTTGTTTATGGGCATCGGGCAAGTTAGTCTTCCCGGCCCCTGCGTTTTGACTGATAGTACGATAAGATTCGGCCGCTCAAACGATATTTGTTTATGGGCATCGGGCAAGTTAGTCTTCCCGGCCCCTGCTTTTTGACTGATAGTACGGTAAGATTCGGCTGCTCGTACGATATTTGTTTATTGGCACGTTAAATGCCCCGTTCCCTGTGTTGCGGGCGACGCCACGGCGGGCGGCGGGTTATTTGCGGGTGTCGGCCGAGTGCGGGTTATATTTAGTGACTCCCACACTGTGTGGTCACCCTCCCTCCCGCCGAGGAATCCCTCTCTTTCATGATTATTTCCGACCGTTATTGTCTCCGCGAATGAATTGTGTAGTAGACCGTGTTGTCGTAATGGGTGGTAATTTAGAGTAATTGGGGAATTTCGGGTGAAATCTGAGGGGAAAGTAGGATGGAATTAAAAGTTTATGGTTGTAAACAAATTTGTTGATATGAAAAGTTCAAAGGCCCTAGGGTAGTTGGAAACATGGTGGAACGATGAGGGAAGTGTTTATTATTTCTTGGTCACCGTCGGTTATATTTTTGACGGCCAGAAAAATAATACTTTTGGTATTTTTGAAATTCCGAGTGTTTTATGATTTTTATAGCAACAACTTAAATACGGTTTGGCTGAGTTATTTTAGTATACTTTATGTATTTGCTAGAAGTTCTTTGAAGCATTCTCACCATTGACATATGACTTTTTGATGAAGGTAAAACACATTAGTTAATTTGATCGAGAAAGTTATGAATAATTCTAGATTAAACCTCCACAACCATTATTTATAAAGACTACAGTAGGCTAATTAATTAAACAAATCCATTTAATCCTTCACAGAGAACTTAGAAATACGTTACTAGTTATTTACATTTTATTTGAGGAAAGGATACATTTAATAATTATAACAAGTGTCAACAAATTGGAACTGTTTAATGACGTAAATTCGATTTGCAAGAATGTTACCAACAGATAAATAACCCCCAGTGTTTATAATAGTATAGACTGGTTATGTACGATATCATAAAACACGGCCAGCTGGGAAATCCCACGTTATTGCTATGTTCATTGTTTATTAGATAACCATTCAATTATGAGAGCTTATTATCCTGAGGTATTGTTTAAAGTTTTATTTATTTAATTGGCTTTGGATTAGCAACCTCAGGGGACGAGAGTGGGTTCAATTATTGTCCCTTCTCATTTGATTTCATGACTCTATCTTTGATTTAATTAAATATTTTACTACATTTATCTATATTTTACCATAATGTATGTTGTGTTTTTCTTCTTTAAAAAAATGCTTGATTCGATTGATTTACCTCATTAACTGTTGATACATTTGTTAGCAATCTCAAAGATAGTACATTTCCAGTTTGATGTTGCTGATAGCCTATCTCTTTCAAACTTCAAACCTCCAGGCGCAGGGGTGCCTACAGGGGGGGATTATGACGCCAATGGCGTCATAGAATTTTTTGGGGGGGGATTTTTTTTGTTTTGTTTACTGTACGGGTAAAACGTACTGCTACTAATTTTTACCAACAAATCGTCAAAAATAAATTAATTGCATTGAAATGTATACAGTAATTACTTTTTACCGGTAAAAGTGGCAACACAAAAAAATCTTCATTAAGTCATATATAATGGCAAAATGAACGATTCCCCCCCAATACAGCATTGACGTTTTAAGATTATTTTTAGGGAGAAAGGTTGCGTTGAAATGGACAGTTACTTTTTAGCGGGGAAATTGAAAACTGGTAACACAACAAAGTATTCAATCGGTCACCTTATAGCAACTTGATTCCCCCTCAATATAGCTTTGACGTTATAAAGATTTTTTTTTTGGGGGGGGGATGGGTGTGTTTAAATGAACAGGTCCTTTTTAGGAAGAAAATGAAAAAATGGTAATACAACTAAAACTTCAATCAGTCAACTAATAGCAAAACGAATTATCCCCCCTTCCGTGTAGCCTTGACGTTTCACAGGTTATTTCTAGAGGGAGACTTTGAAAAGAACCATCACATTTTAGAGGGGGAAAAGTAAAAATGGTGTTAAAGCAAAATTTTAATCGGTCATCCATTAGCAAAATTAATTGTTCCCCCAATATCGCGTTGAAGTTTTAAAGATTATTTCTAGGAGCGAGGGGGGCGTTAAAAAGTTTTTAAATATTTAGGAGCAGGGGATTGTAAAATTGTAAAACTTAAATTTAAAAATGCAGTAATAACAGCTTCATGACAGAATGACATATTTTCCCAAAAAAGAATGAAATAATTCTTAATTTAGTCCACTAAATTATCGTCCAGCTACGTAACGTGGAATGAACTCACAAAAATTCAGAATTTTAGTGCTTTTTGTAAGTGGGAAAAACTTTGGATAGTGGATAGTAGCAGGGTCAGTTGTTGTGGGTGTTGTTATGTTGACATTATACATTAGCTGAAATGGCGACCTACCCAGGTAGGTATTTTAAGCCAAGTATGAATGACAGATGAGTGAAGGATGACTGTGGCGCGATCTTGTAGTCTTGTTACTGACTAAGGCCGACATATTCCTTAGACAGGACTGTTAATTAATAGCCCAACAGCCAATGGCAACTAAGGGACCTACATTTTAACGTGGGATCCGAACCACGATTTCGCCTCGGTTAACAATTTACGAACTGGTCTAATTATGAGGATGGTCCCATGAACGAGTACTCAATAGTGCGGACGTTAATCCCCACTAGGGAACACCGCGTCCACAAGCCATCACTCATAACTATCCACAATTCGTGACCTCCAAGTAGCTGGATTACAGGACACGCCACAGTCCCACATAATGTTGTCAAGTTGCCTGCTGTATAGGCCTACATGTGATGGGTGTTTATGATTAAGGGTTAGATCATTGCCTTGTAGTACAAATGAGAGCGTCAGTCGTGTATTGGGACAGTGGTTTAGTGAACGGTTCGAGTAAGCTTATGACAGAAGGAAATATTGACTTTTTTGGAGGTAGCTACCTAATGTCCTCATTTACGTATTTTAGTATTTGTGATAAGACGAAATGCCTCGAGTTTTCGGCCAAGGCTCAAGAATGGTAAAAGGCTACACTTGTCATCTTCCCCCAGACGATGTTCCGGAAATAACTGATGACTAATAAAATCAAAGTTTAATAAAAATAATAATTTTTAAGTAATTAATATTATTAACTTTTAGTCAGGAAAATGTTTAAAATTTGAAAGTGATGTAACTTAAAATAATTATCCCAGATTATTTTAATGTCCTCTAGTTAAATAGGATGTCATAAATATGTGTTGTGCGGAGGGGGGGGATATTCGATAGATTCTGGAAAATTTTGGGGGGATTGGCGTCATAGCTCTTGGGGGGGATCGGCACCCCTGTCCAGGCGTTCCTCTTAATGAATTGAAAAAGCTTATAACGTTATTTTTTAGACTCGGTTAGCATATCTGAAATATTGTATTAATCTTTCAGATTTCTTAGTTGCTTACGTTTCGTGGACCAAAAGAAAATTTATGTCGGGTAAAACTAAATCGGCCTTGAAAATTGTTGCAAAAAAATCTGTCGATTAATTGCTGTTTACACAATTTTATCGTCGACTCAAATAACCGTTGAGTGTCGGGGTTCTGTCGAAAGTACGGACATTGATCCTTTACCACCGATAAGTTTTACGTATTTAATTTAATAATAGCACTGCTATAGGAATTTAAAACATTTTAAATAAAATGCATGACACGGTATTATCTCTCGGTTTAGTATACGTACAGCGCAGTTCATTGATTTACTGTTAAACGCTTGAACAAACGTGTGACGTCGTATTTGTTGTTTGGGTTCGGAGTGCCTCCAGCCACGTCTGCCACCTGCAGCTGAGCAAAGAGCGCTACGGAGCATTCAGTTTGAACGACGTGAAGGTGGCAGCACTGGCGTCATCGGTACGTAATTGTACGATTGTGTTGGCAGCGGATGTTGAATGACGGGTGTGTGGCTCAGGTAAACACAGAGCTTGTGGGACCTACGGATATTCCTCAGGCAATAATGTTACATGTAATAAAGGATTATACACTTAGCAAAGAATAAGCTGAAGATCAGCTTTCATTGGCTTGCCAAAACTTGGAGACATAAAAGTATTGAAATAATGAAGACACATAAATAAACATAATTCATCGCCTCCTATTAATAAAATTGATACTTATAACATTAATTAATTGGTGTTATTAAATGAAACTCCATTTTAACACCGTCATTATACGACTATTAATAGTAGCCTACAACACGAATCTTAGTAAGTTATGTTACGACACTTTAAGTTTACTTAACATTTACTTAACAAACTGCCGTGTTCTTTAGTTCTTTAGAAAACTTGGATATTTCTTAGATTCAAATTGAAATAATAACAGTTTTGTTACTTTTATTTTTTACGGCAGTTGGTGTAATCGTGTATAGTTCTAGCGGGTGTAATTTAATTCAGAAGACCTTCGCAATTCCGTTGACCTTAATGACCGATATCACACGAGAGAGACAGAGACAGAGACAAACGTCCGCGCGAGAGACAGACGTCGCTGTCTGCTATCTGTTATCAGTAATTGGTTCCCAGAACCGCCGTTACCGACAACGTGAGCCGATAACGTTAACGTGCTTGTTGACGGTCGTTATCGACCACACGGCTAATGGACGATCAGGGGGTGTCTTCGCTGGTCTGTTGGCTTCTATCTTCCTACCTACTTCCTCTTGTTTCCAACTCTATTGGTACTATCTGGAATTGAGAGGTGAATAGAATAGTTGGGGTAAAAAAATAATGAACGTAAAACGGTTAAATCAGCTGATTTTCTACTTTCAGCACAATTGTTGAAAAATACCGTTTAAACGTTTCTTGTATTGTTTTACCGTGAATGGCAAAGACTCCCTAGTGTTTGGTGGTATTATGGATTATGGAGTAGCGTACAACCGATTGAAACTGGATTTGCACGGATCGAACCTGTGTAAGTGATCCTCACTCGTGGCGAACGCAAGTGACAGTTTGTTGACAGCTCGTCACTTATAAGCGATGATACTGATCCCTCTCCATGAACAAGTGCAAGATGCAAAAATTCCAAGTTATGTTTCCTCTTTATACCTAGTTACTAAATTTGCGGCCCTGAAAGTGCCCTCTTACTGGAAAACAAGATTTTTCGCTGCCTTTTTAGTATAAGCGCAAAAAAATTTTCATTAATGACTAATTGATTGACATATAGGTTTTTCTGGATTCTGGGCGGTACAGGTTTCTATGCAGTTATTATTTATGTAACTATATTAAAACGTAATATGCTGTTTTTCATAATTACAATCATAATTACAAATTAATAACTCTACCTGTACCATTGTCCATCAAAGGCGAGGAAGGCATATTGACTTTCTGTTAGTGTTAAAGTTTGACACTCTTTGCTCAGTTAGAATAATCTCCACGTTGAGGGTTTTTTAGCCGAAGTAATTTTTGGATTTCATATAATTACCACCAGGGCCGGCCCCAGGTAGGGGCAAGCGGGGCAGCTGCCCAGGGCCCCGCGCTTTTGGGGGCCCCGCGCTTTCGAGAACCCTGCACGAAAAATCTTCACTATCAAATTAAAATGATATATGGTATTTTATATGTTTCAAAACTTGATTTAAAACGTTGATAACACGAAAAGTGCAAATTCAGATATAGTAATATAATTGGATTGGCAATGGTGGGTCCTTTCTTACGTTATCACTTCGGTAGACGACGGGCTGTGGAAATCTCGGGAAACAACTTCAGCCGTCTGCTGCGGCTGAGCGCTGAGCGGCAAGTGGTTTGCGCCAGCGCGCGATGTTGTCGTCTATCTTTGAGTTGACTATCAGTACGACTTGCGCGCTGATGTGTTTTATCGTGACTAAGTAATGTTTTTACAAAAGCGAAAATGAATGTCCAATTGTTACCTGAACGTGCTGGTTATTGGAATGATCTTAGATACGAATTTGCTGAAAGAAAGACAAGAAAATTTGTCTTATATTAATTGGATTGAAATAAACAAATTACCATTGAAACAAGAAGTATCCTTTAATTCCGATTTAATATCACAGTAGGACTGATTTTGTAATCAATAATATTGTTGTTGTGCAATATTACAAAATATTGCAGGAGTACATTTCGCAACAAGGGCGAAAAATTGAGGTCCCTATCGTACTTTTGTTTGTTGTTTTTTCGTCACAATCAAATAAATATGGCCATAATGCCCGATAACAATGTATGCCTATAATTTTTTCTATATGCTTTAAAATTCATATTTTTTCGTTATTAGAGTAATTATTAAAAAATAAAAGATTAGCAATAACGCAATCCATTGGAATGTAGACTGAAGCGCTAAGCGCTTTAGGCCTACACTACAACTTACTCGCCTACACAACGGCTTTAAAGGGCCCCGCAACTCAGATCGGCCCGGGCCCCGCATCAGCTAGGGCCGGCCCTGATTACCACTGTGTAAGCACTCTGATTTTATTTTACTGTTAAATATGCCTTTCTTTTGGAAGAGCCCAGTCGCAAACTCAAGACATTGTGAGAGACCCTCAGATGAAACACTCAATACATCCACGTGAAATCGACTCTTCGTTCATGGTTTTTCTTAATAGAACCCACAGAAAATATGTTGAAATCTATTTCAAAAATAGTTATTTTATTTAAATACATCCAAGCAGCTCTGTGGGCCGGGTCGGCGCCGGATGCCACCATTATGTTATCAAGAGGTGACCTAGTCGGGCCGAGGGCTCTTGTAACTTCCCAGACGTAACTTCAACTCGCGACTCCTCTCCGTCGTCGAGGGGCTGTAGTTTTTGTAAATGTTGGTAGTTTATACTCCAGTGTCAGGATTAAATAATAAAGAAAACTGTGGAATAACGACGCGCTGAGCTGTATAGGCTATAACTCTAAAAATATTTTTGAAAAAAGAATATGACCGACCATGTTAATTATTGTGGACAGCCTCTATTAATTTGGCTTGTGATTTTCAAAAATGACATTTGTTCTCCTCTTTGATAGGGTATTTTTAATATATTTGCATTCTATTTCAACACCTTGATATTGGAAACAGCACATATGAATAGAATTTCGTCCGAATTATTGTGGCGAGAAAACTCCCCCGATAAGTATAATCTGGATAGAAATCCGGATAATCTTATAGTATTATTATTACCAAATCGAGAATTTTTTTTTTTAAATTTTATAACTGTCGATCAGTTAGTTGTGGACTACTAATTTACGTCAGTCTCATAAAAATAAGATTATTCTTTAGTATAGCCTAAGTTAAAATTTGTTGCAGATTCTTTATAAAAAAGAACATGGCTTTAATATTTTAGGAATCGTAGATCTTACGTGTAGTAAAAACCGTAGGGATATAAAATTAAACGAAAATATAAATAAATAGTAACATAGTAACATAGTTAGTAGTGAATAAAATAGTAACATTTAATTTGTTTTACCGAACTGGGATTAAGGAACTTTCAAGCTGTCCCGAACAGGTCGCTCCCTTTTTAGTAACACAAATTTCAAATTGCCGTTTTCTTAAGATAAACATAAAAGGTTAAATTAATTATATTAGACAACTCGTAGTCAACAACAACGCGTCAACGTTCAGGGCAGCGGCACAGAACACGACGATAAGTGCGGTCTCCCCACAGGTTCGCGGTGGACATTTACCGAGCCAGTGCAGCGAAGATGCCCAAGTCTAACATAGGTCTGGGCTCGACGCTGAAGCGGACCAAGCAGCGGTGGATCCGCAAGTCGCTCGTGGCCCTGGGTCTGCTGCCGCGCCACGGTAAGTCGCAACGTCACGTAGAGTCCGTGTCGAACAACGTGGCCCAGCTCGTAAGCCCATAAAATTAACATTGACCTTATGGTCGGGCTGGGCCGAGTTGTTTGGCTCGGACTGTAACTAACTGGTCGGGGTACTAACATCTAGTGGAGCGTTAGAAGTATAGGCCGATTCAAGTAATAAGGCCCACTCCGTCCGTAAGACTAATGTTAATTTTAGCATTGGGCTTATGGACGGCGTGGGCCGTGTGTTTTGATTCGAACTTTACAAGCCTGCAGTTGGACATGTAGTCATAGCAGGACAGCTTTGTTTCAGGTAGTTTCTGTTCAGGTTGGACCCGTGAAGTCATCTGGTGGCGGAGACTAAATCAATGAATTTAGCAGGCTGTCTATCTGCTTCCATGAATATAGCAGGCTTTGTATACTAGACCCGTTAAGTTAGCAAGTTGCGTAGATTGGACCAATGAATTTAGCAGGCTGTTATCTGGACCAATGGAGTTAGCAGGTTTCGAAGATTGGACCCGTGAAGTTAGCAGGCTGCTTCTACTGAACCCGTGAAATTAGGATGCTAAGAATACTGTACCCAGGCTGCGTAGATTCAACCAGAGAAGTTAGCAGCCTGAGAAGGCTGGGCCCTGAAGTTTGAATGCTGCGTTGACTGGATCAGGGTTGTTTTGCAGTTAGCGTAATCTATTTGTTGACTCAGCAAAATTATTATGCCCTAATAAGTCCGTTGAGTTCTTGAATCAGCCCTTTGGCAGCCTTGTGCAAACTCAACATTGATTTATTTGATCTAGGTTCTTAATAATTCTGTCTAGATTTTGATGATATTGGCCAGGTTATTGCCAGGATCGCTAATACCTGATTAAAAGCAACTAGCCCTCCTGCCTCGGCTCTCTACTTTAATTAGAATCTCTTGTTGCTCTACACGTAAACGCGCAAATTATGTAAATATAAAAAAATATATTCATTTCAGTAAATAGCCAATAGATTTTGAGATTTTTTGGGCACCCCTAAGCGTAGGATGCAGGCCCTACATTTTGGAGGTTCACTCGGGATGCCACAACAGTTCTGTGGTCACGTGAGGTCGCGTTTCCGCGTGTCGGCCACTACGCGCGTGATATTGTTTCCGTTTCCGCTGCAATCGATACCCAGTCGCATGGTAACGGTTGTCAACAGCCGCACGTGACTAGTTTATCACGACCTCCTCCCTTCCCTCTGCCCTAGCCTAGCCTTTTAGTGCATGCTCCTTTTTGGATTGTTGATCTTGTATTAATATTATCTTGCAATTTATTCTCTACATATTGATATTATTATTTTGAACGAGAAATTTAAGAAGGTACTCTACTACTTTCCTTTTCTGTTCAACGATATTTTGTTGTACCGTATATTATCGATACTGTATTGTATAGGGTGTTTTTTTTAACGCAACCCATTATTTTGAAGTTTGAATAATGCACATATAAATATGAAATGAGTTTTGTTTTGTTAATCTTTACATTTTGTACAACTTTGATCCCATTTAGTTTACATTATATGTTCAAACAATCCGCCATTGGCATTTGTACAAATTTGTGCTCTCTCCATCAAATTCCTGAACACGTGTTGCAAGGTATGTCTTTGAATTTCTTGCATTAAATTTGTTGTGTTTGATTTTAGGGGCTGAAAATCCTGTGAATTGTTTTCGTAGGCATCGTAAGCCTTACTTTTAATGTATTCCCAAAGAAAAGTATATAGTGGGGTCAAATCCAAAGATCTTGGGTGGAAATAATCCTTCAATGATAAAACAAAGGTTCGGGTTGCATTAAGAAAAAGACTCTGTAGTATATTTGTACATAGATTTTGTCTACTTCTTTTACTAATGCTCTGTTAAAGGGACTGTCAGGTATGGGCTTATAAATTATTGTCACCAAGCACTTTGTTTCTCTTCGTGAAACCTGTGAAGGAAAAACACCTCTTCAGCTTAGTAGATAAACTGAATTAAATAACTCGCGATTATTTTTACTTTGCGCACGCAGGCTACAGCAGCGGTTTATGTAAGGTGATTCATTTGTAAATGTAAACAACTTTATTAAAAATAATGTCGCTGGTCAAAGTACTTACTGTATTTTACTTTTGTCGGAGCGGTTGTAAATTGACGAGACATATCCCGACGGGTTTCTACATAGTGAAGGCAGATTCTGTCAGAGCCGCGTTGGGTTCCGTGCGGTGAATAGCGTGCCGCTGCCGGTCTCCACGGTACGCTCCATATTGATTCGGAAACTCTACGCTGATGTATACGTAACCCGCCGAGCCACACTGCCGGCTCCGGTATTTTTATTAAATTTATAACTTTCTTCGTGGTTTTCTCTATCCAAAAAATTGTTAAAGTGTCAGAATTTAATTTCATGTCATAACATTTTTCTATTTCATGCCTAAAGTAAACTTGTTCTTGCCGAAAAATCGGGATTGTCAAGGGGTTTTATTAAAACGTGAAATCGCTTCTGGACATTTTTTTACTAACCGCTTGAAGATGATGCTATGATGTTAAAAGGTGTTATGATTTGTTTATTGTGTGAATCCCACATTTTGAAAGGTTACCCTTTTTTAAACAGAAAAGAACAGAAAAGAAAAGTTGTAAGAAATTTACTTTCACTTATGAAGACAAAAGTAATTTACACTATCCTAATATAACTTATTCTTGAAAAATATGTTAACCTGCATCGACATTCATATTTATACTTTATTTAGAGTAATTGTGGAATCTCTCAAAGTTTTGATGATTGTGCCCCGTTTTGTAATAAAGTTAACACGTAAATTAAAAGCCAGTGTCCGTTAAAAAGACGTCTGTGTTACATCGAGGTATTAATTTCGTAATTAACTGGTGTGCCCCCAAGTCGATTAAATGAATGGCGGCCGCGATGGCGCGTAAACAAACCGCGTGATATCTTATCAGCCGGTGATAGCCGGTGAACTCTTATCGCGGCGAGGCTTCCGTTGACACTCGGTGCGATGCAACGGGCCATAACAAAACACGACTATATTGTATTTGGAAACAGGTTCGGCCCCTTTGTTTGATTGCATATTTAATGTAAGATCGACTGAATCTTCTTTAATGTCTGTAACTTTCTGTTCTTGTTTTAGAGACGCTTGAAGTGATTTAAGTTGCAGTGGTGATTGTTAATTAGGCCCAGTGCAATTGTATTCACTACAAAATCAATGTTATTAAAATGTTAAGACTTTTTTAGTCTTCCTTAACCAGTCCTAAGATACTTTTCCAGAAGAGTCGTTATATTATGTTTGCTGGGAATAGAATATTTATTTCCTGGGTTTTTAAGGTAACGTTTATTTCTTGTCAAACAAAAGTTAAAAATATTGACTCACTTTCAATTGATAAATCTTAATTTTTCAAGGGCGTCAGTGCCAGTGCAGTTATTATGTTTTTATTACCTTAACGCATCAACTGGTACGTAAAGTATTTGATAGCGACTTCATCGGTACATTCAAAAACATAATGATATATTTGGAAGAAAGTAACTGGTAACGAAACATTTAAGATTTTTCTTTATCCCGTTTTATGTCTGTAGTGTGCGTTTAATTTTGGTAAATACTAAGAGACCCTTGAAAATGTAACTTGACAAAATTAATGAATTCCTTAGTTTTCCAAACCTTATGACATCGACGGATTAAGTTATTAATTCCACACGATGAGATGTTCAATAGTAGTTTAACTCCTTGTAACGCTGACACATTGTCTTGACGTTATTGCACACTACCGAATTTCTAGAACTGTGATAAGCCAATGAGTCACCGTCGGCCAATCGCTGGGATGTATCAGATAATGAACGTATCAGTGAATGTATCAGTGAGTCACAATCGCCGTGTACCAGCTGATAATGAGTCATTTATGCCTTCCGACAAGATCCCGGTGTGTAACTGCAACTTGTTAGCAACATTGAACGAAAGAAATGTCGTTTGGAAGAGGATTTGGTGTGCAATCACATTATAAGGGGGGGGGGGGGTCTTTTTCTATAGTTAGTAGCATATTAAAGAATCGGACTTTCGTTTTATGGTAAGGAAACCGTGATATTACTCATATTTTCATGTTTAATATTGATAGGTAGACTGCTCTTTGAGAGCGCCTTTCTAGTACTTTAGGAAACTTGTTATTTCGTCACGTGGGCCTCGGAGCCAATTTCTACCATCGGCCACCAACTGGACTTTCTGAATACGGCTCTTTTTTCGTTTCCGATGATTTAAAACAGGAAATCGTAAACTCTACTGTAGTAATCATAAGTTATTTCATTAGTACATAATTTAATTTAAACTAGCTTTACAAAATTATTGATAAAGCTGATAAAGGCCGGCAGTTTGTTATGTTAGTTCGTTGCCAATATCCCTCAATCGTTCCCAATAAAGTAGTGTCAATTCTATTTAGCTAATTAAAACACTTCTCTCCTATTTACTCAGTCAAGTAATTCGAGTTGTTATAATTTCAAATAACTGCCTCATACTCACTATAAAATATAAATTAAAACATTAGGAGATAACGTATTGTATTAGGAGGTAAAGTATTGTAAAATGCCGTTTACCAACAGAAGGTATTGGAAGGTTTTGCGTGAACGCACATCGATTGGATGACAGTCAAGTGTCACTGATAAAGAATTTCATTTCCCTGTGTCGACGGTCTCTTGCCTTCCTGTGAAAACACTTGCATGTTTGAAAATGATTATGTAAAAAGTATACAGTAAGAAACGTGATTATAAATATTAATCTACTTAATGATTTTTTAATCAATATGTAGGTATTTTTACTTCTTGTTAAATTAGTTTTTTATTGCTGTCCTATTCACGTGGTCGTTGATGTTGGGTTTCTTCTCAATGATTTACATGTTCATAATATTGCACGCTTTTCCTCATCTTAACTATTTTATAACATCTAGACAAGGTCGTCTTGAAATCAGGAAGATTTAGAGGTGGCTTGAAAGTTTCCTCATTTGTGATGTAACTTTTTATTTAATTAACATAACCTGATTCAACTGTCTTTTGTCACTTTCAAAGCTCGGCCAGCGTGTTGATTCTGAATCTTTGCGAAATCCGCTATAGAAAACGACTGCAATGATTTTCCCCATTCTGGAATCATTCAGCAACATATTGCATGCTCATTGATATTGTTTACCTCCATTTTAAGCGTGTATTTTAGGGGTCATTGGAAGTTCATCTACCGTAAAACATACGGCCGATAGGATTTACCATAATCTCAATACGCCGGTCGTTTTAATAACAGCGCTGCCTTGTCCAATGAGAATACTTCAAAACAGAAAGCTCTGGTAAATAAGTTAGGCAGTAAACAAAAACAAACGTCTGACCACCTGACCTGTACCATCGCCAAGATTTGACGAAGTAGTGAGGGGGAGTCTTGGTGGAAAACAATTTGCGTGTTTTTAACTAGATATTTCTGCTATTAACTGGCTAAGTTTTGTCGTTAGTGTGTTTTAGTTTTAGAAATGTGGAATGAAATCCTAGGTCATGTATTCACACCTCTTATATAATCGCATGTTCTTATTCTACAGTACTTATTCTACAGTTTTATCGCATAAAATAATCGAGTATGATATATTCGATTGCATGGTCATTTTTTATTTACACGTTATTAATTTTTGAGTCTATATTCATGGTCAATCGGTAAACAAGCTTCCAATCACGAAGTGAGTGCTTTTTTAAAACTTCCTTGTCCCTCCAGAATCAACAGTCAGGGAACACGATACAGGAGTATTTTTATATTCAGGGTAAAACAGGGGTTTAAGATATTTGTGCTCGGGGAAGAACAAATACATATGGGACCAGGGTATATGTACTCAGAATCAGTAGTTTTAAGAGGGCGCGGGCTCTCGATCAGAATTATTCAAAACTGGTCAAATTATTCATGTGGAAGAGGAAACGAGGCTCTTTTTATAGAATCCCCTTTTGTCTTATCATTAAATCGCCATTAAATTTGTACATACTGCAGTACAGTTTGAATTACTATTTGTTTACCATTACTATTAATTATTTTCTTTTAAAACATATTTATAAGAAGAGGGATTATTCTACCTGTCACCGTATTTCACGTTCTCAGTAGTCCCCACCTCTCGCGGACACGTGTAGTCACGCCGGGGGTGTCGTGTTTTCCCTCGACCGCCCAGCTAAATCGCCACTCCCCCGGCGTAAACAAATCCCCTCATTTATTCAGCCGACTCGGCGGATAATCGCGTTTTTCGTATGCCTAGCGTTACATCAGCCGAGCGGGGGCGCTAATGTGGAGCCTTCGCTGCGTCCCTGGCCTACAGCCTTACAGCCTCCATCCTCGCTGTCTACTGCCAGTCGTCGTCCTCTGGAGTTCAGGGCGAGAACTACTACGAAATACTTCTGATAGTTACGTCAATTTAAATTATTTTACTGCAAGTATGCCAGACTCAACATCAAGGTGGTGCAGTAATAGTTACAGTGGTAAGGGATAGTTTAGGATTTCGTTCTGCATATCATTTTGAGTTAAGTAAAAAGGGTTTTGTTCTATTGTATTTTGCTTTCAGTTCATATTTGTAAACTGTAATCAACAATTCTTTTTATAATGGTGGACTTATAATCCTTATACTTATGTCTAAAAATAACAGCGTTTTTTCATAATAATTAAAAAAAATCTTCTTTTTAAAATACATTATATTTGGTGGATAAACAGATAATAATTTTGAAACATTTTGGTCCATATTAGAGTGCAATTGCAGTTCAATGCAGTCCCGGTTGAAGGACGTGTTATTGAGGTGGTGTTGCGGCAAGTCGAGTGGAAAGTTCCTTCCTGTTTGTGGAACTGGAACATTAGTGAAACCATTACAGGGGGTAGTTCCAGCAAAATTAATGGGGAACAGTTGCGGCAAAGGTAGGATATAAATTCCCTCGGATTGAAGTTCCCCCGGCGCCGTGACGTCGTCGCGCGGCGGCGAGGAGGTATTCCGCCTCTCGTGACGCCGGCTCGGGAATGCCACTCGCCGCTGCCAACACATGTCCGTGTATAAATATCTGGTGCGAGTGATTCACCCCGCCGCCGCCGCCGCCGCCGCCTCCGTCTCAGTCATAAGTGTCAAGAGTAACCCAAGCGCGCGTTCCGAGTTCCGACAGTCCTTCCTGTTCCGTTCGGAGTACGGACGTCGATTTTCGGTTCGTGCGAGGATTTCATTTTATGATAAATTGTGAAGTGATGTTTGTCTTGTGAACTTGTTTTGTTTTGTATATCGTGAGTTACATTTTGTGCGAGATAACGGTGTAGTGTTGCATGTAGCCGAGTTAGGTCGATGAAGAACAGGATGTGGTTACAGCTGTTACCCGCTGCCGAAGCCTCGGATTGCTATTGTTGTAGTGAGTACTTTTTTTGAATTTTTACCTCGAGTGAGTGTTGTATTTTATGTAACGATTGTGTAATATACCTTGCGTTGGGATCAGAACATGGGGTCGCTTCGGTACGCTGTAGGGTGTACCGTGTTACCATGAAATTACTTGTATGGTTAAAAACTGTGCTAACTTTATTGTAAAGCTTAACCGAATTTTAGCATATGCGAATTAAATAATATGATTCCTTATATTAAATTTAAAAATTATACAGCACTGTAGTAATAATTATTTCATACAGTAGCCTATTATTCGTCATCGTCAATAATGTATTGTATTGGATATATGAACATTTAACATCATTGCCCAATGTATTGTCACTTGATATACGACATACCGATACAGGTGTCTCTTGTATGACGACTTACAGTATAGTATAGAGTATACCACTACCTGGTAGCGGCTGCACTGCTGCGGGGGAGACAAAATGTGATTAAACAACAACGGTCCCAAGGCGCGTCCCTGTTTACCTCCTGACTGTGATTGTTGAAACATTGTCGTCACATTGTCACCCGGTATTCCACTGTTTACATCAAGTAGCGATAAGATAATCAGTATCTGAAGCACGTCTATTCACTACAGTCCCCGCTACAATGTTTTTGTCGATGGTCAATTTGTAACAGTGTCGTGCTTCTGTCACAAACTATTTCTTAGTTCAATCTGTCTCTTGCATAAAGCCACTTTATCCTTTAAATTCCACCCTTCCTCAAAGAATATTGCAAAATCATTTTATGGCCCAATAAAAAAATACAAAAAAAGTAGGCTAATTATACTTTAGATAAAAAATAATAAGCCTATACAAATCCTTGTTGATTTTTAAGTAAAGTTTTTAGCGCTTTTATTAATGTCATACAAAAACTACTCACAAAAAACACAAGATTTTTATTGGGTCTTAATTTAAAGCGTTCGGATGGTCGGGTTATAAGAGGGACAAATTTCATTGTATTAAATTTATCGTTATTTATTATATAGAGAGCGCATACCTTAATTATTAATCCTTTTGATCCGAAAGCATGAACTACCCCAATTCCCCGCTTGGAACCACAATTTACCGGCTTATGGCTAGTGCCTACTGGCTACTGACTTCTAGCAACTGACTAATGGCTATTGGCTTCTGTCTACTATAGTTTTTCATCTGTGCTGCTGATTTCAATGACTTTTGGCTTCTGACTACTGTCTACTGCCACAAAAAAACAGGTAGAGATCTGTTTTCTGTGCTACTGTCTTCTGTCTACCAACCAATTAATGGCTATTGGCTTCTGACTGTTTGCCACCGACAACAGACAACTTATATAGACTACTGACTACTGGCCAGTAGGGGCTCGCCATGCTAATCTCGGCCGTCCGCAGCGCCGCCAACTCGGCTCTGCTGCACCGTTCGATCTCGGAGGTTGGCAGCCGTGCTGCATTCACCGCTCCATTCTCCCGTGGTATTTTTATTGACTATTACTCGTTACACCTAGCGTTACATGGCTCGCACCGTTTACACGTGGCCCATTGTAATACTTAACACGTAATATCAGTTGGAACATTGGCTTGCTATTAAAAACATTGAGTCGGAAGAATTCTACTTGTTTTAAAATTTTGATCGGATTTCGGAATTTAGTATATTTTTAAATCTTTATTTGGTTTAGAATTTAGTTTTCAATGCAGGTAATCTTGGGTTCAGGGATGAAAAAAGGGTAGACGTCTGAGCTTTCTCCCCAAGGGCAGTTTTAAAATTGATTTCGTCATCAATTTTGTTGATTCCCTTCTTTGCCCCTCATTACAGACTCACTTTTATATAAGGACTTACTTTTGCTGTTTTGCCCATTGTCACAGAGAAGCCATTGTTTATATTTCGATTAAACTGAAACATTAACCTTCATTTTATTAATAAAGAATGAATACTGTATCTCGACTAGTTCTATGTTATTGTGTTAAGTGATCACATTTTAACTGAAATGTTCAATATGCAATATATTCGTTTGCAAGTTCTAAAGGAATTTTGAATCGCCATCTGATATCTTTACTTGCCTTTTGTTATTTTAAGCAAATAAAATTTCCAGAGGTTTCTTGAACAGTAATTATCCCTTAGTTTCACCATCTGTGATATATGTTCATTAAAATGATACGTTCATTCATCATATTTATCATAATGAATACACGGCTGGATATGTAAGGGTCACGTGATCAGTAACAGGAAGTGATAAGCCACTGTCGCTGATAAAAAGCTTGCGTCAGCTGACGTCAGAGGGCGTTTTGGGGGAAATACAGTGTTGGTTAGGATTTAAGAGGCCCCTGTACTTGTAGGACTGTATGAAAATACTCGTAAAATTGTT
This sequence comes from Flexamia atlantica, assembly GCA_035578135.1. NCBI lineage: Eukaryota > Metazoa > Arthropoda > Insecta > Hemiptera > Cicadellidae > Flexamia > Flexamia atlantica. Next base: position 65,020,085 of record JAQJVK010000002.1, read on the forward strand.
GTTTGGAATAATATCGGGGACACATCAGGAAGTTGTGCAGAGCGGCTCGGCGCGGGAGCTGCCATCTCCAGAAACGTGGAAACACCTTTTGAGGCTTATAAGAGAGATAAAATAAACTTTTACTGATCATGCATAGGTACATGGTTTGCCATCAAGTGGGGGTTTTTATCTTCAATTAACTATTATAAACCATGTATGCACGGTTTTTGTTTCATTGATTAGTTTATGTTTCACAGATTTTTTGTATACAAGTGATTTTTTTGAACATATACAGATTTTTTGATGATATTCAACAAAAAATTACAGGAATAATAAAAATAACGCCACTTAAGCTGGTAAATAAACTCGCTCGCAAACCTGAACAGCCAATAGGATGCTCAGCGCAGAACATAGCGTGTCTGTAGATGACGATTCATTCATTTTAATACGCTCACGAAATTATTTCAAAATTCGAAAGTTTTAGATTCTTGTTAGTTATTGTATTTTGAAAACATAAAATAATTTTACTTTAAAATTCTTGTTGAGCAACATCAGAATTATAGCTGGTGCAACATTTTAAAGGCCCACGCCGTCCATAAGCCCAATGCTAAAATTAACATTATATAGTCTTACGGTCGGACTGGGCCTTAAGATTTGGCACCAGTTATAAAATAGTTAATTTTTAAAAATACCTAAGATATCAGGGCAGTTTCATTGGCCCCGATTTTTGAGATTGGTTAAAAACATTTTTGGTTTCTCAAGAAAGAGAGATTTTTCTCTTGATGTAAAGACATTCCTCAAACTATCAACCCCCGATGATGATAAAATCCTAAAAAGTTATATAATGCAATAACGATTTTGGCGCAGAGCAGCGTGCGATGCAGTTGTGGCCACAGACCCACTCGCACGCGGTTGTCCACCACATTTATTTGCTTGTATTAATGCGCCGGTGTTGACGGGCAGTTTGTAACGCGGCGGCGCGCCCGGCGACACCTCCGAGGTTGCGGTCACATTGATGTGGGCTCGGTGGACACGACCGACCGAATGGTATGGACTCGACCAAAAATATTGGTGTTTCACTATTTTCCACGCTCGAACGGTTTTATAACTAGTATTTTTAGAAGGAATATAACTATACAAACGGAATTGTTTCTGAAGTCGTGTGGTCTCTTGAAATTTCTTAAGAAATTCGTATTTCATAATTTTTAAGTTTATCACACTTTTAACGGTTTGTGGAGAAGTTTTGTTTTGGAAACAAGAACGTAAAAATATTTTCTGTTCACTAAACTAAACAAATCGTGGTCGAAATATTATTGCTTGAATACGATACGGTTGTGTGGACGTCCATTCTAATCCGTACAGCCAGTCAGTGACAGCCTGTAATATTTAAGTCCTTCTTGGGTTTACTTAGGTAAAACGACATGTTTTCTTTGTATTACGTATTCTTTAAAAACAAGAACGTTTAAGTACAAGTAAGCACTGAGTAATAAGCATATTTATGAATCAGGCATATGGTGTATTTTACCCGATTATGATCAAAATACTGTATTTCTGTTTGTCTATAGTCTATAGGAAGGTAGGTTGTGTATGTCCATTTAAATCCGTACGGGTACAAGTAGATAATGGCAGCCTAAAATATAAAAGCCCTTGTTTTCCGTGGTAACACGCCATATGTATTTCTTTAAGTTCGTACATAGGCCTATTTCTATTTTCAAATTAAACAAGGATCGTTGCACATGAAGTTAGCATTCGTAGCGCTATCAATAAGTAATACAATTCCCGGACATTGATGGTTTAGTAAATAGTATCAACTAAACGCACCTCTTTTTATGATTTATGAATGTCAATCGGCAATGTGTGTTTTGTGAATGAATGTCGACGTCGACGGCGCCGTGGCGGTGTCGTCTGGATATGCAGGTGTGTGGTCTGTAAACAGTGCACACGTATTTCTGGCCGTGAAAGCGGTTTGAAGTTTGTACATCACTGATAAAAACTGTGCCACTAGTAAAACTGATTTTCTGCCAGTTCGATATAATTTGTTAAGTAAAATAGCCTAATAGCCTACACAATTAAAAAAAATATCCGAAACACCTTGTTTGGTAAGTCTAACAAACCTTATACAAGGTCAAAAATTAATTGAAAGCTTTCTGAAAGTTTTAAACAATACATAGTCTGTTTAATAGATTAAAAACTAGTTTGTTAATGTAGTGAGTCCCAAAAAGGATGGAAATTTTGGTTAAAGAAAAATGGAAGAAATTCAAAAATATGATTGCAGAAAGCATTGTTTTAAATCACGCAGATATCATTTTCGTGCAATTAAATTTTATAGTTTTGCCCAAGTCCCTTAAAGGAATTCGAATTATGTAAATGTAAACAATCGAAGTTTGTATAATACAGGTACAACAGGACCACTCCTCCCCTACCCTACGACCAGTAATGCTTTCCACTCCCCTGTGAGTACTATTATGTTGAAATATTCACTTGGAACCATTGGGATTTTCCTTTCATGGACCCTTTGATCGTTTTATTTATCAACGCATCATAATTTTAAAGCAATCTCAGATTACATAAGACCTTAGCACTGCAGGAACTAAATTTAAAAATATATAATTCAGTCTCAGCTTTAGAATGATTGATTATTCTTATGAGGATTCTGCACCTCTGCCTTAGAATGAACGATTATTTACCATGCACGTTTTTGTATTATTTATTCAGTGCTGTAAATAAAGAGGAATAGAGAATCCTTATTGCAAAAAACAATTTTCTTTATATCCCTTCTGATATATTTTCCTTTCCTATAATTTTATAAAGCAAACTTGATGAAAAAGTCGTCGGAGGAAATGTCTACAACAATTTCTAACGCAAATTTGCCCTGACGATGAATAACTTTTAATGAAAGACTTGTAAAACATTGCAATATTGGATCTGTGGAACAAGTTTTACCACTCGCCGTTTTTGTGGCAAAACATACGCAAACTTTTCCTTCTCGTTAAATTAATTTTATGGTATTCTTTTTTAAACAAAAATCTTAGATTAATTTACTTTGTGTTGACGTTACACTTTAATGATCGCAAGGAAATCTCGAGGTAAACATTTCAGATCTTAAGAGAAAAGACCGTGGACGATTATTATAGTCTATATTTACTTCCGAATGAACGTTGTCTAACATCATATCGCTATCAGTTACTTGCAATCAAATGTTCTTTTACGGATATTTTAAAATTTATTACATTTGAATATAAATACATAATTCACCCAACAAAAAATAATTGTTATAAGAACAATGTTCATGAAATGTTTGTTTGAAATCTTTTTGTTAGTGTCATTCGTATTTTGCACTCAACAAAAGAAGTTACTTCCCTGACGTTTAATGCGGGCGTGTTACATAAAGGTCCATTGTTCACCTTAGCAAATTCTTTGTACACTGTTATTGTTTCACGAGCAATGACTGTTATCAATCAAAACATGTTTATTTCATAAAGACTTTCCTAACTACGGTACATATACAACATAAATGATAAAAAACACATTAAATTTGGAATACAAGTTTAATTTGAAGAAAACTGATGGCACACTATATAAATTGTTCTGTCAAAAATGTTGACAATTTCATATTGTGGCTCAGTCTTAAAAGAGGCGCTAGGTCATATAGATTAAACGTCATCCTCAGTATCCGTCGTCAATGCCACTACTTAGCCAGCTCGGCTCGCTGTGGTTACCACCAGGTCTCGGCGTAGTTATAAATCCTGACGTTTTAATTAAATCCCGAGTCGTTCGGTCGTTAGGAATTCGTTAGCGACGGAGGTCATCACGGCGACCTTGACCCCAATGGCACTTCCGGTCGCTGCTGGGACATGGAATTTCTTATCTTACCTCCTCATCTGATAATAAACAGTAATATTTTTCACTGTTTCCTCTTAAGCGGTGACACCATTAGCGGATACTCTGTGTGACATTGATGGAAAAGGACTATTTGTAAAGTGAAAAAGTAATTTTGAGAAAATATAATATAGGTCACATTTACGTTTAACTAAACTATAATAGTAGTTTATGCAACGATTGTATAATGTATGCCTTTAAGCCACGAGTGAGATGTAAGTTAGAACACGAGCGAAGCGAGTGTTCTAAATATCTCACGAGTGGCTTAAAGGCATAATACAATCGTTGCATACACTATTTTATCTACGACCAACAATATACGACAAAATTTCCCCCGAAGTTAAACAAAACTCATGACTTTTACTAATGATGGAATAGGTCAACTAAAATTTGAGGTTAGGCAAATAAGCAGACTGAACCATGAATCGTTGTGGAACAATCAGCTGACGGGATAAGTAAACTCAAACATGAATCGTAATGCAACAATCAGCTGATGTGCGAATTGCGTAATTGTTATTATGACACTACTTCCGTCAAATGCCGAGCTCTCATTGGTCTAGAACCAGTACTCTAAAGTGACTCCAGTACTCTAAAGTCGTCATTAGAGTACTGCTTGGTTTTTGGTGTTTTAATGTATATCATTATAATGTTTATTGTAATACCATAATTGGTGCTTATTGCAATGGTCGTAGATAAAAAAACAGTGTGAAATCGGAAAGAGAAATGAATACCTAGGAAATTTAAAACAAACTCCCTATATTTTTTTATGTTTCAACAAAGTTATATCATCAGACCAAAGCGGATGAGAGAGTTTCAGGTCTGATTACGAAACGGCTTTAGATGATACAGACTCTGAAAGTTAAATGAAGTTTGGAACTTGCGTATATAGTACGCAGAGTAATTGGACTCGAAATGTCATTTTCCTCATGGACGTCAGATGTTCTGAAAAAAGCTTTCGTGGAACGGATCGCACGCCAGCGGGGTTCAAAGTTGCTCGGAGTGAAAAGTTGAATATAAACCAATAAAGTTGTGCGCTTGTGACGGGAGTCCGGCCTTTGTAAACTAATTCATTGCCCACAACTGGAATACGCTGCGCCGAGTTTTTAAATAAGAGTTTTTTATTGGTGTAAAATAATAATTAAGTTTTTTGTTCGGAAACATTTGCGATTCATACAATATTTAATTCTGTTCATGAAACATAATTTGATTTAAGCATTATTTACGAGATCTGACGTTCAATAAATTCTTCGTAGAATTCGCGGAATTTACTTTTCTGCAATACCTTTTCGAAAATAAATAAATAAATTATTATTACATTGAGTTATTAGAAAATGCGGGGTAGCAACCCGAGACTTTGTGATTTCTACAACTTTAACGATCCGAAAGCTTAATTTCGTGCAATGTACAAATAGTGTATGAGTGATGTCTAAGGATGTCATAAGTGGTGGTCACATCATTAACGACATTGGATTGCTAAGGCTGAAGTAGATCAGATCAATATGTTATAGGTATTGATACTGCATAGACTCATTTCTCTATAATAAAAAAAAACAAAAAAAAGAAACAGGACAATCTTCCTCCCACAGCTAGCAGCCATATCATTTACCTAAACAACCTAAGAACGCGCGTTTCAACCATGTAGCTGCAAGGACTCCAGCTGCACTCTAGGCTGTTAGGAGTATAGTAGAATAATTGTCGGCGCCTACTGCACCGCCTTGTTTATCCCGTGCAGTCCGAGTTTACAAACCTCCGTCAGGTCGATGCTCCGCGGACCGCAGGCGCAGCTCAGCCGTCGAACACTCCTAGATACCGAGGTGATGGATGTCGTGCGGCGATAAACTTTATGACCTGTCGAACAAAACGACCGTCGAAAGAACCTGCGGTCGGTTTACGACTCTGCCGCCTTTGTGGAGCACGAGCCTCTGGATGATTGGATTGGCTGGAAGTCGAGATGGAATCTACGGATTCGCAGTGCAGGGCTTGGTTTCACAGTTGCGCCGCTCCGAAACGACAAAGACTCAAGAGGCAAGTCAAAAATGTAAACAAAAAAGCAAGTTACAATACCTACGTGTAGGATAACACACACGTACATATGCCCAGGACACAGGCATACCATACAAAAGGCTGGAAGTTGTACAGTAGTGAGATCGCCGCAGTGTACTGTCTCTTTTCGTTGGGTGCACTGTACAGTGTATACCTCTGTAATTAGAGGGTCCACTACTAGACATTCAAATTCAGAGTTTGTGTAAAGAGATTTCAGTTTAACCTTTCGAAATCAATTTAAACTTTTGTAAAAAATGGAGCTTAATGAATTATGAAATGGAGAATGACCAAACGTTTAAGCCAACTAATATTTAATGGATTTGTGAGGAGAGCGTTTGTGGTCGTGGTTAGACACTCCCAAATCCACCCCGACATCTCCCTCTCGCACAAAGGCTCGCACTGCGGTCACGTTAGTTAATTGTGTAAAGGTAATGTGGTTTGGCGGCCGCGCTGTTTTGTTTTTCACAAGGTACAAAGGTCTATCATGTCATCGGCGCTTTGTCGTGCATGGATGGGACGCCGTAGTTTGAGTTGGGTAAATTAATTTTTGTCCTGGTCGGGTTAAATCATGGCTACACCGTATGGAAGGCTTCATCAAACATTATAATTTTAGAGTATTTTCTTAGCCTCTTTTCTTCAGTATCAGGTCGCATTTTCCCGCTTGGTAATAACATCGTTATCAGATAATGACTTCGCCGCGCGCGCGCGCGTGTGTGCGAGATCTTCTGGTTCGAGTTAATTGCAGATCGGATCGCACTTTGCAAGGTTCACCCCCGACCTTGGCCTTATTGTTGCGTATATCATTAAGCCATTAGATTGACCGGTTGTTTGACCGGTATGCGCTTCCATAGTTTTTTTCATTATTTTGTATATGAAAAACTGTATAGGCTACGATTATATGAATAAGAATCGTGGAATTTTAACTTCTTGTACGTTTATTAGCCTTTGGTCTGCATCATAATTTTGTTTGTTTTGGCCAGCATTGTCAACTCATAACCTGTAATTTTGGTTTTTATTTCCTACTGTATATTTTCCTTTTAAAACGATCAACATTTTACTCAATAAACAATTTGAGTACATTAACCTTTTTATAAACAATTTTGAACAAAAGGTTTGATATTGATAAAGGTTAATAAATAAAATTTATGCGATTGAAACGATGTCAACAGTGTTGTGATGATCCAGAGCATTTGAGTGGAGGGGGCTCAAGTTGCAATCGATACTATCAGAGGTGCGAACACAACCACCTGTTGGCGGCTCACGTTCAGTCGGCTCTGTACAGTACTGATATCGCGGCAGTGCTTTTAGCGAATTTCCCCCTATAGGGAAGTAGCTATTACCGTAGGCGGCATGGTGAGACTTAAGCCCGGGACCATGTTATTTTTTCGTTTTGAGGTCCCTAGAGCCCCAAAACAACGTTCGTTCATTTTGGTATATATGTATATATATATATATATATATATATATATGTGTGTCTGTATGCACGATAACTCTCGTAAAAAAAGTCCGATCTTGATGAAATTTGGAACAAACATTTATAGCGATTTTCATGATTTTAAGTTCGAAAACCAGCAAGATCGGTACACTCTAAGGCGGTTTTTTTGACAAAATAAAATTTATTTTCAAGATTTAACATATTTCTATTAATTTGATGTAAATTTAAAGGTCAGAATTGAATTCAGCTTAAAAAAATAAACAATATAGCATTTTGAATTATTGCTCTACATCAATCGGTTACTGAGATATCGGATCTGCAAAATGCAGTACATTGTCTTTTGTTTTTCCCTGAAGGGACATAAACTGTCCAAATTCTGGTATGAAATACCCAAATTTTTCATTCAATTTCCCTAAAATGGGATTTAAAAAAATAATAAAACAAACCATATGATTGAATTTAATTTGTTCATGTGATATGGTTTGATTTGTTTTTATTTCTTGGATCTGAGTAGATAATAATTTACTGACATTTATATACTATAACAAGTAAATTTATCAAAAATTATCAGAATATGAATAATTATTGAGAAATAAGATCATGAATGATAAAATTTACTTAATTTAGATTAATATTTACACAAAATATTCAAAACAACAACTTCCCTAACTTATGTAGATTATGTCCACATATAAAAAATAAATTCTTTAGAAATTAACTGAGCATGCAAGTTTGCGGCAACAAGTTTATTTAAATTTTAAGATAAATCATATGTTTGGATTCAATTTTTTCATGTGTTTGACTGATTTTAAATCATTGATTGTATGTTTGCTTACATGTTTATACTATAACAAGGATACACTTATAAAAAAATATTAGACTAATAATTATAAAAATAACAAAAAGAATATTGCTGGAATGGATACCGATGTGATTCCCATGATCATTTCCCTTAGCCTATATCTAAAGCTCTTGAATTGATATGTAATATACTTCTTGCATTAATTACATAAAATGTTTGAAGAATTTTCCTGTACATAATTAAATAAGCTCCCATATAAAAATTAATTCTTTAGAAATTCGCTGAGTACGCAGGTTTGCTGCGATGGGGGTATTATTTTTTTATTTTGTGTATTCCAACGCCAGTGGCATTTTTTAACGTTTTCTTCGGGAACGGTCCAAACCCTGGCCTTGATAATATCTAACGGCAACCTTTTGTTAGATTGCGTCATTAATTCATAGCAAATGGTTAATGGTCTGTTTGATTTTATGCAGATGTAATTTTTGGTTTTAAAACAAATGTATCATTCATTGTAATTATTACTAAAACTGACACGACATGTAATACAGTTTATAAATTGTCAATTGCAAATAAATAATTTGAATTTGATATTTGTCTCTTTTACTTGGGTGTACTGTACAGTGTGTCCCACTGTAATGAAAGGGCCGACTTGGACCTAATATACATAGTTTGTGTAAGGGGATTGTAATTTTTTTGTCATATTCCTCGACATTGTTTTTGCTATAAAGCTTGAATTAAAGCTCTCTCTTCAGATTGTTAGACTTAAAATCTCACATCAGTTGCTCTTGCCATGAAGCAACTGAATCATAGCGTCTGAGCTTTGTAAACTTGGGCTTCTTATCTCCAGAGAGTTCTTCCTATTAGACTGGTTTGATTTTTCCCTGTGATCTCTTCTTGCCTGCTAAGCAACTTAGCCTTGACTCGCTTATTACTGATCATGGTCGTCTCTAGTAATAAGCCCACGGCCTGCGACCTGACAATGCTGCTCCTCGAGGGTTTTTGCAAAGTAAAAACCCTTGCGGAGCCAGCTGGTTTCATGTAAAAAAAGAGTTCCGTAAGAGAGTAGGGATAAACAAATCAGCTGAACCCTTAGGCGCGATGTTGCCATTTACTGGCACTGCGGCCTTGTACTAGATATAGCTATGCTTTGATTCATCCTCCGGAGTTATTTAGTTTTTTAATTAATTTATCACAAACAAATAAGAGCTATGTGAGCTCATTGAGATTCCAAGGGGTCATTCCTTATATATTCAGCGACATTGCAATACAAATCAGGAAGTCTTTATGTAGCCACTGCACATTGCCTTGATCCACCCTCTGGACTTGATCAATCAATACGATCAATTAATTGATCCAATATCATGAAGAGTTCTCATAAACTTCCAAGTGACCATTTCCATTCCTTGATTATTCTGCAAACTTTTTGCATGTACATTTAAATCTCTACCCTGGTATTTATTTTCATCATAAAAAACTTATTGATCGATTGCGAACCTTTAATTGTAGTGTTATGAATTATTTCGGCATGGAATCCTCTTTAAATTGTCATTATCTTAAGACCCTTCAGATCATCCTGAACAACCAGTGTTGTAGGATGAACTTGTTCATCTTCCTTTTTCCCTTAGGTCACCCTTCCATCAAGATTTAATTACCCTCTATTCATCCGATGGGATGAACCAAACATCGGAAGCTCTCGAGGAGCTCTAAGTGATCCCATCAGAACATATTAAAATTATTTGATAACCTTGAATTTACCATCAAAATTATTTTACTCAGTAGATTTTCTTTTTAATCAACCGTTTTCTTTTTCAGCTGTCAGTTGTGCACATGTTGTAGGATTGCACATTCGCGGGTTTCCCTTAAGTTACTCTTCCATCAAGATTTTTTATCCCCTATTCATCCAATGGGGTGAGCCAGAATCAGACTTAGTGAAGAATCTCTAGGAGCTCTTAGTGATTCTAAAAGAACCTCTCTAAGTTATGTTATTTGATAAACTTAAATGTACCATCGATGAAATTAATTTTACTCGCTAGTTTTTATTTCTATTCTCTTTCTCTCATGCCGTGGTGGTGGTGTTGCAGGATTGCACGTGCGCGGCGCGGGGGTCGCGGAGGAGCTGAGTGCGAGGATGACGGCCGAGACCAACCCCGTGGCGCCGCCCGCCGGTGACGCCGACTACAAGAGCTATGACTCCGAGTACGCCAGGATGGAGGCGTGGCTCGACGAGCACCCGGACTTTGTCCAGGACTACTTCCTCAGGTGAGCGCTGACCATGACTTTTCCGATTGGGGCAGACTGAATTCCAAGTCTAAGACACTCGGGGATGAAAAGTCCTTAAGAACCTTTCAAGTCACTTGAATCTATTACCGAGGTGGTAGCTCAGAGGTAAAGCGCTGGCCCTGTTTGTCAAACGTTGCTGGTTCGACTCCAACAACAGGCAACTCCTGTTCCATCATGAGCGGTCTCCTGATTATGGTACCTGGCTACGGTACCTCGCTGTCTTTAGATCGCTGCACAGGCTTATTGGCCCTTGGCAACGATTAGTTTTTTCTTTAAGAAAAAGATTTGAAAAGTCAAATGATAAAATGATCAAATAAAACATAGGAATCACTATTTATTTATTTAATAAAGTCAGTGTCTTTAATGTGACAAGGTAGAGTGTGTATTTACAAAATAAAGGTTTTTAAATTCTAAAAAAATATTGGTTTTTGACATATCAATTTACTAGCTAAATAAACTAAAAATAATAACATCATGCTCAGGCTTGCTACCAAGAGTCAAAAGACACAGGGCAGACCAAATCCAAGTGATCACTCCGTAGCTCAATTGGGGCTTTAATTCCCTGCTAAAGTACATAGTCATTTCAGAAAAAAATGCTCGAACCATTTAAGGAAAAAATGATTGCCTAAATTGAATATTCAGTTAAATAAAAAGTTTTTATCTACTGAAGATTTTCTTTTAATTTATCTGTGATCACATTTGTACTTTATTGATTGAATCTTTGTAATTAATAAATGTATCAAAAAGTCAAATAAGTTACAATTAATTGGTGTTCTTTCAGCTACTATTAAACAAACTCCCTCATCCCCCCATTCTATTATTCCATGTTGCTCAGGCTTCTGTTTCAGGGCCATTTTTCTTTCTTATATGCATCTTACTCTTACTCTCTTTGCATCTTACATGCAACTCTCCAAATTGTCGTGAAATATATTTCACTTGAGACATAATCTCGGTAAAGTGATAATTGTTTGATTAAGAGTCCTCCCTACCCACGGCAGTTTTCGTTTTTCTGTGACCCCTAGTGGCGACTTTTGGAACTTTGACTGCATAAGAGCCCATTCTAAATCAGTGCACATTTTGCGATGAAAGGTTTTGCGCGGACCCATTTAGCGCTCATATTTTTTAACATATCCATACTATGCGATATTATTTAATTAAATAATACTCTAAACTACTGGGATTACTTTTTTATTTTTTGAAAAAGTTCATAAAATATGTTATGTTAATGTCCAAAGTTGACCATTTTAAATTGATTATAGAAAAAAAACTAAGTTATCGAAATTCCAAAAAGCAATTCTTGTAGTTTGCAACTATATTGAATTTAAAATTTTCCCTTACCTCATGGGGTTCTATATTGGTCCGACTAAGGGAGGACTCTTGAAAAAAAAACATCTAGCCTTTTAGTGCCTTCACAACCGAACGGAACGTTTGACCGGCGGATGTTGTCGCAGGAAGGCGACCAGACAGGTGGTGGACGCGTGGCTGCTCAGCCACTCGTCGGCCTCGCAGCAGGAGCGGGGCTGCGGGGACCTGGCCACGCCCCCGCCCCGCACGCCCTCCGGGGCCACCACCCCCGTCCGCAAGATCTCGGCGCACGAGTTCGAGCGTGGCGGCCTCCTCAAGCCCATCGTCAACACGATCGACGGCACGCCGACATTCCTGAGCGATGCCGTCAACTGCAACGCTCAGCAGCGGCCGCAGCGGAGGTCGAGGCACGACCTCAGGCATCTGGACGAGAAGGAGCTCATCTTTGAACTGGTGAGGACTGATTTGAAATGCAGTTTGGATAGGGGAGGTTAGGTTTTGTTATCCACTTTGAAAAGAGTTCATCTACTTGGCTATCTAGGCTATTTTTTTACTTGTGTGTAATACTCCAGTGGTAATTTAACGTTTTGTTCGCGAATGGAAGTAACCTGGGTCTTGTAACAGCTACGTTTTGTTATATAGTATCATTAATTCATACCCCTATGACAAAATTGGCAACTTGACCCAGTTTCGATCTTGGACAGGATTGGAACCGTCAACCCTCTTGGAGTGGCCTAGTGTTTGGGGACTGTTCAAGTTTTATTTGATGATTAATAAACTTAAAATAAAATGGTAAGTCATAAAGGGTGATTTTAATTTGGAATATCTTCAAAATAAGAAATAAACTTGTACTTCTTACTCAGCAATACAAAAGGGTTTGTGGGGCAATTTGACTTGTTTACTTCCCAATATTTTTTTCCAATCTTATGCGGCCCCCATCAGCCCTTAGGCCTTGGCCATGTCCAGCCAGCCTTATAGTAAATCAAGCATTTTGGAAAAATATTATACAGGATAAAAAACAACATAGTTGACTTATTTCAAGGTTTTTTATTTTGTAAGAGTATTAAGCAAGTACTTTAAAAACTCATCGAAGTGAAAACATCGTAATTTTTCTTTGACTTGCGCAGGTGAAGGACATCTGCAATGAGCTGGACGTCCGATCGCTCTGCCACAAGATCCTGCAGAACGTGAGCACTCTGCTGCACGCGGACCGGGGGTCTCTGTTCCTGGTGCAGGGGGAGAAGCCAGCCCCCGCGCCCCCGCCCCCCGCCACCCCCGCGCCCCGCCGCAAGATCAGTATTACCAATCACATCCGCCCCGTGGGCTGCATCAGTATTGAGGAACACCCCAAGTCCCCCTCCCCCCACCACGAGACTGGTGAGTAAATGTGTGTTTTCCCTCAAAGGAGGCTAGATTTTTTAGTTTCCGCTACCGTCTTTTCTGTGGGACCGATTTAAGCTTACTTTAAGACCACTTTAGTAAAATACTGTGAAGCTTTAAAAATTATATATTTTCTGGTTTCTGTGAAATAGCTGTATTGAGTTGCAATTTAGCTGAAATGGTTATCATTGAGGATGGATGGACTGATAAGATATATTTTGGGATAAGCAGGTAAATTTTTTTTCGGGAGAAGCCGATGAGTAGGTAGAAATAAAAACTATTGTCTTTCTAGAGCAGAACAGTATTTTTTTCAAAACTATTTCCCTCCAATACATTCTATTGATATTATTATAACATAAATGGCGTCTTAGAAAATATCAGTGTATTGACTTTAATAGAAGAGCAGGGATTTAGGCATCACCACTAAGTTCTAAGTAGTGGCAAAACCTGAATGCAAACTAGGTAAGCGGCTTTACACAAATAACTACTTAGCAAAGTTTACCTAAGTGGCAAGTTTAGAATATTTGTAATGAAATGAACTGAAATGAGATGGAATTGAACGGAATTAAATGAAAAACTTCTTATTCAATCAGCTTTCTAAGAACAGGCCTTTGTTGTTTTGTACAACTGTTGTCGTATTTTATAAATAACTCACCATTTAATTTACAATATTACAAATTGCTCAAGGTTCTAATAACTAAATCTAGGGATACGATTTTGGTTTAACAAATCTATTAAGTTTTATCTCTCAGACTAGAGTTTCTAGCAACTAGAGATTAAATTAGAAAAAGATTTTTTTACAAGAAATTAAGGTATGGCTATTGCAATTTATTCATCGTCTAGTAATTTTTACTCTAGTTATGAAAAATGCCAGTTTCACATTCCCTCTGCCTTGATAACTCGAAAACCTCGATAATTCTAATTATAATCAAGTAAAAACCAGTCCAAGTCAAAATGAAAAACCATGCTTATCTCAAAACAATTTAAGGTTGTGTTTTATCACTGTTAGTTGAAGCAGCCTCGGTTGGTAAGTCCAATTCAATCTGAACTTTACCTCTATAAATCAAAGTTTACCTCTGTAACTCAAAGTTTACTAGAAGTACCTCTCTGTAAGTCAAAATCACGCTATACAGATCGCAACGTTTCAGTGAGTCACATCCAATCCAGCGTCGCCATTCTTTACCTCTGCAACTCAAAATTTCATTATTCACATAACCTTTGCAAGTCAAATTTCAGTAAGAATTACCTCTATAATCCAAACTATGCCTAAGTCGAACTATGTGTAACACGAAGACAAATTGTGGCCCCATGGCTTTTTGAGTGGGCAAGAGTCGACTGTAGATGCATCAGTGTAAATTTAGTCTAGGCTTACCAGATATATTTTTCAGGCCAATCCATGACAGTTTGAGGTGTGGTGAACAAACACATCCCCTGTCTCTATATAACACCGCCGAAGATAGTAAAATAAGATTGTTAAAGCATTATAAAGGTTTTCATTATTGTTTGTCTTAAATTTGTATCAGATAAGCCAACCTAAATCACAACACTATTATCACTGTTCTAGTTAGATGACAGAAGTCAGTAGTTTGTATAGAAAAGGTTACAAGTAAGTTGTTACACTCACCGTTGTTAGAGGTTTGCTTTTGTCACAATCCCCAGGGTGGCCTACTTTAGTTTTTATGCTAGATCACGGAGAAAGGATGTTTTATTCTTCTCTGTGGCTAGATTTACCTCGACAATCTCCTGATATTTAACACCTGTAAATTTGTCATGACTTCCATTAAAATGTTGCATGATTTCACGTACATCTTTAAAAAAAAATATTTTTTGCAAAAGTTTAAAAACCTCGGACAAGTAGCTGCCCTGGACGGACACCGGGCAAAGCCCTCAAAACCCGGACTGTCCGTGGAAACCACAATGTCTGATAACCTTAATTTAGTCTGATATTAAAGATATTGCTGAAGATATTCTAATCTTTGCAGGTTGCCCGGCGACCATCATCAGCCCCAACTCAGGCTCAGTGGTCGTCGGATCGCCCGTGATCGGGTCTACCAACACGGGCTCCATCGCGCCCGAGCACCCGATGTCCCACACGACGCAGTACGGCCACCACCGCAACAACAACAACTACGGCTGCCAGTCGCGCTGCCTCGTCAGCAAACTGTTCGACGTGTGCTCCCGGTCCACCCTGCAGGAGATGGAGAAGAAGGAGGAGATCCGGATACCCTGGGGCATGGGGATAGTGGGCTACGTGGCCGAGAGTGGCGAGCCTGTCAACATACCTGACGCATACAAGGTAATGTCGTCCTGAGGATACCCTGGGGCACGGGGATAGTGGGCTATGTGGCGGAGAGTGGCGAGCCTGTTAACATACCTGACGCATACAAGGTAATGTCGTCCTGAGGATACCCTGGGGCACGGGGATAGTGGGCTATGTGGCGGAGAGTGGCGAGCCTGTTAACATACCTGACGCATACAAGGTAACGTAGACCGAGGATACCCTGGGGCATGGGGATAGTGGGCTACGTGGCCGAGAGTGGCGAGCCTGTCAACATACCTGATGCATACAAGGTAATGTCGTCCTGAGGATACCCTGGGGCACATGAATAGTGGGCTACGTGGCGGAGAGTGGCGAGCCTGTCAGCATACCTGATGCGTACAAGGTAACGTAGACCGAGGATACCCTGGGGCACATGAATAGTGGGCTATGTGGCGGAGAGTGGCGAGCCTGTCAGCATACCTGATGCGTACAAGGTAACGTAGACCGAGGATACCCTGGGACACATGAATAGTGGGGCTATGTGGCGGAGAGTGGCGAGCTTGTTAACATACCTGACGCATACAAGGTAACGTAGACCGAGGATACCCTGGGACACATGAATAGTGGGCTATGTGTCGGAGAGTGGCGAGCCTGTTAACATACCTGACGCATACAAGGTAACGTAGACCGAGGATACCCTGGGACACATGAATAGTGGGCTATGTGGCGGAGAGTGGCGAGCCTGTTAACATACCTGACGCATACAAGGTAACGTAGACCGAGGATACCCTGGGACTCATGAATAGTGGGCTATGTGGCGGAGAGTGGCGAGCCTGTTAACATACCTGACGCATACAAGGTAACGTAGACCGAGGATACCCTGGGGCATGGGGATAGTGGGCTACGTGGCCGAGAGTGGCGAGCCTGTCAACATACCTGATGCATACAAGGTAATGTCGTCCTGAGGATACCCTGGGGCACATGAATAGTGGGCTACGTGGCGGAGAGTGGCGAGCCTGTCAGCATACCTGATGCGTACAAGGTAACGTAGACCGAGGATACCCTGGGGCACATGAATAGTGGGCTATGTGGCGGAGAGTGGCGAGCCTGTTAACATACCTGACGCATACAAGATAACGTAGACCGAGGATACCCTGGGACACATGAATAGTGGGCTATTTGGCGGAGAGTGGCGAGCCTGTCAGCATACCTGATGCGTACAAGGTAACGTAGACCGAGGATACCCTGGGACACATGAATAGTGGGCTATGTGGCGGAGAGTGGCGAGCCTGTCAGCATACCTGATGCGTACAAGGTAACGTAGACCGAGGATACCCTGGGACACATGAATAGTGGGCTATGTGGCGGAGAGTGGCGAGCCTGTTAACATACCTGACGCATACAAGGTAACGTAGACCGAGGATACCCTGGGACACATGAATAGTGGGCTATGTGTCGGAGAGTGGCGAGCCTGTTAACATACCTGACGCATACAAGGTAACGTAGACCGAGGATACCCTGGGACACATGAATAGTGGGCTATGTGGCGGAGAGTGGCGAGCCTGTCAGCATACCTGATGCATACATGGTAATGTCGTCCTGAGGATACCCTGGGGCACGGGGATAGTGGGCTATGTGGCGGAGAGTGGCGAGCCTGTTAACATACCTGACGCATACAAGGTAACGTAGACCGAGGATACCCTGGGACACATGAATAGTGGGCTATGTGGCGGAGAGTGGCGAGCCTGCCAACATACCTGACGCGTACAAGGTAACAAAATTGTCTGTGGATTTATACAGAAAATTTTGTTTACGTAAATTTTTCTTTAGTTTTTTTACACGCTTAGGAAAACTCTAACATAAACTTTTATAACATACAATTGTGGTATGGTTCGATTATTGAGGTCAGAATGGTTACTTAATGTTTGTTTACTTTCACTTATAACTTCTTTTGATGACATTGTTCCGGGATCTTTCACTGTTTGCTGACTGATTCCAGGAATCTGGATTTGAATTCCAGGTGCCAGGAATCAGTCAGCGAACGATGAATTATTTCAGCTATCAACAATGCTCAAACAAAAAAGTAATTAAATTTTAAATATTTAAGTTAAATCTCACTAACTCAGTATAGTATGGATAGAGAAGTTGTCAAGATGGTACCTAAGTAACAAAGGCTCATTTCCTAAGCCTTTTTGATATGTATTATATCTATGCATTTGTTGCAATCTAATAGTAGAATACAAGGAAATCTCATGCAATTTAGAATAACAAGTCAAAATCATGCTTAACTTTTGCCCCAATTTTTAATTACATCACTTTTAATCATGGTATTTTTCCCCGAGTTTTTCTCATTGCTGCCTTGTATGCCAAATTCAGGGGACTCTATTGTACCTGTTTGGGGTGGGGACCTGTTGTCATGTCAACAGAGTTATCAGTTAACCCATAGTGTTTTATCAGTCACTGATAACCCAAAAACGATTGATTGACAGCCAACATTTTTCGCTGAATCAATCTATCAAATTTCAGATTGTGATAGCCTTGTAATAGCCTTGTAAAATATAGGGAAATTGGCAATATGAAGTACCATTTAGATGTGAAACAATTTTGGTTTCGTAAATAAATGTGATGAAATCTCAAAGGTTACTAATTTTAAGTATTTACTACCAGTTGCCCGTGGCTTCGCTCACGATAACAATTTTAACACCCGCTGCCTAAATCTCAAAGGTTACTAATTTGTAGTATTTATTTTGTTTTTATCATACACGATTTTTAATGCAGTATATTTGCTACGGCTCTAAATAAGGTGATGGAAAGAAACATCAAAATAGGCCAGTCTCTAATATCCCTAAAATATTCTTGTAATTAGTTTTGCTCAATAAATTACCAAATTACAACACTGATATTATCAAAATTATAGTTAAACTAAGCAGAGTTCAGATAATTTCAGTTTTAAAATTAAAATATTTTTTCCAGGATGGGAGATTTAACCATGACATTGATGTGAGAACGGGGTACAAAACACGCACATTACTGTGTATGCCCATCAAAGACTGCAATGGCGAAGTTATTGGTGTAGCTCAGGTAATGTTTACAGAATTCAAAAATCGCTTATATATAAATGTATTGTAATCTTTTATTTTTGATATCAGTAATTATCAATAATGTTGTTATAAACAACAACAAAAAAGGATTATAAATTTTTCAGTAACCCTGTGTCAACACTTAACATGGATTTATTTGCGGTTAATGTCCCATGCTTCATACAAAGACTATGAAAAGGTGAATAACGCTTCAGATGAAACTGATAAATCACATCATTCAATAAGTTCAGAACTTGCTAAGCATAGCTTTATTGAAATTAGTATGTTTTATAGAGTAACTATTAACAATATGTAGTAAACCTCATTGGCATTGATTCCTCGTTAATTAAAAATTTAAATTAAGAAAAGATTAAATTACTTATAGTGAAATTGACTATCAGCTCATCAGTTCATTTGTTTCAGAGCATATTCTAATGTTTAAATAAAAATCATGGACAATAAATTTTTGATCATGAATATTCACATCTAAAAGAGAAGATGATTGTATAGAGATGGATTGAGATATTGAGACTACTAAGAAAACATGATCGTAATAAGCTATCTTAAGGGGAATCATTTGTATTTTATACTCAGCCAACGAATTGGCACAATATATTGAGTAATTGTACGATGTACTGTGCAGGTTATCAACAAGCAGGGGGATTCGTGTTTCTCGGCCAACGACGAGAAGGTGTTCTCCAGTTATCTGCAGTTCTGTGGGATCGGCCTGAGAAACGCCCAGCTGTACGAGAAGAGCCAGCTCGAGGTGAAACGGAATCAGGTATGTGAGACCACGGGGCGTGAGGGAATCAGGTATGTTAGACAAAAGAGACATGATGGAAATAGCTTTGTATCAGGTTTATTTTGCATTGGATGAAAGGGGATTAAGGTATGGGAGAAAACAGGCGTTTGTAAAAGAAAATCAGGTTTTTACTTTGTTTATTTGATTCTTTTAAAATATTAACATTAGATTTGTCAAACATTGCATTGTTTCATCATCATTCAAAAGGATATCCGTGAAATTCTATTACTGTAATGTTAAAGTCAGTCAATACTTAAGCTCGGAGTCCGTCCTCTTCCTCACAAGGGAGTACACCCTTCAGTGTGACCGTTGGCACGCCCGCCGAGTCTCGCTCTCAACTGAGATCGGCGTGGTCGTCAGCCCACGTAACATCGTCGGAGCTATGCTCCAGGGAGAGGGGAGAGGGCAACTTGAACTGTGTCCGGCGCTATGTCCTGACCATTCTTCGGGTGGAAAAGGTCGACCTCGATCGGCCTTAATCCTCAGCTTTTTCCCATGGAGGTTGCCCTACTGGCATAATATCAAAAGGCCTACCCAAAGTAATGTGTGAAACAGTTCCAGGCTAGTGTCCTCGGTGTTGAGGGGGGTGGTTTAGTCGGTAGTTCACGGGAATTGGAGCGCATGAGAGTCCGATACTAATGAGGGCACAACAAGCCCATCAGTTTGTGTAAACGCATTCCACCCCCTACCCAAAAAAAAAAGTACTTAAGCTCAGATTACTATGTTAGAGCTTAGGTTTTGATGTGTTTCGATCACTTGTATTATGAGAAGTCCACTTTTCCTCTAGGCACCTCATTGAGCAATTGATTTGGATGACCGCCGGTGATATTGTTGGGGACATTTGAAAAATCCTCTGAGAAATCCCATAAGAAAAATTCCATTTTATTATGTTTCAGATAATGCCTTACTCATACACCAAAGCAAATTAAGTGGAGCAAAGTGTCTGAAAGTAGTTCCATTTTTTTTTTACTGTGACTATGAAATAAATATTTATTTTAAAGTATATCTAGTAAATTCAAACTAACCTAACTAATTGTTGAAATACAAATTCTTTACTTAAATAGCTTTAAAATGTAATAGACATATTGCAATGCATGTCATTCAGATTTGAGAACTTAACATTTTGAAGAACTTATTACCTGAAAGTTGGAGATAAATTTTGCTTCAAATAGTAATTTTGTTTATTTCTTTACTTAAAATGCTGCTTAATTACAACTTTTCCTGTGATTCCTCCCTATTGGAGGACGTTGAAGTAGTTGAAGTAATTTAGCATTTATGGGATTGGAGCTGCATCCAATAAGCTGCAATAGACCCTACAAAGAGTCGGATTCTGAGGCTCCAATTTGTGCTTCAATTTAGGTGTAATACAACGCAGATTAAATTGGTTACCTATCTGTTATGCAATTCAAAATAGCTGCCTTTGATTTAGCAAAATAGTTTGTCGTGATACAAATAAATGCACATCAAGTTGTTAAAAAAGTATTTTTTTAGTTAAGTAAATCTTACTTGTTTTAGTTTTTTTGGCCTGCTGTAAATTGCAATTAATTGTCGTTAATTTGATAAATTTTTCTTTTTTAATCAAAATAAAAAAGTTAAACTAAAAACTAATTTTAATCTGTTTCATTTTTTAGTTGTTTAGCCTCCGGATTACTGTAGAATACTATTAATGGTTTAAATACCTGCCTCAAAGTAATCCTGTTTGTTGCTGTGGCGACTAGTTTCGGTTCTGGTGAACCATCATCGGGCCTTACAAGGTGATGTCTTCATTTACTCCAATGATAATTGAAGGTCGTCATGTTGTTTAAAAACACTAACACACACGAAAACTGACACATTGATACAATTATTACGAAAAAACATTAAAAACGAATACACGAGCAGGAGCGACGTGACCGCGCGGAAGTGAGTTCGTCTATAGACTCTATAGACGAACTCACTCTATAGGTCTATAGACGAACTCACTTCCGCGCGGTCACGTCGCTCCTGCTCGTGTATTCGTTTTTAATGTTTTTTCGTAATAATTGTATCAATGTGTCAGTTTTCGTGTGTGTTAGTGTTTTTAAACAACATGACGACCTTCAATTATCATTGGAGTAAATGAAGACATCACCTTGTAAGGCCCGATGATGGTTCACCAGAACCGAAACTAGTCGCCACAGCAACTAACAGGATTACTTTGAGGCAGGTATTTAAACCATTAATAGTTAATCTGTTTACTGGATGAGAATAATAAAATTGTGGTTATATAAGTATAAGAATGTGTAAATAGTGTTTGGGACTTAAAACTGTATCATGTTGGCACCCCTGCTGTGATGAAAGTTTAAATCTTAACTGCCAGTTCTCTTTGTCCAGTTCTCTTTTGTTTGACAAAGGCTTCACAGCCGAAATATTACTAATATGATGTGTAATATCTATGTGTGTCTCTGCAGCTTATTTGCAAGTTGAGTTAGCTGTATTTCCTATCTTCTTCTCCCAAATAAAATTGTTAATAGAGTATTTTTTAAATGTTTAAGGACCATAATGATGTTTATCTGTCTTTCGTAAGTCCTCTAAAGTCCAGATTAAAGATACTTTAGTTGTGAAGGATTCAGTCTTTTTGAATAATTAATATTCTGTTATGTATACTTAATTTAAAACCAAACTATGATAGATAAATGTAGTTAGATAGTTATATATGTGAATGTTGACTTGTTGTAGGTGCTGCTAGACCTGGCCAGGATGATATTCGAGGAGCAGAGCACGATAGAACACATGGTGTTCAGGATACTGACCCACACGCAGTCACTCATACAGTGCCACAGGGTACAGGTAAGCAGGTCGTGGTCACATTTCAGCATTTGTGAAGTTACAAATTCTAAGACCTTTTTAGTTTCTAAGCATAATTTTGTTACCCTGCAATAGGCAAGCTCCATTGATATCAATTACGATATCTGTTATCAGAATTTTATGATTAAACATAGCTGTTTGTTTATATTACAGTCCTGCTATTCCGAACTAATTGGTACTGAACCTCATTTGGATTACCATATGGAATATCATTTGGAATTTTATCGGGATTTTAAGAATAATATCACATATTCACTTTCTATAACTTACATTAAGTGAAAAGAACATTTGGTGGCTAGATCTGTACATTATTCTGTAAAATTATTTATGAGTTCAATGTTTTTATTCTGTGTAGGCTATATTTTTTTCCTATTTTCTATAAACCTTTGTCATCAGAGTTGAACTGTATACTCATATAGCATTTATTGAACCCTCCTTGAGCATTTATTGAACCTTGTATGTGTACTCATACTTATTCTGTACATTTATAAACAAATCAACGTAAACTTACATGTATATCGGTCGTGACAGGTGCTGCTTCTGCACAAAGCCTCGCAGGGAAGCAGTTTCTCGCGGGTCTTTGACTTTGAGGCCTCGGACCTGGAGGGCGATGATCGTGATGAGCGAACAAGGTGACAGCAAAAAATGTAATCCATTCAGCCCAGTGTTTTTTTTCGCTTAATCTATCCAGAAATTTTGCTAACGTTTTTGAAACTTCAGTAGCTTATCCCTGAGACAGGCAAGTTTTTATATACATTGTAGTGCTACTTTCAATAATTTGTTTGCTTAAAAAATAAGTGTTAATGAATTTAAGTTTATATATATTTTTTCCACTGGAGAACCAATGGAGAATGTAGGAGAAGGCTCCTTGGAAAATAGTCAAGCGGTTGAATGTAAGAACCAAACGTGAACTTTATGTTAACTTTCTTTTGGTGTTTTTTTTACAATTTCCTTAAATTTTTTCTGTGGTTGGCCAAATTATCTAAAGCCAAATTCCTTATCAAATCCATCTTCCATCTCGTTAGTATGGTATTTTTATTTAATAAAAGTGAACAAGTTTGCAATTTGTATGAACCAGACAGCGTTTTATCCCTAAAACAATTTTTAAAAACCTGATTCAGGTTGTTGGTAAGATAACTTAGTCATCTGAATATCCATGGAGGTTCGACCTCTCTAGTTCATGACCACTTGAAACTTTGTCAGAATCAGTTATTGTTGCCTTCTCTCAAAATCAGTATGAAAAAGGCATATACACACGTTAGTTTATCAATATCATTTATTGCTGTCTTATTCCCGGTCTCAACGTTATCCAATGCAGTGTAAAGTAGAAATAGTCTTTGGTTTTATTTTATTTTCTGCAACTGTCCATTGTTGTAACTGTTGTGTAAACCACAGTTAAACACAACAGAACTTACGGGCGTTTCTTTTAACGCATTAGCGGTCAACATCAACAGAATGGGGCAGGGCGAAAGGGAATAAAAATCATCAGTTCATACAGGCCATTGTACCATTTTGGTTCAAGTCATTCGAAGCCAACATCTATACCAAGACCAAGACACAGATTGTAAGAATATTGATGCCATGTGATGCGTTGTGACTGATGTTTGGTGTTTGTTTCAGCCCATTCGAGAGCAGGTTCCCCATCAATGTCGGCATCACTGGCTACGTGGCGACCACAGGTGAGGTATGTTGACAACCACTCTCACCACTTGTAATCACTTTAATATTTACGGTACTGCCTTTAAATTTTGCCTAATCTTACTGATTTGATCTTTCTAATCATATGTCAACTAACCATGTAAAGCATGTGAAACATTTATTCAGTGGCCAATCTATGAAAATGGGGTCTTTTGTTGTAATAAAATTACTGAAGCATTTCTCTGATGAACAATACGTATGATAGCTTTCTCTCTGAAATCTGTATAGTTCCATATAATGTCTGTAATGGTTTATCTTTTCTAAACTATGTTAAGGATGTGAAATCAATAAATGTTAAATATAAAAAATACCTTACATAATGAAATAATTATCTGAATGTAATGTTTGTCATGAATAATTTGATAGATTGTATTGTACTTTTGCAAGTCCCGATTTTGAAATACAAGGCTAATATAATCTTATTGTCAGTGTTGTTTTGCAGACTGTAAACATTCCAAACGCGTACGAGGACGAGAGGTTCGACCCGTCGGTGGATGAGGGGACGGGGTTCCGCCATAAAACCATCCTCTGCATGCCCATCAAGAACTCCTCTGGCCAGATCATCGGCGTCATACAGGTGAGTGAACAACGGGGAGGTACAGGGGGACTACGGGGAGATACATGGAAAACTATGGGGAGATGAGGACAAAACTACTGGGAGATATGAGGGAGACTTCAGGAAGTAGGGGGGGATTTGGTAGTGTGGGATTCCCCACCCCACAGGATAATCCTGTGAGGGTACTTCAGCCCCTTGTCTTTTTGCGTGGCTACCGGAAATGAAAGAAAGCTTCTCTTCGATTATCCCCTAGGCTCACAGCCTTTAGTACATTAATTTAAGGGAAGCTAAAGGAAAAAGGAATAGGTAGATGGATAGGTTCTGTCTGTTGGTAACGCTCAACATCATACCTTAGATCGCTTTTCACGCAAAACCTAGAGTGCTGGTATGGTTGAAACTTACTTTCTGTATTGTATGCACATATTCAAATTGAAATTGAAATGGTTTATTTCTAAAAATACGACATTAACATGTAAGCATATAAAAAAAATATTTATTGGAAGTATTCTCACTTAGACTATCCGTCTGTGTGTAAGAATGGTCAAAGTCCATTTGCTTCACTTTCAACTAGGGGTGTGCGAGTACTCGATTATCGAGCTTTTTCCTAGCCAAGTTTAGATTATTCGACTTGACTCAGAAGTTTTGAAAAATACTCAAAAGTTCAAGTTTAATCCCGCCATTTACCCAGAATTGTTTCGCGCGTTCTCATTTTACGGCCGTTTTCACACAGTCATGAATAGCCACCATAAAATTTTTTTTATTTTACTGTACTTGAAATTAAAGTGGTTTTTGAGTTAATAATATCACTAAATTTAGTTTAGTATTGTTTTACTTTTTACAATTTGAGATATTTTCTTACTCCATCTTTTCAGATCTTTTCTGTTCAATGAGACAGATTTAACTTTAATTTTTAAACCTACAAAAATATCTTACAAATAGGCCTACTCTTTTTTAAAGCAAACAGGTGCAGATGTTGCTTGGTTTTTACTTCCTCGGGATGAAAGTTCAATCAAATATTGAATAAAAATTAATATAAAATGATGTTAAGAGTGACCTTAATTGATGTTTTATTTCATTTGAAAACAGGTTTAGTTTAACACAACAGTTCGACTTCAAACATCACTTCTCGCACACCCCTAGTTCTAACCTTAAAAAAACCGTACATTTTAGAATTTAACTTTCAACATTTGATTACTTGAAACTAGGTTTTGTCGTTTAGAACGTTTTACAGGGGACCCCTTTAATTGTATACATTGTAATAAAAAAACAACATGTTTAATGAATATCAGTAAATCTGAAGTCAACTGTCAGTAAGGGTTAAGATATTTTTATTTAGTTGCTTCATGAACAACTTACTTGAAGGAGTTGTAACTTTGTTTAACTCACTTTTTGTTTGATAATCTTTATTTTTTTAACTCGCTTCTGTACTGTTATCATTTGGTGTACCTACATCAAAAGAAAACATTTTGTTGATAACAATTTTGCTTTGTTTTTTCCAGTTAATCAACAAATTTGATGACCTTGCCTTCACCAAGAATGATGAGAACTTTGTGGAAGCCTTTGCCATTTTTTGTGGGATGGGAATTCATAATACTCACATGTAAGTTTTATCCAAACGAACATGAATAATCATAGCTCTGGTGTGTACCAAGTAAAATCTTTTATTTTATCATTCTTGTATCGTTTTGAAGAGCAAATGAGAAGTATGCTTTCTTGATCAGGAGAAATATGCTTTCTTGATCAAGAGAAAAATTTTGGAACAAATTAAATGTATACTCTCAATTAAATTAGTTTTACTCTCTAAATCAATAAAGTCCTTGGAAAAAGGAATTAATAAATTCCTCATACTCTTCCTCATTTACTGACCAAATCATTGAAAAATTAACGAGATGTTTGTTAAGTTATTTTTAATGTTTTTCAACATTCTCTGCTCCTCTGCTGACTCTTGGAATTTTGCAGGCCTACACCCATCTTTTTTTCCCTATCGTGGTCCATGTAAACATATTTGAGGGTCCTACCACATAAAAATATTAGGGTTTTGGGAAGGCCTGTACATATGGTAATTTATTTTTGATACTTAACACGTTGTGTGCGGCATGACGCGGCATATGCGTCATGCGATTGCAGCGCGGGGGGCGGATGACGCAGACGTCGCGTCACCGTGCAGCGCTCGGCTTTTTGGTTCAGTGCGAGCTCAGCTTTTGACGGAGGCTGTCCGCTCCTCGAATACACACCACGTGTTAGTCGAGTGGCGTCAGTTTCCCGCGCCGTGCGTTTTTTTTGCTTTTATCGAGTGATTTATTTACTGTTGTGGTATTCTGTGTTGTGCTATGACCGCATTTTTGAAGACCTAAGCACTTATTTTGCCGCAGCCAACGTGTTAAAGAAGGCTATGGCAATTGACACTCATTAATCCGACATGCTTGGGGCTCTAGAAATGCCAGATGATTGAGTGTCTTCTAAAAATAATTGTTACTTTGAGAGAATAGCGGAAAATCCATTGAAAATAGAGTCAAAAGGAAATACATGCTTGAGCTCTACTATGTTGTGAATGTTGTGATTATTTGCCTTCTCTGATATTGGTAGTGATGCAAAACATAAAAAACAAAACAACAAACTATGCCAATTGCGCATAAACTCTCCTTATCCAGGAAAACCCTATAGGCCGATGATGCCAGAATGTTTAATGTGCCATGTCATCGGATGCCGAATTTGCCAGTTTTTACTTTACTGATATTTTCCTGGTACCTTGGCAACAAATTGCAGTGTAAGATTTGTTTTGCAGCTGTAAGAAGTCCATTACAGGATCATTGTGTTTGGCAGGTATGAGAAGGCCATGATTGCAATGGCCAAGCAGTCGGTGACGCTGGAGGTCCTCAGCTACCACGCCTCTGCCTCGCTGGAGGAGGCCCAGAGGCTCAGGGTAGGCAAATGTGCAACATCAATTTTCAATGTAAAAAGTACTTTTACAAGGGATTTCGGCTATTTGTAAAAAGTGTCAGGCATTTTGGGTGAGTTGTATAGTAATGTTAAAAAATAGGACGGTTACCCTTAAATTGATTTTCTTATTATTGGAGAAGGAAATTATTTCTGCTGGCAACTTGGGATTACATGAAGAATGGGCCAAGTGGCAATTTCTCAAACCAACTAAACGCTAAAATAAATGGTTCTTGTCATATTCATAACACTTGGTATTCTGCAGAATACTTTCTGTGTTGCAGTTAAATAATCAGGAGCAAATCGTGGTAAAACTATAAAAAATAATTTGTTTTTTCAGAGTTTAAGGATACCAGCTGCACAAAACTTCAACCTTCACGACTTCAAGTTTGACGACATCCATATGGATGATGATGACACACTAAAAGTAAGTTGTTAGTAGCATTCTTTTATGTCTTTTAAAACCAATTGATTAATTTCATTTGTTGTTTAGACTTTCAACTTTAATAAAAATACAATCAATTGTAATTAATTCTGGTTAATCTGCTTGCAATTTAAATATTAAAATTAAAATTTGTCTTCTTAATCTGCAAGAAGATCCTATTGCTGATGCCCTTAACATCAATTAGAACTCATATCATTTTGGTGAAGTTTGGGCCCTAGGACTGAGTTGTAAAAGGCAGGGTAGGATAGGGAAATCAGGAGGCTTACCTGGTGGTTAAAATTGCTGAAGAGCACACAATAACACAAAACACAAAAAATATTAATTTTCAAAGACTGACTCATTCTTCAGATACTAAGATATTAAGATGTATCCTGCCTTGCCTTTTACAACTCAGGCCTAGAGCCCAGACTTCATCAAAATGATATGAGTTCTAATTTATGTTAAGGGTCATCAGAAATAGGATCTTCTTGGAGTTCATGGTATGAACTCCCAACTACTACAAACTCTCGAATATCTGAAGAAGGAGGCTTTAAAAATTCATATATTATTTTTGTGAGTGTTCTTCAGCAGTTTTAACAACCAGGTAGGACTGCTCTAATTCCCTTATCCTACTCTCAATTAGAACTCAGTTGCTCAGTGGTGCAGGGCTACCATAAACTCGGTTGATCCCACTTGCAGCCTACTTATATTCAGCCTCGTATGAGTAGTCCTCCTCTCGCCCTAGGCTCTCGATGATATACAATTGGGAATTTTTCTCAAGAAAAAGGAACAAAAGTTCAAAAAATCTAGCAGTTTAAAAGCTGTCGGTTTTAGTCGGTTCACAGTTGAGTGTTTGTGTTGGCAGGCGTGTCTGCGGATGTTCCTGGACCTGGACTTTGTGGAGAGGTTCCACATAGACTACGAGGTGCTGTGTCGCTGGCTGCTCTCCGTCAAGAAGAACTACCGCAACGTCATCTACCACAACTGGCGACACGCCTTCAACGTCGCCCAGATGATGTTCTCCATCATCACTGTGAGTTGTTGATTAACCCCTTAAGCGCGGAGTAATTTGCCCCCCGCGTGATCAGTAGCGCGCAGTTTAATTACTCGATCAACGCCAAATCGCGGGGTTTTCGTCTCAACACGACGAGCGCAATACTGCAGAACTCGGTATGGGCGTAGTTTCAAAAAAATCCACTAGAGTGCAGCACCAAACGACCAAACGGTATGCTACTCGTCAGGGTCAACAGTACAGTCGTAGAATTAAAAAAACCTAGCAAAACAGTTGTACCAACAAAATAACGTAATAATGAGCTGAGAACGTCAAATCTGAGTAAACTCGGGTGTGGCGGTGAACGAAGCAAGGGTGATGCACGAGATATCTTGTGTGTGGCGGTAGCACGTACAGAATACTACCACGAGTTAACTCGTGCACGGCGGTTAAGGGGTTAAAGAGTTAGTGAAACCTTGCACTGAGGTGGAGCTAATAACTCGCTTTACATTATGTTTTCTTTACCCACGGCTTGCCTCTTGGCTTGACGATTGATAGTAAAATACTAGGTTAAGAACCCTCTTGTCTTCAACTTTTAGATGCAATTGTAAAGGTTCGTAATTAGTGTTTTTCATGTATTTTTTTTATTGAACAAGAAAGGGTATCCTGTAGGTAACTGAGCATATTATCTAAGATGGAAATATAAATGTAAGTCCTAGGATAGGGTAGTAAGACCCCTGTAGCTGCAGCTTTCAAAAGAAGTCATTCAAAATTATTCAGATTTTTTCCAACGAAGGGCGTTTTATCCAGTCAACGTTGAAAGTTAGGTAGGTATTGAGAGGGTTTAGTGCTGATAGTTTTGATATTGTGACCCATTAGTAAATTGATGCTTACAAATTTCAATATACCTGTATAAATAAAGACTCATGGAATTTTGATACTATTATGTGATAATGGTTGTTACTTGCTGATTCTTTTCAATAAATAAAAGATTTTGTCCGTTTGCGTCCATTTTTTGTTTCACGGAGATTGAGTCCAATAATATTGTGGATGTCGACAGGCGACCCAGTGGTGGAAGATATTTGGTGAGATTGAGTGTCTGGCGTTGATCATCGCTTGTCTCTGTCACGACCTCGACCACCGAGGGACCAACAACTCCTTCCAGATAAAGTGAGTGGGATCTGCAGAAAGTCTACATGATTAACTTAAATATTATGGTGGTTTTCATAGGCTTATTACATATTTAACCATATAATGCATTTCTTACAAATTATTTGAATACAATAATCATTAGCCTTCTGATTGACAAGTACTGGATTAGCTTGTCTTAAATATGTATTGCTACAAGGTTTTAGCACTTACATTTGACATATGAATTTATTTTTGTTTGTGAGTAACCAGTAACTGTTATCTTTTTTAAGTGTGAGAGCTGAATTAAATGCAGCACTAGACAAAACTTTGAATGTTAACCATTTCTTTCAACACCCTTAACCTAATCTTAACTAAGGTTTTTTACCTGATCGTTTTCATCTGTGATATTAAAATTCCCAAATAAATTAAATTTATGTCTCGACTTGACAATTCGTTGTAGCTGCAGTTTAAGTTATTGTCGGTTGAATTTTATTTTGATCGTTATATATAGATTTGTAATTCTATTCTCAACATGTTACTAAAGGGGCTTATAGACGGGGATAGTACTAGCTGTTAGTAGACACGTAATGTACTAGCCGCTAGTTACTAGCTGCTTACTATCCCTGTCTAAGTACCTACTCGCCTTTGCAGGGGCGAATAGGTACTCGCGGCGAATAAAATCAAACATGTTCAATTTTACTCACCACTAGCACGCAAGTAGAGATCCTTGTGACCTATTCGCCGCTGAACTCTTCTGTTCTAAACAGGAACTCTTATTCACTTGCCAGTTTAAGTAGCGAGTAAATTCATCATCCGACATGTTAGCGCTCGTTAACAGCATTGACAACAATGTGACTCGCCAGGCTAATAGCTGCGGAAATTAGCGGTGGATACTATCTTCGTGTGTACGGCTACTATCTGTCACTTTTACTAGCGGCTATCTTTAGAAGCTAGTACTATCCCTGTCTATAAGCCCCTTAAGAAAAACTGAACAATCTCTGATTGATTTGTCGGTGTATGTAATCATTTCTGAAGTCAGTTTGACGGTGTGTTGTGTCGCAGGGCGTCGTCACCCCTGGCCCAGCTCTACTCTACCTCCACCATGGAGCACCACCACTTCGACCAGTGCCTCATGATCCTCAACAGCCAGGTGAGCCGACTGCCACAGACATTCTAAAATGTTTGCCCCACCTGCTATGTTTAGACGCTTTTTACTCCTTGTAACGGATTAATTTATCTCCCAGCGGAAGTAATGTGATTACTTTGTCCCCAAGCAGACAAAGTAAACTCATAAGAAAAACATTGGAATTAATAATTATTAAATTAGAGAGCCTTCAAATATTGCAGCTCAACGAATGCAGGCGCTAACAGATGATGTAGTGGTAGGAATAACCAGATTAGAGCAACATTAACAACAATCAGCTGTGAGAATGTCTAAAAATTAAGCATGTAAGAACGTTGCAACAACCAGCTGATTACTTGTGCCTGCCTGTTTGCAGCTAACCAAATGCAGGCGCTAATTGCAGAATAAAACAAAATGGATATTTTTCATCACTTACTATGTTGATAAAATAAATGTTTATGGTCAGGATGTTTATTACTCCAGGTGAGGGAAAAATATTGTGTGTATTTCAAGAGTGAAACACATTGTCTTCCTCATGAACATTTTTACTCGTGAGACAATGTACTTTACTCACTCAACACACCAATAACTATTGAATAACTGTAGGCATGTAACACAAGTGAGTCGGTGGCGCAGTTGTTTTTTTTACTTAGCAGTTAAAAATAAGTAAAAAATATCAAAATAACAGGATTAAATTTGGTACTCTCTGGAATTACTTTTCTTGTGATTACCTTTGATCCATTAATATTTTTACAGTCAAATTACTGACTTTATTTGTATTTATAACTTCCTTTATTTAACCTACTCAGACATCGTCTGTACCAAGAGATATAACGGTTATATATTTTATATTTTTTTGGTAGTTATATCTCACAGTAGTTTTGTCGATTCGTCACCTCGACTTCTTTTCTCCTCAGGGTAACCAGATCCTGGGGAACCTGTCGCCGGACGAGTACTCCCGAGTCATCAAAGTCCTGGAGGACGCCATCTTGTCTACAGATCTGGCCGTCTACTTCAGGTCTGTTGATGGCTGCTGTTACGTTAAGTATAAGCATAAGCAATTCAAATAAGCAAACATTCAAATAGGCAAAGAAATATCAAAAAATTTGCAATTTGCAATTTGCATTGAAGCCATGAACACGAGACTAACTTTGTAAATCGGTCTTCTATGTTTTTTTTGTTCATGTAAATTTTTCAGAGTTTAAAATGTTGAAAATATTTTTCGTAACTTTAGCCTTATTTACTAAAGTCAAAGGGACCTTCTTTGACAATTGTTCTATAATCTAACTCGCCGATAACAACCCGTAAAATTTACTTATGAAACAGCTGTTGATTCACAATAAATAGCAGACATATGTTAAACCAAAGTATTGTACATAAAAAATACCCAAATTTGACCCTGCTATGGTGTGGCCCTGTGAGAACTTCAAAAAATCCCTTCTCAAGGTGTGCCTATCCTAAGCAAAACAAAAAGTGCAAAATAAAGCGTTTTTAGGTGCAATGATTTGGCCCAGAATTAGATCGCAGTCTCGACTTTATGTAAGTTTCTTCAGGAAAAGCTCTAGGCCAGAATTTTGGTTTAAGGAATAGACCATTGAAAGAGTTCAGGCAAACCATTGAACACATAAAAGTCACAAGAAATAAATCACAAAATTGTTGGAAATAAATATCCATTGTTGGACTGCAGCCATTGTTGAAATTCTTTCCTTCACCTGAAGAAGTCCCTAATGGGACAAATTGTGACTTTAATATTTGTTATGACCTGCCTGAACTCCTTTAAATGTAAACTAACTGTCTATCCTTCTAATCCTAAAATCGACTTCATGTAAATATATTATAAATAGTGAGACTGAAAGTTTCTTGCCTGGCCAACTTTCTTATCGTTCTGAAAAATGTGCAGAACAGTTGACAGTTGTGTGTTGTGTAGGAAGCGAGGTGCGTTCCTGTCTCTGGTCCAGTCCCGCTCGTACAACTGGCACCGCGAGGACCACCGTGAGCTGCTCAGAGGCATGACCATGACCGTGTGCGACCTCGCCGCCATCACCAAGCCCTGGCCCATCGAGAAGAGGGTAGGTCTCACACAAACCGCTAAAAAACTGTTTTTCATCTGTTTTTATCATACTAACACAGAAACATCTGTTTTCAGTTCCTTTTTGTTGGCTTGAAAGTTACCTATTGCCAGCATAAGCCATTCTGGCCCAGGCCGGATAAAATAAAAGTAAACAATCAGCCATAGTATATACAATACAATAGTATATTACGTTACTAGGCCAGAAAGTACTGTTTTGCCAGACAGGCATGATAGGGATTTTCAAGCAAGTACGGCAAAACTTCCCGGCCGTATGACGTACGATATTTTTCATCATACTACGCACAAAACAAACATACTTTCAATCATAACGTAGTCCTTGCATAAACATAATTCTCAAACCTTCAAACCTAACCTATAATAAACAGAACAAACAGGGGCCATAACTTCAAAAATTTTTCCTACTGTTGCAGGAATTAAAAACATTGAATTCCCTTTGGTAGAGAAACCTTCTGAACTGCACTTGGTAGTTGCAATCTCTTTGAGGCCACATAAACTTAAATGTGTATTCTGTATTTTCTTTGGCTTGGAAATATTTATTTTGTTGCTCTTAAGCTGCTACTGTTAAGTTTGTTACTATTACGCTACTATTGCTCAGCTACTTGACATTTCACTGTGATATTTTATATTTATTTAGTGTAAACGCTCTCCATGACCTTTGTAGCCCTTTAGTTTGAAAGTATCATCAAACTTTGGGTTGATGTATCATATTTTTATTTATTACTTTCCACAGGTAGCAGACTTGGTGACGAGTGAGTTTTTTGAGCAAGGCGACATTGAAAGGCAAGAGCTCAACATCACTCCTATTGTAAGTTGACAATATTATAAGCAGTATATAATTTAAGTTGTTCTTTTCTGATTTGGAAAAATAACAGTTGTTTAACAAAGTTGATTGACTTTTATTTGTAAAGTTTTAGTATGTTAGATCAATGGTTTCTGGTTAGTTTTCTCAAAAGTTGATGCAAGTTTTAAATCTCACTTTTTAATACAGGGTGTATGTTTTTTTAAAAGCAACCCAAAATTTTATTCTATCAGTAAAGGATTATTCCCCTCAAGATCCCTGGATTTGACCCCACTATATTTTTTTTGGGGGATACAAAGAAAGTAAGATCTACGAAAACAATCAGAGAGTACTGCACACGATATGCAGCACCTCAAAATAAACAACAAGTTTAAAAGAAGAAATTCAAAAAAGTACTTTGAGGTTATGAATTTAAGGAGTGAAGCACAAGGCTTGGATATTCCCCCCAAATAAAAAAGTACTTTGCTAATAGTGTTCAGAAATTTAATGGAGAGAGCACAACTTTGTATAATTGTCAATGGCGGATCGTTTGAACATATAATATAAAGTAAATGTGATCAAACTTAAATAATAGGTTGTATAAAATGTAAAGATTACCAAAACAATACTCATTTAATCATTATATGTCCATTATTCAATCTTTAAAATGGGTTCTGTTTAAAAAGAAACACCCTGTATTTTCACCATTTAGTTCCTCTATTATTTAGTTTCTCCAGAGACATTCGCTTTATGGTTTTCAATTTTTCGTCAACTAGAGACTTAGGGCATCAGAAGAAAATCAGATTATCAAAAATCAACATTCCTTCAATTTTTGCCAGAAACTCTAATCTGACAAACATTTTTTGTGCAGGCAACATAGCTTTTAAGGGAGAAAATGCTTCTCATTTTTAAGTTTTTCAACTTCAGGTTTTTAAGTTATCATTGCCCTTGCCTGCTTGCCAGCTCAAGTCTGTGCCGTTTGTTGCAGGACATCATGAACCGGGAGAAGGAGGACCAGCTGCCGCTGATGCAGGTCGGCTTCATCGACTCCATCTGCCTCCCGATATACCAGGTACAGCAGCACAGCCGTTGAATACAATTTAATTGAGATTTGGTTAGATGACAAGCTGTTGCTTTACAACAAACATCTCTACTTTAAGTGTTCCACTTGCACAAAGTAGATATGAACAAAATGTGAATCACAAACAAAAATAGATAGATGAATCAATGTGAAACAATAGTTCTTTGTGTCTGGCAGCGTCATCATATTTCATTCAATGTAGTCTGTAAAATCAATGGCAAAACATGTTTTCTTGTAATTAGCATTTCAATTATATGAATTTTGATCACCCTGCACTTTAGTGTATCAGGGAGATGTTAGGGTCTGCTCTGGATCAAAACTACATATGTCTGGCATTGTCGTCATGTTTAATTTAACGTGGTTTGAAAAACCAATGACAAAACACATGTTCTTGAAGTTGTGATTTAAATTTTATGAATTCCATAACCCTGGACTTTGATATACTGTACTTTAATAGTGTATCAGGGCTTTGTTGGCTGTTAATTAGTTATGTTTTAACTTCTGAGTCTGTGCCCATTAAAATCATTAAAAGTTTAAATAAATTCACATTACACTGACACAAAATAGCTGTTTTTTTGTTCCTTATTGTCGGCAACAAAGTTACGTACCATTGTAACGTTATACGTAACCACTGTGGTATAAGTGGTTGGGTACCGGTACTTATTGTTGGTTTAAGCAAAAAACACGTAATAATTAAAATTATTATTTTTTAGTAGTACCATGTAAAGTATTGTTTGGAAGATACCTGGAAGGTTTTAACGAATTCACATGAAAAGCCCACACTCCCTGGGGAACTATGATGCACGCTGATAAAACACAACATACTGGACTTGTAACGTAATGTACTATATTTAAAGTAAAAAATATAAAATGGATCACTGTTGATCTCATTAGCAGTAATGTCGGTTTGTCGCAGGCGTTTGCGGAGTTGAGTGACAAGCTGCAGCCGCTGCTGGACGGGGTGGTGGCCAACAAGCAGCAGTGGCTGGCCATCGCGGCTCAGCAGCAACAGACCAATCACGACCGGGACCACCAGCACAGCTAGCCCACGCTCGCACCAGGTACACCCCTGCCATCCGTTGGATCACATTTTTACAGGAGGACGACTTAATAAAAGAGCCCCTTAACTTTCGAGGGTTGATTTACTTGTCGAAAAGACCAAGTTAGTTTTTTTTAAGAAAATAATGTTTGTTGGATATTGGCATACCAAGTCAGTTGTATGTTTTACTGGAGCAATGAGTAAAAACTGAACTCAAATATTCAAATGAAAGGGTCCCCCGTAAAACGTTCCAAACGACAAAATCCTGGTTTCGAGTAATCGAGCTTTGAAAGTTGAATTCTAAAATTTGTGTTTTTTTCAAGGTTAGAACTTATAATCATGTATAACTTTTTAAGACGCAATTTATAACATCGAAATATAGCCTTATATTGCATTTTTACTTGAAATTAAGCATTTTACATAATTTTACGTGAGTTTTTGGGGGTTATAACGTTCTAAATGACTGGCGTTTGAAATGTTCTCTGACGGACTGCTCTCCAGCTTTTAAAAGAAAATATCAGGGAGTGTAGTAATACCAACATAATTAAAAATAAAACCGAATATAAAATAATTTTATTGATATAAATGTACAAAAATTTAATGTTATTACGTAACGTGATACGTGATTTCGCAAAAAAGTTATCCAAATGTGGTGCCTAAAACGTTATTCTACTACTTCTTTTGGGGACAATTTCCAGGCCCTGGCTTCTTAGTTTTTGAAATATAGGGTAATCCAACTTTTCTATATTCCTTTCTGGAATTACCCTTCCACTTTCGAATATTTTATTCACTTGTTTTATTTTTATTTATGCGATTTTGGTCGCGGGGCGACAACGCGCCGCCCGGCGGGGAGTCCATCTTTCAGCGAATAGAACCTTATTCCCCAAAAAGTCTGTGCAGTCCCGTGAAGTCAGTGAAGTGTACCCCAACTTTGACAGACGAAATCAGGGCTGCCAACTCAAATTTCTTCAAAACAAAATAAACCACAGTGTAGTTTGTGTCCTAGAGAACCTTTTTTACTGAATATCTCTGATTTTGAAATTTTGTCGCTTAGAACGTTTTACGGGGGACCCCTTCATTTATTTTTTGGTTGAATATTGATCAGTTGGCAATCTGTATTAAAGATTACTTCTCCAATTGCTATGAAACTTGGATGGTTTGATAGGCCGTTTTTATAACATTCACAATTTCCAGAATTTTTCAACTGCTAAAAAAATTTCTGTGGTTTTTGTAATAGTCCATTTTGAGTTGGGAGTGTGATAGAAAAGCAATGAAAGTTGATTTGTAGCTCTTAATATATAGAAAAATTATTAGAATTATAGAATTTATCAATATAAAAATCTAAAGAGGATTGGAGAGTAGGTCTTAAAGTTTTGGAGATGAAAGAAGAGAAACTGAGAGAAGGTTTTAACATGCTATCTAACTATAGCAATATGTTGAAAGATAAGTTGCGCACACAGGTTCAGCGGTAAATTACCAGTTGTATTTACCCACTAAAACCCTTCTAAACTAACTTCAAACTTGTGAATGATTTTTTTGGACTATGCTAATAATTAAATGACATTTTTCTTTTGTTACAGATGCGGAGAACATTAAACCAAAATAGTGGACCACTATTTGTCTACTGCTTTAATTAATTTAGTATTTCTTTCTATTCATTATTTAAGATAAGACATGAAATTTGTGTTTGAATGTTAAAAAATGTATGTTTTACTGCCTAATGTTTAGGTAAAAGTAATATATTATTGTACACTGGCAACAAAATTAGATATTGACAAGTTGATGTAAATATATTTATCTCAAACAAACTTGGATTTGTTTAAATACCTTTTTTCTGTACAATCTTCGACATTTGGATTAGTACTGACGCTGTACACTCTACTTGTTCATTCAAAGGAACATGTGCTTGATACCGTTATCAGGGTTGCCTTACAAAAAAATAATTGTACAATTCAACCGTACCCCAGCAGATTGGGTAAATTTGTACCCATCTAAAATTTGTAAATTATTCTTACTTGTTTATTTATGGTCAGTTAATAAATGCCCTATAAAGAGGACTTTTTTTAGGTAAGTTGTTTGAGCTTATGACCTAAATGTGTTAATTAAATCTCAATTTAAAGCTTATTACTACTGTTTCTCCAAAAAGAAACTTAAACATTCATTGTACTGTACACCATCTTCTACATATCAGATTTTTTCATTATAAGTTGTGGTTTTTTTGGAGAGTTGACTGAACTAAATGTTGGATTTAAAGCTAAAATCGTTCCATTGTACATAGTCAATGAAAATAAACGAATGGTGTTTTTGGAAAAAAAAGGCCTCAAAACTAAGTCATATTAAGAAGACCTTGGTCTTACCATGAGACCTACATAGTAAAAGCCCTCATTTCCCTAGGGGAGAAATTCGTTAAGGGGAAATCCTTCCTTTGATCATAACTAGTTTTGGAGGAGAAGACTGCTGATTTCACAAAATTGTCGACCCTACCAGGAGAGCTAGCAACTCCAATGTTTCAGGTTAATCGGTAAAAACCAACTCTGTAGGAACTCTGAAACCCTTCGAACAATGCAATCTACAGTGGATCACTATGGCGACACTCTAGGGGATTCAGATACAGTATTCTTATCGAGGGGCACAGGCTCTTCTTGGATCATGATATCCAGGTTGATTTCGGCCAATAGTGGTGTAGGTCATGGTAATATTCTTTTCCTATAAATATTTCAGCAATATTTTGATAAATCAATTTACAGGAGGGGCCGATAAATCATTCAAAATCGTGAGGAATGAGGCTGACGGAATATTAAATGATGCAGCAATATATCTGATTATTGGAATATTTTAGAATTTAATTTCGGTACTTAAGTAGTTTAGAGTTTTTTTTTGTGTGAGTATAACACATTTTAACACATACCTTTACCTACACTTTGCGTTCAAAATCAATAGTCATTGATTTTTTTCAGTGATTCTTTCTGCTTA
The DNA here is from genome assembly GCA_035578135.1 of Flexamia atlantica. NCBI lineage: Eukaryota > Metazoa > Arthropoda > Insecta > Hemiptera > Cicadellidae > Flexamia > Flexamia atlantica. The sequence goes on from JAQJVK010000002.1 coordinate 65,058,979, forward strand.
GGTAACATTAAGGCAGCACAGTTTAACCACCCATTTGTTTTGACAACAAATGCATGACTGACCTGTCATTAGTCAAAAATTTCAGCCGGGGATGGGAATGGGAAACATGATTTCCAAGCTAACCAGTGCTCAAACCATATTTCTTATTTACCAAAATAAACATGTTCTCAATATTCTGGCAAGTCTCTCAGGTGAGAAGAGTTGCCCATATAACTGTGAAAACTGTACAATGTGAAGTTTGAAATCACCACATCAAGATTAATTCTTAATACGTCGTCGTCATGTTACAATAGCTGCAATGACAATGAGAAAAATCATCAAATTTGAAGGGCAAAAACAGAAAATTTATAGAAATAAATTTAACATTGAGTGTGATTTGGAAATTTAAGGGATGAAAAGTGCTCGTAACTGAGTGTCGTTTAACCAAGGTTCTCGGTACTTTGCTTCCAAGTCAGTTTATAATTGGATCCACTCAAGCCTAAGATTTTATCCACCCCCACATCAATCCTGATTACAATTTTCAAATTGCAAAAAATAAAATGATTTTACTCCTAATCACACTCTTGACCTTACTTCCTATTTAAAAAACTAGGATATCTGTTTTAAATATTTTGCAAGAAATAATTAACAGATAGCAAAAGTTTACTTGACATGAACAGAAATCTGGACTATTAACAATCTGGTTATTATTGACCTCACTTATGTTGGTTGAAAAAGGTTAGAAAAATACTAGAAAGGTTATAAAAAATACAAATAATGTTTGTAGAATATATGAATTTAATTTTTCACATAACAAAAACAAATTTCTTACTGTAATACTTACCTAGTGACTGTCATATATACAAGATTTAAAATACATTATACACAATGTTCTTAATATAAAAACAAGCCGTGTATAATATGGCCAAACGTTTTGTCATTTACATTCATAATTTGGTAATAAATTTATAGACTATGGATTTACACTAACTATTTACATCCGAATCACAGATCTTGGTCAACTCTTACTGGAAGACTAAATATTTATCTAGATTTGTACATTCACAAAATACATCAGCAATACTTTGTCTAAAAATTAATATAACAGAATGCTATTTAACAGTAATAACTAACTTTCATAAAATACTTCTGTCAAAATAATTGTAACACCACTGGTCTTGGTTCAAACAATATGCAACTGCATTCAAAGCACTTCAGTGATAGAGGGGAATGAATGACTTGGGACTTGGGTTAATCAGAAACAGTAATCAAACATCAAAACAATTTGCCTGAGGTCAAAAGATATTGTCTAAATAAAAATATTTTTGTGACAACGTTTTTGGCTGGAAGTTAAAAAATGCATTTGTCATACGTTGGACAGGTGAATTAACAGAAATTATCTACAACTTAAGAAACAGTTAAGTAGTTTATGCCTACGAAATAATTTGTTACTAAACTTTATAATATAATATTAACTAAGGTAAGAGAATCTTATTAAACTTATAATATTTGAGGTAACATAAAACACCAAATCAAACAACTGTACAGGCAGAAATGACACAAAATGGATTTGCATTGATGACAAAATTACAATGGTAAACAGTTAGCATGTTATAAAATGCAGTCTTGATATGTGATTAATTTTAGTACCTAATACTTCAAACAGATTTACAACTGTAAATATTACCAACATTAACATTCTTTTTAATTGTTAAAACACTAAATAACGCAAGACTTCAACAACTTGAGCACTTTAAGATTTATTTACAACTTGACTCGTTTTAACAGAAAATTAACTCGAAAGTAAACAAAAACAGTCGAATACATGTTTTTAAGAATCAAAAACTGGGTCGCCTTTTACATACAAAAATGATATACCACATTATACACATTGTGAATTTAATCTAACAGTCATAAAGTTATTAAGTTATGCCCTTAACAACATAAAAGGTCAAACAAGTATTACCGGGTTACACTCGGGACGTAAACGTTCACCGTTGGACTCATGTCAAACGTATGACTCCTCGTCCACAAACGTCCGGGTGACGATGTAGCGCTGGGACTGGCTGCAGTCGCCGAGGTAGTACGAGGTGATGGGGGCGCGCCGGTTCTGCGTGGCGGGGGGTGGGGGCCTGTAGGGCGGGGGCGGGGGCAGCGAGCGGGACCTGTGAGCCGCAGCCTTCCTCTCCTCCTTCCGCTTCAGTCTGCCTCGGACGTAGCAAGTCTCCACGTGTACGGGGGGCAGGTGTCGCAGCTTGGTCGTGACTTCGTTCCCTCGGGAGTTGGACCTGGAGACGTGAGGGGTACAGTCGTCGTCCGACAGAGTGCTGGAGTCGTCACACTCCGACCCGTGGACTTCCTCGTTCTCCTTCACCGCGTAGTAGTAGTCTCCGGCTCCGAAGCCCAGCACCACCTTGCTGCCGACCTTGGGAGAGCTGTAGACACTCTGGTCCGAGATCGTGGTGGAGTCCGTAGACCTCTGCGAGTGGTTCAGAATGCTGGAAGAGCTGTAAGAGTGTTCGAGCGCCGTGGAAAAGCTTTGGTCCGACTTAACCGGGGAGTAGACCTCCTGTATCCTCTGAGGGGAGTAAGTGCCCTCTCCTGACCTCGCGGATACGTAACTCTGCTCCGATTTAGAGGGACTGTAGTTCAATTCGGCGCTGCTGAGCGACAGCTTTTTCACACCGTTCACTCCGTAAATGGGAGAATGAGAGTTTTCTTTACATCTAGACCTCGGAGTTTGATCCACGACTTCACAATGAACCGCGGTCACTTTCCTCAGTGGGGGGTGCCTACCGAACTTGTCCTCATAAACCGATTCCTTAGGCGAATTCTTTCCTTCGCTCCTGTACTCCCGGTTGTTGGTGATGACTTCGCACTTGCCGTTCATCTCGCTGCACTTGATCGGCTCGCAGGGTTTCCGCGGAGAGTGGTTCAGGTCGGGTTTGTTGCGTCGCGGGGGCGTGGGGGGAGGGGGAGTGTCCAGCAGGGATTCCTCCGAAGCGCTGCGCCTCACGGCCTCCTCAGGCTTGCTGTGGTTCGGCACCGAGCTGAGGCGCCGTGACCGCTGGCGGAACCAGGCCTGCCGCTGGAAGTTGGGGTTGAGCCTCTCCTCCCAGCCTCCGTAGACCCTCACGTACTCGGCCGGCCCTGACATCGTCGAGGTCACCTGCAAGCAAAATGTTGGTTAACATCAGTATAAAACAGGGTAACAAGTTGTCTGCGAAAGAAGTATCAGCTGTTCCATTTGCATGGCTATCTTAATAAAACCAAAGAACACTTAGAACATGAAGGTCTTCATTTTATCATTTAAGATTTAATTTCCAATAAGCCTAATCTGTTTCATAATTGTTTGATATAGATGACAAACATAGTTTTCGAAAGAATCTGGTGAAAATCATTTCTCCAAAAGAGTTTAATGCTTCTGTAACAAAATCTCTCGATTCCTGCTACCCTTCCAACTACAATTTTAGTTGTTATAAAGATGCTATAAGGTCATACTAAACAGAATTGTTGAACTGAAATTTAATAAAAAAAACTTTGGTCCTACACATCAAAAAACCACAGCAGACCCCTTCTCATGTATTGGATACAATACCAAGACCCAAAAACATTCATAGAGCAAAACTATAAGGAGACTAGACCATCTCTATAGGACCACAAATCCTCTAACCCGGCAGAACTGACTTTGACTTGAAAACGCGATGACTGACTCACGGTCTTTAGAACCAGGTTTTATAAAAAAGTTAGTAATATTGAAAAATGATGAGTTTATTTGCACAAAAACTCCACTAAAGTCTTTTACATTAGTTTTGTGACTATTTTATATAGAATATATTTGCATACAAAACATTTATGTCTATGCCTTCCGCATATCCTCCATAAACAAAAAATTAAGAATAATCAGCCTATGAATTTACATATACGAATTGACCTAATTTAAAATCACGCAAAAACCTTCGGCTGAACTATAGGTGTGATTACTCTTTTTTTGTGATATCAAAAGTATATTTTGAATTGCAGTAAGTACTTCAATATTGTTATTGCGTTAAAAAAATCTGTATGCCTTACAACGATGTGTTTATACTGACAAAATCTCCGCAAAAGTATTGTACATTAGTGTTTTTAATATTTTATACAAGAAATATGTGCACACAAAATATTTGTATGTAACATGAAGCCTTACGTGACTTACGGTCGAAAAAACCAGACCTCTAAAGAAACTTTCATTGAACTGACCGTAAGGGTTAGAATGACGAGAAATGAATCATGATGTTCCTGGAAAACGTACGAGAGAGATAGTGACGGCTCTGGTGACACCCAAAAAATAGAATTTTTATCGAAAAACTACTAACCTGGTCTTTTAGACAGGTATATCAGTCCTCACGGGTTAAATTAGCACCCACACAAAAACAGTGATCGGTCGGTGATTAATGTAATGGTTAAACAATGTTGGCAATGTTCCTACGGAAAGTCAAAAGAGATGTATGCTACAACTGACCTTGGCGTGGTTGTCGAAGGCGGGGTCGTAGCCGCTGGAGCTGGTGGAGCCGCTCTCCTCCTCGTCGGGCGTGTACAGCTGCGAGTCGGACATGGTGAGGCCCGAGTCCCGCGACAGAGAGATCTTGTCCTTGCGCGGCGGAGGGCTGCACTCCAGGCTGTCGATGGACGAGTCGTCCCGCCGCATGGCTGTGAACGGAGAAATGACGGTTAGTGAGGTCGAGGAAGGGGAATGAGAATGGGGAATAGTATATTACGTTAATAGGCCGGAAAGTTCTGTTTTACTGGGACCTACTTCAAACCTAACCTATAATAAACAAAAGAAACATTTGCTACTGCTGCCACTACACTACTCTAAGAAGTAATCAATAAACACGCATTAAATGTTTATTTGCTGCAACTCAGCTGATTGTTTTCTTCAGTTACCTATAATCACAGTCCGAAAAAACTTTCCGCAGTCCATAAAAAGTTATGTTTTGAACTGGTACGGCAATGGGTACCTTTCAAGCCAACAAAAGGAACAGAAAACAGATGTTTATGTGGCAGTATGATGAAAAATATATAGAATTAATTAAAAGGTGTGCTCTTTGGGAATGAAAGAATGGGCGTGCTCTTTCCAACAGATTTTTGTATCATACAGTTTTAAGATCTGTTTGTCGCATTTTAGACACACCATGCTAAGACACACATTACTGACAAAGAATAGGGTGGCTAAGATGTTCAGATTTTTATCTGAAGTTTGCAAGAGATTTATAGGCTAAGTTTAAGGATCCTTTAATTGTTCCTGTCAGTAAAGTCCTCGTTAAAAAATGGCACTAGAACAATCTCACTATATAGTCGAGGGTGTCGGAGCTTTGATCTACTGCACTACTGAAATAGAATTAATACAACCATGAACAGCGAGAGGGAGGAAACTTCACTTATCGTTCGCCATCGACAGGCATGTCCTCCAGTAAACAAACAAAAAACTAATGAGTATAGTTAGCTAGATTCCACACTCCACTAAGAATATTATTGGCTGGAGCATTTTGGTTATATGACTTATAATTTCCTATCATATGTATCATGTGGCTTGTTGTTTTTATCCTGTCCTAAAAGTGAAATGATTGATAGTTCGGTGAATTGCAAAACATTAACTTTGGAATTTTCAGAAATTTTAGAATTCCTAGTGCCCTCCGAGAGATTGACCTGTCGCTGGCAAATGATGAGTATACAAACCACCTTCCCACTTCCGCTTCATCGTTAATTAATTCCAATATAATTGCAACATCCGAACCCGGTCCCAAACAAGAGCCCGCAGGTACTCACAGTCACTCTCCTCGGTCCCGCTGTCCCGTGGGTCGCCCAACAGATGCACGACATGGGTCCCGCACAGCACCTGGCACTGGCTGATCAGACACTCGACGAGCGCCGGTACCGCGCGCAAGTCCTCCGCCGCACTGTCCACTGCCCTCGCACTGTCCACTGTCCACAGCAGCGACGGGCCCACGCACACCGCCAGGTTGCTACAGGACATGAGGTTGTGGGGCGCGCGCCGCGAGATGTGGTGCAGCACGCACAGGAAGTGGCAGAGGAGAGTGTGGTTCGGCGCGGGCAGCTGCGACAGGATCCTGCGGCAAATGACAAGTAGATGAGAACAGTGTGAATATTTCAATTGTTGTATGGAAAATTTTAAGGGTTTCAAACTCATTATGAGGAAGAAACTACTGAAAAGCTATAGCTACTTCCTACTTCAATCAAAACCTAAATATGTATAATTTTTGACCTGATTTGACTAAAATGCCCGTACTTAAAATGTTACTTTTTCAACGAAATGTCTTATTGCACTTTCCACGTAATGTACATACAACACCATGAGTACATTTCAAGATGAAATCATACATGATCTAAATCTATGTAATCATTTACATAATACATAATTGAATAGCTAAATACAGCAGACTCCCTTTTATACGGATACCTCAAGACCCTGACAGTGTGCCTCGAGAGCAGTCTGGATAACCGTTTTTTACAGGGTTAACTGATGTTCTTTAAAACATGACACATTACAACTCTAATGCATACTGTAAAGTCAATACTGTGATTTAGACCTTTGGTTATTCTGAACTCAAAACTTTCCCACAAGAATCACTGATTCAGTAGGTACTGTTCATATCCTGCTGATCACGTCTGGTTAAATCAATGTGTTGATGAAAATCATATGGTTAAAAAGAAGTTGTTTATCGAGTCTTATCCTGTTTAAATGCGGACGGATAAGAGGGAATACTACTTTTGCTTTTCAAGACTAGCTACTTAATTCAATTCAATTCAATATTTCTTTATTCATATAATACATATACATACATACATGAATGGTGTCAATGTTAATTAGTACCTCAGCTTCATATGCACAACGCAAGTGTCTTACAACTAACTTATCAACTAAACAACTAATTAAATCATAGGAGCATTCAAAGTTCCCGCAGAGAATAAAGGGCCTTTTGAATGAGGAAAGCTTTTAATTTCTTCAATTAACACGTTCAATGTGTATTTGTACAAGAGCAGCCAACACGAATCAGAGCAATTTGTAGTACAGTACACCTCGGATTATCCGGACCTCACATTATCCGGATCCCGGATTATCCAGACCGGTCCATCCATAAAATTAAAAAATTAAAATCACGGCAAAACGTGATTTCAGCGAGTTTACGAGTGAAATGTGGCTTCTAAAATTAAAATGCAAATGCAATATATTACTGTACCTACGCATTTGGAATCACAATACTTGAAGGAGTCACATTGCCTAAACAGGACATTACATATTTTCATGAACATAGTTTTCTGGTTTGCTTCTTGGAGCGCTGGCAGTAATCAACAAAGGCGTAGCCTACTGCAATTTTGCTAGTTAGTTTATTGCTGTCACTTGATGTGTTATTTCTTAAGAAGAGTTATTGTATCAAGTTTTGAGTTACTTTAAGTTTCGTCATGATTATTCCGTGTTATAGTTATTTTTATTTATGACTATGCAATCTTAATAAATTAAATATTTTAATCTGGTGTTTTATTTCAAACCTACACCGCAAGAATGGTAAAAGTTAACGTTATATTTGTATGATTAATAATTAAGATTAGTTCTTAAATTTGTTTCAAAATTAATCCCCCTTACAATTTGAAAGACATGTTGTAACACATGTCTTGATACCCCGTTTGCAGCATAAATTTAGCAGGAGCTAATGTACGCGATCGATATTTAGGCAATATTGTAATGACCTCGGATTATCCGGATTTTTCAATATCCGGATCGGTGTTCCGCCACATTAATCCGGATAATCCGAGGTGTACTGTAAATAATTGGAATATCAGCCCCATGGGGTAAAGAGATTTTTTATTGCTTTGAAACGAACTATGATGTTCATAAACGTTCATTATGTTCATTTATGTTTGAGTGTCTCGCGCACTCACCCTTTGATCTTGAGCAGCTTGTGGTGGGCGTTGGGCGTGTCGACGGCGTCGCGCCACTGCGGGTAGAGCGCGGAGGTGAGCAGCGGGTCGGGCAGGCTGCGCAGGAAGTCCTTGAGCAGCGCGGCGGTGACCAGCACGGGCACGTGGTCCCACACGACCGCCTCGCCCGCGTCCAGCTTGTCCCGCAGCTCACGCACCAGCCGCGCGTTGGCCGACTTGCGGAAGATGCCCTGCGTGAACGGCCCCTTCGCCAGCAGCTGCTGCAGCATTGACTGTTGACACAATGGTTACTTGTTGAATTCAAGTATCCTTGAAATGTTTTGCCTACTAGATTAGTGGTTTCCCTACCTACGCAAAAACATGCCTAAAACACACTCCGCACGGTGTCATTTAGCTGCTACAGTTTTCAAAATAAAATTTAATTTAATGTAGAATTTCAAAGATAAAGAGTTGTAAAGTGTTAATTGCAAATCCAAAATCGTTCATGTTTATGTATTCGGAAGAAGTTGACCAACTTTAACACCATGTATCTTTTTAATGAGTGAGCATAAACAATTTTGGGGAAGCAATAAACACTCTATAATTTGTTATCTTTACAATGCTATATCCGAATAACTTTTAATTTAAAACTGGAGATGCTAAATGACACCGTGTTTACTCCTGCACCGGCTTGTGCGGCAAAAAGTGCACAAATTAAACATAAGCTCTTATGGAGCCGCAGTTCCAAACTTCTATAGGTGTTAGCATTGCCATTATTATGCCTGAATACAATGATGTGTCTTGCATATTCAGTACTTCTAATTCAGGCATGAATGGCATTTCCTGTTTGAATGGTTGGCTAAGACAGAAGCAAGTCGTACCATGACGGGCCGGGGCGGACTGTCCCCCTCGCAGATCTTGGGCAGCGGGAGGCCGAACAGACAGCCGGCGCTCTCCTTGCTGAGGCTGCGGCGGAACACGTGTCCGATCCTCATCCTGCCTCCCGCCTTCTTGCAGGACTTCTTCCCCTCCCCCTCGCACGCCTTGGCTGTGTTCCTGCGACAGCCATGTGCAACGTCATGAGAGTGAGGAAATCATATCTAATCAGAGTTAGCTACTTATTCTGTTGGAGTGCTAAAATAATATTTGGTCGCAAAATCTACAGGAATAAAGGATGTAAAAATTGCATTTAAAATAATCTTGAGTGTTACGATCGAGAACAAGAACTGAGACTCGATCCAAGACTGTCAGGAGAAGAAAGAGAAATCATGGCTGGAACTTTGTTGTTGCAAAAAACTAAGTCAAAAGATTTGAATTAGGCTTTCTTTACATTATTTAATATAATTTTAAACTACTTGAGGTACCAACTTTACACTTGGTGTGTTTTAACCATTGGTACTTATTTTGATGATGCGTAAAACATTTATTTTAACCAATTCAAAATGGTAGCCATTTTTTTTTCAAAGCTGAATAACACCACAACCATCAATCTTAGGACAAAAATTTGAGAGGCAAAACTAAATGAAATTTAATTTACCTTACAAAAAATGCAATTTGATTTGAATCAATCTAATTTAAATTTTTCTGATTTCTAATAGGCCCCTACAGTATAACTTAGATGGTTCAGTACTTAGTAGAATTTTATTTACTTTACAAAAATACAGAGTAGTCACAAGGAAAATTTAAATTGTTCTGATTTCTGATAGGGCAATACTTTAGTCTTGCATTAAAACATAAATACTTATTAAAGAGGATCCATTTAACAGCTGTTGCATTCAACTAACCTGAGGATGAAGTGACATCTTGCCAGCGGATCGTGCAAGTTGTTACAATGATCCAGGTCGAAGCCCTCCTCACTGCTGAGCCCGTCGCGCAGACAGCTCAGCTTGATGGCGAAGGGTCGCTCGTGACCGACCAGTGGGTACGGGGCCTCCTCGCGAGCGGTCTTGGCCCACAGTTGGAACTGTGCGGGGTCCAGGCCGCGCATCTCCAGGTGCTCCAGAGCCGAGCGGACGCAGTCACGAGCCGTCTCGTCCGGACCCACCGCGAACGTCTTGCACTGTGACGAGGACACAGTTAGTCACCACGGAGGTTCAGTTTTTAGGGAGTCCTCCCTCCCTACCCAGCCAAGAGTGTTCACGCCCCACGAGGTAAGGGAAAATTTTAAATTCAATATAGTTGTAACAGGAAATGTCTAAACTACAAGAATTGCTTTCTGGAATTTCGATATCTTAAATAGTTTTTTTTCTACAGTCAATTTAAAATAGTCAATTTTGGACGTTAATGTAACGTTTGTTATGGCCTTTTTCAAAAAAAAAATCTATTACGGTAGTTTAGAGTACTATTTTTTTAAATAATATCGCAAGACATGAATATGTTAAAAAATATATGCGCTAAATGGATCCGTGCGAAACCTTACATGTGCACTGATTTGGCATGGGCTCTTAAATGGAAATAAATTGTTTCAGGAAACTGATACATAATTTTTCTTCCATAAAACCAGGTAAAACAAGCAAATCCACAATAAATTTAAATTTACAAAAATCGATTAGTATGACACTAAAACTTGACAACGTACTGTGTTTACCACTAAAAGTAAACATCAATATTTTCCACAACCTGTTAATGTAGACTAATAATTCAAAATACTGTATGAATTATTTTTTCAAGCCAAATTTAATAGTTGCAAGCAAATTGTTGAGAAACATCGGCTGAGGCCAAATCTCTAATGGATTTTCCTATTAACTCTTCTTTGGAGGCAAGTGAACTGTAGCAGCATTAATACTTGTCACCCAAGGGTTAAGAACCAAGTAAACAAAATCAGGTAGGGAAAATAAGCCTGCTAAAGCCTTTATAAAGTCAGAGTACTATGTGCATTCACGGCAAATTTATTTATATAACAAATCTCTATATGTAAGAAATGTGTAAAACTGACTCACATATTCGATGGCGGTGGAAAGATCGTAGTAGGTGACTTGGATGTTGGTAGATCTGGGCTCCTTCTCCTTTTCCTTGTTGAGGACATCTTGCAGGGTGTTCCACCACAAGTCTCTGGCAGCCTGTGTCCTGCAACAGAACCAACTCCATGTCACCAACGCGCAGATAACATTATTGCAATGTTTTAACAAGAATGGTTACAACCAACCTTACTTAACTTGATTTTTGGGTAATATAATTGTTGTTATGATTTCAAATTGATTTAATTTACACATATTATCGTATAATGTACTTGCTTTGTAGGAAGGGGAATGACTAATGGAAGGGTTGCCATAATTTTGTTGGTTGGAAGGACACTTCTTCCCAAGGATTTAGACCACCATTTGGGGGGGAGTCTTCCCCTAACCTCCCCAGACCGACAATGACAAAATATTTTTAAGTTTAGTACTAATATTCAAACAACATTGCCAAAACAAACTTTTTTCGATTCACAATTCATTATTTACATACAATTAAAATCCATACAAATATAATAGAAATAACTAAGTGTCATCTTAATAAATTTGCTTAGTGCAAATTGGAAACTAAACCCTGACCTACACTTCAGCGGTTTTTGCAGGCGTTTATAAAAAAATATTTAAAATAATGTTGACGACCATCAGAAAATTCGGAACAGTTGCATGACCCAAGAGCCTTTATGGGGGCGCCGAGACAAAGTCCCGAAAATTTGGGATGTATGGCAACCCTTGGAATTTCAAAAATAGCTGATATGTGATGACTGTAAGGATTAATCATAGTGACCATAAAATCATAAATAATTAAAAAATCTTGTTTTACATTAGATGAGCAACCTGAGCGTTTATTATGGTCTTTTCCACAGAAAATCACCATACATAGGCCTACGTAAAAATACATGACAGACATACCCTCATGAGTGAAAGTAGCAAGTTTTATTGACACCGGAGGAATTTTTTTTGTATATTGTAGGTGGATAGATAAAGTAGTGTATGCAAAGATTGAATTCAGTTAACCTCAAAAACGTGAGTTGATGACGGAATACTAAAATGAGTGAAAGTGACATTGTATCATCAAATGGCTTCAAGGCGGTTTGAATACAGGACCAACTGGGGTTTCCTCAAAAAGTTAACCTCAAAAAATGAATTGATGACGGTATACCGTCATGAGTGAAATTGGCGAGTTTTTTGTACATAAAAAAGTTTTGGTGGTAGTAAAGACGCGTATGCACAATTGAATTCAGCCTTGAAGCCACTCGTGCGACGTTTATTCGTGGTTTAAAGGCGTTCATAATGCAATTGTTTCATTCATTACAAGTAACAACGTAGTCTAGTAAAAAAAATTGACTGTCCCATTTATTTTTAAAAAATAAAACACAAGGCCTAACTTGACCACCCAAAGATAACCAAGTAAAATTGGTTTTTACTTTAGTTTAAGACTAATTTCGGAGAACTCAAGTTCAAATAGCAAAAAAAGATACCTAAATAATCTCACCGATTACGCCCTAACGAAGATAAAATTCAATCACAAGACAACTCACAATGATTTAGTGCGACGGAACGTCTTCGGCGGCGGCGAAGGCAGTCTGTTATCGAATCCATAATAAACATAAGAATCCGTGTTGCGCGCACGGCTGGGACTCCAGCACGAGAGGTTCATGACTAGGCTCGACACTTGACACACAAGGCCTGAGGCCACTCAACACCACACCGAAAAGGCCGAAGGCCGGAGAACTTTCCACTGACCTAACGACGACGGGCTACACCGACTGACTGGGGTTGTGTAGTAGCGTAGTAAACCACCCCCTCCCCCGTCGAGCTACCCCCACCACTGCCTCCCGCCCTAGCGCAACTAACTACGGCAGCGTAAACTAACCCCATCCGGAAATTTAAAATGACAAATTTATCAAGTTTTAACCCTGAATACAAGTTAAAAAGTAAACCTGAAACAAACATCTACTACGACAGGTTATTTTGTAATAGGTTATTTGGTGGATAAACACATGTTTTTTTACACATGAGAGTATAGAAAAGTGTGAAAGTGAAAATTAAATAAGGATAGATACGATGTACCCTACTCAATAACATGTAATAAACGCGGAATAAGAAGTTATTATCGCCACCTTAAGTTGTTAAGCCCACAGGGAAAATGATGTCTGTTTTTGTTTTGCTGGTCGAGACAGTTAATGAACCGGATAAAGCAAAATGAGGGTCATAATATACCACGAATCAACAGAGATATAATAAACCCCTTTCAAATTGTTAACTCTAAATTAAGCAACTCAAAAGTTAGATATCAAATCATAGTGTTAACGTAAAAAAACACAAACAAAAAATCGTAAGTATACACGGCCGACGCCGCGACGTATTGATACATATTATAGTCGGAGACAAATAACTTGGCCCAGTCCGCCAAAAACACTGATGCTGAGGGATTAACAGTCTGGGCCACGTAATTTAATTCGTACTTCGTACTATAAATTAATTCGTATAAATGTTTTGCTTTTTATGTCAAAATTAATTTGTATGTACCTACCCATTCTTATTGGTATTCTAATGTATGTTTTTATAATGAATTATGAAGGTAAATTTTATTTTGTTGAACAGTGCAAGTCCACTGTTTGCTTAGCCGCGACACCGTGGCGCCAACGCAAATGTTGAACCAGTAATTGATTCAAATGCATAATTAATTCAACAGAAAAATAACAAATCCTTCAATGGAATATTGCATAAAATGACTATTTAAAAAATAAAGGCCGAAACTGTTTGATAAAATGAAAATAATTCGCGCATAAACTTAAAAACTCAAAATTTAAACGCTCAAGCTTAAGTCTAAAGTTAAAATAATACGAAAAGTATAGAGTAGTATCAAATTATCTGGTAGTCTGGTAGTAAACGAAAACAAAGCGGAATATAGGAACAAAATACATTAATTTTCAAAGAGAATAAACTCCAAGTTAGTAAATTAGTATCGTTGCAATGATTTTGAACAAAAAAAATGGAAGCACAATGCATTTTTAGCATTGTAATTACACTAAAAAGTACGATTAGACACGATGCTCTCCCATTCTACATTAATATTTAACCCTTTGATACCCTTTACGGATAATTTCGTATTTATACAAGCAGGTATTCCTACGGTCCAAAACGAGTTATTGTTAAATTATTGATTCTCGCGTCATATAAGAGCCCCGATAATTTCGGATAAGGCAGATTTTCAGAAGTTCAGAAATAAAGAGGGATATTTATCAAAATTGGCGGGTCGGATCGCAAACATACATCCTAAGAACTAAGCATTCGTACAGTATCTCTTTTCAAGAATTTGAAACAACACTGAAGAATTGCCGGATATTCCTTGTCGCCCGTTTCAAAAATCTATAAAAGGGAAGCGTTATACATTATTAGGAAATCGTGATTCGTGTGATGAGTTTTTAATAGTTTGTGTACATTTTTGGAAAAAACAAATACAGCGTTAGAAACGTTTTTCCTGAAGATGTGCACAATCCCATAAAAATGTACAGTAGTCTTTGTGGCTTGCAAAACAATTAATTTGAAATTCATCAAAACGTACAAAGCACTGATGACAACTCACATTAACTAATAAGGTTTGCCGTATTAGTTACCGGATAGCAATGAAATGTAAACCAAAGAACTGTCACACGGTTTTATTGCAGTATGAAGGAAATGAAAAACATTTTTGCAATCATTAATCTTAATGATACTAACAAGGAATAGATTACTAAAGTCCTATGAGATATTTAATACGAGAGTAATAAACAGTAGTACAGTCAACATAAAATAACATGGCCTACGCCATCCTCGTGCCCATTACTAACATTATAGGTTACTTAAATATTTCAACGGCCTGGTGCTATGGGATTGCGAGACCGAGGGTCCAATAACGCGTCAGGTGCCACGGCTGTTGAGATGGACTGTAACGTCAGTCTTCAGGGCGGAATGGGCCACGTTACTCGCCTCGACCTGTAGCCCTGCAGCCCTGTCGCTACCCCAGGGTTGCGCAGTCCCGAGTCGTGAGTCATGTTCCGCAGAATGTAGACTTCACCCTCCCAGAACCCCCGCGTGTTTACGTGACAATTCCACTGTTTTGTTCACCTTCCAACCCGAGTGCAGCAAATATTTCAGAGAACACTCAGCTAGGTGACAATACCTGTGAGTAATACTACGGGCGTAAACAAATTTCGACATAGGAATTGGTTTTAAAGGTTTTTAATTGTTATTAAAGTATTACACGGTACGACAATGATAATATAGAAGAAAGACGAGATTTGAAGACCGATCCAAACCCAACGAACAAATAATGGGAATAAGTTATGGGTGCGTGAGTTTATCGTAACAGGGTTTTAACCCTAATGCCTTTATTAAGCTATGCAATTATTAATTTATCGTAGATAACACTCTCACTGATATCCTCCGTGTGCACGCACTTATCTAAACTCTGTAGGACGCGCGTTTCGGCTTTCGCCATCTTCAACTACTCGGCCCAGGTA
The DNA here is from genome assembly GCA_035578135.1 of Flexamia atlantica. NCBI lineage: Eukaryota > Metazoa > Arthropoda > Insecta > Hemiptera > Cicadellidae > Flexamia > Flexamia atlantica. The sequence goes on from JAQJVK010000002.1 coordinate 65,074,337, forward strand.
TTGAGGATAGCACGGAGAATATCAGTGAGAGTGTTAGCTACGATTCATCAAGTGCCGCACGGATGTCAACAGAGACTATCGCTTCAAATTATTGTTTTCATAACTTATTTGAGGGTATGAAGTGCACTAGATTGGTAGTGTGTCAATTTTGTTAGATTTGTTTAAAGAGTTTACAGATGGTTTTATAACTTTGAAGAAACACACATAAATTATTAAATAATTGAACATCCATTAACTTTAGAATAACGATAATACAACAATATTATTATCAAACCTGCGATTAGGAAACGTGACGTAATTTTACGACGTTTTATGTACTTTTAGAAAAAGCGTCTTTTACTTATGGTTAAAAATAAACTTAAACATTTTTTTTTTAATTAGAGTTATTATGATCGTACGATTCTTAGGGCGGAGACACACGACCGATTTTTATCCCGGCGGTGAAACTTCCGCTGCTGTCGTTTTCGCTGTAGTGTATAGTTTTAAATGGACGCTTGCACAGAGCGGTATGAATACCGCGCGACAATATTGCCGCGGTCCACTGCGAAAACGACGGCAGCGGCAGTTTCGCCGCCGCGATAAAAATCGCGCCGTGTGTCTCCGCCCTTACCTAAATGCAAAATCACACGATGAACTAATAGATGAGCAACGAACTTATTTAATTATTACTGAAATAAAACCATACATTCCATTTACTGCCCGACAAATGCCAAGAAGGGAGGGTGGAGGGTGGTGCAGGGGGTTTTCCGGGGTGAACAGTCTGGCAGGGAGGTAGGAACCAACCCTTGCCACAAATACTGGGCTAAACACCGTCTGGGGGTCGGCGGCAGGCGCGGGGTGAACGACCAGGAAACCCCGACAGAGGCTCCGACACCTGAGCGAGCCCCGGCGTCTGTGCACAATCCGAGCACTTCCACTATAGAACAACAACTGAGAAGCGCGAGAGGGAGTGGGAGGGTGATTTAAATCATACTACACAGAAACGTCTGTTCTCTGTGCCTTACTCTTGGCTGTAACAAGGCCACACTCTGGAAAGTTACTCTTTGCCGAAAACTGCACGATAAATTTACCACTAGGCACGGATATAATGGAAGTAAACTATCAAATCAATCTGCTGATTGCAGGAAACCGCCGTTTAATGTATGATTATTGGTTACTTCAGAGGAATTTAGTGGCAGCCCTAGTAGCAATAGCTAATGTTTGTTTATTATAGGTTGGGTTTTAAGAATTGAGGAACGTAATGGTTTATGCAAAGAATACGTAATGATTAAAAAATAAGGTTTTTTCCTGAGTAGTATGGTGTAAAGTATCGTACGTCACGCTCGGTAAGTTTTACCGGTCTAGTAATTTACGGTATATTACGCGTACTTATCATTCGCTATCTCAGGCACGGCCTTAGGTACTTTGCCGCCCTGGGCGAGATCGGCGACCGCCGCCCCCCTCCCACCATATATCCCGTCTAATTGTTTACTCCCGGGCTCCACCCCTTCCTTGAGCGATTGCCGAACTACAGTGTTTCCCCTTTAATGCAATCCCACTATGTCTCCCTAAACTCTTTAATAATAATGTCCTATGGGTCCCAAGTGTAATTTGCACATTTTAAGATTATTTTCACTTCATAAGCTGGTTCATGTTTACAGTTGCAGGGGTCTATTTTTGTTTTTTTTGTTTATAATCTAACTTAAAAATTTACCCGAAGGTAATCAACTGTTAAGTTACAATTGACATTTAAAACTCTTATAATGAAAGTTGGTCAACATTTTAAAGCGCCCCCTAGATCAAAGGCTATGGGGCCCCGAACGAAATATTTTTTTAATTACCCGTCCGCCATGCGCTAGATCATAAGCTTTAAAGTGACACCTCAATCGTGAAAATCGGTTGAGTATATAAATCGGAAGAAAAGGGACGTAACAGAGAAAACCCTTATGGAATTTTTAGATATTTGTTAGATATTGTCACTGTTCTGCGCAGCGCGGCGGCGACGGTTGTTCGATACAAGCCGAGCCGAGTGGTTTGTTTTTATATTTCGACTTGAATTAAAATTGTAAATCGATGCTTGCATTGCCGTATATACATATTCTTAGGCCGGAGAGACACACTGGGCGTTTTTTATCGCTGTGTTAATTTCGCCGCCGCCGCCGACGAAATCGGTGTTCTTTACTACAAAGTATATATTCAATGTCTTTACACACGTGGCGGTAAAAATACCGCGACGGAAAAATTATCGCCAATCACGGTACCGTACCATTTTAACTTTGATGACGTCTGAGGGTGTTTACCAAATGCATTTTACCATATGCCGATCCCAGAACTCCTATGACATCATCAACACGGTACAATGTTTAGCGTGTCTTACCATCTGACCATGGCGGCGCCGCAGTAGAAAATCCGCCAAATGTGTAAACGCCCATTTAATTGCATACACCACTGTGATGACAAAAGCGGGAAAAAATCCGCTTTCGAGCGGCTGCAAAACGACCACCAGCGGCAATATTATCGCGCGGTATCTCTTCCGCCCCGTGTGTAAGCGTCCATTTAAATCTGTACACTACTGCGAAAACGGCGGCAGCGGTAGTTTCGCCGCCGCGATAAAATAAAACGCCCCGTGTGTCTCCGGCCTTAGGGTTGTTCTTTGGGTAAAATGTGATACAGAAAATTTATTATTCACATAATGAATTTATTATTTTATTCATATTTTAAAATTTGCCGTTCCTCAAAATTTGCCGCCCCCAAAAATTTGCCGCCCTGGGCGGCCGCCCGGTTTGCCCACCCCTGGGGCCGGCCCTGCGCTATCTACAGCAATGTTACATGTATACATTGACTATACCCTGTTCCCACGAAGACAAATACTAACTCACGAGAAATCCCGAAATCTAAGAAAATTCCGAAGTTTAAGTGTTGATATCTAGCGGATATCAACCAACTTTTAGACCAAGATCAAAACAACAACAAACCAAATTACTCGCCCAATAGGAAAAGACATCGTGATAAAAAATCAATGATCCACTCTGACCACTCCAGCCCTCCAGCCAGTGATATACTTGGTGGGATTTTACCAACTTCTCTCGCCGGTTTCGTTTGTTTTCGTGAGGGACAAGCAAGTAGCTGGTGATAATTATTAATTGTATATAATAATCTTTTGTAAAGAACGATTTCCTTATCTCGACCGTCTCGACCTTCCAATATCACTCTGGTTGAGTGTGGATCGGAGCAGCGATAAAATTAGAAGTACGGTATTGGAGAGTAAAAGTAATTTACTGTATGTATTTCAATTTTTTTATTTAGGACAAATAACCACTAAAGAAAATAATGTATGTATTAAATAAATGAATATATAAATATAAATAAATAAAAGGACAAATATTACATTTGAACCTAAGGTAAAGAGTTGTTTCAACTGCGCGTGGAAAGGCGCACATCAGCAACACGGCTTCAGCGCGCTTAACGTCGACGTCGGCGTCATTGCGCTTGAGTTAAATGTGTGAGGGGGAATGTGTGGGGGGGGGTCTGTTTCCTAGACGCTGCGCGCGATAGTTGTCGACGCGTCAGCAATCACCATTGCCCGCTTTATATTTGACTCTAGCGCAATGACGTCGACGTCGACGTTGAACGCGCGGACACCGTGTTGGAAATGGAGCCTTTACGGCACCGCGACGGCACTCATCGCGCACACGCCTATAGATGGCATTCACGGCTCGAGATTTCTCGAGTAAACCAACGAGTGCGATTGGACTGCTGGAGCCCAGGCGTCGTTGGTTGCCCGAAATTATTGAAAGTATACAAATGCTACAATTGACTTGATTGAAATTTAATTCTATTTAACGAATAAACCATCGTAACGTATACTTTCCATTAAAAATAAATACTCGCAAAATAGAACGTTATTTCGGCGAAGCGCTCTGGCCAAGTCTCCTCCTGCAGTGAGTTTACGAGTGTGGGACTGAGAATCGCAGGCACTAGGCCCTCCCGCCGAAAGCGGTAGTATAAACCATCCTAATATTTTTCGCGGAAATCCCCCCTCCTGCCTTCCTGAAAATGCCGACTATTACTACCAGGCACCTGGTGACAGTCTACTTTTTCAACAAGTTACAGTTCACTGGTAAAATTGAGAGGGTTCCCTACCTACACCAAAATATGCCTGAAACACGCTCTGCGCGGTGTCATTTAACGCCTGCAGTCTCAAAATAGAGTTTAATTTACTTAGTTCAAAGATTTGGAGTTATAAAATGTTTTTCCAAACCAAAATCGTTCATATTTGCGCATTCTGAAGATACATTCCGTTGAAGTTGACAAACTTTAACGCCATGTATCTTTTAAATAAGCGGGCATAAACGATTTGGAGAAGCAATAAACACTCAACAACTTCTCATCATTACGATGGTATTTCCAACAAAAGATTATTTGTAGAACTGAAGACGCTAAATCACACCGCGTTTACCCCTGCACCGCCTTTCGCGGCGAAAAGTGCACAAATTTAACACGGGCTCTTATGGAGCCGAAGTTTCAAGTCGCCGCTAGTGTCGCAGAATAACGAAAACTGCCGTAGGTAGGGAACCCTCTTAACTAAGTAATCCCTAATGGCAAAAATAATAAGAAATGATGCTTTTTTTGGAAATGTATCATAAAGCAGAGACAGGGGATGCAGTTCTGCGGGTTCCCGCTCCCGCCGACAGCGCCGCGCCGGTCGTCATAGCAGGAAACCGAAACCTCGTCGTGGGAACGATATTATAATCAGCGTCGTGCAACAGATTCTGGGACCGGCTCCGATAAATTAGCACGTTCCACTCCTCTAAACGAGTCCGATCGCCGACTTTCCGACCGAGATGATATTCACGCATCGAAATGTCGTGTTTAGCTTCGGCTTGTTAACATTTAGGAAACTTCTGAATTGAGGAAAGACGAGAGGACAACCTACAACCTAACCTGGAGAGCCGTTGGCAGTTGGCACAAACTCGGTGCCCGAGAAATGACTTCGAGAGTAGGAAACAGTTAAAAAATCGGTCTAGTATTATAATTTGACATTGTAACTAATGCTTTACATTTACAATTAAGGAATGCATGGATCGAGATACATTTCCAATGAATGTAGTGATCTAATTTTAAAGTTATTTGACGTAAACAAAAAGGATGAACCTATAATGGGATACTTTGCAAAGACCTCTTGCAAATATCTCAGTATCGATTGGGTCGGTGATCTGAAGGCTTCTGACAAGAGTGAGTTTGGGACAACTCGATAGATTTTCAATGGCTCGTGAAAGCAATACGATAAAGGAGATATTGAAGTAAAGCAGCAAGTCTCCTCAAAAAAATGTTCAAACCCAAAACAATTCTCCGTTGATGCATGGGGTTCTGGAGTGATTTCGCACTTCCTGCCGTGTAAACACACTCCATATTTGCATGAGGCGGTCTACACAGCAGCGGGGGGGAGTGGGATGAGAACGGAACAGCAAGGGTGAGAAACTCCCAGCCATTGTCACGAGCTGTTCTGTTGCCCTCCGTGCCAATCCCCCCTCGACCTCGCACTTCAACTTTTCTTTTCAAGTTTCTGACAATATCTAAAGACGAGAGATTTTAAGGGTTTCCCTGTATTAGCTTTCTTTTTTGCTTTATATTACTGTATTTTTTACTCCGTCTCATATTATTGTTGTTAATGCGTTAATATGAACACGTAATTACGTATATGCCAACTATTCACTGACTTTTTTTATATAATCATCCATTTTATTGATAATTAATTTATAATATCATAAGTCCTGCCAAAACAGTAAAAGCCTTGATAATATACTTGGTGTATGGTATCACACACATAAAAAATAAAACGTTTCCTTTGTATAAACATCAACATAGCTTTATGATATAAGAGTGTTTTGCTGTCCAAAAATAAAAATGTTAATAGAGTATTTCATAAATTTTCCAACTCCAAGTTACCTAGAGATCCACTCCTACATCATAACCGAGCATAACTCTGACAACTCAAGCTGCCCTTTTGCTTCTTTATCATTTGCCAACACCAGAACACGTCCTTCCAACTCGCAACTGATCAGTAATACAGTAATTGTCATCGTTTCCTGTTTGTAATCACTAGGTGGCCGGATATATTAGATATTAGATAAGGTCATTGAGTGAAAGATTTCTGTCGGAAAATAGCTTTTGAGAATTTGGGGTTGATTGTTCATATAATGAGTCTTTCTTCCTTGTAATTAAATGTTATTGGCATCATTGTCATTAAAACGTCTATGTTCCTTCAAACAATTTATGAGAACAATTAGACTAAATGTGATTCAATACACAACAAGTTAAATTATAATCATAAAAATTATTTGTGTCATTAACATAGTCAATGGACTGCGAAGATCTTTATAGATACTGTATAATAAACTCAAGTGTATGTTTAATTTCTGTCATTGCTTTTTTACACCAAAACTATTGGGGTTACACCTGTTTATACATCAATGGGTTAAACTCAGTTACTATTTTTTATCAATATGACTTGAGAGGGGTGCCCCTCAAATTGTTTTCAGGTGGACATTTACAATTAATTGATAGATTTACTCCATTGATGAAGCAATCAAAGCACCAGGATGGACAGTGTCCCTATTTTGTATTTTTGGGTCCATCTTACTCAGTAACCTTTTAAGGAACCATGTTGATATGAGATGGGCAAGTCAAATTAGTGAAAAATAATAATAATTAGATGTATTTGTTAAATTATGAATTTCTACTGATTCTACTGAAATCCTACTGAAATTCTTTTCATAGTGTGAATTACAGCTTTGGAGTAAATTGAGTAGATAGGGGCTTTAAGGTGTAAGACTGTGTGTGTATCATTCCTTTAGGTCTCATCATAATATACCGATAGCACTTTAATTAGTGAATGATACATAGCATTCCAGTAGACATTGTTTTAGTATTAATAAAAATAACTGGTTGTGTTGCATTCTGTTGAGATCAGAATTAGTTTCTAGGTTTTGGAAATCTGCTGAACGGTGGACCCTCATTGGCAACGCATGCCAAGGCTTAGGACTGGTGCAAAACAAACTATATTCTGGTACAGAAGTAGATTCCTTGTTTCTATCTCAGGGCTAAGACTAGAAAACTTGATATTACTTAACTTCACTTTTTTAAATCTGTTGTGAGCAAGGGCTTTTCATGTTTCTTCAGTAATGTCACCAGTGACGGAGCATCAGCAATATATTGCTCTTTAGGATGTTTCAATAAAAAGGAAGAATCATCCCAAATTATATATGGTTATATATATAGTCATATAATTAATTATGGTTATGGTATTTGTTATTATGTTTTCAATGCATTTAACTTTTGTGGTAATTTTTTCCTTGTAACAGTTTTTCATGGGTCAATCAGAAGTCAAGGCTAGTCCTAGCTACGAGACAGGCACATACTTCTGTACTGGAATATATTTTGACCTACAGTCCCATATAAAAAATGTTAAACCTTGGCACGTTGTTAATGAGGGTACACTTCTCCACAGAATTCCAAAAGCATGAAAATACCTCTGACAACATCAGAATGCCAACATGGCCGAATAATTGCAGCTGCTTTTGGAAGTATTAAATTCAATGCTAAGTTGTAGGTTTTATGAAGTTATACAGATTTAGAGTAAAAGATAGTTTTATCAATGTGTTTGCTTATTACACACTAAAGACCTTTTTAGATTATTTTAAACATATTTGGAAGATGGAAATAATCCAAACAGGGTGTCTATTGACATCCAGATCTCAGAATGCCAGTATCACCAATCTCATGCCAACTATCAATATAACAGGGGAGTGCAATTCATATCATTACTCTTGTTAAGAAGTTCCCTGCCCAGGCAAAAATATGCCTAAAACAGGCTACGCGCAGTATCATTTAGCACCTCCAGTTTTCAAAATAAAATGTAATTTAACATTACATTTCAAAGATAAAGAGTTGTAGAATGATTATTGCAAATCCTAAATTGTTCATGTGTACATAATCTGAAGATACATTGCGTTGAAGTTGACCTCCTTCTTATCTTCTTAAGGAGTGAGCATAAACGATTTTGGAGAAGCAATAAACACTCTAGAACTCTTTCATTTCTACAATGGTGTATCCAAATAAATGTTATTTCAAGAATTGGAGACACTAATGATACTGTATTTACCCCTGCACCGCCTTGCGTGGCGAAAAGTGCATAAATTTAACATGGGCTCTTATGGAGCTGCAGTTCTAAAAGTCACCACTAGTGTCGCAGAAAAATAAAAACTGTTGTAGGTAGGGAACCCTCTTAATTTAAATCACGTCTCTTAATTTCAATCACGTAACAACTTTTTTTTCAAGGTATTCTTCTTTTTTTACAAAACCTTAGATACTAGGCCTATTAATAAATTTTTTCCAACAATAATATGTATTTATGTTTCAAAATGATTATTTTTAAATTTATAAGGCTTTCTTGCAGCTGCTAACTAGTCTAACAGCGCCCTTTTCTATGAACTTCTTTTTGAAAATGAAAAATAAGGTAAAAAAATAGGTCAATGGTAAAACGTTAAGAAATATAGTTACATATGTTATGAAAAAGTTGGATGTATGTCTTTGACCGAGTCTATTTGCCGAAAATATTTGGTTTATAATCATTGTCCTCCCATATTTTCTACTTTATTTTCAAACATTCTGCTAAACTGCCCTTTTTAACTATCTTTAAATTTATTCTAATGATTGATTAGAATGGTGATCTATAATTATGTTTGCAAACATAAAAAAGCAAAAATTTTTAATCCACATGTATTGAACTTATGAAAAAACTTTATTTTACTGATTTACTCATTTTAATTTTAATATTATTTAAGTATTTAATTTTAAATTCAAGTCTAATTCCAGTATTTCCAGTTATTCTGAAGAATTCATTCTTGATCGTTTATGTGTTTCAATTAAAATTTTAAACTGAGGGAAAAGTTATACGATGACAAAAGCCTTAATCTACGGGATGCAATACAGAAAATTAAAAGTGCCGAACTAAGTAAAATTCAACTGGAGTACCTCTCAAATGCAACTGGAATATTCATTGACAAAACAGAAGACATTCAAGCTATAAGGAAAACCTCTAAACAGAATAAGCGTGAGCCAAACTTCGAACACAAAGATGCAGTAAAACCAGCGCAGTCCTATAAAAGAACCAATGATGATTGGACCTGTGTGTACTGTGGAGGTAAACATCTGCCTAGGTCTTGTCCAGCTTATGGTAAGCAGTGTTCTAACTGTAAAAAATTCAACCACTTTGCTAAAGTATGTAAAAGCTCGCCTAGAAGTATTAAACAATTAGAAGTAATTGATAATGGAGGCGATAATAATGAGTCAGTTTTCTGTTTAAGTCAGAATAGAGTTATGAGTAACTCTGTTGCTACATCTAAGGTTTCTTTTGTGATTCATAACAAATTGAAACAAGTAAAATGTATATTAGATTCAGCGGCTACGTGTTCAGTGATTGGCTACAATCAGCTTTGTGACTTATTATCTAATTACGATCCCACTTCTGACACCATGTTTTATTGGTAGAATACTTTATAAAAATATACACAATTTATGATTCATTTTATTCTAGTTTATTCATACATTCTGAGTGACAATCACAAGGACGATTTTGCTTGATTGTAAACATTAAACAAAAATATACAAAAACATCTGTTTTAGAAAGGATGTTAGAAAAACAAAGAAATAAGAATAAAATAATAACTATAATACAACATATGTCAACCAAATATCGGTATATAATTCTGGTATTTCAGTATTTCCTGATGGGTAGACACCCTGTACAATCCATTAAGTTTGCAACTAATGTGATTATTATTTTGGTTATATAATTTATAAACACACGTCTGTTTTAAACAGCATTGATACATTACAATTTCTAACCAGTTCTCTCTTTAGTTAGGAAAATAGTTAGCGAGTGATACTGGAATTTTCAAAAAAGCTATAGCAGAAATACTGGAAATATACTGGAATTTTAAAATCAGATGTCAGTAGACACACCCGGTAAAATCTATTTTGTTATTAGAAAATAATCAGGCTACATTGAAATCATACATTTATCTAGCTAAGCTATTCTCCATTGAAATTCTTTGAAAACTTGAGCTAATTTGAGCATATAGATGAAAGGTGTCAAAACAACTTGATAATCTCAATCTCAACTGATTTGTTTGTTTATCTTACTTTCCTGAGAGTAAAATTCAAGTCCTTTTCCCGAGAACTAAAGAGTTATGGGCTTATCTGACCTTACCAAATAGCCATGATCATTAGAGCAGATTGTGAAGGGTTCATTTGCCAGCGCTAAAAACGTCTAAATACCCACAAAAAATATTAGCGGATTGGATGATTTTGTTGTTTCTGGGGCTATGCTCATCCAAATAGCTGTCAATCACTCTGGTAAAAAGGGAGTTTATATAATTTTGTGTGACCTAAAGTTCCGGCCAAATAATTAGGCGGGTGGAAAAAATGGAAACTCCAGCTGAATAAATAACTTGATGTTAAAGACATCTCCGCTGCTCTACATAATTAAGTAGTTGAACATATTTCCAACAGATAGAAGCACATTTACTTGGGTATATTTGGAGAACTTACTCAGCTGATTTGGGGAACAAAAACAAAGAGCATAATTGTCTATAACTTCAGATGGGTAATGATAACATGACATAATGACTATATCAGATGGCTAATGATTGGCCAAAAACATATTTTGAACGCCAGCAGCCTAACACTCACCCGCCTAATGATTTAGCCGGAACTCCAAACTGTTTACTCAACACATTTTTTAGCTAGTAAAAAAAATGTTTTTTATTAAATCATGATTGATAAACAAGGGGGAGTGAATCTATGTATTAGTGGAGTCAAAAATTTGTTGTCTATTACTATGTCTGTGTATGGACGTATTGCAATAACTCAAAAACGGTTTCACTGATCTTTATCAAATTTTGAACCAAAGTTTAATGGCTCACCAAAAAGATGCCATTAAATTTTTAAGTGAATCTCTAAACATCAATAAAATTTTTTTAATTTAAAAAAGGCAACGAACTATGTTTAAAAGCCGATGGGATGAAAATGGAGACAAATTCAAATACAAAAGAAACTGTCTATTACATTTGGGGCAATGCTGTTTGGATGACTGTACTTCATTTAAAAAAAAAAGTTTCATGTTACTAGTGGAGAACCCAGAAGTTACAAGCAAAAAATCCCGAAGAAACGTTTCCCACAAGTCTTTTTCTAAATAGTAAACAAGTAAAAAAGAGAGCATCAGCATCTGATCCCATACAGATAAGCGACCGCAATGTGAACCCCAGGACTTTATTTACCTTAAACCCTGTGCAAGTTACAATCACGAATGTTACTTTGGACATAGTTAAATAAAGTTCTGCCTGGGGTAAACCATCGATGTAAATAAGTACACTGGATTGGTAACTCAGGCCCCGCAACGCGAGCCGCCAGCAGTTGTTTGCTTTTAAGATTTTGCAGGGGCGTTGGGGGAATGCATTTTTTGCCGGCCAACCTGTACTGACCTTCTAGTTAAATATTAATTGAAATTATTTATTAGTTATAGCAATACATGTATTACAATAAGCTTTATCCGTAAAACAACTCCCAAATCCGTGCGGTTTCAATACGGTTAACAATACAGTTTCGCGCTTTTTCCCCCAACGCCCCTTCATTTCGGCTTGCTGCAACCCCAACGCACAGCTGTGTTGGCTCGGAAATCACGACACGAGCCTTACGGGGAGCGCGCTATCCAGTTGTATTTATTTACATCGATGGGGTAAACTAGGATGTAGGCCTAAGAAGTATGGGAAGTCTTAACCTAGTGGTCATTTCCTGGGTATTTCCTATGGAAGTGCTATTACTGTGCTACACTCATTGGAATTTTTATTGAATATTGTTCTTTAGTTAACAGTGAAAAATGTTGATAATAATACTTATAGCTCCGGCCAAATCATTAGGCGGGTGACGAAAAATGGAAACTCGAGCTGTATAAATGACTTGATGTTAAAGACACCTCCGCTCCTCTACACAGTTAAGTAGTTGAACATATTTCCAACAGATAGAAGCACATTTACTTGGGTATGTTTGGAGAGCTTACTCAGCTGATTTGGGGAACATTAACAAAGAGCATAACTGTCTACAACTTCAGATGCCAAAAACATATTTTGAACGCCAGCAGCGAACTCACTCACCCGCCTAATGATTTGGCCGGAACTCTAATAATTAATCCATGCTTGCTTATAGTTCGTCACCAGACAAGAAATTCCACTGACTTAAAGGCGTTTTAGGGTATTTTTCTGGGAATCATCATTAAGTATCATAATTAATAAGAATCATAAAGTATTATGAATAATAAGAATCATAAATTATCATAAATAAAAAAGAAACATAAAGTATTTAAGTACCGATTAATAATTTCCAGATTCTGATGTAAATTATTATTTCATAGTTTGTTCAATTCGTTCAGGTACACGTTCAGGTAGTGGTTGTTCAGGTTTATTTATTTTTTTTATTTCATCTAATCGGATATTAATTTAAGCGTCAGGAAGGAAGGCTAAAAAAAATGCAAACTCATTTGTACCCTTATTTAATCTATTATTGGTGATCTAATTTGTTTATTAATGTAAGGATAAACAATTCAGTGGACTCAGCCCCAGGGACACTTGCAGAGAGGCCTTCAAGAACCTCAAGATACTAACTGAAGTTTCACTTTACATTCTCGAAACTATCCTCCATGCAGTGAAATCAAACCAAACCAGAATGGAAAACATTCACACCTATAATACACGAAACAGACACAACTTTCTGCTTAACAAACACCGTCTCAGTCTATTAAAAAAAAAACCATCATACAAGGGTGCCGTCTCCTACGACCAAGTGCCAGAGAACCTGAAAAGGCTACCAGAGAATAACCTGAAGACACCATTGATGAACTGGCTGCTGGACCGATCCAAAAACACAACCCAAGAATTCCTGGTACGACAAACAGTAGACTTCATCTTATCCAGACACCTAAGGACCACGATTATTCTGGTTAACAGGTTTTTCTGTTAAACCAAAATTCCCGCAATTGTGACCAATTATTAAGTGTAATGCATACTGCCAAGCCAATACTGATTGTTATGTATAAATAGTAAATACTACTCTTCTTAGTTCAATTAATGCAAACATAAAACAAGGGAAAATATGCTTAGACATACTATCTTTCAAATCTTCAACAAAACAAGTAATCACATTACAGATTTTGAAGGACTCAATACAGTAGAACCTCGATTAACCGTCACTCTCTTATCCGTCACTCTCTGTTATCCGTCACTGCCTCTGTGCTCGCAATATGTTGTAAATTGGCGTCGTGCAAAGCACAGAAGAAAGTGCAAGCGCCATTGCGATCGAACGCGACTGTCCGCGGCTAATGACCTTGAGTTTCCGCCGAAAATCACCACTCCCACGCAAGGAGTGGTATAGGGGTGAGCGAGTTATTTATTACTCATTCATTGGTATGTTGAATTTTGGTTATACGGCACGCCTCGGAGTTCGGAGTTACATAGTGTTTGCTGTTACACAGTGTGTAGCTAAATACGTTCTGTTAATCAACTGCAGAATAGTAACTGTTGATTGTTAACGATGGTCGAAAAACGAAAACGAGTCGTACTAGGGCTTGACCAAAAGATCAAAATTATTAAAAGTTTGAGGAAGGGCGAAACAGCTACGAGTATCACGCTGATGTATGGTGTTAACGACTCATTTAAAAGATGACGGACTATCTTTTAATTTGAGGTTATGCAATTCACTTACGAACACTGAATGAGCACAACATTTAGTTTAGAAGGTCTGCAATTACCATTGTATGAATGTCATTTAAATATAAATATGTATTATCCACTTATACAGGGTTTAATTTCTTCCAAAATATTTTAATTTTACGTATTGAACAGGTTTATAGCTAAATTTCTGTTATCCGTCTATTCTCTTAACCGTCACACTCCCGGTCCCGAGAGTGACGGTTAATCGAGGTTCTACTGTATATTATTCCTCAAATCTTTCCCACGTGAATCATCAATACAGGACCGTCCTTTTCCTGTGATCAAGTCCAGTTCAGCTGATGTGACGATAAATACTGTCAGGTAAAAAAGATAAATTTTTGCAGACAGTAGTCTGGTTAAACCGATATCCTGTTTTTCAGTGTCCGAAAGAGAGGGAGTCTACTGTTTACACCCACTACCCCCCGTCAGTACGACAGCAGTTACTCACGTGAACGTGGCCACGACGTTGGTGGTGGGCCAGCCCAGCACGAAGCTTGTGTCGGCCGACTTGTTGAGCTCGGTGACCTCGTCGAGCGAGCCGCGACTGAGCCACAGCTCGGACACCCGCACCTTCTCCTTCAGCTTGAAGTTGCCCCCGGCCCGAGCCTTGGCCACCAGCAGCAGGTCGTTGAACAGGAACAGGTGGCGCTCTTGGCTCTGCACCCCCTACAAGCCAGGCGGAGGTGATGATGTTTGGTAAAATTTAAAAACTATAGAATTTATAATGTAGAAAATGAAAAAATTTAAAACTTTTTGTCTCCGATTAAATTGTTCCAATTTGAAGTTGCTGGTACAGAGGAGAGAATTGGGATTGAAATGAGATTGGCAAAGGCATGACTGCCTCAATCTAGTGAGAGTATAATGTGAAGTTTGAGGAGCAAAGCCACTCAGAGTCAACTGATTTCAAGAAACCGGCAGATGGTGCTATGAGGGAGTATGTTTTTCAAATCAGTAGAGGTGGGATTGAGGTACATTAACCACCATCAGTGGTTCATTTACTATTAACAATTGATGTGGCCTTCTTTTATTTAAAATACTACAGTTTCTACAAGGACAAGTAGTCCCATTACATGCAACCCTTATTGTACTTGAAATTGATTGTGCTTCGTAAGGTGTACAGTGAGAGTTATCCCCCTATATCGTACTCTAATGAGCGTATATATTTTCTTTTTTCCATTATTTATTTTCTTAAGGGTAACAAGGCAATCTATTCCTCTTATATTTTCTCCCAAAAAAATCTGCTAAGTGCAGCTATATCCCATGGAATGATTTTTGAGATACTTTCCTTCCTTTCTGGTAGCCAGCAAAAACAACTTTAAAAATCACATCAAATTCTAAACCTGAACCAAAACGAGAGTCTGACTGTGACACATACCGCCACAAACTGTACAGGGGCCTCCATGATGAAGGTCCGCTTGTCGGCGGGGGCGAGGGGCGGCGGGGGCGGAGACTCGGGCCGCAGGGACTTGGCCGAGAGCGCCCGCTGCAGCCGGGCCGCCGGCGACGACCGCTTGCGAAGCAGCCCCTTCATCTTCTGCAACAGTACAAACGAGCGTTCATCGGCAACTGTCATGTCAAGATTACATGGCTTCTTTGTATGAAATTCATTTTGAATGATGGCGAGTTCATGTTTTGATTTTGATTTTTGAGGACATTTTCCATTACTGATTAGTTTCAAAAAATTTCAGGATCTGGAATCTAATCCCATCTCCAGGTGAAAGAGGTCTCCTGGTCTCGTCATGTTCTGGGTTCTTTTCCACCTGTAGAAAGGATCAGATTCCAGATCCCGAAATGTTGTCAAACGTGTTTTTACTAATCAGTGATGTCAAAGGTCCTCAAAAATCAAAATCTAAACATTACATGACTCTTAGCAAGGCCATTACTAGAGGATTCGTGGAAAGATCGGATTTTAAATGGTAGAATAGAATCTCCCATCCACAATGGAAAGTTTCTATGGCTCTTAGCAAGGCAAGGCACTACTAGATGATCCCTCGGAAGGATTTCAAAGGTAGAATATGTAGGAATTAATAGAATCTTCCAAACACAAGGGAAGGATTCTACGGCTCTTAGCCAGGCAAGGCACTACTGGAGGGTCTCTGAAAGGAAGGGATACATATGATAGATTATGTAGGAGTTCATAGAATTGCCCATCCACAAGAGAAAGGTGTCTTACTCCCAATTTTTTAACTTGGTGAAAAGCCTTAGAATATAGTTAACTTGGCAAGCGTGGTGGACCAAAAACCTCACATCCAAGATTTTATAACCTGGCTTGGTGTCTATAAATTTAGAATATGATATGCTCCACCCATTTACATGGGAGGAACCATTTTTACAGGATAGAGTCAAGAGTGCCTTACTGTTACAGCATCTCTTTATACCTATTATCAAGGCTTAAGACAGAAATATTACAGAGTCTTCAAAGGGATTTAATAAAACAGAAGTAAATATTTAAGAAAATAATTAAATAAGAGCCTGTCAAAACCTATTTTTTAATAACCAGGAGGTTTGATAATTAATGGGGTCTTTTGGAAAACATAGGATTTTGGCCTACTTTTTAATTTTACTCTGAAGTTGATGAAGTCAAGCCCAACGTGTAATGATTAATTCTGAGTGCATTGCCACTGAGCTATAATTAGTGAGTTGAACAACACTGATATAATCATTCCTACATTGCTTGCATAGCAGACGACTAAAGCCAAACATAATTAATTGGTTTGAATGGGATTTATTAGGTTAGATTACATTTTGGAATGGGAACGTAAGGTTAAATTTAACAGACTTTTATATCAACTTAGGTATCATTTAGTACTTAAAACTTTCAAAAGTAAAGTTATAATTTGAATACAAAATGATTAGCTGAGGATTCTGAGAACATGCTCATTCAGAGGAAATGCAATAACAGAGATATACATCATTCTGACAAGCAATTTATTATAATAACAACCAGTCTAACAAAACTAAAACCTTTATTGGCAAGCCTCTCTGGAAAAATAAACAAGAGTGCGACTAATCCTAAATTATAATGGCAATATATTCAGTCAGCGTATGAGACCTGTGATACATTGGCAGGGAGGCAACTTCGCAAAAAATAAAAGACTAGACGTAATATAATGGCTGGAATTTGGCCAAGGGAGGCTTGCCAACATAACTAATGTCGGGAGGACAAGCCAATCAAGGCCAAGCAGGTAGACGCGAGGTGATGTCATAGCTAAACCTGTGGTCAGTGTGGGGGTTGGAGCATATGTTTTGGAGACACTACAAGTGTTGTTGCAGCTAAGTGCTTAATAATAACCACTCCAATTGTCACTTTTCAATTTTGAATGCAGTGAATGTTTAGAGAGTTGGAAATGACTCAGTTTGAAACTTTTGATAAATTAAATCTGAACCATGAAAGTGCAAAGAATAAATTGTCATTAAAAAAAAGTTTAATATATACCTGAAGAAACTATTTATTTAGGATGAACAACTAGGACAGGCCTTAGCAATACTGATAAGCTCAACAAATAATTTAAATTCTGGTATACATGATACTGAATTCAAACGGTTGTAAAACCAAAAACACACAGGCTATTGAATGGGTTGACTGTCGCCTATCATAACTTGGTTTTCACTTTTGTGTGTTCTGTCTAAAACAGGGGGGTATAAAAGCCAATAGACTTCTTTTTGATATGCACTAACTAGCAGATACACCTATCCTCCTTAAGTGTTAAGAACGTTTATTTTTCATAGTCAATGGATTTCACATTTTGATCTGTAATAAATTATCCACAAACAGCTAATGCTTCTCAATTATGAGTTATTGTACTCAAAGCTGTTCCCATTCCAGTTGGTTTATTTACATTCTTCTATAAGATTAATCATTTAAACTTTAGAAGCTCGAGGAGTGATTTAAAGAAATGGAAGTAGGACAGAAACCTTCCCCAGCATATATAGAACGTTTAACAAACTTTCAAAGTGATTGAATGGACAGTTTATACTTAATACTTTGTTGAAATGGCGACCTAATTGGGCATGTATTTTAGGCCAAATATGAATGAGAGATGAAGGATGATTGTGGTGAGATAAAGGATGATTGTGGTGGAATCTTGTTTGCTGTAAAGGACAAACAGAAGACGGAAAACATACAATGAATTTTATATATTATAGATTAAACTAAGATATTAAAAAAGAAAAAGATACGAACCATGGTTACAACATCCTTGTCATACAGCCTCAAGCAGTCGTTGGGGAAGAGGTCCTGTATCCTCTCCAAGTCACTCTCCTCCTGGCCCCGCTTCACTGCCTGTCGACACCACAACAACTGGATTACAAACAAGTCCTTAATCTCTCCCGGGGTCTTAATCTCACACGTACAACAAGTCAGTCACTGGTCACGGTCACTGTTTGCGGTACTTCGGTTCCTACTGTGTTTACACCGCTCAGTCTGTTGAGGATAGATAGTTGACATCAACCCAAAAGTTTTTTTTATTTTTAAAACTACGAAGGCATATCAAGATAAGGTGGGATTTTAAATAATAGAAAAATTATTTTAAAGCCATTAATGACATTAAAGGGGATCTGTTTCATCAGTTCATCTACTTCTAAACAACAGTAATATCTTTTAGCGAATTTCCATAAAAGGAATAAGCTATTACGGTAGTACTCATGGTAAGACCAAAGTCCGAGACCATGTTAACTTTTCATTTTGGGGTCCCCAGAAGCAAAAAACAACATTCGTTTGAATTTATATATATATATCTATATATATGTCTGTTAACACGATAGCGGCCGTAAATATGGTCCAATCTTAATGAAATTTGGTACAGACGTGTAAAGTGGTAATCACTCAGACGAGTTCGTGAGCCAGCCCAATCGGACCACCGGAAGGGGGGGTAAAGGGGGATAAACCACCCCAAAAATGGGTTTTTTGAGTTTTTCACATAGAAAAATAAAATTTATCAATTTTTTGTTGGCACCATTGATTTCAGCACAAAAAAAACAAACAATTTAGTAATTTGAATTACTGCTCTATGTCCACTGGTTACCGAGATATTGAAAGTGGTAAACGCAATACGTTGTCTCAATGTTAACCTTATGGGAAATAAGTAAAATTCTATATTTCGCTTATTTCTCAATATATCTTGATAAAACTTGGTAAATAGCTTCTTCTGGTTCAAATCTACTAAACATTGAATTAAAACCAGCCAGTTTTAACATACCTGTAGCAGCAAACCTGCATACTCATTTCCCATGTTATTCTTATGGAGCTTACAAAAACATGTCAAATCTCGCTATGTTGGATTAAAATATGATGTTTTGCATTTGAAATTCGCTGAGTATGCAGGTCTGCTACAACGGGGGTATTTTAAGTATTAGTGTAATCTACTTGTTACTTACCAGGTAGTTAGTTTTTTTAAGATTGTTTGAATATGAACTGAGATGAGTTAACCTTACGTCCTTAAAAGAGGAATAATATACTTATATTAGAATGAGAATGCCGACAACCTCTAACTACATAATAACTGTAAAATAAAGTTTTTTGTTTAACTTTTTTTGGGAGGGAAAAACATAATTTTCATCAGTAACAAATCACAAACGTAGCCTTATATTCCTATTAATTTTTTTTTATATTTTTGTATTTTCCTCAGTGATATTTCAGCTTTACAAATGTATAACAAATATAGCCTATTTCCTGTATTCTGCAAGTAAAAACTAGATGTTGTAAGGACGTATCTGTGAAATTTATGTTGAAGCTGTCAACGCAAAAAACAATAACAAACTATTAAGTAATTAAAGGAAGAATTCAATTAACAAGGCAATACTTGTGTGGGATGCTTACCTGTTTAGCTCTGGCGTTGGCATTCTGGACGTACTCGTGGTCGGGGTGTTCGGGGGCGGTCTCTCGCAGCAGCGACTGGAAATACTGCTCATACTGGGCCAGCCTCTGGACCTGGAACACACACACGACACATGAGCAACACATTCGCCATTGCACTAGTTGCATGGGGAGAACTTACTCCTTTCTTCTGGAGAGGTGTCCTGATTGACCACATTGTGGCATTGAGACCAGTCAACGAAACAGGTTAGGGATGGAAATTAGGTTAGGGTTTCCTCAAAAAACTCTGAAAGTGTATAGACACCACTCAATAAGATAGTCCCTAAGTTTAAGCTTGAATCGGTTTTATTTTCAATTTGTATGATTTCATTTGGGAACTTTAGGAAAAAATTTGCTCCTGTATATTCAGATTTTGACTTAAGTTGACGAAAGTTTAAGTTGACAGAAGTGCTAATATTTATAATCAAATCAAATCAATCAATTATATTTCTAGTGTTACAACTATGTGTTGGTTGTACATACATCTAGCGTACATTACACTCCCATAGCCATATCGGCTGGGTATAGTTCTTAAGAGAATCGGAACAGTGATCTCTGGTTTTAAATTTACCCAAGAAGCTTAAATTTAACCTTAGAAGCTTAGTATTTGAAGCTTGAAAACTTTTTTGAAGTTTTTTTCAGAAGACATTTCTCAGAGAATTATAGAATACATTACAATTATTATGGAATTCTATGAGGCTGTACTGAGGAGACAAAACCATTGAGGATCTACGGTCTTCAACTCTTTAAATCACACATTAAAAGTGACTTAAATTCTTTCTTGTATTTAAATTCTACTCATCTTAAATACCTATTGACAAATCAAAGAGTGTGTATTCCATGCACTTTTGTGTACTTTTTTGTGTAATAGTGTGTACTTTTTTGCACCTTGAACCGCAGAACCTAATCATTTGTACGCCGATTTTCACTCGTGATCAACCGCCCAAACAATCAATTTCTCAGAGGAGCAACAACAACTCTCCATCCAAACAAATTACACATAGAGAAAAACAAGGTTTAAATTTATAAAAAGTACGATTTTTTCATTCCAGCAACTATTTTAATTTTTCCGGGATTTAACCGACGTTTGAGCAGGGTTCAAGCCCGCGGCACCTGTCAAACCGCCCGTCGATGTCGCCGGCACCGCGGCGTGCTGCGGGTTACCTGGCCTGGAAGAGACTTCTTAATTAGGTGTTCTCAGTGATCCTGATCCTGCGCTACGATGATGGGGGGGGCAGAGGGGAAAAAGGGGGAGGGGTGCGGAGGGGGGGGTGACGGAGGGAGGGGAAGGAATGCAGGATCTGCGGGTCGGGCGACCGCGAGCGAAATCCGCAAACAGCTGTTTATAGTGGAAAAACAGAAAACGAGAGGTTGGGTTGGGAGTGGATGAAGTACTAATCACTGATAGATAAACCACCAATCTAAATCTTACTGCTTCTGTCCCTGCCGCATTAAAAAAACTCATAATCAAACTGATAAATAAACTAATGATTTTGTGTATATTAGACGAAGTGCTAAAATGTATTGCTTAGCCGTCATACGACATACACTGACATGTTCGACGGACTCATAATAGTTTCAAGGTTAAACAACGAACATAAATATATTGTAATAATAGAGGTGAGCGAACGTTAAAGTTTTTATATATTGGTTTATAGTATAATTATTCTTTGATTTAAATTAAATATGGCGAGTAAAATATGACGAAGAGTTGACCAGAGAGGGAGGGGGGTCCGTTAACGTATAGTTAACGCCTCTCCTAATCATCAAACCCTGAAAGCTCTATTATTGACCCATTCAAAAACCAAGGCAAGGATATCAAATTAAGGAATACATTATTAATTAAGTAAATTGCATTTGATTGTTTTAACTAAAATTGTATCGTGAAAGCAATTTATACACATTGCTAAGACATACTATTCTAATCGTTTTTGAAAATCGTAAATTAGTTTGTAAACAGTCGCTACTGACCCCCAATTTCAACCTAAATCAATTTATTATCACCTACGTGTCTATATATTCATCCGTTAACGAAGTGAACAATGAACAACTGAGACTGTACACAACAAGCGACGACGGCAGGCGAGTTGTTAGCAGATTTAATCACGAGGAATGTGGCGTTTATGCAATGCAGTTGCACAAAACCGAAGGCGCGGCTTCATACTTAGCTACAGCTGGTATTGACTACTGTAATACTGCGACTGTGGACGGATGAACGAGCTGCTGTAAATGAGCGATTTCTTCCAAACTGAGACATAAAATTAACTCAAGCGACTGAAATTATCAGATTGCAGATTTTTTTTAAGGCAAACAAATTTAAACTAAACTGTCAGATTAAGGAAACTAATTGCTCTCAAATAACGTTAACTTGAGGAACATCGGTGAAATTCGCAATCGCCATAAAGAGTATTGCACCGTATATTACAATAAAAACTATTGAGATAATACTTTTGAGTCAAGGGGACCTAGAACGAAAATATATAACTGTTCCAGACAAACAATCTCAAAGTTGGAATCACACTACAGCTCGTAATCGCTAAAACCCACCTAATGTTACGATTGTATTAAAGTACAAGCATTCTAGTACCAATTAATTTAATTAGTGTGATAAATAATAATTGAATATTTGCTACGAACGTGACTTAATTAATGACACTGCAGAATTATTATGACGAGCATATTTTCAATTCTTTTTATCCCTTAGGAAGTGCAATTCCCAATCCCATAGCAGCAGAAACAGAACCTGGGAAGTTTTCCTACGAGTAAAAAAACCCGTTTTCAAATTAAATGAGACAATAATTCAGGACATCTTTAACATAACTTTATATCATTACTCCATATTTTACTAAAATTTCAGCCTTAGGAAGTAAACACCAAGCTACACCTGCATGTGGTTGCTTAAAAAAAGGGGTTTTGAATGTATTTTATAGGTTTAAGAAAGTTAAATCAGTCTCATTGAGCATAAGTAAGAAAATATCTCAAATTAAGACTAAAATAAAATCACTGATAATAATGACTCAAAAACCACTTTAATTCGAGTAAAAAAAAAGTTTATGGTGGCTATTCATGATTAATGTTGGCAGTGTGAAAAACGGCCGTAAAATGCTAACGCGCGTACCAATTTTTGGTAAACGACGGGAGTAACTACTCCCCTCGAACTTCCGAGTATTTTTCAAAACGTCGAATCGAGTAGTGTGGATTCGGCTCGAAAATTTCGATAATCGAGTACTCGCACACCCCTATAATGGTATAGTATTTCCGTACAATATAATTACTAACTATATAGTGTAATATAATTTTATAATTTTTTCCCCGAAGGTGACGAACGATCAACCAATACCGTCGTCCCCGTGGACAGGTGCGGCGCGGCGAGCAAGGGGCCACGCCTCGCTATTTATACTGGGGCCCGGGCCCAGGAATGCAGATGACCAGGGGTAACGGTTTCGCCGCTACCGACGCTAACTCGCCAATTACCGCGGAGGCCACTACACCGCACTACATCGCTACACTACACTCTGACTTCGCTCCACACACTGGCGCAGCGAGGTTCACACTATTGTTTACAATTTTGATTGTTTTTGAAAGGTCGATGGCCTAATGAACTTTGCTTCTAAGCCACATTGAATTAAAAGCTTGCGTGTGGGATTTATAGACTCAGTAGTAGGAGCACCACACTAAGTGCTCCTAAAAGACTAAATTAAAATTACTGTTCTAGTTCTGGTCGCTGCCCTCACCTAATTTAACTAAACTGTAACTATTAACTGGATGTAACTGTAGTACCGAGTTTAAGAGGACCCTCAAATCGCGTTATATTTCCCAAAGGTTCCTGCCACTCAGACCTTGAAGACTGTAAGAGTTTCTTCAACATTCCGTCCAGCTTCATTCGATCATCCAGAAAGTCGATCGATAATTTATTCGTAATGGCCACAGAGAAGAATCAAACAGAGGTTATCTTTTGATGTTGCGCTCAGCGGGTGTCGAGCGCTGGCTAGCGGGTGTCGAGGACTTAGTTCACCATGAACGCCGCGAGAGAACAGCGCCGTCGCTGCCCTCTCCTAATTTAACTTAACTGTAACTACTAACTAGTTAGTGGATGTAACTACTAACTAGTAACTTAACTGTAACTGTAACTGTATTTAACTGTAACTAGTGCTGATGGGAGCAACGGAAGACCCATAAAAGCGACCTTTGTTTGATTTTTCTCTGTGTAATGGCACAAATGCAATCTAAGTGCAGAGTGCGATTTAAAACATTCTAAACATCGCATACGTCGGCAATAAAACTATAAGAACGTTCACATTGAACAACGTATTGTTCTACAGGTCAACGTCCCTTTCAACCTCACCTAACCCGGAAGAAAAATGTCAAGCCTTACATGAAGGTCGAGTGTTGGTTGAGTAAAAGATGTATTACGGGACGACAAAGGCTCGGACAACTACCTAATTGGAAAGCGAGCTGATTTAGGAAACCATAAACATGCGAAAATAAAATATCCCAGTGACATATGAATTCAGCGTCCCGGCCCCAATCCTCCTACGATCGGTCCAATTACTATTCTGTTCGCTGGTCTTAACTCTTAATTCACAACAGCGTCGGTTGTGGGAAGGTCCAATCTTGCCCGACTCACCTCACGACCGACTCGCCGGTACCACTGGAACACCCTGTACATGCACCGAAACCTCCGCGACTGCGACTCGCTGTTGAACATTGTGCATTCTACGTTTTCGCCAACAAGCCGACACGACAAGCCAAAGATGGCGACCACCTGTTCGTCGCCAAACATCCGCCTCTGCGACGCTCGCTGACACGCGACTTCACAAGTCGATGGTAGGATTTTTAAATAAAAGTTGTTCGAGTTTAATATCGCGGGAAGCAAGTGCTCCCCTCCTCTCTGTATCGCTAATTGACTAAACAATATGCAAAGATATTACTTGATACTAATACTGGTTATATTGGCAACTGTTTTATTTCAGGCCACAATGTCACTAAAAGACAATGATGTTAAGTTTATGTTTTAAAACTATGACGTTCTGAGAGAAAAATATCCCGTTATAGATTAAACGTATACTCTAATTGATTAAACTTCCATTTAGATTTTAAATAATTCATCACAAATCTGTGTTTTACTTTTTTCGTTCCCCTACTATAGAAGCTAAGATTAAATCAAACAAACCTTAAACGAAAAATGGAGACGGTAAAAAATTACGGATCGTGTGTTTTTTCTATATTTTGAAAGTCTGAAGATTCAATTTTTGATGACCTTTCGATTTTACTTCAACTATAATAGCTCATAATATGAATGCTAATGCACACCCTTAAAATTTTAACAGAGTTATTTAAAGTGAACAAAATTAAAAATAAAGCGCTACAAGAGTAGTTTCTGATCTAAAAGTTCATCAAACTGTAGAACCATCGCTGATATGTATCGCACCTGCTAAACTGCTTTGGCATTGTTTAATCAGTTGGTTCGTTAGCGAACAATTTTCTCTAGCAGCAAACAAGAGTAATCATTGAGGTAGGTCTTCATCTAATGAATGTAATTTTACTAAAAAAAACTTAAAAACGTTCATCGGGGGTAAATAGTTTAAAAACAATGCTGAAGATCTTGAAAGGTTAACATTCTTAAACAAATTTAACAACGCAGTTTATTTCCCGCGAAAACAAAGACAACTGCAAGAAGTAGTTCGATCTAGGAAATAATTTACATAAGTTGCAATACAGGAAACCTTATTACACAGTTGACTGGAGTTATATTACCGATAGGTAATCAACGGGGAGCAATCAATAATCAATCTGCGGTGCTACACAGCTGAGGACCGCGCCTCGGCTTGGAATGCGAGGACAGCCTAGACTGACTGACGGCTGGGTCTAACTGTTATGGGCTCTGATAAGCCTGACATTATATGTCAGTCAAGGTACAGGCTTATCTGATACAAGTGAAAACGTGTGAAACGTCGAAGGTATCAAATGGCTTCCTCGATTCATGGTGGACGACTAAACTCACATCGGCCAGGGATTGCGCCTGCAACCCATAGTGCTAAATGGACTCCAGCCGTCGGCTGGAGTCCATTTAGCACTATGGGTTGCCAGCCGTACTTCCTTGTTATTAGACGAAGGACCGATTTAATTAAAATAAATTCTCCCCAAAATTTTGTGATGTTTGAGAACAACACTGCTTTCGTAACTTTATATTTACATTTTGTCTGTTGCAAAAACAAAATACGTATTTAAGAAGTACTGGAATCTACAGAAGTCTTTTCTAAATAATTAACTCCTCCGTGACATTTTAACTAAAGAATTTTGTCGTATTTATGAAATGGTAAAGTGGAATATATTAAAGAAGAAGTACAACATGAAAATATTGTAATTGTCAATGCAAATGTAAATTTGTAAATTTGCAAATGCAAATGTAAATAAGGCGAATAAAGTTATTATTATTATTATTATTATTATTATTATTATTAAAATTATGTTAATGTTCAAAATATATGTACGAGACATTCATCCCCTTGCTGACGTATAAAAATGACAGCTCCCCAAAAGGCTGATCATCAATTGCAATGAATTCTTATAACAGTCCAAAAACAATCCACCAGAAAGCCACCAGCTAAAGAGAGTTTCCAAAAGAAAAGTATCTTTGCAAACAGCGACACCTTCTAGAATCATCGACTCGGCGCCCAAACCCCAAATGAGATGAAAAGTCACTTGTGCACTTTCCCTGTCGACTAATAAGCTGCAATACCCGGTAAACCACAAACGGCGCGGCGGCGGGCGAAGAAAGCAGTGTAGGTAACATTGGAAGACGCCGCGGGTTTCATCACCCCAGTTTCCCACGTAACACAATCCGCCCCTGGGACCGGAGAAAGCTCCCACAGAACTCGCCGATCACTGGCTACTGTCACCTCGGCATCGGGAAAAGTGCGTTCGGAAAACTGGCTGAATACTAAGAATCAGTAGGTTATATCATTAACTATGAATGTTTTAGTATATTCTTATGAATATACTAATACATAAGAATAGTCTTATGAATGTATATGCATTGCATTAATATTGATTATTATAATGGTAGGCCTATAGTCAATGGTTATACCCGCAGAACTCGCCGATCACTGTCTACTGTCACCTCGGCAACAGGAAAAGTGCGGGCTGAATACTCAGAATCAGTATAGGTTAGACGGCGAGCTTTCGAGAGCTGTAAGTCATCGTAGGCCTACGTCACCCGCTGGATATGGCGGTTTAACTGGTTTATACTCAGGAGGATTTTTTGTTTGAACTTTTTTACGAGTTAATAAAAAAGTAAAGGGATAATTTTCTGTGGCATCATGCATTGACTAGTTCTAGCCTACATCTCAGAAGAGCGAATAAGTGAATGCGGATTGCTGGATTTTGATTACGAAAACTTTAA
Organism: Flexamia atlantica; assembly: GCA_035578135.1. Classification (NCBI taxonomy): domain Eukaryota; kingdom Metazoa; phylum Arthropoda; class Insecta; order Hemiptera; family Cicadellidae; genus Flexamia; species Flexamia atlantica. The sequence continues at coordinate 65,101,401 of JAQJVK010000002.1, forward strand.
TCGGTAATTATGAATCATTCGTCCGACTAGAACATTTGGCAAAACTGATATTACAAGGATTAGTCACAGCACTGGTATTTACACTTCATAAATTCTAAGGCGCGTTCGCTGATGAACTTCAGCTAATGTTCCTGCCACAGAAATGACCAGTGGAGTAAATAATTCCAAAAAGAAAAATTAACTGTTGTTTCCGATCTGATTCGACTCTTCTGTATTTCATTTCTGATTAGAAACCCAAAGTGGAAAATGAAATTGAAGTGTCATGGTTCTGCGAACCTACTGGTCTGCTAGTATGTGGTGCAAACTGAAGACCTAAGCGTGTCAGATGATACAGCTTCTGCATTTAATCTTCAGCGTCTGATATCCCACATCCCTATGCCTATACTTCACATTCCTAATATGATGATTTTTCTTCCTTTGATGGCGTTAATCATAATTTGCCCATTAAAAATGTCATTCACCACCCTACAACTCCCACCACAATCCACTTGATCGGAAGTCCCCGCAATCTCCCTTTATTTAATGTTGAATCGCACTTGCAATCAAGAGCAGAATCAACGGAGAGTGGATGGGGGAGGGTTGAGCAAACGGAAGTCGGGCACAATCGATTCTCCCCAGGGTACCGAGCACTTCCGGTGTCCTGCAGTCTGGAACCACCGCTTTGGCGGGAGCGGGTCCGTCAGCCAATCAGGGCATCGCGCCGCTACTGGGCAAATAATGGGATAAACGGACGCCCAAGGGAGGATAAGGCGATGCTGGTGCTGAAAGAGCGTCGACAAGTGAAAATCGGATCTCTCTGATAAGGTGTTAAAAAGTTTCTCAAAATGGGCAAGATTTAAGTTGAAAATAAGAAGTCCTGCGATGCTCCTTCAAAATTTTGATTAACGAGGGAAGAAACTATTGTAATATTTATCAGAAATTTGCTTTGAAATTGGTATTGTCAAGATAAATTCGTTACAAAAGGATAGATTGGAGTGATGATGGTTTGCCCACGAATGAAAAACGAAGAACTGATAACTAACTTTCAGACAAATGACACATAGTCTTGAATAATTGGATGCGTATTGGGCAACCCTACAGTGATTGATGTTTGAGGAACTAATGATTGATGAGAGATGAATAATTGGAAATTCTTCAGATTTGTTGGATAAACATCGGTAGGACCTTCACGACAAAGACAGACGTATTGATCGAGGTAAAGATAACTTCAGCGTCCATCTAATATATTACCTTCTAGATTGACGGTCAAATAATAATTGAGTCGTAAAGGGTTGAACACTCATACTCAATACTAATACTTTCCGTCTCAAAAACAAAATCCATGAATCCATTAACTTTTTTGGAGAGCTAAAAAGGTAATATTTTCTGTATCAAACTCAAACACAGTACATCGTTCAACTTTATCAAAGCAGATAATAGTTCGAAACATCCGACGCGACGTTACAAAAAGCGGCCGATTTTTCAAAACGCTCGGCGTCATTTCGCGGCAGTGCAGTAGCTGATGACCTTGGCCCGAGGCCGGACCAAATACAGAGCAGCGGAGGTCTGCAGCAGCAGGAGCAAATGCCACGGATCCCTCCGCGCGTCCTCCTTGACAACTAGGCTCACTCAGGGATGGCGAAGTCGATATTGGCAGAATCGATATTTTCATTCATATATATGGTGAAAAGCAAATCGATAGTTTGTGTCCGATACTATTGGTGTACCTTCATTTATTTTCTGATACACATCGCCTAGAAAAAAAGGGGTACATTATTAAGACGAATTTTAAAAAGGTTAGTATTACTGAGGCTGTTTTCAGACGGTAAAAATGTGTACAGCTTAGTATTTTGCGTTTTGACAGCAAACAATCTCCTTTTTTGAACATTAAAAAGAAGATTTTGAAAAAGAAAGATTTTGAACAATCTTGAGTTTTGTGAAAACTAAAGGTTTTGGCAAACCTTGTTTCTGAATACAGGTCAATCCCTCTTTGAACTTGAAAAATTGTGATCTTTTCTCAAAGTATACTGTGTTGTTTTTTACAATATATCGTACGGATCGATATTAATGGCTCCGATACATCACTAAGCAATACATCGATAATTTAAAAATAAGTTGTCATCCCTAGACACCGTCTCTCGCGGACCGCGGACAATGCGTTCAGTGTTCACACACAGACACCGAACACTGCTGACGTTGTTCCGGTGTACGAGCGGCGCGCCCGGGTATGGCTGTTTGGAGAGGTGATACTGTACCACTACTTGGGAATCGACCTATAAACGTTAGCTGGTGTTCGAGTTTGTGGCGTTCACTCAAGAAAGTGGAAGAGATTATTGTGTACGAATTAATTAAAGCATTAAAAGTTTATTAATGACAAAAAATTAGGGCGTGTTGCCAGCCTAACGGTTAGCGTTTTGAACTTCAGTTCAAGAGGTCGCGGGTTCCATTCCCGGCATGCCCAAACACATTTGAGGGGTTTGGACCGCTTTCCCTTAAAAGCGTTTGAGTATCTCTTCTATAAAAATGCTGTTGGCGTAGACAAAAAACTCAGGGAGATAATTGTGTAGTATAGACTTGCACTAGGTTTTTAGTTTCAGCATTTATACCTTTATTTCACGCGGAAAGTACTGTTTACTGTCAACCGGGTGAAGAAATAGTACAAATAATTGACTTCAAACTCTCCGAAAACATTTCTAACGACAACATACGTATACACAGACAAAACATCGCCACTTGACGAATTATCGCGTTTAGCACCGTCCGGGCCGGCGGGTGACGGACTGCGTCCCATTTGTGGCGGGATAACGGCGAGTTTCCGGAGAACTGTGGCGTTCGTGGACAAAAAAGCTAATTGTTGGTCCACGCAAATGATCCAGCACTTTGTACATGCCCAGTCTACTGTGTAAAGCAGCTGAGCACCGACAGCGCTGCGGTACTGTTACTGCTCGGCGGCGAGGGAGATTGGCAGGTGCAGGTCAGCAGGAGATGAAGGGAAGCTGTGTTTCCTTCCTACCTTACAAATGAGGAGTAACGGGTCCTGCCAGTCTGAAACGAAGCTTCTACTTTGGCACCCTCCTTTTTTAGATACACGCAAAAGATATTTTTCTATTGATTTTTACCAAAATGTCAAATTTTGATATTTCAACATCACCGCATGTAAAAATGTGCTCGTAGCTGTTTGCCTAAAACAGAAATATCTACATATTAATACACGAGCGGATTTCTTCTCGCAGTTAAACCGCAATAATAGCTGAACAGATTTTAACGCTGGAGGTGTCAAATACAAGGGACTTTAAATGTAGATTTGTCAATACGTCTTGAAACTGAGTCACTAAAGTACAGTAAAGGGCTGAAGTTCCGGAACAGGGGCGATATCCATCGACACTTGACCAAGCTCAGTTCACTTTGTTTGCAACTGAACATACGGTTATGCTTTTAAATAGTTTTACAGGTAAACCAAAGATTGCAGTGTTTGCAAGCGAACAAGCTGCAACCGAGTAATCTAGTCATTAAATTTCCACTAAATTAATAAAAATCTTGATTTGATTTCGCGGTGGTTTAAGAGCCCTATCAAATCAGCTGCCATTTATCACCAGGCTATAAATTAACAATCGTTCCAGCTACATTAGCATTCTAGGCGGTAAAAAGGTATATATTTCTTTAAAATGTCAAACATTTATACTCTTATAAATCAATAATTCAATAATACAAAACAAGGATAACCAAGTCACACTCCAAGATCGATGTCAGTTCACAACCAGAACCAAGTCCAAGACATGCGGAGTCACAACAAACGTGAACAAACAAGAAAACAATATGCAAACATTAGCGATTAGCATCACTCTCAACACTGAGTCGCACTGACGTCAACGTCAAAGTGACGGAACGTCAACGCGTAGGAACGTCAATGTGTCGCGGAGTTGGGCAAACATTGACTCACGTCAAGCGGCACGTCTCAGCCACACCGGAAGTGCCAGCACGAGAAGGCGGAAGTACTGCTCACGATCTGCGATAAGAGAAGTAAGAGCTGTGATTGTCACTGTAATGACCGCTTGAGCGATGTGGACAGATAAGATACAACGACTGTTTGAAGAGGAACGAGTAATATTGGTTTAAGTTGGTACTTAGAGGGGACGCTGTAATGGTATGAGATAGATATTATAAGTAAGATATATCCTTTCTCTGTGGAGGAAGTTTTACGATTATCTTTTTGCACTTGTCGCTTGTTTGCTGTAGACAATTAAAATTCGACACGTATTTAAAATTTTATTTGCTGCAACGTCCATTTGATACTTATTTCCTACCTCAACAACCAGTTCTGTATGTAACTTACATCGTATTTACGATAGTAAATACACCGCTAACGTAAGTACCGTGAGGTTACTTGCATATGACAGTAAATTTCACTACCTCTACAAATTTAATTACCCTTTCAAATTCCTTAGTTATAACGTAATTACTGTGGGATAGTGCAAGAAAGGTGTGGAGAAACCCACAACGTAAGTGTTTTGAAAAACTAGAATCTCCACGCTGACTGATTCAGCGTATTGCGAAAGAAAGATTGTTTCTTCCTAAATTTTCAATTCGACTTTATTCTAATCAACCACAAAAACCAATGTTACGATTTGCGCAATCACTAACTAATAACCAACCATGAAGACGCTCCCGAAAGATTACAACGTATTTCAACGATGCGTGGCCGTTCTAAACGTTTACAACAGTTGAACTCTGGCGCAGAGCGAGGCCGCCGCACGTGCTCTACAGGTCAAGGTCGCAGCGGTGATCCGTCATAACAGCTGGGACATCAATAACGCCGACCTTCGCCGCGTGTTTACAGATCCGCGGTCCGAACTGGCGGGGAAGATATGCCTATACTTAACTTAAACGGCCGTGGCACCTAAGGGATTATGAGACCGCGTGTGCGAGAGCGAGGTCCACCAATCCGCCAGGTGCCACGGCTGTTGGAATGGAGTATATACGACAAGCGATGGAGTATATGTGGTGGTGAAGAATGAGGTTGTTAACGTGTTGTTGACAGATGAATCGTCTGAAGGCTTTTTCACAAGGTCCACAAAAGTAAGATCTCATTAAACCAAGTCAAAGATTGAAGTCAGTATTAAGACATTGAAACATGATAAGTGCGATGATAAATCTACAGTGATTATTAACGTGAGTTGAAAACACGATTTTTATATACTAAGACTAAGACTTTCTTCAATTCCACAATCAAACGACGTTTTCACACCGGGCAGAGAATGCAGTGCCCGGTGGCCGGGGGGCCGGTGCCCGGGGGCTCGCCGGCCCAGCCGCAGATTGGGTCACGTAGCCAATGTAAACAGCCATTGTCCGCCGCCAACAACCCACTTTTTCATCGGAGTCAACATCCTAATCCCGGCCGACCCTGTTTTGCAATAATCAAAAACTGTGAACCGCCCCCCTTTTGGAACACGCGCGGTGTGCGGGCCCAGGGGACGACTGCAACACATATTTTAGAGTGTTAGTAACATTAACATTTGTAGGAGTGTTATGTACATGGTATTAAATGGTTTTTACTATTTAAAAAAAGAGGAAAATGTGTCACTGTTTATTAACCTTGCAAGTCATTAATCTCAACTCGGCATCTCGATACACATACGACATACACAATAATTACAGGCAGTCATCAATTTATTTTCGTATGGCTTAGTGCAGTGGATTTGGGGATCCCCCTCGATGGCTTGGTAGTTGGAGCACCGATACAAAAGAATGTTTGGTGTTAGGAGCATATTTCGTTTTAAAAGCGATACATTACTTTGTTATTGCAGATTTTTTAAAGTCACTTTCCTAATTTCGTGAAGGAATTTATTTTTAATTTTTTGTCAAATTTTGCCTCACTTAAAAAGTGGCTGATGAAAAGAGGGAATTTACAACATTAATTAAAAAAAAATGACCAGTTATTTAATGAATTGTTATATAATTTACCATCAACAAATATCGAAGGGAAAATGGGCCTACAGGACATTTAGCGAAGCCTTTAGAAACAGTCCAAGATAGAATCAGACATGACAAGCGTAGAGTAGTTTTGTGTACCGATAGTGGACCTTTCACGTTGTATCTGATCTCGATGGAAGGGAGGTTTTTGTTTCAAGGGACTCCTAGAATTGCAACAATGAGGGCCAATATATCAGAGTGGCGGCGATGCCGGGCCGGGCTAGACCTGGTGCCATGCGAGCACTTGGCGCAGTTTCCCTTTGCTAAAGGTGACCATTCACGTACGTGCCCCGCACGCCGTGCAACGTCTCAACATTGGTCTTATGAGACGTACCGCGCACGCCGAAGCCCACAAACGTAAGGCACGGCGCATAAGACCAATGTTGTATAATTGCATGACGAGCAATGCACGGCGTGCAAAGCACGTACGTGAATCGTCACGGGATGTACAAGTCGTGTTAACACAATTAATTTATTTAGTCTGTTATGTAGTACATTAAATCATATTGCATGGCTACTGCTTTAAAAAAGAATGAGGAGACATGATGTGTTCAACAACTATTATTGGAAGTTGTGCAAATATCAAGTGGCCAGTTTGGTAAAGGTTGGATCGTGTATGTACATACTCCCATGACTGAGCAGTGAAATTAAATTAAATTTACAATAATCATGTTTATTTTGTTCTCAGGAAATTGTGAAAGTTCTTACCAACAACCTCAATTGAGTGCAAATTCAATGAGTATATAGTTCAAAGTAGGCTACTACGGAAAAAGTACATGAGCAACAAAAAATGCTTAAACAACATTAAAAACACAAGATAAATATTAAAAAATGCTCCTAACCATGAAAACAGCGTACGTAAAAAGTCACATATTAAATCATGAATTAATATTGCAGAACTCAAGATTTCAATAAGGTAACAGCCGATTAAAAACCTTACATGTTGCACTCTGTAGTTTCAACTAAAATTAGCCGGTTAAAGGCCTGGTTACCACAAGTGCAGTAAGCTAAGTCTATATAAGCCCGCAGACACGAACATGACGGCTAGACACTAGACGGTGACGGGCAGTACAGTTAGTTACAGTTAAATGGACTACACGAGTTGTACATTATAGGTGAAAATCAAATTAGCGATAAGATCAAATGGAACTCGGTGACGATTCAGAAGGAAATCCGGTCGATGTCCGAATTAAGATTTACTCGGTTTCACTTTCAGGTAGCTCATCGAATCAGAGTTTTACTGATCGCATTTTCGGTTTATATTTTGTACATTTAGGTAATTGTTTCGTACAAAAAAAAATACAAATTGATTGCAGTATTTTGTAATCAATGGTATTAAGCGAATCTTTTACTGCAGCGCTGGAGCATACTTGGTAGGGAAATCGTGTCTTCGACTATAAATTTACACCGGGAGCTGAATGGGTTGTCCATATGGGTCACTTCGGCCGGTCATGATATTTGGTTTAATTACGTTGTGCGCGCGATGGGCCACACACGAACGATCGCCCATTAATTGAACACGCCCATACGACAACACGCCATCGCGGGGTCATTCCCCTCCGCGTCCAACACGGGGAGAAACAATTAAGACATATTTCAAGTTATAAAATCGGCCGTTTCTTTCTACTCTTCACAAATATAAATGGGTACGGTAAAGGTGCTGCTATACATACAAGTCAAGTCACATCCACGTACGGCCAATTGGCGACTCCGGTGAGGGCGCAATACATATTCGCATCGATTCGCACTTTTGGCAGTTTTCAGTGTACCTGCTATTTTCACTATTTTCTAACAGCCGAATGGCCAAATGTACGTTGGCAGAGGCTATACATGCACATTACGTCACGTCACGTCGTTTCCCAATTCGGCCGTGTATGCTCTTCAGAGCATTCGAGTCGGGCCGTGACGTGACGTGTATGTATAGCCTCACCTTTAAGGATATCGGTTATTTTCAAGCGCGCTGTCCATTCAAAACTTAGTATATTGTAGTTTTATGGGTTATTATTATTCAACCCTAATAAATAAATAGAACAAATCAGAGCAGGATACAAAAACTATTTATTAATTAAGAAAAGTACATAATACATTTAAACTCGGTAGCCATTTTCACATACACAAGATAAACAGAAATTACATCAACAAAAAGAGAAAAACATGTGATACAAATAGAATAAAGTTTACACAGTATAATAGAGAAGTTTTACTACATAAAAATATCCTTAACATGTAGGAATTGAACTTTGTAGTAGGGGAATTGACTCTACAAGATTGGTGTGTCAAATAAAATAAGGTAATGGAAGTTTTAAATTTTCTCAGAATCCACGTACCACGTGCCATAGGGGATGAAGGAATGGTTATTATCGTCAAATACTACTACTACATACTACAATATCTACGGAACATAACAATTTTACAATAATGACATCAAATGATTTTTTTCATCGAGAGATTATCTAAGTTTGTGAGGACTATGAGCAACTGGCCAGACTTATGAAAGAAAACCTTTGCATAAAAACGCATTCTATACCGCAAAAAGGCCCCTTTCAAGAGAGATCCGTTATCAAATAAATACTTGGTACTATAATATATCGGTACTAAAGTACACTGAATGATAAAACCGGAAATAGCTATAGAACGGAAACTACCTACTTTCTATTTATTACTTTATGAGTATGAGGATTTATAGTTCATTAACTAAGGATACTACAGCTAGTACTTATAGAAGTATTTTCCATTTACGGACATAAAAAATTCATGAGGGTACCATAAATAATCACTAAAGAAGTGAATGGGATACAAAAATAAATAAACTATAATCACACATAAACTACGGTTACAAGACCGTACTAGCGAACAAATTGGCACGGACGCTGCGGTGAATAACGACCGTCGGTTTAAAATTAACGCGCGTCATTGGTAACCCGAGTGGAGTGACACAATAAACATAAACAATGCGACTGCTACAGATACCGAGTACACATCGTGTACACGAGGAAGGAGGTGTGAAGGATCGTGGGACAACTACCAGGGGTGTCAAGTGGATATACGTTCACGATGAAAATCTAGTCAACAGACTTGTTTGTAGCTGGGCATACCTGACAATGACACCACGCAATACAACTGTGATTAAACTTATCATAACGCGTGTGACAAATGGAGTTCTGAACAAGACAAAACCGGCTATGAACGGTTTCTTGTGATGTCATCTCTTGAAGAAGTAATATACAGGGATAGCAAAAAAAAGAACATCGAGTCCGTAAGTGTCCTTAAAGCGTTTTCGAAAGAGCAGTTAAGAATCGTTTGATTTTAAGGAAATTTAAGGAGTGGATAGGACAGATCATCTGCCGCATCCCTTGAGGGTTGACAAACATCCTTGAACGATACTCCGAGCTGTTAGCCCCATGAGGACCTTCCAGGTTCATCAGACGAGGGAACGTCCAATCAGGAAGCCCTCCAGCCCACCAGAACCCAAGAGACCTAACAGGTTTGCTAACAAACTTCGTTCCAAGACACCCTTTGAAAGGTATACTTCAGATTCACTATTCTCTGCACGATCATGGGCGGCACGATATCAAAACTCTGGGAGTGCGAGTTACTGGAGGGACAAGATTTAATTTGGTCTTATCTAATGCGAATGCCCTATAAAAGAGCTGTTGATCAATTAGTAGGGTGGCAGCTTCTTGAGCCTGGTGTCGCCTTCTCTAGCGAGCCTTGGCCAACACTATTTCACAGCTACTTTGCGTCAGTGGCAGCCAATGAGGTGCTTGACCAATCAGCCCGCCCGATACACGACAAACCACTCGGCGTCAAGGCCGACCGCGCGTTATAGGCCTAGTCGCGACACGAGACTCGTTTCGCCGGTTTTATTTAATTATAAAAAGATAAGTGGTTTTATAGCACCAGTGTGAGACATACGGACTGGACAGAAACCTTCGGTAATGTTGTCGCTATGCACGGTTTTGTGTCATAGTAGGCTTACTTATTCACTACGTTTCATTGTATGTTTCATTGTATACTGTGATAAAACTGCCTTTGGAGGATTCTTTCATCTTCTAGTAAAGAAAACCTTTGTGTACACCTCCAACGTGTATGTAATCAGATGAAAATTGGTGTTGCCAAGACTAGCAATCTAGGTTAAAATTGTTTGTAAATTTTCCCCGTTTCGCAACACCACAGCATTTTTCTTCGGAAGACAACTCGTCGTCCTTCGATTTTCCAATCGCGGAATCTTCCACACCGATTGTCGCCGAGCGGTCTAGCAATTACACTCGTTGTCGGCCGATTGGGCAAGCGCTGCTGACTTCACCGCACGCGTTCCTATTGCCCAACCCATTATACTCTGGTTTCGCGCTGAGGGAATTAGTTTCCCTGGAAGTCCGAGTGTCCTCGGTGACGTCACGACCCGCCTGCCTTGTCACGTGACCTTCGACCCCGCTCTTCCTACGCAACCGCGGGCGTCCTTGCAGCTCCACCTGCGAGTGGTTATGAAACGTTACAAATCATCTGCTTGACCCCCCTCCCCCCTCGCAGGTGAGACCCCGCCCCCTCCACCGCCGAACCCGGTAATTGACTGCTAATCGGTCGGTTGGACTCTCTGTCTTCCTCTAATACGTGAGATGAATGGTAATATTTGTAATCGTCGGGTTGCGAAACCGAGGCGTTCTTCTTGAGGTTCGACGATCGACGATCTGTTGGCTATCTATATCTACAAGAATGTGCGTTTTATCAAGCTAAAGTTTATGTTTCTTTGTGTATTTTTATTTCCAAATTAATTATTTCACCGTACACTCGAAGATTTTCGATAGTTAGCTACATTCCGACATTTCTTTACTAATGGGGCCAAAAAAGTTAAAACGTGTAATAACTTATTCATTCAACATTCATAGTCATTAAAATTCACAAGGATGCGACTTTTCCTCAGCAAGACTTATCATCTACTATTTATTGACTATAGTTTATATGCTTTTTATTTTTAATCAAAGTTAGTTAACTAATTCAGAGAGGGTTAACGTTTCAAAAGCAGGTTCTAACTGTAAAAGCACTGTTATATTTCGACTGCCTTTTTACGGACGGTCAACAATTCCCCATCTCCAAATACACATTCCACTACAGCACAATCCAGCAATCAAATGGGGTCCGTTTCGCCGTTCCCGAACGTTATTGAAAGCCCGATTACAATTTCAAACAGTCGACCGCCGAGTAAGCACTCCAGCACAGACAGTAAGCTGCGGCCTCGCTCTATCCGTGTCACTAGGACGTTATGTGACATTTGTTTTACTCCAGTTACTATTTGTATGTAAATCCCAATCCCGGCTGTAGGCCTACAAGTCGGTCACCGTTCCCATTACTCCTCCATTACCCCCACAGTGGCCTGCTGCTTGTTATTAATAGATCACCGAGAACGGTACTGAATGCCTCCCGCGCCTTTCTCCTGTCTTATATTCAACGGTGACGATACAACGATCACCTGTCCCGACGGTGATGATGCGGCTGATGCGTTTCTATAACCCAGTTTGGTCTGAGGGACACGGTGCAGTAGGAACGATACGGTCCAAACAAGGCTTTTGTTGGGTCGCAGTTGCAGTCGTAAGTGTGGTAAATGGTCCTTTATATACAATCATTATTAGGTTTATTTCCTTCTGTATACACCTTTGAGACGTAAAAAGAAGGAAGTAAACCTATTTATGTTTATAAGTCTATTTATTTATGTTATGTGAGTAATAAAATAATATATCAAGCGGATCGTTGGACGCGTCCGTTAGACCGAGGCTTGTAAATTAAAATACAGGACTACTAGATGTCATTTTATAGGTAAGCAATTCGTTTTATAGCCGCTCATCCCACATACATATAACATGGAAACCTGAGATAGTATCGACTTAACACCTGGAACACAAATGATCTCGTCAACAAAGACGATAAAGATCATGGATTCAGAAAATTTCAAATACACGACAAATCAAGATTTTGTAACGCAATTTCTTTCTAACCCGATGGTGACATGCGAAATGCTCGCCAGCCCACGCTGACAAGGTACAAACGGACCCTCAAGCCATTTTTCCTCAAGTGATCGCCCCTGACACTCGTCAAGCATAAAAGGCGTGTCAGCTTTTCTTCCCATCTTGAAGAGAAACGTGGCATGCAATCCGGAATGGAAGAAAGGAGGTACTCGATGATCAAACGTGCGGACTGAAGGGTCTGTTATGGAGTGCGACGTTTCCCTCGGACTTCATTGATGGAGAAGCAAAAGGGAAGGTCCTGAATGTTGAATGGTCACGGTACAAGGTCACTTCCTGCCATTATACACGCCAGGAGGGTGCCGAGGGTGGACCCTTCAACGCTCGCCTTACATAACCCCCGCTGCGAAACGTGAAACGTCTCGGGCTTAGACAATGCGCTTTCACAATTCTTCAAATATTCGTTTAACGCTCCAAGGCACAGAGCAGGTTCGAATTGTAGCGGGAAGTGCTCGGTTGCGAATTGGCGTTGCTCAATTTGAGGTCGTTCGTTTGTGTAATGTGAAGACTGGATAGGGAAATCGCAGGAGTTTAGTATCGCCAGTCGACTATGAGGTACATAACAGTTCTCAAAAGTCATCGGGCAAGATTTTAAACGGAACAAAAACGTTGCTCCTTTTAGCCCTACAAGCCTCTTCTATGCAATTAAATTAATGCATTAGTCATCTGTAGAAGATTCTGTTATTCTGTGTTTTATACCTATACGATTAATATAAAGATTATTCCTTCGTCTGAATGAGTATCTTTCATTGCGTACATTGTGATATATTCGTAACACAAGTTGTTTTGGGCTTCTTGGCCGTAAGCCTTGCGATAAATGAAGATAATAAAAACTACAATAGGTAATGTAAGAGTAATGTTGCCACTTACGAGTAGGCCTATTGACAAAAATGCTAATGAAAAAAGACTGGCGTGAACCTTGACAACCATTGTTTTCAACCAGCCTTGAACCTGATGATAAAACGTAATTAGGCACCAATCAACAAGGAGACAAAGTATACCCGATAAACCCAATAACCATTTTACGATTGAGTTTCCTTTTAAAATGACAAGTAAATTGAAGTGGCACAACTTTTGAGGAAGCCGAACGTTCTGACGTCCAACAATTAAGTAGTTTAGACAAACAAGTCCACGACCAACCGCTTACGAAAGTAACAGTCCCGTCCTCGGGCGGGTTCACAGTTATGAATGGAACTATTTTCCTCGCCTGACAAACCGATGACGTCAGACAAGGATTCTCCTGAAATGAAAGCGGAGTAGAAATAAACAGCGACGAGATTATATTTGGAAACCACTAACCAACCACCGCACCCGTCACTTTCTACCCCGGGTCGTCGACGTTGCCTCTACCGGCGACGGTTCGGCTTGTAAAATCATAAGTTAAAAACAGAAGCAACTTTTATAACGCTAAAGACATCTTCTTACGTAGCGGCTCAAGCGATAATGAACAATAGTGACTTTATTGTTAGCCTGAATTCATTTGATAACATAAGAATATCTCAAATGGGTAATGGGTATGGGTAGGCCTAGGTATATCTCCTGCTTGTTCTCCACGAAAAACAATAATTTAGCGTATTTGTGTGAAAAGCGGCCAAACAAGAATATACAAAGGTCGTTCTCCATGCGGCCTTGCATTTCTCTGCACAATGGTTATGTTATTTATGCGTTAGTTGTGTGATAAAATAACAATTTTATCACACAACTAACGCATAAATAACATCTGGGAATTTATGTCAAAGAAGATATTAAGCTACCGCAAACATTAGCATAAAAGATAGTATCGACCAAGGCAGTGGCTTCAGAGTTTTATAAAACTAGCAGTTATATGCAGAAATTACAGGAAAAATAAATTCATCGTGGGAAAACCCACAAGGAGACGTCAAGTGCATGTGCATTCACGTTGTAGCAGCGTGATGAGCATTGCTAATACGGCCTTGAATGTCACTCTCAGAAACATCTTAACGCAACGTTCTGGAAAACGTGAGTGGCTGCGTCTTAACGATCTTAAGGTATCTGGATGCTTCGCAATCTGACACCACGTAAAATTGTTGAAAAACTAGTTTAATTAGAATGCAAGACGTCTATACCATTAATTATACACTTTTATGTAAGTATCAATCAATGATCCTACCCTACCCAGTAATTAAAAATTTATTCTATGACAAAACAGCGAAACTTCATCCGTTTTAGCGTCATCGTTCTGTGCTTACCTTACCCTTTTCATTCCAGACTTGTCTCAAGTAAATGAGTATTAAGCTTCAACATTATCGATGAACTTGTATATTATTCCCATAACAAAAACACAGAAATTCATTTTGAGCAAGGGAGGATAAGAATATGAAAATAAAGATACTTTATTTTGAAACTGTTCTGCCTACAATTGATTATTGAAAGACTTCAAACACACATCAAATCTTGATGAAAAGAAAGGGCTGGTCGATATTTTTACTACGATCCCTTAACATGAATTTTGCAGATATTTTACTGCAAGGCGTGAACTAATAACGACGAAAACCCAAGTGTTATTGAGATGCCTTTATACTTTATACTTTTCTTGAAATGGCGACCGGCCTATCCAGGTAGGTATATTTTGAGCCAAGTGTGAATGATAGATGAGTGAAGAATGATTGCGGCATGAACCCTAAAACGTTATAACTTGATCGGGTTCAAAGTTAAGCGGTTGAGAGGATGTTGAGGATGTAAAGGGTGTTCAAGGTGGATGAGGTATCTCTGAACACCCTTGTTCAAAGATAACTTTAATTGGCGGAGGATATTTTTGAGGACGAAACCGTATTTAGATGAGTTGCCTCCTACCTTCTGCCGGCTGTGGCCTGACGGTACCCGGAGCGTGGGCGGGTAGCCGGGCGCCGTGTCCTGAGTGGCGTCCGAGTGCAGCACGTCCGTGACGTGGCCGTTAACATAGACCCACACCTGCGTCATCCTCGCGGTTAGCGCCGCTTGGCACAGCCGAACAACGAGGTGGTTCTCAGGCAAAGGTGTTGACGGTCCAAACACAAACACATGACTCGCAAACACTGCGCAAAGAGGTCCTGGTGTGTGCACTTCGTTAGCAAGTTTCGCGGTAAGTGAATTCCGCGAGGCGTTCGTTTTGTTAAGGGGTCGAACTCGTTAAACAGTTTTAGCGCGTAAAAATGTTCAAGAGTTTCCTTAGAGAGTTTTTTGTGACTGCTGATGAATTGTGGGTAATAAACAAACATAGGTTATAGTTCGACGTAAGCGATGGAAGCTGAGAATGAGAATACCACTTTGTCACAACTTCCAAGGTAATTTGATTTGCAAAAGGAGTAAAACGCACATTTTAACCGTGAAGTATTTCAGTTCCAACTAAGTGAGACTCATAAAAAACACAAGAGCTACAGCAAAACCGACTTGAGAAAACACAATTCGCCCATCCCGACCACAATCGTCACCGCGACCTTCGGAGTCAACAGGAAGCACGAACCGTAAACAAACTAACGAATCCGCTGACCACTGGAAACTCCGCACGACCTGTCCGGACTTCCAGCCACCACTCACTGAACGCCGACCCATCAGAGGAGTCACCTTCTCCCACCTGGCGGGCCTTCAAGGAAATCCTCTCCCCGGCTGACTCTGGCTGACTCACCGCACTGAGCTGCCTCCGCAGTCGTGATAGCCAGTTCGATTCTTCAGGGCGAATCGATTCGTATGAATCACACACTTTTCTAGAATCGAAATTTGAAAAGGTTGATTTTTCTACAGTTTTTTAGGCAGTAACATGTAAATGTAATCGGAAATTATCCGTTATAATTGAATATAGCGAGTTATTATTTTTATTTTAAAGAGTGTACCATTTTCAGCATGTTTCCTATTCTTTACTGATGTTAATTTTAAACCTAGTTGTTTGGAAATATCTCATGAACCTGATTAATTGTAAATTAAGTAAAAAAAAGTGGGAAGACCCGATCCTCCGAATCACGATTAGATGAATAAATAGTTCACTTCCTCATTTTAAACAGAGGATCACTTTCCTTTGCCTCTCTTATAAAAATACAATTTGCATTATTAAAAGCAATTAAATATATAAGATGAATTCAAAATTCAATTCCACTTTGATTTTTGCCTTTTTGCGTTTTGAAACATACGCAAATTTCTTGAGTTTGATTCGCACGACGAATCGATTGTTCGGAAAATGAATCATGATTCATGTGAAATACTCGATGAGTCGTTCGAATTGAAGAGTCGTTCGCGAATCGCCCTTAACTATTCCGCAGCAGTGTAGTAGCACCGCCGGCACTCCCGGCCGGGGAAGTTTGACGCGCAGTTGAGTCACTTTCCACCGACTTATGTAATAGACGTAAACAGCATATTTATTTATTTGCGTCTTAAAGTTCAAGGGTAAAAGTAATAAGCGGAGGATATTTTAATTAACAAAAACATATGCATAATTTGCTCTATATAGGGGTTTTATTACAAACTGGTATTTTATTTGTATTAAAATACTTTGATAGGCTAAACCTATTTAAAAAAATTAGTAATAATTTGATTAAACACAAAATTTGCTTTGAAGGTTAAAACTGAATTAGGTAGCTAAAGCTACAACACTCTCTTATCCGGGCACCTATTAACCGGACATCGGTTTAACCGGGCAACACTCCACAGAAGTTTCATCTTTTTTATGAACACATTGGGTTAACCGCCGCGATCGGCAGAAGATGGACACGTCTCTATCGACGAATATCGTGGGAAAGGTTTGAGATCAGAAATCAAGTTTCTAAATCAGAGTTTTTGCACATGCATCATAGAGTTATAATTCAATGTGTTTTAGGGAACGTTGGTTTAACGCTAACCGGCAAACTCGTCATCCGGACGAGTCTCGGTCCCGATGTGCCCGGATAAGGGAGCCTACTGTACCTACACACCGCACACCCGCCACCGGCCACTCGCCGCTCGCTACCTCGGCGGCTGTTATCAGATGCGCCGTGGTAGCCGGCCCGCCCATTCATTATTATCAAACTGCGCGAATCCCGCCGCAACACCACACCACTCTCGCCCGTCACGATACCCCCCCCCCCCCCCGCCTCATCACGAGGTAATCGGCGACGATCAAACACCGCCGTGTTTTCCGACTTCGTTTTCAGTCCGTTCATGTTCTGGTATTTCCCGGCCTCCAGTTTTTTCTGGTTCGAAAAAATGAAGTTATCTGGGGTATGCGGTGTGATTTGCGACAGAAGAATAATTATTTGATTCAGTAACCGACGTTCGCTTTCAACATTCTACTACATTGAAGACTACTTCTCTTCGCATTGAGGGGAAATCTAATTTTGTAAACGTTTGCGGGGAGTCCATACATTGTCAAGAATACAAACAGGACTGGAATGATAATATTCATCATAAACCTAATAGCCACGAGTTAATCTAAATAAAATTCCAGCGGCAAATAATAAAAGTTGTTTAATTAACACAGGATCAACAGACATGGTCTTCCATAGCTCTTACGGGTGGGTTCTTCAAGTATTTTTCAACGTTGAAGGGATAAATTTATTTGTTAAACATGCATAACATATACCAAAACCCAGAACAGAAACTGCTTGGAGTGTATAAGTCAAGTAAAATGACATGGTCCGCCGATGTTAACTTTAGCACTCGGCTTACGGGTCGTCAAATAACGGCTCGGGTTATGACATTTGACTCGGATTGTACACAGAGGAGCCAATGAACCGTCTAGAAGTCCCAGCCCTGGCCTCAGCAGTTCGCGGGTCTCGCCCGGGAAGTTACAACCCCGGCCTCAGCAGTTCGCGGGTCTTGACCGGGAAGTTACAGCCCCGGCCTCAGCAGTTCGCGGGTCTTGACCGGTAAGTTACAGCCCCGGCCTAAGCAGTTCGCGGGTCTTGACCGGGAAGTTACAACCCCGGCCTTAGCAGTTCGCGGGTCTTGAGCGGGAAGTTACAGTCCCGGCCTCAGCAGTTCGCGGGTCTTGACCGGGAAGTTACAGCCCCGGCCTCAGCAGTTCGCGGGTCTTGACCGGGAAGTTACTGCCCCGGCCTCAGCAGTTCGCGGGTCTTGACCGGGAAGTTACAGCCCCGGCCTCAGCAGTTCGCGGGTCTTGACCGGGAAGTTACAGCCCCGGCCTCAGCAGTTCGCGGGTCTTGACCGGTAAGTTACAGCCCCGGCCTAAGCAGTTCGCGGGTCTTGACCGGGAAGTTACAACCCCGGCCTTAGCAGTTCGCGGGTCTTGAGCGGGAAGTTACAACCCCGGCCTCAGCAGTTCGCGGGTCTTGACCGGGAAGTTACAGCCCCGGCCTCAGCAGTTCGCGGGTCTTGACCGGTAAGTTACAGCCCCGGCCTAAGCAGTTCGCGGGTCTTGACCGGGAAGTTACAACCCCGGCCTTAGCAGTTCGCGGGTCTTGAGCGGGAAGTTACAGCCCCGGCCTCAGCAGTTCGCGGGTCTTAACCGGGAAGTTACAACCCCGGCCTCAGCAATTCGCGGGTCTTGACCGGGAAGTTACAGCCCCGGCCTCAGCAGTTCGCGGGTCTTGACCGGGAAGTTACAGCCCTGGCCTCAGCAATTCGCGGGTCTTGACTCCGCCTGACCCCGGAGCCAGCGCACCCACCGCGCTAATGTGTGATCGCCGCGCCGCGCGCCGTATTTAAATGAACTCGCAGCTCGGACCTGGACTCGTGTCGGCATCTCGACTGCTCGTTTATTGGCGACGATGGCTGCAGTAGATTACCTTTACTCGACGCGGACAAGCCGGTGCTTCTGTCACTTCTGTAAAAGAGAGGCATTACCCTAATTTATTAAGATAAGTTAATAACATATCCACCCCCGACGGCACTAAAGACATTTTAGGTTTTATAAGCAGAATTTAGTTCTTCTTATTTATCAAATATCAATAAATCTGTCACTGTTTCCAGAAAATGTGACGTTTTAAACAAGTGGAACGTCCATTAAACTGAAGTTAATAGAAATAATTAAACAAAGGAACATTGATAAAATCGGCTCCTTAGCGTAGCTTCTACTAAACTACGACAGCACAATGTTAGTTTTGCCCTGCTCCAATACCTTAACCCCGGACGTTGGGAAAACCGCTGAGAACTACAAACTGCACCGGACACGGACGACGGACATGCAGCAATAACTGCGAACACTCAGCAAAACCGAACCGACCCTCGCGTGTTCTCACATAGCAAGAAAACTAATTTCCGTCCGCAGGCAAAAACGCGACCGAGCGAACCGTGGAGGAAATGAATAGAGCGAAGCGAACCGTCCGGGGACAACGGCGAGGGTCGGAGGTGGTGGGTCAACACCAGAGACAATACCGAGGATCATTAACATCATTAACGTCATTACGGCTAATGGTAACGGCGATGACTCGCCTCACCGTTCCTAGATCGGCTTTTGTCACTGCTTACATCCGGTAGAGGCCGCTCTTCTTTTATCTCGGTGATTGAATGCCTTTTAACTACCGTAATGTCGATTCTCACCGTGTAGCCGGGTGGTTGTCCGGGTAAGGGTCAAGTAGCCGGGGAATAAAACATCACTCTGTTCATTCGCAGAGGAGCCGTTCAATACAGCGCTAATGTCAATTATCACGAGCTGTTAAGAGCTCAATGGCGATCGCATCTTGTACTTTTTTGCTACGTTGAATGTCGGTGCTCATCAGGAAGCCTTGCGAATCCAACTGGATTGTTGGTTCGGTAGAAGGAAGTTGTGAAGTATCAAACGTTGTATCAAATCAGGTGGCAGAACGAAACATCTAATTGGAGATTGGGCCTCTTAAACCAGGACGGAAACTGAGTACTGTAAATACCCAATAGCATGAAATGACAAACGTGCGTTGATGAACGGATAGACAGTTAAATCTGCAATGAAATAGGGTGATGATTTGTAAAATAAAACTATTCCGATTACACCATCAGCCTCTCATTATTAACTGCGCAAATTATTTAGCCGATCTGTGCCTGATTCCCATTTGGGATATTCAGGATTCCCAAAAATAAAATTTTAATCAGAACGATCTAAGTAGGTATGATTTGAAAGCCAACTCATTAGTCTCCTCTCACTATTGTAATTCTTATATCAATATGATATCATCGATTGCCTGAATCTTGGTCTGGTGTGAGACTAGGAAACCACCCCGAGATGCGTGCATCGAACGGCGATTTGAGAAAACCCTAACTGTAAGAAATAGGATAAAAAAGATACAAAAAAGTGACACGCCCCAAGTACAATCACGCGGATACAATCAAAGGACTCCATCACATTTACGGAGGCGGAATCATCGGGGCGACCATGACGGTTCGAGAAGGATGATTCCATACCGAAACAAAAGCGAAAGAACCCTTTTACCGAATCCCGGTAAAAAGCGGCGACGCATCTCGATTTTATTTAGTTCCACCCCGCGGCTGACAAAGCGGGAGATTACGGCGGAGATTGCGGGAGATGGGGACCTTCATCCCTCGGCGGCGGAGATTGTCTAGGGTCTCGGGCCTGGAGTCTGGATGAGGAGTGGGCTGCGAACGAGCAACTGCGCAATAAAGGTGAGGAGTTAACAATGACTCTGATTGGTGCCGAAATACCATTGGTGGGACTTATTTATTGCTTAAATGCACTAGTCACAACACCTCTTTTATACAAAAATACGTTTGAGAGATTGGGCCTGACTTAATCCGTGATGGGGGTAGGTGATGGAACCCTGCGTCAATCCATTTCCATCAGGGGAAGAAGGGTTTTGATTTAGATTTTTGCGGACATTTGCCATCATTGACTGACATTTCTAATTAGCATCTTTAATAGCTCTAATTAGTTTTTTTGTCTAGACTCTCCTAGCTGAGAGTTGATAATCTTGTTACATTTCAGGTTCTTTTCCGCCTGATGAAGACAGGATCAGATTCCAGATTCCAAGGCGTCGAGCGACTTGTTTTTACTACCCGTGACGGCAAATGTTCGCTAAAGTAATAATCAAAACATAAACTCAGTATCACCAACAATAATTATTAACAAAGAAGGGAAGGGAAGGGAAGGGA
This sequence comes from Flexamia atlantica, assembly GCA_035578135.1. Classification (NCBI taxonomy): domain Eukaryota; kingdom Metazoa; phylum Arthropoda; class Insecta; order Hemiptera; family Cicadellidae; genus Flexamia; species Flexamia atlantica. Next base: position 65,122,376 of record JAQJVK010000002.1, read on the forward strand.
CAGGTTAAGAATTGATTTTTCACCACACTACGGCCAGTTTCACACTATCCGATTTGTGACGGTCCGACAAAAAGTCGGATGTCGGAATAACCATCCGACACAAAACTTAGCACTCTTTCACACTATCCGGCAAAAAGTCGGAACACCGGGTTCGACTAAATTTTAATTTACTTGATCATTCATTCGTACGTGTTCCTTCATGAAAACCACAATGGACCTCGTACAGCTTATATCATTGTGGCTGTTGAATCGCCGGCAACATAGGAGGCAACGGAATAGATCAGTATGGGTTCACGATATAAATTTGAAAAGGGAGAAGGTGGGATTGCACTATTTTTTAAGACTTAAAAACGATGACAGGAAGTTTTTAACTTTTTCAGAATGTCGAAATCTTCGAAAAAATCGTCGAACAGCTGATCTACTTATGAAATAATTGAAATATGAAATCATAGTATGTTTATTAATAAACGAATGAAAAGGCTTGTTTTAGTTACATTTAAAAAAGTTAAATATTTTTATTTAAGTTATTTTTGTATTATAAGGAGACATCCAATAATTATTTCTGCATTATGGTTTGGAAAAAATTAAATTAAATAGTAGTTTATGCAACGATTGTATAATGAATGCCTTTAAGCCACGAGTGAGATGTAAGTTAGAACACGAGCGAAGCGAGTGTTCTAAATATCTCACGAGTGGCTTAAAGGCATAATACAATCGTTGCATACACTATTTTATCTATGACCAACAATATACGACAAAATTTCCCCCGAAGTTAAACAAAACTCATGACTTTTACTAATGATGGAATAGGTCAACTAAAATTTTAGGTTAGGCAAATAAGCAGACTGAACCATGAATCGTTGTGGAACAATCAGCTGATGGGATAAGTAAACTCAAACATGAATCGTAATGCAACAATCAGCTGATGTGCGAATTGCGTAATTGTTATTATGACACTACTTCCGTCAAATGCCGAGCTCTCATTGGTCTAGAACCAGCACTCTAAAGTGACTCCAGTACTCTAAAGTCGTCATTAGAGTACTGCTTGGTTTTTGGTGTTTTAATGTATATCATTATAATGTTTATTGTAATACCATAATTGGTGCTTATTGCAATGGTCGTAGATAAAAAATATTTAAGCATTGGCTATTGAGGTTGATGTTAACTTTTTCTACTTAAAAAAACAATGTTGAATTGTAATAAAGCTTTGTGAGATTAAAATCACATCTTATCTATCCATTGCACCTTGCATTATTTACGGAAGGCAGTTTTATATTACCGCTTAGCTTATAGAATTCTTGGTTTAAAGAGATAAAAACTTCCTCCCTAGCCTTTTTTGTATACTCTATCTTTATAAATGTCAATATGTTTATCCCACAATACATCAACTCTGCATTCAATCAATGTGATTAAAAACTATTGTCAATATCTGCAATCGTTGTGATTTGTGCGATTATAGTGTATATTAGACCAACAAAACAACGTTCAAAACTGTAAAAAATACAAACAATGCAAAGATAGAAACAATTACTAATCAATCGAATAATCTGAAACGTATTAACGCATGTGCTAGTTGATAACAATAGTGGTCGGAAGTATATATGTCGGACAGTGTGAAAGTGGCCATTTGATCATATGTTCCACTACTACCAAATGTGTCGGATGAATTCAATCCGGCGTCGGACAAGCCAGTGGTACCATCCGACTGCCGTCGGGCGTCGGACCGACAAAAAGTCGTTGTCGGATAATGTGAAAGGCTCAATACATTTCTTTGTTTCATCAAAAATTCTCCGACTTCCGACTTTTTGTCGGACCGACAAAAATCGGATAGTGTGAAACTGGCCTACGACGAAATCGCCTGTTTTACAAACGTCAAACGCGGACCGAAACACACCGTTTGCCGCCACAGGACCGAAAACGTTGGGGGCCCTAGGGCCGTAAGTCAGCTGATAGTTTATTTTCTTGAAACAACGTCAGAACATCACAAGATTATACGGCATTCAAGACAGGATAGTTGCGAGCAAATGATTGTCATAGCTGTGTTTTGTTTTCAAGTGAGTCAAATAATAATCCGATTTTTAAAATTATTTAGGGTGTATTTCACTGTGTAGTGTGGTGAAAAATAGCGTTCGCACCTCGGCCGAAAGGATTTTGCAGCTCTCGATCGTTTCAAATTCTCGACTTCGTCTCGAATTTGAAACACGATCTCGAGCCTGCAAAACCTCATTTTCGGTCCTTGTTGCGAAATATACTTACTATTGATCGTTCGATAGATGGGGGCTGAACCTAAAAGCAGATTGAAGCCAGGATATATTCTACTCATCTTCAGAAGTCAAGTATATCTCTAATGTGGACTTATTCCCATACTCGTAAAGGCAAATAAAACACATAAACGTAAAAACTTTCATCTCACAAGTCTCACAAAGCAAAACTGCATTTCCTTCAACATTGGTTCCAAAACTTTAATTTGCTTCTGCACCTTATCACCCATATAAACTAACTAGCAGTTGACCGTGGCTTCGCTCACGATAAAAATTACAGCTTATCTTACTTCTGCTCTTTGAACTGTCAAATTTTAGTATTCACAGCTGTTTACAATTCAGTATTTGAATGTTTACATCCTTACAAAATGTAAACATTGAAGCTAAGGACGTTGTTTAAGGACGAGTAGGTACAGTAGCCCTAGGGGATTTTAAGGAAGTGAATAGGCCTATTTCTCCTTTTCTGATATAGTGGCTCTATATCTTCAAGATTTCAGCTCAGTTGGTCCAGTATTTTTCACGTGGTTGAAAGGCAAATATTTACACAATCATCCATACTTTCACATTTATATTATAAGTAGGATTGTAAATAAATTCCAGCGACCTTTCACCACGACTGCAGCGCAAAGTTCTCTCCACATGCTACCCGCTGGACCACGCAACGTCGCCGTCATGCTGGACGGGAGAGCCATGTCGAATTATTTGGATATGTAGCGTGGAGGTCCAGGCCGAGGTGGCTGATGGGAGGTCCCCTGGCCTTGACATTCCTTCAATCTTCCTCCTGCGCCGCACGATGCACGATCTCCGGACTCCACGCACTTTGTTTGGGTTCCTACAATCTGGTGCGCGATCAACCTGGTATCTTTAGGTTCCTACAACCTGGTGTGATCTTAACCCGGTAACATGTAACACTGCGAGTCATGCTGTTAATAGTGTTGCTACTGTGGAAGGGACTTTGTTTATAGCTCCTTAAATCTTGTAATAACTCTGGGGTTTCACTCTACCAGTTAATGTCGCGGATGGTTGTCAAAGACATAAGATAACATTAAGACCAGAGACATAAGATTTAGGGAACGTAGTTCAATCAACATAGTTCTTGACCATTCTCTGACACGTTATAATGTTGAAGTTGGGCTCAAAAGACGTTATGACGAATTTAACCAGCCCAAGGCGATATGGTTGTGCGAGTAGTGATTTTTGAAGTAGAATCGAGTTTCTAAATACTCGCTCGAATTTCGAGTTTTCTTCGGGTCGAATTATTTTTTTTACTAGTAAGTTAGTTGTTTTCCTGCTACTAAGATATAATCATAATGTAAAAAATCGAATTTATTCAGATACAATTTAAAACTGTAATGCTGTTCAACTTAAATTAAGGCGTTTCTGAAAGAGCAAATGTGTCAAATTATGTCAACTAAATTAAGGCAACTTTTTGCTTAAAATCTCTTGAACTTAATTTGACTTAGCCGTGTTTTCAAATAAAATAAGTAAAACTCAGGTTATCTGCTTAAATATATGCCTTCGTAAAGCCTATAACTCAATGGTTGCTTGAAACGTAGGCTTAAATGCTTACATGTTTTCTTAAACTGACAAAGAGAAGGAATAAGATATAACTTCAAATAAATTCTAGAAAGTATCAAAGTGGTATACGTTTATTGACGACAGTAACTTAAAAAAACTCTTTGATAAAATTCAAATAAGGTTTTTTTACCGATGCCAGTCAAAGATAAAAATGTGAAAAACCACCACAAAATCCAATCGTGAGTGCCGATGCAGGTAAATGGCGGGAGTAACTACTCGGCTTGAAGTTGTGTCGAGTAGTGTAAACTCGACTCGAAAAAACTCGATACACTTGGCGCATTACATCTTGACACTTGGGAACCCTTTACTCCTGATGCAATTGGAGTAGAGTGAAATTTATCAGGAGACCACAGCTGATACGCAAAGGTGTACTAGCCTGAAATGGAAGCACTTTGCAACAGCCGTCAGTGTACATCTTAATTGCCATTTGTAAGCAAAATATTAGTTGATGTTTGTAGAAATTAGGTTTTTATATTGTTTGTTGTCCAAAATCTTATGTTGAAAATAAACAATATCTGACAGCTTCAGCAATTAACTAGGCCAAGTGTCAAGATATAATGCGCCAAGTGTACTTGAGTACTCTCCCCTACGGCAATGAGAGAGTAAGTTGATGTACGTTGATGACTATCAATCATTATGGTAAAAATAAATACAGGCGTCAATTTCTTAGATGTAAATTTCAATACGCATAGTAGAAAGATCTGTTGTATTCATGAAAATTTATACACAGCGTTCAATCTTTGAAAGATAGGGTAAATACTCTCTACTATTTACATACCGATGGGTTCAAACAGACAAAGAGTGTCAAATAAAAAATAAGTCAATGTTGACGTAGCCTATGAGGAAAATATAACCCATGCATCTATAATTGATAAGATAAACTGAAAACAATTGCAGCAGACTAGAGACAATACTTATTACTGTATTACTAAATCATTAGCACACATAGTAATCATTCATCTGAAATAATTCGTGTGGCGATTATGACATTATATTTCCTGATCTAATCATAGTTTATTCCTACGTTATGTGCTAATCAAGGTAAATAGGTCTAGGCTACATGATGATGATCAATCTATTATTTACAGTGGAGCATGGAGCGCCGTCAATTTACAAACAACCGCCCTTTTCACCGTGAAAATCCGCAGACCTTGGCTCCCAGTCGTTGAACCTGCCACTGTTATTGCCACAAAACGCTGAACCGTCAGTCAGTGTATTATATTACACGTCGCCGTCAGTCTAGGCGGCGGCGGCACCGATGTATCCGTTTCCGGCAGCCGGCGGAGCGCTAGGTGGCAGCACTGGCTGTAACCGTATCCGGCGCAGGCGGAACCGGAAAGAAGACCAGCCACAACAGAGTGTAATCCTCCGTAATCTGGGAATTAATTAAGTTATGAGGACGCGCCGGTCAATACCTCTGAATTGTGATACAAACATTGTGGCCGCGCGATCAGGCAAGACGATAAGACTAGATTGTACGTACTGCAACTAAAAATTACAAATATTACAACCATATTTATTTACAACATTATTAATTGATGTTTTTAAATTCAGTAGGCCCCTAAGTAAAACATTTCCACGCCAATAAACTAAATACATAAATGATATAATTTAACCAAATGCCTTAAAATAAGAAAAACGTTAGATGACAACTTATTTTAAACAGAAAGTAGCTGTTTAACTTGCTTTAAAAGTCATTTCCAGGAATCCATGATTTAGTCTATGAATTAGGCCTTCCGCTTACGAGGCTTATAAGGGAGGAGCGAAGGTTTCCCCGATTAGGTGCAAGGGAAGCAGGCCTACCACCTTCCAAATTAAAGAGCTGGGTGGGACTGAAGAGCTTTCCGTTTTGAGGGAATTCTTGAGATTTTATAGGATTCCAAAAGCGGGGGGCTACAGCCAGTCACTGACTCCTTTGGTTGCGGCGCTTTAATTCTGGGAGGCTGCCCCCTCTATCATAAAAACGCTCGAATGAACATATACAAATAACCAGGAAAGTCCCACCTTATAAAGGCGGGAGAACCGGCTTGCCTGGCTCGCAATAAATTCTCGAAATTCCTTTAAAGTCGCTTGCAAACCTCACGTTTCCACCTATTGCAATAGGTAGGCGCGTTTTGAAGATTCGCCCCCCCAAAACAGGTAGACGGACTGTCCTAATCCCCTGTTTTCAAACAAAGCCTTCGTTAGGGGTGGTCACCGTTGTGCGGGCGGTCACGCGCCTGCATTCCAAGAAAATGCCGCGTAACTTGCATCTCAAATATTGCTATATATATTGTTATGCCAGTAACCGGAATTTCAGGCGGATGCACAGAGTCCCGGCCGGCCGCCAGTACAAAGGCACTAAGGCATTGTTTGTCAACAGGGGATTAGGACTGTCCGTCTACCTGTTTTAGGGGGGCGAATCTTCAAAACGCGCCTACTATACCTTTAACGGGGTTTATTTTATGCTCCATATAACAGTTTTAATAATTTCAACGAGTAATGTTTATTTTACTACAAACAGGTTTTTATTAGCTCTACCTTTATGACTTTTACCGTAATAGACTATTAAATCTGTGTCTTGCAACAGCAAGACATGCTACACAGAAAATTCAACCTTATGTTTGGTTGATTACGATCAACTATAAAAACTGACTTTATAGAAAAGTCAGTTCTTATAGTCAGACTTTATAGTTGCTGACTTTGGATCAATTACTGAATGAATCTGCCGATTGGCAGGGTTTCAATTGATTATCACTAACAATCTAAATTTTCAAAAACAAACTACAACTTGGAAAAATTTCTAATTTATCTATTTTATTTTGTGAGCCTAATACACTGATGTATAAATTATTAAGACTTACCGAAGCGAACGACAGTATTAGTCCTTCAATTATATGTTAAAGGCTTAAAAGGGACTCTAGAAGGTTGACACCAAAGAACTTTGGTTGACACACAAAACGGCATTTGGTGATTGAAAATTGCAATAAATACATTGTTGATTAATAGTGATTTGGGGTCTTAATGAGTATTTAGACACGAATGAATTTGGTTTTCTTTAGTTAATAAAACATTCGACACCAAAGCAATTGATTAGTAGTTCTAAAAAAAATGCGAGCTGAATTCAAATCAAGAGTATATAGAATCGATTCTAATTCTATTTCGAAGTATTTCGTTCATCAATTTTGTGGAGACAATAAAAAAATATGTTTTCACTTTAGCCTACGAACATTTATAACTATCGTAAACCGTAAGTACCTGAATTTTATACATGCATTTTGGAAAGTATTAAACCCCCTATCATCCGCTGACGTTTAAACTGTGGAGTATATAGTTGCTTTGCAATTGAGGAAATTTTATGGGGTTTCGTATGGAGTAAAGAAATTCAATTAAAAGTAGTTAAATAAAAAAACATTAAGGGAAATTGTAAACTAGGCCTAAGCTATTTAATATCACTGAAGAAGGAAGCTATTTATTGGGCGAACCTGAAGGAGGAAAATCCAACCCTTCAGCAGTGACATAAAAAATTTAACCTTATGTGAAAAATATAAGAATATAATATAAGACTATGATATTATATTGAAATTATGAGGGAGAGAATTCTTTGAAAGAAATCCTAACGTCGCTTAACTTAAAAAATAAACTAGAAACTGTCAAAACACGTATTTCCACACATGCAGGTTACGACAAATAAGGTTTTTTCAAATCTTCAAAACTTACCCACCAAGTTCCTTTGGGATTCCCAATGATCACAGAAAAACAGCTGATCCGATTCACGTAAAAAATCCTAGTTCCTCTGGTCAAACCGCGAACCGGTAAACACAGATTGAACGGAAAGAAACGTACGCACGACACGACGACAAACTCGACTGCAACTGAAGAAAACAAGAGCGGGCGCTAGGTCGACACTGGCGCTGCTCGCCCGGCGGCCGGGCGCGGAACTAAATTAGTGGCTTGTTTACATTCCAGGACTTCGCCCGCATTATGCAAGGGTGTCCGGACCGTCCGGACCAGCGGACTGTCCGGATTTTACGATGCGTCTCCCGATTCGCTGCGGGATGGAAAGGTGAACTTGATTGCTGACAGGGGGTGTGTATACATATTCAACAGGGTCTTGTCTATTGTTTACCACCTTATTAGTAGTCTCGTAAAAGAACTATATGGTATATTGAGTGATAATGGGACAACCTTGTTGGTGAAAAGGATCTTCCAAATGATAACATCGGGTTGGGGATGCAACAATCTTGTTCTTGTCATTAGAGCTTGAATACATTGTGACTAACGTATAGTCAAAAGCGTGTCATGACCAAATCGATTTCCACCAAAAACCTATAAGCCCATTGTTTTTGGACGCGACTGAAACATAGTGAAGTAATAATGTAAATAATACCCCCGTTGCAGCAGACCTGCATACTCAGCGAATTTCAAGTGCAAAACAACACATTTCAATCCTACATAGCGATATTTGACATGTTTTGGTAAGCTCCATAAGAATAACATGGGGAATGAGTACGCAGGTTTGCTGCTACAGGCATGTTTAAACTGGTTGGTTTTAATTCAATATTTAGTAGATCTGAACTAGAAGAAGCCATTTACCAAGTTTTATCAAGATATGTTGAGAAATAAGCGAAATATAGAATTTTACTTATTTCCCATAAGGTTAACATAGGGACAACGTACTGTGTTTACCACTTTCAATATCTCGGTAACCAATGGACATAAAACAGTGATTCAAAATACTAAATTGTTTGTTTTTTTGAGCTGAATTCAATGGCCCATACAAAAATTCGATAAATTTTATTTTTCTATGTAAAAAACTCAAAAAACCCATTTTTGGGGGGGTTTATTCCCCTTTACCCCCCCTTCCGGTGGTCCGATCGGGCTGGTTCACGAACGTGTCCATTTGATTACCACTTTACATGTCCGTACCAAATTTCATAAAGATCGGACCATTTTTGCGGCCGCTATCGTGCTAACAGACACATAGATGTATATATATATATATATATATATATATATAAATTCGAACGAATAGTAATTTTTGTTTCTGGGGGCCCCAAAACGAAAAGTTATAGTGGTCCCGAGCTTAGGTCTTACCATGAGACCTACGGTAATAGCTTCTTCCCTATAGGGGAAATTTGCTAAAATTATGAAATTCGTGTTTGAAATTCGTCGAAAAGAACCATTGATAAAAAATATTAATGAAAACGTGAATTTCATAATTTACAGGATGTTCATCGCTGATAGATAAGAGTAATGGAGAAATGATTCGAAGATGTCTTGCATAATAGTGTTTATAGTATAAACACTAGTATAGAATAAGAAGTTGATAACTCTTATAAAATCTGGTACCGTACTCATCTGAACAGGCTACGGCAATTAATGAATTCATTCCAACAGAAATACAGTGTCAGACATAACATTAATTTCCAACGGAATTTTAAGATTATTTTCAAAGTTAGAGAAATTGTCATCGCGTAAATTTAAATCGCGTAAAATGTTCAACGCGGAAAGGGAAAAGAATTAATTTCCAGATACAGAGTAAACAACAAAAACCAGACACAGCTTAAATTAATTTTTATTCTGAGATGAGTATTCCAACAAAAAATTCATCATGATATTGTAATAAAACGGATGATAATAGGACACGTTTTCATCTTGACCTTTTTTGAACAATGCATTTTTTAACCTTGCTTTTTTGTTTGAACAATAACACCCTAAAGAATTAAAACGTTATTTTTCGAACACCCCGCATAATTAACGTAGCAAAATGATCTACTTACACCATCCGGTTGAATAAATGCGTCGTTATGGCGAACTTTCCCACTAATAACGAGCCTTTGCATAATTTTAACGACCGTGAGAGTGATATATAATTCATACCCGATCGGACGGCGAACGGCGAACTTGACTTTCCTTTTCTGATCGGAAAAACGAACGGAAAAGGCGGTTCCCAGAAGTGTTTTACGTGTAATAAATGCATCTGCTGTCGGAGAGAGACGAACGGCAGTCCCAGAGGGGGAAAGCGTGTGGGAGCCGGGGGAATGAAGCATTGACGGCGGCGGGGGCGTGAATGTGCGGAATGAATATCCTCACTTTGAAACAACTCGTTGAAATGATAGTGTTTAAACAAAGCAAGACAATTTTTTTACTTTAAAGCACAAGCAGATTAGATTTTTTATTCCACAACATTATTGGAAATGACATAAGAGTACAGTATTAGTTGGCCTTTTTTATCACGTCCACATTAAGCAAGGGTACTGAATTTGAGATTGTGTGAAGCCGCCCTTCTTCCAAGGAATGAGAATGACAACAATCTTCAATAACTTGGACATCAACAATGGATAAGACAATTGAATTAATTTTCCTCAATAAATTTTGGTCCTCCCTAGTAAATTTAATGGGATCGTTTATTCATTTTATTTGATTGAGGTTTCAGGTTGAATTAAGATTTTTTGCGAATTTTTTAGAATGTCCAGGTGCGAGGACACTCAACCAAAATAAACTCAATAGTTTAAAATTAAAGTAAAATACTTTCATCAAAGTCAAAGTGCATGCATACAAAAAATACTGCCTCAAAAAGATCATACTGCCTCTTTACTTGAAAACCATAAGTAGTCAATACTTATCACTTAAATGGATGCAATCCTTCATCGTACATACCTGGAACAAACAATGAAATTAAATCACGGAAACAATTATTGACTTAAATCATTCACATATTAACTAGTTGTAAGCGTAACGAATTACACAAAATCTTCAACAGAATGACAACCTTGGAAAATTAGGGCAGTGTGTCACAATTACACGAGCGCCTCATTTAATCAAGGTCGTCAAGCGTTTAGTTTTCGATTTACAAAATATTGACAGTTGCTACCTGTCTTATCATAAATTTACAACCCACATAAAATAAGTTCTACGTTGGTAATCCAAGATAGAAACCGGGTAACAGTTACAGCACAGGGTATGGATGACAAGGATATAATTTACTTGTCAGAACCGGGATTCGAACTCACGACTCCAGAGTTGCAGTAACAGTTTCCTTTACCTGCAGATTCCACCCGACGTCTCGACTAAGGTTGTAGTCACTATATCACGCTGATGCTTCGGTAACTTTTCCAAGTTTATCCTAATTGTTCTGGATGCCTTTATCTTCGTTTAAGAAACAATAGGCAAATCCATGAAAGAACTTTGTAAACCGTTACTTGAAAAATAAAAAATAAAAAAATAATCTTTTAAAATTACTTTTTGAGGAAAGAGGGAGCTACGAATGAGTCAACTCCAGTTGAGAGTGTCAAGGGATTTCGTCACTGGGACAAAACAACACTCGTATAAGTCACCGGCCTACCCGCGGCGCCCACGGCTAGTCAGGTTATAGGTTGCGTCAAGTGACTTGGCCCAATCCGCTCATAAGACTAACGAAAATTTTAACATTTGACTGACGGACGGCCTGGACCAAATTATTTGACGAGGCCTTTACCTACACCGTGTGCAAAGTACTCCATACAATCTACCGTGCTGTTTGATTTATATAAATCAAAACCATGTAGTGAAGTGAGATCATGTATGAAGTTTAGCGAGCAATAGAAATAAATACCCCCGTTGCAGCAGACCTGCATACTCAGCGAATTTCAAGTGCAAAACAACATATTTCGATCAAACATAGCGAGATTTGACATGTTTTTGTAAGCTCCATAAGAATAACATGGGGAATGAGTATGCAGGTTTGCTGCTACAGGTATATTAAAACTAGGTGGTTTTAATTCATTTTTTAGTAGATCTGAACTAGAAGAAGCCATTTACCAAGTTTTATCAAGATATGTCGAGAAATAAGCGAGATATAGAATTTTACTTATTTCCCATAAGGTTAACATTGGGACAACGTACTGTGTTTACCACTTTCAATATCTCGGCAACCAATGGACATAGAGCCATGATTCAAAATACTAAATTGTTTGTTTTTTTGGGCTGAATTCAATGGTGCCAATAAAAATTCGAAAAATTTTATTTTTCTATGTAAAAATCTCAAAAAACCCATTTTTGGGAAGGTTTACCCCCCTTAACCCCCCCTTCCGGTGGTCCGATCGGGCTGGTTTACGAACTCGTCCGAATAATTACTACTTTACACGTCTATGCCAAATTTCATTCCGATTGGACCATTTTTGCGCAAGTTATCGTGCTTAAAGACACATATATATATATATATATAGATATATATATAGATATATAGATATATAGATATATAGATATATATATATATATTTATGAAAGTGAACGAATGGTGTTTTTGGCATCTGAGGACCTCAAAAAGAAAAGTTATGATGGTTTTAGGCTTAGGTCTTACCATGAGACCTACGGTAACAGCTTCTTCCCTATAGGGGAAATTCGCTAAAAATTAACTCAATCGATCAAAAAGAGAATATTACTCGAGTTAAGAGACTTCATCACAAGTAGAGTGCATGGCCATTGGCAGTAGCCATTTGGACTTCAACCCACACGTTCATCTCCGTTGACTCATCAACTGTGACATAATAAATAATAAACATAAATTGTTAGATATAAGCAATCTCTATATCAAAATACTCTGTTTTTAAGGAGTCTCCTTAAAGGCATTGAAAGAACGGTTTAAAATTTTTTGCAATAGGTAAACCTGGAAAATTATACTATTAAGTCATACCAATCTCTATGTGATTCTTGTGGGAGTAGGATATAAAAAGCAATGATGGAATATGATACAATTAAACTTAAAAATAATACGGTACTCGGTTATTACTATTTTTTTATTATAAGATCCTATATTCGCCAGAGCCAATTAATTGCAATTCATCACTTAAGATTTGGTTTTATTTTACAAAAGAAACAGTAAGAAAAAATCAAAACCTAACTCTCTACCAGTGAAAATCGATTATTTGATTTCTGAATTTAAAAATAATGTTTCTAGGGTTCACAATGATGTGATCTACGAAAACCAACCCCTAAATTTGACACCAGAACGATCCCGACCTGGCGACCGGTAGTCCCGGAGGCAAAAAGATAATACACAATGGGCTGGAAGATTGAGTTGTAGACTAGAGGATTTCACGGGCTGTACAAGGGGACGGTTTTACATCCCCTGTCCGAGACGTCTGGCGCTGGGGCTGAGTCGCGACATCCATCACGGGTCAACCCCTAGTCGCCCGCCTGTCGCCGCCCCGCCCTGTCTGGGACGAGGGACGTCGCTTGGTCGCTACCTGCTGACTGCTGACGACCGCTCAGTCGCTGCGTGGCAGGCGAGTCCTCCCATCAACTCTATCGAGGTCGGGTTGATCACTGGAGTGGCTATATTAAAATTTCCTTTTCATATTATTTAATAATCGTTCCCGTTACCCTTCCGATTTAGGCTTAACAGAGAGTTTCTATATCGCTATATCGCTGCTCTGTATATTTACTTCAATAATATCAAGCAAAAATTAAATCAAACGCTTGATCCATGGTGATATTTCTACGGTTTGGAAGAAAAAGGCCAATAAATGTCAAACTTGGTAGAGTAGCTTTGATCTTTTTGAGATTGAATCACGGCTTAAGGGTTCCACGACTAGCAAAACACAATCGGATATATCCACAAAATGACTGTATTGGATTTGTTCTATGTTTTCTTCTCCTGATATTTTATGTGATCGAAATTCCTGAGTTATATGTTTTAATGATGTTCAAAACCTTAACTTACGGATGGGGATTATGGGGATTTTTAGGGAAAAACGACACGCATTTAAATTTTTTAATCGAGGAAGACACCAATAAATTACCCCCAACTAATCAATCGTAATTCTGCTGTTTTCACTTAAAACCAAGGTCGAACTCTACTTCAAACCCTAAACAACGGGGAAGCACGAAAGCAGCCGCAAATTCTGAGCCGCATCACGATTGACCTTATACATCACAACGGTTAAACACATGGCCGACCCACCTAATATGCAAGGCGGCTGTTCCAGAAAACGTGTTAATTAAGTGATATTTGAGGTCAATAACTGAGTGCAGATGGGTGTTGGCACATCCGCCCACCTCGGCCCACCCGCCATTGTCTGCAAATCGGCGACTCTTCTCCACATTCTGCTGGGAAATGTCGCCTCGATGGTCTATAACTCCTCCTCAAACCGTCGAGGATGTTCACACCTCCTCAAACTCCAAACACGTTTCCGTCTCCCTTATTCATCAACCTAAATATTTCTCTCTCCTACGGAGTTCAAAGCAGTAGCACGATCTCGATCTGTGCTTTCCTTACGTTGAACTCGAGTCATCTCGAAAACTTCAACGTCTTCCTGCTCACCGCGGTAAGTAATTTTAATCGTAACAGAAGTTTAATCGTACACTAAATAAATATACAATATTCGTGACGATAATCGAGGTGAATAGTATAACATGTTAATAGCCTTGATTCGTCAACGAATCTCTAGTAAACCCAAGTCAGCTACTACTATTACTAATACTAATACTTAGAAGGTACAGGCTACTTGACCTACACGCACAGGTAATTTTACCATTTTACCTAATATGCGGGAGGTATCGCATAAAAGTGTTTCCTAAGTATGACGACCCTGTTTGACACACTACGGTTTGAAAATGGCTGCTTGAAACTAAAACTCGAGTAGCCTACGGAGGTAAATGCAACTAACTTTTAAAACAAAATTTTGTCTAGCTCCATCTAAAAATTGTCACTTATATCTTCAACCTCATTTTAAAAGTATATCACAAATTCATCCTTGTCTGCAGTGTTGAATTTACAACACTTTACAAATACAACTTTGCTTTACAGACCTCATGTACATCCGGATACATCTTTACCTATGAGTTGGAAATCACCAGCGAACATGAATTTGTGAGCTTGTGCCGAATGATTTCTGGAAATTTGTTGTCATATTTATCTGCTGGACGAATCATTCCATGATAAACTGATCTAGGCAAAATGCACTAATGGAGCTCTCACGACAATCAGAGACTCTCTGAATCTCATTTTTGCCTGGAAAAAGTAAAAGAATCCGAAAACGTGATTTCTTTAGAGGTCCCGAAACTTATCGTTGGCGGCAGTGTGTCTGCCTCTTTATCACACAGGGCTATCGCATATAAATCACTCTTGACACCTGGAAATCTGAGATCACTCGGGACTTTGAACCCCGAACTAATGAATCAAACAAGAGACAGCCGAGATGAAATGTTCGTTAAAATGAAATTGCCTGATGCCCTAAAAAGTTCAGATAACACCTCGTTAGAGTACTTCCTTCCTTTTTATAAGGTAAAACCACAATTCAACCCAAAGAATCTGCGTTGTAAACACGCAAAATTTATTATTCAAACAAGGAACAGCCGAGATGAAATGTTCGTTTAAATGAAATTTCTTCATGCCCTAACAAGTTCAGATAACACTTCGTTAGAATACTTCCTCACTTTTACGAGGTAAACCAATCTGTTTTTAAGAATCTGCGTAGTAAACGTGCAAAACCTATTATTCATATTATTATTACAATCATAAGGCATTTTGAATTATAGAAAGAAGTAATAAAGTGTGAAATTGGCTGAACCTTTGCCGCTGAAATACGCGAGGTCCCGGCGGTTCCAAGAACTATAATTTAAATCACTTACTCCTTTGTCTAGGCGTGCATAATGAATGAGGCCCAAAGTGTGCGGCAGCCACGCCCTCTAAACTATTAAATCAAATTATTACAAGGCCGCCAAACAGCAACAAATCAGAACAATGGTTGTGGCATAAGGCTCTCGCTGGCCAAGGTTGATTAGGATTTTTATTTGGAACGGAGGTTAAATAGACATGTCCATTTTTAGTCAAAATTATTATCGCGTAAGGACATAATAGAAAATCATGATTTTATTTAATTCAATCAAAACACTGGAATTACAAGACGATTTATAGAAGTAAATAACTACCTTTCGGTGACTGTATCTTTCCCTTTCAGAGCAAAAATCGCAAAAATACCAAAATTGATAGTCACTAATCTAATGTTACTTAAATTCCTTCCTGATGGCAATTTGCTTTGTAAAAGAGGCAAACGCTGTTTTAAATATACAGTTTAAACTTTTGAACACAGTGATGCTTTCAGACAGGTCGGAATTTTAATGATTATGTGTTTCCTCACATCATCATAAGATTATAAGATCATAAGTAGTTAAAATTTGATCCCAACAATTTTTCGGTGACTGCATCTTTCCCTTTCAGAGCAAAGATCGCAAAAATACCAAAATTGATAGTCACTAATCTAATGTTACTTAAATTCCTTCCTGATGGCAATTTGCTTTGTAAAAGAGGCAAACGCTGTTTTAAATATACAGTTTAAACTTTTGAACACAGTGATGCTTTCAGACAGCTCGGAGTTTTAATGATTATGTGTTTCCTCAAATCATCATAAGATTATAAGATCATAAGTAGTTAAAATTTAATCCCAACAAATTGTATTACATGCAAAGGACGAAAGGAGACATAACAGAATATGTTCCTGTTTTGAAATGTATCGTGAATGATGTGGTTTTAATAGCTTAGAATTCTTAAGATTATGTGTTTCCTCTCATTGTCAAAAGGTCAAAGTAGTAAAACTTGAACACTCCAATTTACTACATAGAAAGAACAAAAGGAAACACAACAGAACAAGTTATACTAGCCTCTATTAATCATTTGGACATGTACTATTTTTAACAACTATGCATGGCAATTCGGATTACGTTTTTTTCATACTTTAAAAAGGTATATGATTTGCGTTTGTCTTAATTAATTCCGAAAAGGATTTTTTGAAAATCCTATGCTATGTTATTCGTGGTTTAAATAATTATAGGGATCAAATCTAGAGACTTCTTTCAAGATGCTACGGTGAAATGTATTTCCTTCGAGCTTTCCTATACTGTCCTTAAAAGTCGCCATACTTCCTTTGGCAAGGAAAATATTCAGTTCATCAATATGACTTACATTGATTATATTTTGTGTAAATAGTGTCTACCTCTGTCATTACGCTCTTTCTTACATGTTTACAGATTTAGGTAACATACTACTTTTTGAAATCTTATCATGCTCCCCCTGACTCGAGAACCATAACCTACACAAATGTCAAGTTTACTGCGGTTTCATGTACATTCACCATGTACTCTTCAGTTGATAAATTTTATTTTAGGACTTTAATTGCATGACGTATTTTATTACATCACATCACATTGCATTAAATGAAGACGCCGACCACCTCTGAGAGGTTAATGTGATTGCCTGTACCTTTCTATTTTAAACTACCAACATTAATCTAAATTGCAATCATTCTCTCTTTTCCCTCTTTAATAGGTCAAACAAAACATGCAGTAATCCCAGGGCGCCTTGTGTAAACGTGTTTAATTAAATGCACATTTGAGTGGGCCGATTTCCCCACGATAAGAGGTGAGTGACCTCAGAAGTCAGCAGGTTTATTCCTTACTTTCGACTCTAACTAAAAATAAATCTACTCAAGTAACCCGGGAGTGCGGGCTGGGAGTGTCTACAAGTGAACACTTGGACATTATAAATGCTTGCACAAAGTATTTATTTAGCCTGGCGATCCGACCTTCGTACCTGGATCTTTATCATCCAGATAGTCGGGCAAATAGATTTTTTCACACTGCAGAAAGAGAGCTTAACAATTAGTTAAGAGTGTTGAATGGTCATGCTACGTTACTTTGGCCCTTAAAATATTTAATTGCCTACAAACTGTATCTCGAGTCGGTCGGTTTTTTCTGCATTTCCCAGAAGAAAGACCACTTGCGTAATTCAAATCTGTTCGATACGTTACAAATTTTAAATCTGGCGGACCAATGCGAGATTTGACACTGTTATAAATAAAATACAGCGAATTGTTTTTACGAATGCAAGCAAACGAAAAGGAAAGTAAAAACTAGTCATTTATTCACAATAAATAAATCGTTTCCCGAATTAGGCCAATAAAATTAAGATTGTGCCTGGACAAAATTCCCGGAAAGCTGGAAATCGTTTTAATCTTTCCGTTTTACATCCAAGTATATGAATTCGAAGTTTGTCCCATTTTTCCTGGTGTGCTTCCGACCTGGGACCACAAAAATATCAGAGTTTTGGGCCATTTTTTATTCTTTTGCAAATAAGTAAAAGACCGTTTATTCTACATAAAAAGTTTAAATACATGAATTGTAGAGGACAAAATTCTGCGTTTATTGAGTACCTTCTGATAAAGATACTTTGAATAGTAATTGATTTATGGTAAGTTAAATAAAGGGTTTTGGCGAATTCCTCTTTTAGGGAAAGAGCTATTACTGTAGGTATCATGGTAAGACCTAGGCCCGAGACCATGATGACTTTTAGTTTTGGGGCCCTCAGAAGCTAAAAACACCATTCGTTCGAATTTTCATAAATATATATATACCTATATATACGTATATAAATATATATATCTATATATTTGTTAGCTCGATAACTCTCGTAAAAATGGTCCAATCTTCTTGAAATTCGGCACAGACTTGTAAAGTAGTAATTATTTTGAGGAGTTAAAAATTCAGCCAGATCGGACCATCGGAAGGGGAGGTTATGGGTAATAAATCCCTAAAAATGGAGTTTTTCGGATTTTTCATGTAGAAAAATCGAAATAATCTGATTTTGGTTTACACCATTGGACTCAGCTCGAAAAAACAAATAAATTAGTATTTTGAATCATTGCTCTATGTCCATTGGTTCCCGAGATACTGAAAGTGGTAAACACAGTACGTTGTCCCAATGTTAACCTTATGGGAAATAAATAAAATTGTACATCTCGCTTATTCCTCAACATATCCTAATAAAACGTGGTATATGGCTTCATCTAGTTAAGGTCTAATTTATTATGGCATAAAATCTACAAATTTATATAATCCTGAGGCAGCAAACCTACGTACTCACTTTTCCAATGTCAACCTTATGGGAAATCAATAAAATTGTATAGTCTGCTTATTTCCCAATATATCTTAATAAAACTAGTTATGTGGCTTTATCTAGTTAAGGTCCACTTGATTATAGTCTAAAATCACCAATTTTATAGATTCCTGAGGCAGCAAACCTGCGTACTCATCTCCACAATGTTGACCTTTGGGAGAAAAATAAACGTGTGCAGCTTGTTTGTTTCTCAGCATATCTCGTTGAAACTCAGTACCATGTGGCTCAATAGAGTTTGGATATTTTGGATTATACTCCAAAATCTGCTAATTTTACATTTTCCTTGTCAGGAAACCAGCATACTCACTTATACCATGTTATTCTTATGGAAAATATGTTTGCATGCTTATATACGGACATAATTTGATTTTATTTGGTACGAGGCTTTATCTAAAACACTTATTTGAGCATTTTTAATTCGTTGAGTATGCAGGTCTGCTGCAACAGAGGTATTCTTCATGTTTTATCATCAATTGTGAAAACTTGTAAGATTTTTATGTTTTAATTTCGTTTTCTGGTATTATTGGCATCACTGTATTCAACATAATAACATGGTATAAGTGAGTATGCAGGTTTCCTGACAAGGAAAATGTAAAAATAGCAGATTTTAGAGTATAATCCAAAATATCCAAACTATATTGAGCCACATGGTACTGAGTTTCAACGAGATATGCTGAGAAACAAGCAAGCTACACACGTTCATTTTTCTCCCAAAGGTCAACATTGTGGAGATGAGTACGCAGGTTTGCTGCCTCAGGAATCTATAAAATTGGGGATTTTAGACTATAATCAAGTGGACCTTAACTAGATAAAGCCACATAACTAATTTTATTAAGATATATTGGAAATAAGCAGACTATACAATTTTATTGATTTCCCATAAGGTTGACATTGGGAAAGTGAGTACGTAGGTTTGCTGCCTCAGGATTATATAAATTTGTAGATTTTATGCCATAATCAATTAGACCTTAACTAGATGAAGCCATATACCAAGTTTTATTAGGATATGTTGAGGAATAAGCGAGATGTACAATTTTATTTATTTCCCATAAGGTTAACATTGGGACAACGTACTGTGTTTACCACTTTCAGTATCTCGGGAACCAATGGACATAGAGCAATGATTCAAAATACTAATTTATTTGTTTTTTCGAGCTGAGTCCAATGGTGTAAACCAAAATCAGATTATTTCGATTTTCCTACATGAAAAATCCGAAAAACTCCATTTTTAGGGATTTATTACCCATAACCTCCCCTTCCGATGGTCCGATCTGGCTGAATTTTTAACTCCTCAAAATAATTACTACTTTACAAGTCTGTGCCGAATTTCAAGAAGATTGGACCATTTTTACGAGAGTTATCGAGCTAACAAATATATAGATATATATATTTATATACGTATATATAGGTATATATATATTTATGAAAATTCGAACGAATGGTGTTTTTAGCTTCTGAGGGCCCCAAAACTAATGCGTACTCATCTCCACAATGTTGACCTTTGGGAGAAAAATAAACGTGTGCAGCTTGTTTGTTTCTCAGCATATCTCGTTGAAACTCAGTACCATGTGGCTCAATAGAGTTTGGATATTTTGGATTATACTCTAAAATCTGCTATTTTTACATTTTCCTTGTCAGGAAACCTGCATACTCACTTATACCATGTTATTATGTTGAATACAGTGATGCCAATAATACCAGAAAACGAAATTAAAACATAAAAATCTTACAAGTTTTCACAATTGATGATAAAACATGAAGAATACCTCTGTTGCAGCAGACCTGCATACTCAACGAATTAAAAATGCTCAAATAAGTGTTTTAGATAAAGCCTCGTACCAAATAAAATCAAATTATGTCCGTATATAAGCATGCAAACATATTTTCCATAAGAATAACATGGTATAAGTGAGTATGCTGGTTTCCTGACAAGGAAAATGTAAAATTAGCAGATTTTGGAGTATAATCCAAAATATCCAAACTCTATTGAGCCACATGGTACTGAGTTTCAACGAGATATGCTGAGAAACAAGCAAGCTACACACGTTCATTTTTCTCCCAAAGGTCAACATTGTGGAGATGAGTACGCAGGTTTGCTGCCTCAGGAATCTATAAAATTGGGGATTTTAGACTATAATCAAGTGGACCTTAACTAGATAAAGCCACATAACTAATTTTATTAAGATATATTGGAAATAAGCAGACTATACAATTTTATTGATTTCCCATAAGGTTGACATTGGGAAAGTGAGTACGTAGGTTTGCTGCCTCAGGATTATATAAATTTGTAGATTTTATGCCATAATCAATTAGACCTTAACTAGATGAAGCCATATACCAAGTTTTATTAGGATATGTTGAGGAATAAGCGAGATGTACAATTTTATTTATTTCCCATAAGGTTAACATTGGGACAACGTACTGTGTTTACCACTTTCAGTATCTCGGGAACCAATGGACATAGAGCAATGATTCAAAATACTAATTTATTTGTTTTTTCGAGCTGAGTCCAATGGTGTAAACCAAAATCAGATTATTTCGATTTTCCTACATGAAAAATCCGAAAAACTCCATTTTTAGGGATTTATTACCCATAACCTCCCCTTCCGATGGTCCGATCTGGCTGAATTTTTAACTCCTCAAAATAATTACTACTTTACAAGTCTGTGCCGAATTTCAAGAAGATTGGACCATTTTTACGAGAGTTATCGAGCTAACAAATATATAGATATATATATTTATATACGTATATATAGGTATATATATATTTATGAAAATTCGAACGAATGGTGTTTTTAGCTTCTGAGGGCCCCAAAACTAATGCGTACTCATCTCCACAATGTTGACCTTTGGGAGAAAAATAAACGTGTGCAGCTTGTTTGTTTCTCAGCATATCTCGTTGAAACTCAGTACCATGTGGCTCAATAGAGTTTGGATATTTTGGATTATACTCTAAAATCTGCTATTTTTACATTTTCCTTGTCAGGAAACCTGCATACTCACTTATACCATGTTATTATGTTGAATACAGTGATGCCAATAATACCAGAAAACGAAATTAAAACATAAAAATCTTACAAGTTTTCACAATTGATGATAAAACATGAAGAATACCTCTGTTGCAGCAGACCTGCATACTCAACGAATTAAAAATGCTCAAATAAGTGTTTTAGATAAAGCCTCGTACCAAATAAAATCAAATTATGTCCGTATATAAGCATGCAAACATATTTTCCATAAGAATAACATGGTATAAGTGAGTATGCTGGTTTCCTGACAAGGAAAATGTAAAATTAGCAGATTTTGGAGTATAATCCAAAATATCCAAACTCTATTGAGCCACATGGTACTGAGTTTCAACGAGATATGCTGAGAAACAAGCAAGCTACACACGTTCATTTTTCTCCCAAAGGTCAACATTGTGGAGATGAGTACGCAGGTTTGCTGCCTCAGGAATCTATAAAATTGGGGATTTTAGACTATAATCAAGTGGACCTTAACTAGATAAAGCCACATAACTAATTTTATTAAGATATATTGGAAATAAGCAGACTATACAATTTTATTGATTTCCCATAAGGTTGACATTGGGAAAGTGAGTACGTAGGTTTGCTGCCTCAGGATTATATAAATTTGTAGATTTTATGCCATAATCAATTAGACCTTAACTAGATGAAGCCATATACCAAGTTTTATTAGGATATGTTGAGGAATAAGCGAGATGTACAATTTTATTTATTTCCCATAAGGTTAACATTGGGACAACGTACTGTGTTTACCACTTTCAGTATCTCGGGAACCAATGGACATAGAGCAATGATTCAAAATACTAATTTATTTGTTTTTTCGAGCTGAGTCCAATGGTGTAAACCAAAATCAGATTATTTCGATTTTCCTACATGAAAAATCCGAAAAACTCCATTTTTAGGGATTTATTACCCATAACCTCCCCTTCCGATGGTCCGATCTGGCTGAATTTTTAACTCCTCAAAATAATTACTACTTTACAAGTCTGTGCCGAATTTCAAGAAGATTGGACCATTTTTACGAGAGTTATCGAGCTAACAAATATATAGATATATATATTTATATACGTATATATAGGTATATATATATTTATGAAAATTCGAACGAATGGTGTTTTTAGCTTCTGAGGGCCCCAAAACTAATGCGTACTCATCTCCACAATGTTGACCTTTGGGAGAAAAATAAACGTGTGCAGCTTGTTTGTTTCTCAGCATATCTCGTTGAAACTCAGTACCATGTGGCTCAATAGAGTTTGGATATTTTGGATTATACTCTAAAATCTGCTATTTTTACATTTTCCTTGTCAGGAAACCTGCATACTCACTTATACCATGTTATTATGTTGAATACAGTGATGCCAATAATACCAGAAAACGAAATTAAAACATAAAAATCTTACAAGTTTTCACAATTGATGATAAAACATGAAGAATACCTCTGTTGCAGCAGACCTGCATACTCAACGAATTAAAAATGCTCAAATAAGTGTTTTAGATAAAGCCTCGTACCAAATAAAATCAAATTATGTCCGTATATAAGCATGCAAACATATTTTCCATAAGAATAACATGGTATAAGTGAGTATGCTGGTTTCCTGACAAGGAAAATGTAAAATTAGCAGATTTTGGAGTATAATCCAAAATATCCAAACTCTATTGAGCCACATGGTACTGAGTTTCAACGAGATATGCTGAGAAACAAGCAAGCTACACACGTTCATTTTTCTCCCAAAGGTCAACATTGTGGAGATGAGTACGCAGGTTTGCTGCCTCAGGAATCTATAAAATTGGGGATTTTAGACTATAATCAAGTGGACCTTAACTAGATAAAGCCACATAACTAATTTTATTAAGATATATTGGAAATAAGCAGACTATACAATTTTATTGATTTCCCATAAGGTTGACATTGGGAAAGTGAGTACGTAGGTTTGCTGCCTCAGGATTATATAAATTTGTAGATTTTATGCCATAATCAATTAGACCTTAACTAGATGAAGCCATATACCAAGTTTTATTAGGATATGTTGAGGAATAAGCGAGATGTACAATTTTATTTATTTCCCATAAGGTTAACATTGGGACAACGTACTGTGTTTACCACTTTCAGTATCTCGGGAACCAATGGACATAGAGCAATGATTCAAAATACTAATTTATTTGTTTTTTCGAGCTGAGTCCAATGGTGTAAACCAAAATCAGATTATTTCGATTTTCCTACATGAAAAATCCGAAAAACTCCATTTTTAGGGATTTATTACCCATAACCTCCCCTTCCGATGGTCCGATCTGGCTGAATTTTTAACTCCTCAAAATAATTACTACTTTACAAGTCTGTGCCGAATTTCAAGAAGATTGGACCATTTTTACGAGAGTTATCGAGCTAACAAATATATAGATATATATATTTATATACGTATATATAGGTATATATATATTTATGAAAATTCGAACGAATGGTGTTTTTAGCTTCTGAGGGCCCCAAAACTAAAAGTCATCATGGTCTCGGGCCTAGGTCTTACCATGATACCTACAGTAATAGCTCTTTCCCTAAAAGAGGAATTCGCCAAAACCCTTTATTTAACTTAACATAAATCAATTACTATTCAAAGTATCTTTATCAGAAGGTACTCAATAAACGCAGAATTTTGTCCTCTACAATTCATGTATTTAAACTTTTTATTTAGAATAAACGGGTTTTTACTTATTTGCAAAAGAATAAAAAATGGCCCAAAACTCTGATATTTTTGTGGTCCCAGGTCGGAAGCACACCAGGAAAAATGGAACAAACTTCGAATTCATATAGTTGGATGTAAAACGGAAATATTAAGGCGATTTCCAGCTTTCCGGGAATTTTGTCCAGGCATGACCAATTTTTGATCTAATTTTACTGGCCTAAATAGGGCGGATTATGTTATAATTCATAATGGAAACGACAGACCAAAAAATACTAACGGGAAAATAAAAAAAACACCTCTTTAAAAACACGCAGTGCACAGTTAATTACGTTGTACCTCATTCCACCTTGCTGAAATTATTTACCAATTAATATTGCAGATACATTCAGCCTACCCCTGTTCTCGCCGGCGCGCTTTTCCACGCTTCCCGCGATATTCACCCCCACGCGCCCCGCACTTCCACTTCCTGTGTACCGGGAACCTGTGGATGCGAGGGTGATATATTGGGCGGTAAGATGCGTCCCAGGTGCCGGGGCACGTACCCGGGCTTCCCTGAACCTACGGTGGCCACTGCTTCCCTGCTTACCCTAGACCAGAGGTTCTGCTGGACAATCTGATTCTGCAAGAGAATTAATGATTACATAGTTTACAGTATGGCAAAATTTTCAAGTAAAAGTAAGTCACAGATAGTTTGGTGCCCAATAAAATGGTGACGAAGTTCGGAAGCGACGGAGACGGTTAATGTCATACACGTAAGGACAAAATATATCAAGAGCGAGTGAATAGGAGGAAGTAATTATTCAATTTCTGCCAAGCAATTAAAAACTAATCTCCTAACGACTTTGGTGGAGAGAGATAACTAATGAAGTGACAGTTCACGCTTGAAGAACCATGCTTATTACGACGGAGTGAATCGATGGCGTTATGTGAATTCCGAACCGAAATTGAAATTTTGAGCTTCCAACCCAAGAATAATCCCAAAAGTCCATAAATGAGTTGTTTTCAATAGGGCTTAGGCCAACTATTTCCCAAGCCATATCCCTCGTAAATGCGTTTGTAAGAATTACGCACAGAAAGCATAGTAAAGCCCCGTTCGCGAAGAATCTCATCAATACAAATGTACTCATAACGAGGTGGACCTAATGACCCCTGCACACTTACGTCGGGGCGCGTCCCCTCGTCGCCGCCCGTGCCGCCACTCCCCGCACTCTGCGACGGCGGAAGTGACTCTAATAAGTCCATCGTCTTCCGATGCCAATCTGGGGACTGATCAGAATGCGGTCGCCAACCACCCACAGGGCACTCACACACCCGGCGGTCGACACGGGCTCGACACACTCACACAGACAAACATCCGGCGGTCGACACGGGCTCGACACACTCACACAAACACACACCCGGCGGTCAACACAGGCTCGACACACTCACACAAACACACCCGGCGGTCGACACGGGCTCGACACACTCACACAAACACACACCCGGCGGTCGACACGGGCTCGACACACTCACACAGACACACACCCGGCGGTCGACACGGGCTCGACACACTCACACAGACACACCCGGCGGTCGACACGGGCTCGACACACTCACACACACACACACCCGGCGGTCGACACGGGCTCGACACACTCACACACACACACCCGGCGGTCGACACGGGCTCGACACACTCACACACACACCCGGCGGTCGACACGGGCTCGACACACTCACACAAACACACACCCGGCGGTCGACACGGGCTCGACACACTCACACAAACACACCCGGCGGTCGACACGGGCTCGACACACTCACACAAACACACACCCGGCGGTCGACACGGGCTCGACACACTCACACAGACACACACCCGGCGGTCGACACGGGCTCGACACACTCACACAGACACACCCGGCGGTCGACACGGGCTCGACACACTCACACACACACACACCCGGCGGTCGACACGGGCTCGACACACTCACACACACACACACCCGGCGGTCGACACGGGCTCGACACACTCACACACACACCCGGCGGTCGACACGGGCTCGACACACTCACACAAACACACCCGGCGGTCGACACGGGCTCGACACACTCACACAAACACACACCCGGCGGTCGACACGGGCTCGACACACTCACACACACACACACCCGGCGGTCGACACGGGCTCGACACACTCACACAGACACACCCGGCGGTCGACACGGGCTCGACACACTCACACAGACACACACCCGGCGGTCGACACGGGCTCGACACACTCACACACACACACACCCGGCGGTCGACACGGGCTCGACACACTCACACAAACACACACCCGGCGGTCGACACGGACTCGACACACTCACACAAACACACACCCGGCGGTCGACACTGGCTCGACACACTCACACAGACACACACCCGGCGGTCGACACGGGCTCGACACACTCACACAGACACACCCGGCGGTCGACACGGGCTCGACACACTCACACAGACACACACCCGGCGGTCGACACGGGCTCGACACACTCACACACACACACACACCCGGCGGTCGACACGGGCTCGACACACTCACACACACACACACCCGGCGGTCGACACGGGCTCGACACACTCACACAAACACACACCCGGCGGTCGACACGGGCTCGACACACTCACACAAACACACACACGGCGGTCGACACGGGCTCGACACAGTCACACAAACACACACCCGGCGGTCGACACGGGCTCGACACACTCACACAAACACACCCGGCGGTCGACACGGGCTCGACACACTCACACAAACACACACCCGGCGGTCGACACGGGCTCGACACACTCACACAAACACACACCCAGCGGTCGACACGGGCTCGACACACTCACACAAACACACACACGGCGGTCGACACGGGCTCGACACAGTCACACAAACACACACCCGGCGGTCGACACGGGCTCGACACACTCACACAAACACACACCCGGCGGTCGACACGGGCTCGACACACTCACACAAACACACACCCGGCGGTCGACACGGGCTCGACACACTCACACAAACACACACCCGGCGGTCGACACGGGCTCGACACACTCACACACACACCCGGCGG
This sequence comes from Flexamia atlantica, assembly GCA_035578135.1. Taxonomy (NCBI): domain Eukaryota; kingdom Metazoa; phylum Arthropoda; class Insecta; order Hemiptera; family Cicadellidae; genus Flexamia; species Flexamia atlantica. Next base: position 65,149,929 of record JAQJVK010000002.1, read on the forward strand.
TCGACACGGGCTCGACACAGTCACGCAAACACACACCCGGCGGTCGACACGGGCTCGACACAGTCACACAGACACACACCCGGCGGTCGACACGGGCTCGACACACACACACATCCGGCGATCGACACGGGCTCGACACACTCACACACACACCTGGCGGTCGACACGGGCTCGACACACTCACACAAACACACACCCGGCGGTCGACACGGGCTCGACACATTCACACAAACACACACCCGGCGGTCGACACGGGCTCGACACACTCACTAACACACCCGGCGGTCGACACGGGCTCGACACACTCACACAAACACACACCCGGCGGTCGACACGGGCTCGACACAGTCACACACACACCCGGCGGTCGACACAGGCTCGACACACTCACACACACACCCGGCGGTCGACACAGGCTCGACACACTCACACACACACCCGGCGGTCGACACGGGCTCGACACAGTCACACACACACCCGGCGGTCGACACGGGCTCGACACACTCACACACACACCCGGCGGTCGACACAGGCTCGACACACTCACACACACACCCGGCGGTCGACACGGGCTCGGCACAGTCACACACACACCCGGCGGTCGACACGGGCTCGACACAGTCACACACACACCCGGCGGTCGACACGGGCTCGACACACTCACACACACACCCGGCGGTCGACACAGGCTCGACACAGTCACACACACACCCGGCGGTCGACACGGGCTCGACACAGTCACACACACACCCGGCGGTCGACACGGGCTCGACACACTCACACACACACCCGGCGGTCGACACAGGCTCGACACACTCACACACACACCCGGCGGTCGACACGGGCTCGACACAGTCACACAAACACACACCCGGCGGTCGACACGGGCTCGACACAGTCACACAGACACACACCCGGCGGCCGACACGGGCTCGACACACTCACACACACACCCGGCGGTCGACACGGGCTCTACACACTCACACACACACCCGGCGGTCGACACGGGCTCGACACACACATGCATACACACTCGACAACTCGACACAAGCACACGCTCACAGTCCTCACCCTCCCCTGACGCACTTGCATTTACATAATTATACCGCTCACCCCGGTGACGCTTCTTCCCTCATTTCAACTCCTATTTGGAACGCCCTTCTCATCAGACTGCGATTACCAAGCAAAAGACACGTGACGGCGCGGCGCGGCGGTCCTTTGCTGGGAAAGCTAAATAATGTAGATGTGAAATGTTTGCAAATTGTCCCTGTCTTTTATACTGTACTAGCGTTACCCGGCGCGCGTTGCTGCGCCCATGATAATTAAATATTTAAATAAAAAATATCATATTGATTAATGCTAGGTATGAAAATTGTTTTTTTTTAATTAAATTACTGTATTAAAAATAACACAAAAATGAAACATCAAAATGAAGAATACTTAATTTACTTTAAAGCCAAAGGATATACAACGTTTTTTGTTTTCCCATTTGGTGTATAGATATACAAATTTGTGGGCGTGCCAACACGTGAGCATGCAACATATAATTGCCCGTGGGAAAAACATGAATTTTCCAAATTCAATCCGGCAATTTTTAGGGATTGTCCTTGTGCCTTATTAATAGTAATTGCAAAAGCAAGGCGTAATGGAAATTGCAATCGCTTAAAATCAAATGGTAACTCAGAGGATATCAAAGGTATTCTTGGAATTAAGGCTTCTTCTCCCTTGAACTTGCCACTAATGATTTTTGCTTCAATTAAATTTGGAGACAGTTTCATCACTCTTAATCTGGTCCCATTGCATAGTGTTGGTGGATTCAGGTTCCTCAAGAGTATTATAGGTGACCCTACTTTTAGTTCAAGTAAGTGTGGTGGCATTCCTGGTGGCTCTGTTGAGTTCAGAAATTCTACTGGGTAGTTTACTGCTTGTTCTTCGTCCATTACACTATCAATTGATTTGTATTTTACTGTTTTCCCAGGTAATTTCAATTGAATTTTTGGTATTCATTTCATACTCTTAAGAAGCGTCAATGATTTCAAAATAACATATTTAGAACAAAAAACAATATTTATAACACTTTTGGTGGAGTATTTAAAATGAAAAAAAACTAACTGTAATAGGCTTATTCATCAAATAAAAAAAAATTATACATGATTGGAAAAGCATTTGAACATGTAAAACATAACAAATCACGTTTTTAAGCACAAAAAGGTAAACATAATTTATTTGGTTTGTTGACATTTAACCATAATAACAAACTCAATATTTAACTACAGCTGTTAGTTTGACAAAGAATTATAGAAAATTAAGTGTGCTGCAGACTGTGTGAAAAAGGATCATCAAGTCAGCTGTTCATTGTAAACACACAATTTGTATCTGTGTGTGATGCAGTCTGCAGGAAAAATGAGGAACTACATCAAGTCACAGTCTTATATAGAACAGTGTATTGGAGTTTTAAGTATAATCATATGTTTTTTTGTAAACAAACCAAAAGCTCATTTGAATAACATGGTATCTTTAGGAGCCCGTGGGGCAGATCCCTGTGGATGGATTTACACCAAACTTGACAAAAACCATCCTGGGAACATGGTAAACGATCCCTGCAAATTTCATAAAAATCCGTTGGGCGGTTTGGGCGTCTAAGGGACCATACCGACACACACACACACATATACTTCCTCTTTTATAGATATAGATGAATTTAGAGCGGCTGAATACATTTGAAAATAGTTGCAGAGAAAAAGGTTTGTTGTATAATTCAATGCTGGGTAAATGTTTTATGTCCTCCTTACAACCCGAGTTATGCAATATAATTTAAACTTACGGCTAAATATACAACGAAATCAAAATACCCGCTGTGTAAATTAACTAAATTGTGCTGATGTTTCCTCTTTGAACCAGCATGAGAAATATCGTATGCACATGAAGAACAAAAAGTAAATACATGCAGCCGTAACTTGCGAGAGTGCGGACAGATTTCATTGGACAAATCGAAGTCATCCACAAAACTTGAAGAGTATAGACATACAATACCCCCCTCCACCAAAACATGCAGACATATATATCGAGTCAGAGAACATGGCCCGACTTACGGACGGGCTCGTCATGTTGTTTGACGTGACTCACACAGTACATGCATCATCCCCAGAAACACTCAGCCGCTCTCGCAACAGAGAAGGTCATTGTCTCCGGTTAACGGATTGTTTTTCAATTGTTTACGATCAACCGGTGTTTATTGGAGCCGTCGCACATAGAACACTGCAGGATGCATCTATAAACCGTTCTCGAGGACGTTTTTGTTTATATCCTATGTCATGTAGAGCACATAAAAGATGCATTAATGTTTCTTCGCGTGCTTGCAAATTTACAACGTAGTAAACGGTGAGATTAATCCAGAATTTATTATACTTGGCGATCTACAGACGGAGAAGTACTCTGCTTTTATATAGAAGACTGTGGCCCGGCTCTGATAATAAACTAACTTACATCACACATTTATAAGACTACTTTGCTCGAACATCTTGAAAATACACCGACGGGTGCAAAATTATGTTCCGATTACATACTCAAAGTACTAAAATAAAGAAATCATAAAATAATGGATTCCTGATGAAAAATGCCTCCTAAAAAGGATCGATAACTTTTCTGTATTTGAACTGAAAATGAAACCGTGAAGGGTTTACTCTTTTATTCCACCCTGAATCAGACCTTGCCCGAAGACTCTGCACCCGGACATGGAACGATATCCACGGAACATTCCAGGTCCCCGCACGTCCGCGTCGAATGTTCCTCGCAAAATCAACGACACCGACGCCACACAACGCTGTCGCCGCTGTAGGTTTTTCGCCGTGACGCAACCTCAGTCGGTGTAAACGATGGAAGCGATGCGGGAATGCGGGAAGTGATCGAGCCGGCATCCGACTGCTTTCTATCGCCATTAGCTATTACAGCCACAGCTACTGCTGCTGCTGTACCGGCGGCGCTGTCTACTGTGGGGACAGTGGTCGTTGTGGGGCTATTCGACGAATCGGCAAAAAGGAATTATGAAAGGCACGCTACGGAAACCGTGGTGTGGTATCAGTGATATAACTTTAAGCTTTGCGTAAAAAAATCAAAACGATTCAGTTCACTTCCGATTTTCCAAGCCCCGGTCATCAGAGATTTCGGGTAATCCGTGGTAGCTCTATAGCCTTAAAAATACTGTTTTAATCTAAACTTTACTATTTTAGACGACAAAATCTAAAAAAGTGACATTGTATTGTAACAAGCAATCAATAATTTCTTACCAAAAATAACTAAAGTCTTAAACTTATGAGTACTTAAAGAGTATTAAATTAAGAAATATGTACAAATGTACACTATTTTAAAAATGTAGGTAAAACACACAGTTTTCAACTGGATATACTTAATCATGTAATATTTAGTGTTAAGATTGTTACAACTTTGTTATTTTTTCTTATAATTTATGAAGGCTTATTTCTATTATCAGCCATCAGCCTAACTGTTAGCAATCAAAGTATGTAATTAAATTCGTCGAGTAGTGTGTGTGATAATGCTGTTGGTGTAGTGTATAGTTATCGGCGAGAATTCAAGAATCCATATGACAATAACTGACTGATAAGACTCAATCCCTCCACTCCACACAAGGCCTATGCACAAGGCTTGCCTCATGGGGGGAGTATATTCTTGGATGATTACTTGTAATCTTGTGTTAAGCTGTACAATTGATGAATAAATCGTTTTGATTTGATTTGATTTGATTTGAGTCCTTTATACTCTGATTACCGGTGAAACGAGTGACTTGCTATTGCATTGAACGTATAGGGCTAAAATAATATTTCTTAAAACATTTTTTTGTGCGAGTAGTACGGCGATACCCTCAGAAACCGAGACATGATACAAAGTAAATTACGTCAAAAAAAATTACTCTAATATTTTCAGAAATCTTTATTTTATTGTGAATTATTGTGTTCACCCAAGGCCACACTAGTGAAAATTAAAACATCGCCACGAGACGCGTTGCTCGTGTAAATGGGTCGTTGAATGACGTCACGGTTCGTGACAATAAAACTGGAACTACACCTACAGTAAAGATAGCCTTTACACCCCGTATAGAAACATGGGCGTTATCACGCGGTAAAACCGAGCCCACATACCATCAAACCCCCCCGCAAGCACTTCATTATTTTAGTGTCGAAGTACCACTAGACCTTCTATTTTTGCGTATCAAAAGGACGGATTACTACGCAAACCTTTCCTTTTTTACCTTGGCAACACGTGAGGTGCGGAGGATAAATTATATTTGAATTCCACCACATTGAACATTTGTAAAAAGGATTGCTTGATACTTCTAAGAGTGCTTTAAAAACTGCATTAAAAACTTAAAAATCCATTAATTGAAAAGCAAACACGATTTTAAGGAAATTAAGTCAGTGCTGATTGACCTCATGATGATGATATATAAGGTCCCAAAATTAAACAATTGGAATCAAACAGCAAATTTAATTTTTTTATTGAGAAGAGCGCACAATTTATTGTCTTTGCAGGAGTGTTTTGAGAGAAAGATATAAAACTTTTGGATTACTAGTCTCTATTGAAAAATGTACCTATTCAACTAAGTATTTTCAACTTTCACACAATATTAAGATTGAAAGTCTTTTTATATAAAAATAGTTCTTTGAAAATAATTTCCCAAGTGAGAAAACCAACGCCTGAATTCAAATAAAAGTGTTGCTGTCGATCACACATCTCGCCTGAACTACCTTACCGTCACTTCCGAGGCAATTTGTGCGATCTGGCATCATCTAGCCGTCAAACAATGACACCAGGAGATTACAGAGGAAGAAGAGCGGCTGTGTCCGGAAACGGGGAGTAGACATCGACACTTCCCGTGGCGATTACGAGCAATTACAGTCCAACTGCCCACTTTGGGATTCTAATGTTTATGGGAGAAAGGGCCATCGGAATGAATGGGCGATTCGACGGACGCCTCCGCGGAAAGCGCTTCCTCGTGGAGATGGGGTGTCGGGACCGAGCAGTTTTGTCCACTAGTCAGTACAATAGTCGACGATTCGTTTGGTTGGACTGGTCGAAATAACTAGTTGATTGTCCTGACTATCGATATTTTATAGTTTTTAACAGACTAGTCAGAACTAATCCGATTAGAGGTAGGTTTCTGTTGATGATTGAATGGCTGATTACGGACTGCTCCCCCGTAGCAAGTAGAAACGGCGGCATACTGATTGCTCCCCCTTGCCGTGTTAGAATGCTTGAAAATATTTATGGACATGACTGCATACTCTTTCAAAGCACCTACCTGGCCTACGATTACTATAAGCGGGGTCTGCCGCATAAATGTGATATTTTCATGCATTTGTATATTCCTACTTAATCTAATCAAATCGTGCAATACATTGTATAAAACTGCTGTTTAATAAATTATTCAAAACCTAAATTCAACCATGAAAATTTCGTCACTAATAGAAGAAAATCTATACTGAACTCACTTATGGAAATATATGTTATATTACATGAATAACTTTAGTTTTCGTTGAAATTCTAAGTTTGGGATTCAATGCAAACGTTTACCATCCGGTTACATGATACTTATGTTTGAAATGTAACTAGATTAAGAAGATATAAGAATAATGAAAACAAATTTCCAAACAGTAAATATTTTTTCATCATACTGTCCCGGAAAACAGCGGTTTTTAGTTCTCTAAATCGTACGCAAAATGATCGTTTTTGGATCACTTCAAATAGGAGTACTGAAAAACATATGGTAAATTTTGCCGTACTCTAAAGTCAAAATTTGTTTATGTTACGTTTGAAAGGTTGAACGATTTTTTAACTTGTGTTTGTAAACAACTAACAGATGTATAAATGACGATGACTATTTTGAATAACCTCAAAATTATGTGGTAGTGTAATTTTTCCATGATTAAATGGTTATTTATACATACTGTAATGATGAAAGTAGTTGTTCATCACACGGAGCAAAAGTGTCTCCTTGGTACTCGATCGCAAATTACGATCTCGTACCAAAAAGAGCCACTTTCGCTCCTAGTGATGAAAACTACTATATTATTTTAATCAGAACGAAATAAAAATTTTCACTATACATTTACCTACATAATATTAATCACATACATACTAAGTTTACTTCTTGTATCACTCAATTGAAACTGCGAGGTACTCTTTTCGAGAAATAATTCTTTTCGTACCATTGGAATAATTTGTTGTTAGTTGCGATAATGCAACCCATATCGCAACAAAGGCCTTGGCAATTATTGTACTAATAATATACAGTCACGTCTAGAAAAATATGGACAAGCATTCCTAATCGGCAAGGGAGAGCAATCCGTATGTCTCAGTCACAAGCACCCAGGGCCCAGGGGGGATCAGTCCGTATCCGCCCCGCATTGGATGATGCTATAAAATAGTCGATGTTTGACGCAGTGACTAATCGACTAATTGGACCGACTACATTAGTCGAAGTTCGAAACTAATCGACCAGTCATTCGAGAGTCAAACGTAGTCGATGTTTCTGTAGCCTGATAAAATAGTCGTTGTTTGATGCGGTGACTAATCGACTACTTGGACCGAGTAGATTAGTCGAAGTTCGAAACTAATCGACCAGTCACTGTTCGAGAGTCAAACGTAGTCGATGTTCCTGTGGGCAGTCGCTAAACTGAGAGTAATGAGCGCAATAACGCTACATGTCGGCGACTCCGGGACGGGGATTCATTACAGGTGATGAATGCGGTGTTTAACGACGCATACACCTACACCGTCTGTGCCCGGGGTATGAGATCGAGTGCGATTTTGTTTACAGTTAAAGAGGAGGAGGGTCGTGTTGAAAAATTTAAAATGGAAAAAAATTATAAGGGTGTTAAGACGCGTTTGATAATCCTTGATCCATTTTGGCATTTCATAATATGAAATTTCAAGTTCATATTTATTCAATTATGAGGAAAAGTAATACTGATCATTGTAATACACAAGAGACATAAGAACAATACTTCAATATTAACTAATCTAATTTAAATTTAAACAATCATTTTTGCAATCAACTACTCTAGAGTTGGCAAAAAATGTATATTGAACAATTGAAGACTTAAAGTGGTCTAACCTGCAAGCACACTGTAATTTAGGCCTAATGCAACTATATCACGTGGATTTTAACAGTTGTAAACACACGTTACCATTGGAATACAATTTTAATTCAAACATGTATTTTGCCAAGGACTATAGCAACATTTATTTGTTTAATGGTTAGCTAAGTGATTATTGATCAGTTGAATTCTCAAAATTGTGTATGCGGCTTAAGCTGCAAGCACATTGTAATAATGTATTATGCAACGAAATCACGTGGATTTTCAACCGTTGTGAACACACGTGACCATCTGTATCCATCTGTGTAATGAGTAATGCATGATTAGCTGCAGAAAGCAATTACATTCAATTTCAACTTACAACACCTGCGATGCTGACTACCAACTCACCTGCAACACAATGCATTAGCAAATGCAATAAAAAAATTTCACAAGCAAAAATATTGCAACTTTTTTCTCTAAAAAGTCGTATGATTCGATTCATACAATTAATGTCGTAATCGTGAAATAAGTAGAGATCGAGATTGTAAAAATAATCGTATGCAAACAATTCGCCATTAAAAACGGTTTATACCTTTGAGAGTCCATTTTAAAATGCTACTTAAACGTTGATTCTGCAATCTAATTACTTTTAATTTCACTATTTGCTTGCATTTATGAGTAGCGTGCTGTAACAAGTTTGCTGATGTATTCGCCCGAGTCGTTGCTATGTGATATGTGCAACTGAGTACACGACACTGGGACATACGGCACGCTACATGCGGGTAATTATCTAATACTGTAGACTCACGCTATGTGAACTATGCCCATTCCAGCTGCTCGAGACGCGAGTCATCCAGACATTCACACTCTACGGCGCCGACATTCAAGGTAGTAAATGCAACATTGTCATTGCCCTAATAATTCGACAGAGCTTCTTAAAATCCTACATATTAATATGCAGTTGAAAGACTGAGTTGGTACTGAACCGATCTTCAAGATTTAGGAGTCGAATTAGAGGGGATAGCACTATGGCGTAGGTTTGCCGAATTTCCTAAGAATTTAACCAATTCTTGAGGCCCACGTCGTCCATAAGATTAATGTTAATTTTAGCATTGGGCTTATGGTCGGCGTTGGCCTTAATTGGCGACAGTTATACGCGTTTTTTTAACGGTTAGGCCCTTCGAAGGTTGAGTCAATACAATTATAAAAGAAAAACATTTCAAGTAAAACACCTGATTGAGTAAACATGGATTGGAGTTGCTGATTGAAATAAACATTGCAAGCGAAGCTGGAACAGTAATCTTGTCTATATATCAAGCTTTTTTTTGTTCTTTTGGTGTCTGAAACCTTTTACTCAGTGGGCGAGTACTTGAGCCACTCGTGGATTTAGGTCCGGTAAACATGCACGCCCCCCCCCCTGTTCAGTTTTACTGGGACGGGACCAATTTTTTCTGTAGTTCTTATATAAAGTATTTGTTTACAGTAATATTGTTTTCAAATATTTAATGTAAACTCATACCTTTTTTGACGCATTCCATGCAAATGTATATTTGTTTTAAGGAATTAAGATTATTATTATTATTATTATTATCAATTAGCGAGGGGTTGTCTCTCCAGAGTCATAACTCGGTAACGGCTGGACGGATTTTAACGTTTCGGGTGTCAAACTTTAGATATATGTAGGTTTGTCAATAATCTCAGAATTTGAAGAGAGTATATAATTTAAGTACAGGGTGTCCAACTTAACTCTGCCACCATTGGTATTTAAGAAACTATTGGATTTAGAGAAAACTTTAAAAGCGGAACTTCACCTCTTTTTTTAAAATATTTAAAAATATGAATTCGTTTCCTTGTAAATGGCCGCCATTTTCCAATATGGCGGACAACTTTGATTTTTCTTATGGAACACCCTGTATTTTATGGCGTATTTGGATTCTACGCTTAATTTTAAGAACTTTATACACTTTAGCATTTTTTCCTAAACCCATTGGTTAAGGAGATATAAGCAGTTAAAGTTTGATTTTTCCCCATTTGAAATGCATTGTGAAAATTAGTAAAATGGGATGGCACAGTTAAGTGCCATTCCATGCAATCCTTATGGAGTACAAAAATATTCAAAATTCTTCATTTCAATGAGTAAGTTTTGACTAAAAACTATTTCTATGATTGAATGGGAGCGTTTCATTTCTTCCAGATTTCATAACTACCAGACCGATAAAAATTATTAAATATTAACAAACTCAGAACTTCCAGATATCACTTCTACCAGAGGCTGATAAATTAAATATAAAATAAATGTTGTAAATAACTTCCAGTTTTCATAACTTCCAGATTTCACAACTACCAGGTCTTAAAAATGAATTAAATTGAGCGCCTCACTACTACCAGACCTCACTACTACCAGGAGTACAGTCTGCACCAAAGCTGGTTGTGCTGATTGCCTAGTTCTTATTGCAGGCACTTCGGCGAGCGTGTATTTTTGCCGCGCCGCTTTATCTGGCTATCTCAATTAAAAGTAAATAGTTAACAAATAAATTAAATAGTTTTATTGGTCACATTTAATAATATTATTCAAATTCTGTTTTTTTATTTTAGTTGGATAACTTTCTGGTTGATTGAATGTAAAATACGGGTAAATGGGAATGCAAATTACTAGTTTTTATTTTCCTCTCCACTTTAGTTTTCAATAATTCCTTTATTCTGGCTTTATGACAAAATGCGCATCGTAGATCACCATGAATGAGTAGTTTAAATTTGACTTGTATGTACGGTCATAAAATTAAAGAAGTGCAATATAAAATTGATATTTGATAAAAATCGCATCAACTACGCAACAGGTTAGCTAGTAATACATTTTTTTTATCTACAGATATTATTTATGTTGTGCTTTATGTTTGCTGAGTGTATTGTAACATAAAGCACAAAGAAAAGGAGAATAAGAAGAATGAGTTTTATTGTTTTTTTATTCAAGATGTGGATTTAAGAACATGCCGATCTCTCGAAGAGAGAGAATTATAGAAAAATTGGTCGACAAAACTCGAGAGCTATGTTAATAAATATATATTTTAATAAATTATAAATATATTTTAAAGCAATAATACAATTCGAACCAGATAATTTGAGATACATTTAAACAATTCAAATCCAAAATGAATTTTTTCTCCAGCTATAAGATTATAGGTCATACAGAATTTAGTATCACCAGGGGATCCATACGGAAATCGCGCATTTTAATATTACTTTCATGAGCGTTGTCATCTTTTTTAACTGTTGCAAACGATCTATTTTTGTTTGCGATCTGACTTTAGTAATCTGCCTAGCGGCGCAAAGACCTAAACTAACTATACATTTTATTAACCCCTATGCCATTGCGCTAGATCATAAGTTTTTCAATGACGCCACAATCTTAATTATCCCCGTCGCAGCAGACCTGCGTACTTAGCGAATTTTCACAGGATTTATTTTATATATGTGAGCAATCATCTTATTTGAAGGAAAGTATAGTTTGAATATGTTTTGTAAATAATAAACTAAAAATGAATATTTTAATCATTCATGAGCTTTCAACTTGAGGAAAATTAACAAGGGGATCATTCATTCTTTCTTTCTTTTTCGTTTATTAATCATATTCTTGGAGAACAGATTAAAGGTCAAATGCACATTGGTTTTCATTACTACAATGATGTAATACACACTTTTTGTATTTTATACAATTCTAAGTCTTTTAATTTTCTATGAATATAATTTTGTTATATACAGTATACCTCGGATTATCTTGGATTAATGTAGCGGAACACTGATCCGCATAAAAAAATCCGGATAATCCGAGGTCCAGTGGCGGATTTAGGGGGGGGGGGCTTAAGGGGCTTTTTTTCTTTTTTTTGCCCAGAGCGGCAAATTTTCAGGGGCGGCAAATTTTCAGGCGCGGCAAATTATGGGGAGTTCAAAAATGTTTTTTTTAGAAAACAAAATTAACTTTAACGGTAAACAAACTTCCGACATAGGAGGATTGGAGGTTTACCTAAACCCCACTACTAAAAATAATTTGCATTTTATTATGCCTAAGAAAGAGCAGATAGGCTTAAATCACAAGGCGGCAAGCACTGATAAGCTCCTCGTGCCGCCGCGCCGTCGCCTTTTGGCCCGACGCGACGCGGACTGCGGTGCGCCTGCGCTACTGCCACCCCCTTCCACCTCCCTCGCTCGTCTCGCTGCCAAAACCCGCGACCCTTGTTCAAGACTAGTGGTTTTTTACCATGTTTACAGACAGGAATGTTTGAATGTTATTTAGCGTATCCAGTAAAAAACTCCAGACTCTCGAAACAGATTTGGCAACAGTATCAATCGTGTACAATTATAATTGCTCAAGTATATTCAAAGCTTAAAATAGGAATATGACTTTGATATTTATGAAAATGGAGCTCTCATAAAATCAGAGAACGAAGCGTATGAAGACTAAACCAAAAGGTGGAAAAATAGAAAACTTCTTCCTGGTGAAACCCGAGAAAATTAAATTCATCCGAACTCATCTGTCAGGCCGGGACAACTTCAGAGTAAATACGTACTACGTAATCCTCGAAGTTCTGATCAATGAGTTAGAACAGAAAAAAATCGTATGATGAGCTGAATTCACTGTTTGGTTTTCTAGTGAAAATTGATACATTACGCCTTGACTTGAATGATCATAGCAGCACACTGTGCAATTTTTATAGTAAAGTTCTTCCAAGGCCGGAAGAATTTGCCCATAAAGCATTTCACTTTTTCGGATTTTTAAACAAAATCAACGAAAAAGAACGACCGAAAAACCTTCTCTCACTGTATGAAGTGTTACACGAAAACAACCTTCAGGACGTTTACTCTTATATAGACATTGCATTAAAAGTTAAAGCAAGGGCGCACAGATGAAACCATGTCGATGCACGTAATTTGTGTCACACGAAATGTAGTCGCGCATTTTGAAGAAACAATGTTTCAAATGATTGAAATGGTACCGGTCTTGCAAGCAATTAAAAAATACGTGGATATTTAATTAGTAGTTTTCGAAATCCTACTAATTAATTTGCTAAAACGTGTCGCACGTCGATGACACACCGAGTGACCGTTCTCACGTGCGTGCGGGGCCTTGCTGGGACCTAGGTCGTTCATATTGTTGGCGGGGTTAATTTGTGGGGGGTTGGGGGGGGCGGCAGTGCGCTACCAGCCCCTAGGCGGCAAATATCTAAATCCGCCCTTGCCGAGGTCATTACAATATCGCCTAAATAGCGATCACAAACCTTACAATATCGCCTAAATAGCGATCACAAACCTTAGCCCCTACTAAATGGTGTTGCAAACAGCTTATCAAGACTGTACAACAAAATAATCTTTCAAATTTTACGGAGGGTTTAATTTTGAAACAAATTTTAGAATTAAGCCTCATTATTAATTCTGTGAATATAATGTTAGGTTTTATCGTACTTACGGTCTAGGTTTCGAATAAAACGCTGGATTAAAATATTTAATTTATTAAGATTCGATAATCATTAATCAAAATAACTCAAACTTTAAAAAATCATGACGAAACTTAAAGTGCGGTAACTGAAAACTAATTACTATAACTAACTCTTCTTAAAGAAGTAACTTAACACATCAAATGACAGCAATAAACAAACTTGCAAATAGCCAATGTTACCATATCGCCGGATTTCCCCTGAGATTACTGGATTTTAAGGGTAAAATTTCAACTCCGGGGAATTTCAATAAGAAATGGGAAATCTCCTCTTTTTGGGCTTTACAGTGACACTCGTTAAAAAATATGAAGAATGTTAAGTGAAACTCCTATTTCAGAACAGATAAATATTTACATCCATAAGTTTACTGCTAAATAAAAACACTGTCTTTTGTCTTTTAAAATTCTAAACATATTTTATTGATGGAATATTTCGTTTTTCGACTGTCCGATACTCCCTGATATAAAAGCGCTTACAACTCTAAGATCTCTGAATAATTCGAGTTTAAGACGACATACAGAGTGGTTGATTTAGATTCGTGGGAATTGTGTTTTAGATTCCTACCTTAACACTGGGACTTGATGATTTTTTAAATTGTATGTTTAAGTGAAGTCAGATTTTGTTCATGTATTAATTTTTTGTGTTTTCTATATTTTATAAGTAAACTTACTTAGTTTTATACATAGTTATGAAATAAATGTATGGTTAAAAATAATTTATATTTTTTCTCCTTTGTCTGAAAATGTGCAATCTTCTACTATTTATTTGTCAAATACCACTCAGTGGAAACATCGTACAGCCCAAACTACTTGACCTAGAACCTTGAAACTTTGCATGGTCCTCTTAGGGCGTAGGCATCCGCTAAGAACGGATTTTACAAAATTCGTAGTATAAAGAGGTTTTTGGCGAGGCCGAAGTTTTCAAATTTTCCCATTTAAAAGTATGTTGGACGATTTTTGTTTACATTTTTAATGTTCATAAAACAATCAGCTGGTAGTTAGCTTCGGAAATGTATACGTTGATACAGATGATAATAAATTGATTTCTTTGATCATGGCTTCATTGATTTTTGTTGATTTGTTTCAAGGACATAATTATGTACTATATAAAAGTTACATTTAGTTTAGATAAAATCCACCATTAATTAGTTAAGTGGCACCATCTATATTTCGGTAGCGGGAGTTACGCAGTTTTAAACGTGAAGAGCATACTGCCTTTTGTGGCTGAGACTAAATCCCGATAAGATGGAAAGAGGAAAGAACAGAGGTTTTTCAGTCACAAATAGAATGTGCTGAAATGATATGATTCTTTGATCTACTTATGTAAAAATTTATAAATTATACAAATCCCTGATTGTAAGTTATATTTATACTATCTTTTCTACTGTATTTTTGTCAAATACCACTGACCTATCCTATGTACAGCCAAAACTACTTAACCTAGAACCTTGAAAATTTGCATGGACGTTCCTTACAGGGTGTTGACATTTACTAAGAACGGATTTTTTTAATTCGAGGTTTTTAGAGGTTTTTCGTGGAGCTGAAGCTTTGAAAATGCCCCATGTTAATGTAATGGATGATCTTTTGTTTAAATTTCCAATTTTATTCAATCAAGCATATTAGCTTCACAAACGGATACGTTGTTACAGCTGATTTATAATTTGATTCCTTTTATCATGGTTTTGTGGTTGTTTTGATGATTTTGTTAGGTTATTCGTACTATATAAAAGTTACATTTGGTTTAGTTTCGTACCTTATACGTTCAATCATAAGCTCATTATGTGGTACCATCTTTTTAGGCAGCGGAAGCTATAGTTATTTCCCTAGGCCGTCCTTCATGTTTTTAATTACAATCATGCCAGTTACAATAATTTGGCAAATTCCTTTTTCATCTAATTCGACGGTGTCCCGGCTTTTCACGGAAAAATAAATGCTGCAATCAGTGGTTGATCTTAAATTATTCCTACCCGTCCATATTTTAAGTTAAAAACTAAGTGAATCGTGTTTGAAATACTGCCCACGGATAGCACCATAACTGTTTCGAACATTCAGCCCTTTACTGTACTTAATTGATGCCCTACTAGGCAATCCAGGGACTTAATGGTAAATCTACAAGGAAGTACCTTAAAATCGACACATTTGGTGTTAAAATCGGTCCGGCCGTTTTCGAGTTATAACGGTGAAAAGAAAACCTTTACTATCTACTGTGGTATCCTACATCCTACTGTGGCATCTACATTTTATCCTACATTCCGCCATAAAACAAACATATCTCTACATGACATATTTCTTGATATAAATATTTTCTATTCAGTCCTCTAGATTCTTCATATCAAGGTTAGACGATAATTTTTATCGTGAGCGAAGCCAAGGGTTCTGCTAGTTAGTCATAAACAGGACTATTTTATTACAGACTATCTGATAAACACGGTTTTACCCGTGGAAAAATTGAAAAACTTTCTTGAATTTTTTGAATGAGTTGATGTTTAGGTTGCCATGACAACTATATGAGCTTCCCTATAGTTTAACATTGAAAATTTGATGTACCATAGGGCGAGGTAATTTTGTAAAATCCTTTCTTATCGGATGCCTATGCCCTGAGAGGAACGTTCATGAAAAGTTTCAAGGTTCTAGGTCAAGTAGTTTGAGCTGTGTGATGATAGGTGAGTGGTATTTGACAAATTTATAGTAGATTTCTTATCAATTGGATGCAACAAACAAGTTTTTTAATGCCTATTTCCATCAAAGTTACGGGGGGAAGCGTTGGGGTAGCGTCCTAAAATCTTCTCTTTTTCCCATATTACCATATGGGAACCCTAAATAGCCGTAGTCTACGCCTTTGTTGATTACTGCTAGCGCCCCAAGTAGCAACCAAGAAAACTAAGTTCCCGAAAATGCTGTATTTTACAGTTCAGGCAATACGTACTTTTTATTCTGATTCTAAATGCGTACAGTAATGTACTGCACTTGTATTTTACTTTTAGAAGGCGCATTTAACCCGTAAACTTGCTAAATTAACATTTTTGCCATGAATTTCTTTGTTTATTTCTCGGATGGACCGGTCCGGATATCCGGGATCCGTATAATGTGGGGTCCGGATAATCCGAGATGTACCGTACTCAATTCCACGTTCACCTTTCAGTACAGGCCTAGGTATCTGCCAGGCCAGTACAGGCCCGGGGCCCGGGGTGATCAGCCCCCTTTGCCCCCCCCCACTCGGCGGCCCTGACGATTGCTATCACAATCTTTTACGAAGAAATAAAACCCATCCCCGCAATTACGTACTGCCAGCACCGTTAACCTCATTCACAGGTGGGTCCTCATTGACGAACAGACAACTAAATAATATTTGTAAAATTAATGTGGAATTTGTGGTAGGGGTAAATGAGCAGTCGAGGTTTCTTTAAGAATATGAAAGAAAAAAGACTAAATATTTCATCTCTGAATGTTAGCAGATCCAGAGCGTGTGACCGGAAGGCGTGTTTTACGGATCAAGTCTAGTTCTAAGAATCGTTCCTAACAGTACTGGCACAAAAAGGTTTCAATCAATAAAACTGAAAGTCCCTTTGTTAAAACAAATAAGTTGTAATAATTATTGCTCTTAACTTTTTTCAAGTTTAATAACCTGTGCAACCTCTGAATCGGATGTAAAGATTAACAGCAAAAAGGTGTGATTGTAATTCATTAGCAACAAGTGATCCTTTTTTTGTATTAAACTAGGAAGTTCTGAAACCCCCCCCCCAGGTTTTTACAACCTAATATTTGACTTCCACATAAATTAATGGGAATACTGTGCTATTTATGAGGAACGCTAGTAAAGGTGATCAGTGATGGGCAAACTCGAAGAAAATTGCTTTAAAAACCGTAATTTATTTTATAAAATAAATTATAGTCCGGAAACCAAAAAACAATATCTATGTAAATTTTTGGAAAAATAACTTTGAACAGTACAATACCTTAAAGTTTATACAGTACATATTACTTTAAATGGAAATGTATAAACCAAAAACAAATAAAATAAAATACGTACTCAGCACATCTCTGCTGAGTACGTACGCAGCAGAGATGTGAAGGAGCGAATTTCAACTTGAAGGGGCTTAAGCTATCATTTTCGATGAAAGAGAATCAGAATTTGGGCTTCATGCCCCCCAAAATAATTTACATAATCGATCAGATAGCCAAAACATCCCTAACAGAAAATCAATAAAAAAATCGGTTTGAACCAAACGTGATACAGCAACTTTTATTTTCATTTATTAGCTGTCACTGGAATATTTCATTCTCCAGTGATCACTAATTTGTTTACAATATTTTTGTTGATTAGTAAACTTGATATCACATAATATGCTTAAGTTTGGTTTAATGTAAACTATAATTTATTTTGGGCTTTTTTTATCATACAAGTCTGTAATCGTAAAAAAAATCATTTATGTTGAGTTTCATTAACGACGATGAGCGGATGTATAAAAATATGTCAGTGATTTGAAGGCTCGACTTAAATTCAAAATAACTTCTAACTTTAACTTTAGTACAGCAATGTAAGGCCTTTAAGATGATACTGTAATTTCTTCAATGGAAGTGTGTTAAATAAAGGTTTTAGGTTATAGGCAAGCATTTATTTTTTCCAGGAATAATATCCCCTTCTAAATGAATTATACAGCTAATTATACTTTGATCAAATTGTATAGGCGTTCGAAAAATACGTTGGTTTACCATCCCACCTCTACCAACATATTCAAAGCTCATCACCTAATTTATTAGTGTTCCGCATCCACTAGGTCCAGACTGTACTTCAACAGTCATTGTTGCGCTCTGCTTCACAGTGTATCGTTTATAATATATTAATCGATTATGAGAAACCATTCCAATAAAAACATAAAGCTGCGACGGAATTAACCTATATTTCATTCAAAGACATTGTTTACTGAATTTCATTCATAAGTAGTTTAATAGCTGAGATAACAGTACTTTAGAAATAAACTAATAACGACGTAAATATTAATCACAAGACTCTAACATTTTGATATATTGTTCCCAAGAAAGTCGACTAAAGGTTCTGCACAGGAATATTTTCCCCAAAGCTTCTAAGCAGAGTATCAAAAATCAAACACAAAGAATTGACTTTTTTAATTCGTAAAACGTGTTTTTAATAATGTAACTCACAGTATAAACTAAACTATGTACGTTACAAATTATTTGAAAACAGCACTGATAACGTAATTAACTGGCCATTGGAATAAAGTCGACTGCAAATATTTAACAGCGTTTGTTACGTTTCTACAGCGCGTTTTAAGGCTAAACATCCCAGGGTTAGTTATAAATTCTGCCACCACGTCGCAGCACCAAAATGAAGTCATTCTGTATTAAAGTTTATTGGTGGAATTTTCGTCCGATGTTAATTTGATAAACTGATTTGTAAACAGAATAAGATTATGATTCACGCTATTCAGGCATATTTTTTATTAAGTTGCTGGTTAAAAAAATAATAACAAGATATTCATGTTACAAAAAGAAATATGCAAATCGCAGGTAGTCATTTTGTAGGCAATAATTTTTAATTAATTTTAAAATTTTAATATTTAAAATCGCCCGAGTGGTTCAATCGGTATCAATTTTTATAAATTTAATGAGATAGCGCGCGGGAGACAAAAAAATTATGCAGTGCAGGGCCAGCCGGAGGTGACTCACTGTAGCTCTCCCCCCACCACGCGGCTCAGCCGTTGCTCGTCGTACAAACACTCCTTGTGGTGGTTGATGACTTCCCGCCCTTCCATCCATGTGCTCTCGGTTATTAGTTACCATGATTCTTCTTACGAGTTTGTTTCTTCGCCTGTTAATTATTGTTATTGGTAACGTTATTTTGTTAAACTTTTATGTTCTCCATGGCCCACGTGTTTCAAAAAATAATGATGACGAATTTGAATTTCTTGTTAAAATATGTTACATCTATTATTATTATTATTAAGCTATAATGATATTTCGAGGGCTTGGAACATTAGGGTTCTAACTGCCAAGTCTTAAACTTTACACGAAAATAGATTTAAGATTGGGTACTGCAGTAATTAAAGAGATCAATTTCAACACATTCAGAGTATTTTTTCTGAAATTTCTTATGCTAAATATGAAAAATATATGTTTATCTTTGCTTAAATGTATAAATAAATGTGTTAAAAACTACTTTTAAAAATACGGAAGAACTGTGTTGCTCTTTAAAAGGCTATAGGGTAGTTTTATTTGACTATGTTCTATATTTCAAGTTCGTATTTCATATAAATTGTTAAATTGCCTCTAAAATGATGACAATAATAGAAAATAACAAACACGTCATGATTTTGTGTGCTTCTAGTCCGACTGATTCACCAACAAAACCAAATAATCTCTGTCAAAAACAACAGGTAGAAAACCTACCTGTATTTATACTAATACAACAATTTCGGAATAAAGACAACGGAGTTCTTTAAAATCAAATGGACGATGTTCTGCTTCAATAATCGAAGCAGATTAGTTAGCTTCACTGAATGATAGTTGGTTCACGCAGTTTTAAAGAGCAGAAGCAATAACAGCTGTTTCAAGCTAATTGAAATACAACTTCCATTGACTATGAATTAGGCTTTCAACCACGTTACAGTTGCTAGTTTCAATTTGGAATAAACATATTACGTGTAGATTAGATTGAAAGTTAACCTATAATCTTATACTCTTGTGTACGACCAATGTTTGCTTGTATGCTTATGCTTGGACAATCTATCTATCTATATTAATAATTCTATAAGCAATTTTTTAATAAAAATTTTGAAAGTTTGGCAGGTCGTAGGATGATGGGGGAGGGTTCAAATTAAAGGACTTAGCTTCAGGGGTCGGTAAAAACAGCAGATTATGTCAAAATCCACTAGAAAATGATAAATAACGAAAAATATCTGCCATTTAAAAACACTGGGATTTCAACACGTCTGCTGTTGTTTCTTTTTTTAGCTAAGCATCAACAGCTGTTGTTAATTCTACGATAATTCCTAAACCTAATATGTACTTTGTAACCAAAACAGTGTTGCATACCTGAGTTATACTTAAGAATAGGGAAAATAAACTGTTGCAATTGTAACCGGTAAAATAATAGGGCAGATTTATAAATGCATTACCTAGAAATAGTTGTGTATGGAGAGAAATAGTGCCACCACCCTGTTCCAATTCCTCAAATTCCACATGCAGAATTGACTTTCAATGGCGAAACATCAATGGGCAAACAGCCTAATCCACGTAACATATATCCTTGTAAACATTTGCAGGTAGTCATTTTGTAGACAATAATTTTTAATTAATTTTACACATTAAATATCGGTCTATTGGTTAAATCGGTATCATGTTTTATATATATTTTTAATAAATGGAATATGAGCGCGCGGGAAACACGAAACGGATGCAGGGCCGGGTGACTCATTGGGCTCTCCACCCACCTGTCGACTTTTCGAATTCGAGCCGAAAACATCAAGGGGCAAATAGCCCAAGTCAAGTAACATTTGTAAACATGTTTCCTGAATATTTTTATACTGTGCATTTTGTGCATTAAGTAAATGAAGGTCTTTTGCAGTAATTATTGTTTATTTATTTATCATTTTCATGTACTGAAAGGTAACTTTTATTTTAAACAAGTGACTTAACTAATTAATCATTTAATTTAACATGGTGTTTTAAAGCAACAAAAATAATGGTAATTTTGTTTGTGGTAATATTAATATTGAACAATGAACCCCTAGATTCATAAATCATCTTCCTTGTAATCAGAGGATTAATTACAAGAGTCTGGTCTAGTGTGCCCGGCCAGAGTGCGAATGCGACTACTGAGTTGACGAACTACTCTCGGGTCAAAAAGTATAGATACTTGAGTTTGAGCTTTTATAGCAACGTAACTAGTAGACTTAGAAAAATACAAGTAACATCTAAATTTTACTAATTTAATTCTACGTTTATGTGTCTTAGTTTCAAATTTTTTATGCAATTTCAACTTAGCCTTTCAGCGGGTTGAATGAAAAAAGTACACGTTTTTCGGCACTTTTCAAACAACGGCCGAATTTTAAATTTTATAACATGAAAACTACTGATCTAATCGTCATGAAATTTTGATAACTTTTAGAGTATATACTTCTTAATCATATTTATAAGTTTCAGAATTTTTCCTGTATTAAAAAAAAATCTGTCGTGGTTTTTGTAAAACCATTTTATTTCAGGAACGGAACAAGATGGAAACGACAATGAAAGATTGACTTTAAGCTCTCAAAAAGATAAAAACAAACACTAAGTCATACATTAGCTAAGTGGTCTCAAATAATTTAAATGTAAGTATAATGAAAGCGGAACTGAGGTGCAGTAGCGCGTGAAATTTGTACCGCTGAGCGACTCGCAGGCAGGGAGATTTCCCCACCAGCGACCGGTTTTGACAGCACAAAAAGTGCAGCCTCCGCCGCCACCACCCCTAACCATAGTGAATTGTTTTATATAATTGACCATTTCCCATCACCTTTTTTCATGAAGGCTTTGGACCTCCAATGGCAGGTTTAAAAATGGATTGCTTGCTAGATAGCCGTTGTCAAATATTTACAAAATATACAATTCTTATACATGAGTAGACAATATTTACAATATTTACATTTGTTTTGTAAGAGATTACTCATCCGAATAATCACTGCCTGAGTATTCTGTTGAGCTGTCGTTTAAGTTTATTGTCAGTGGTTCAACTGGAGGTAAGTCGATCATGTTATCTGTTTCCCAATATTTTTTTTCTATTGTTTGAGAGTGACTGATACACTTCTTCCACAATTCTGAAGTGACTGACCGCAGTGCTTCCTGACACAGTGTGTTCATCACTTCCATCGATCTTCCTTTTTCTGCCTGGTTAGCCATATTAACTTTAGCGACTTTCCCCTTGACGTATGCCCAAATCAGCTCAATCGGATTAAGTTCGCAATGAGCCACTGGAAGCCAGACGAGCTCAATATCAGTACGTCCAACTTTTTTAACCAGCTGATCTACCACTTTTTCTGGTGTTTTGAAGTGTGGTCTGGCGTGGACAATAAGCTCAGCTTTCGTCATTTTCTGGTAGTCCGGTATGTTGGATGGAAGGGGAATATCTCTCTCTGTAAGGAACTTAATAATTCCATCTTTCTTCCAAGACATCGTTGGGTTTTTTGTTTTAGGGTCGACCGCCATGTGATAAGGAGCCTGGTCAAGAATTATCGCTGATTTAGCTGGGAGTAGCCTTAGTATCCTCTCAAACCATTCTGCATAGTGCTTGGAGTTCATTTCATTATGGTAATCTCCGGTGTTCTTCTTCCCGATGAAAGACAACTCAGCCCCAGGCAAGAAACCATCTTCACTACCGATGTGCAATATTATAATCCTCTTCCCTGCTCCTGACGGTGTCTTAAAACCTCCTCTCCAACCGTAGATCTGTTGAATACAGCCTCTGTATTGGTCGTAATTGTTGAAGTTATTATTCAACGCTGTTAAAACATTCTCTTGCCAAGCATAAGACATAGTATGATTTTGGCCACACCAAGTTTCCCCCTTCACCAAGTAAATACCCTTCAAAATCAAAAATTCAAAAAAATGAAAAATACGCCTGGAGACACCACGGCTTTATACCTACATGCCAAATTTCATGAAAATCTGACCACTGGTGTCGTCTCTAGCTTTGTTTACATCCACACACACACACAACCACACACACAGACAGACAGACACCACGCCAAAAACCACTTTTTTGGATTCAGGGAGCACTAAAACAAATATATCCACTAACAACTCAAATTCGAAAATTTTTACGAAAACAATACTTTCTCCATATACTATGTATAGGGGGGAGAAAGTAAGAACTGATGCGTAGATGTTGTGTAGTATTAACATAAAGATTCAATATACTTTTCAAAAGAAAACTCTCAAACAGAGACGCATGAAGACGCGCCAACCAATGAAGATCCATGTAAACTAACCCCAATTAATGGAAAATAAATGTTGTTGCACTGTCGCAATTTCAAAGAATAGAACATATACATTGACACCTTTAAAGCAGATGAAATAAATGGACTTCTCGAATTCCGTGAGGAATTTCTTATCCATATTGAGGATTCAAGTCTAATGAGTTATTTTTAAAAGTACGCCCCGATGAAAAGTTCAATTTATGGCAATTTTATAAAAGTGATATGACACAAAGGATTGGTCTAGAAAATTAAAGAAAATCTCAAAAATTCATACACTCATTCATTGACAGTTATTTCACGCCAATACTCCATTCATACTCAACATGAATCTAACGCATATTTTACCAATTTTTTTAAGTCACGAAGTGACGCGGGCTGATAGTATATATATTTACAACAAGTACCGTAATTAGATGCATTTTGAAAACACTAGAAGCAATTTAGTAATTACACACTGTACGACGCGGTGAAATGACTGCGATCGGGAGGCGGCTACACTGTACGACGCGACGCGGTGAAATGCCTACAATCGGGAGGCGGCTACCCGCTCAACATCTCTTGGCTCGGACTGTACTGGAAGTTGTGATGTCTGGTAGTTCTGACGCTCTCATTATTTTGTCATTTAATACCCCTGGAAGTAATGAAATCTGGGAATTAAATTATCTGGAAGTTATGATGTGATTATTATTTAATTTTATACTAAAGTCTCCTGGTAGAAATGATATCTGGAAGTAGTGAGTTTGTTAATATTTCATAATTTTTACCGTCCTGGTAGTTGTGAAATCTGGTAGTTATGAACCCCACCCGATTGAATTTTAACTAAAATCACATTTTAAAGCATTATAGCTAATAATTAACCCAACCGTTATCGATTTACCAAGTACTGACTTTAACGCAATGCATTTCTTATGGGGAAAAATCAAATTTTAACGGCTTATTTCTCATTAACCATTGGGTTTAGGAAAAAATGTCAAGGAGTAAAAAGTTCTTAAAATTAAGTGTTGAATTCAAATACGCCATAAAGTACAGGGTGTTCCATAAGAAAAATCTAAGTTGTCCGCCATATTGGAAAATGGCGGCCATTTGGAAGAAAATGGAATTCATATTTTTAAATGTCTTAAAAAAGTAGGAGAAGTCCCTCATTTAAAGTTTTCTCTAAATCCAATAGTTTCTGAAACACCAATGGTGGCACAGTTAAGTTGGACACCCTGTATAATAAGTATAATAATTTGAGTATTCGGACCAGAGGCCCTATCTATTAACATTTGACCAAGCTCAGTCCACTTTGTTTACATCTTCACATATGACATAATATGGTCATGTTTTGAAATAGTTCTACCAGGTAAACCACAGATTGCAGTGTTAGCAAGCGAAGCTGCAAGCAATGAATACACAAACGTTATAAAGTCAAACGTTAAACGTTTAAGTACAGATCTATTCAGCCAGGAAGTCTTGTAGGGGGGGGAAGTGCGAGAGAGATGGAGAATACCCCCACCACTGTTTTTCCTTCATCGGTTGTGTATAGTCAACTTAAAATCCCACATGGCCTATGACAACATTACAAATATTGTTACAAACAAAGAATCATATGTTTTGACAGAAGAGTTATTTCGAAATTTGACTGTACTGAGACTCGCGGTAGGGGAAATCTTCAATGCGCATGCGCATCCCACAGGACTTCTGGGCTGAACAGATCTGTAATAAACAAGTGTCTTAGTGGAGGTTGCGTACAAAAAAGTAACAGTTCCCCTTTCCTGTTCCCTAACTTAACAATACTAACTAATGTTGTTAATTTATGTTAGTTATCAATTTAACATTAATAACTAAGATGTCCCTATTCTCTAGCTTAAGATTAATATCAATTTTAAAGTAGAAGGGGTGGGTGGGGGAGAGAGGGCTTTATGTCGCCCCCCCTCTCCATTCCATAAGCGCTGTCTCGTTGCCTGAAGAGAAACTAAAAAACGTCACACTTTTTTTAAATAAGACCTGACCTTAACATATGTGTATTCATTGCTGCAACTGAGTAATCTAGTGATCGTAATTGCAATAATTTTATATACAAAAACACAATACGGCAAAATTCAATTTTCATCACGCTAAAATCCCCCTATCAACCATCAGTGAATGGACCACACTAGCGATATTTATTTCCGCGTCAAAAATAAACAACATTCCGAGTGGTGTAAACAAAGCGTTGTACAGTGGACGCTGCGCATGATCCGTGGTCACGTGACCTTGGCGCGTCAGGTGCTCCTGGCATGCGCCCAGCGACCACTCCTCGCGCCTCGCGCTCGCGCCTGCGCAACGCCGCATTCCACACCACTCCGCACTGCGCACATCCAGCGTGCGCAGTATGTTTCTTGAATTAAATTCATGATTTCCAGGGAATAAATTTCAAGCCTGATGATCTCTGTTGCGAAGTATTTTCGGTATCCGTGCACCTCCAACTTCCAAGTGACGTTATTTTTTTCGTTAGTGTGAATTTGAACTTGCAGTTGTATATAACAACTTAATCCGAGAGGGGGGGACGCATTCACATACATACTCCCTTTAACTCTCCCCTCCGTCAAAAAAGAAGTTGCTCGTAAACAATGCTTTTCTGTTTTTAGCGAATTTCCCCCTATAGGGAAGTAGCTATTACCGTAGGCGGCACGGTGAGACTTAAGCGCGGGACCACCGTAACTTTTCATTTTGAGGTCCCTAGACCCCAAACACACCGTTCGTTCATTTTCATATATATGTATATATATATATACCTGTCCGTAGGCGCGATAACTTTTGTAAAAAAGGTCCGATCTTGATGAAATTTGGAACAAACGTGTAAAGCGTCATTCATGACTTCGAGTTCGAAAACCAGCAAGATTGGTTTACTCTAAGAAGGTTTTTTTCACAAAATAAAATTTATTTTCAAGATTTAACACCTTTTTATTAATTTTATTTAAATTTAATTGTTAAAATTGAATTCAGCTTAAAAAACAAACAATTTAGCATTTTCAATCATTATTCTATGTCAATCCGTTGCTTAGAAATTGGATATTATTGGATGTGCTAAACACAGTACGTTGTCCAATATTATTTTTAATTTTCCCTCCAAAAGTATAGCTTCC
The DNA here is from genome assembly GCA_035578135.1 of Flexamia atlantica. Lineage (NCBI taxonomy): Eukaryota > Metazoa > Arthropoda > Insecta > Hemiptera > Cicadellidae > Flexamia > Flexamia atlantica. The sequence continues at coordinate 65,176,591 of JAQJVK010000002.1, forward strand.
CTGATTTAAGAGATTTTAAAAATACAATTCTGAACATATGATTACATTTTCAGGTGATGAATATTCCATTTGTGTTTATTTTGAATAGTTCATTGATCAAGATTTTGCAGAATGTGAATACTATATTAAAAATTCAGTTAATTTAAAAGTAAATTAAAAGAATAGGTGTAGATATAATATTATTATATAGTTTAAAACCAGCTACAAAAAATGATAACAAGATTTTGCTTAGAAATACTTTAAATAAATTTTTAAAAATATTGGCAATTCACATGAACTTGAACTGTATATATGTAACCTGAGCTTTGGATGTTGCATTTTGCCTTGATACTATACTTGACTTGCAGTGGCCCAGTCCAAGATTTAAATATAAGGAAAAAATGCCGGCTGGCTGTAAATGGCACAGATAACCCCATCCCTGCTGTTCTGTTAAACATCTTGGGATTTTCTTTACAAACATAACAATTAATATTCTTTTTTATTTAAAATAATATTTTGGTGAAAATGAACCTCAATTACACAATCAACTCTCACCAAATCAAACAGCTCTTCTTGAATTATTTTAAGATCGGTTTGGGTTTATAGAGTAGAAGTATTAGAAGGAAGGCAAGTTAGTACACAACAGTCAATTCTCCCAGAGTAAACAGATAAACAAGTCGAATGGTGAGCGATTTGACTGTTCTCAACAATTGGGAATCAGCTCGTCCTAACTCAGGAGCGGCCTGGCATAGAAGTAGAACATGGGACTTCGGCTCCCAAGATCCGTGTTAAAAACCCGCCAATCACCAATGGCAATTTGTATGTGATAATGCCGTAACCTCGAGGGTGCATAGCTATTTAAGCTGCAGTGCATGTCCATGAAAACTTCGAAGCCTGGCTCTCGTCTAGAAAAAAAATCTTGACAACTCAAATTGACTAGAGAGCTGAGTGGACAAACTGTTCACTGCTCACCTCATAGCCTGAAGGTTGCTGGTTCAAGCGTATGATGTAGTTGGGCTCGAGAAACTAGCGGATCTCGCGGTTTGACTGCAGAACTAAGACCACACAAAATATTTTGATTGAGTTGTATTAACTGGTTTGTTTTGTAATCGTCCTAAGCGCTAGTAACGAGCGCACTGAATAGCCCCGAGCCCTAGTAATCGGCCGAACTAGGTGAGGCTTATACATCCATTTCCCTCAGGTAATAATTTATATCAAATAGGAATCTAAATTACTTTAATGAAAACTATTTCATTTAAATTTGTTTAATGTAATCCTAAATTATCATCCGATTATACATTATCTCAGAAACTTAACCACCCTAAAATTACCTCTATCACACGAGATCAGTTTATAGGCTAAATCAAATTAAATTTGTATTAGGCCCTACCTTCACATGTCAAAGTTTACCCAATGGACCTCTTCAATTCGATATCCGAGCGTACAGGTTACAATGTTTCGGTGAATCATTAGGTTTAGGCAAGGCCTCACTAAAAGAACAGGCCTTGCTGAAGGACACACTACAAATGCAGGCCATGCTGCATGATTTATTACGTCAAACAAGTAGGCAGTCTGAAAGTCTGGCTCAGGACTCACAGCTGTGCTGATCATCAATTCCTTTGAAATCAAAACAAGAAAACGTAAACAAACAAGTAATTTTGACGTTTAGTGATGAAATGTAAACAGAAAAAACGTAAACAAACAAGGGATGTTTGACATTTAGCAATAAAATGTAAACATAAGATGTTAGTTCCCTGCCTACTTGTGTGACGTGGTGCAGCGCTGGGATCGCCATATTTGATTATATGATGCGCTGGGTGCAGCATGGCCTGTATTTTTAGTGGGGCCTTGGATCGCTGTAGCATGGCCTGTCTTATCAATGGGGCCTTGCCTTGCTTCAGAATTCTTTATGTCAAAACAGGAGGCCAGCTGAGAGTCTTGCTCAGAAATCACAGCTGTGCAGCTGATCAATTTCTCCCAAAACAAAACATGAAAATTTAAATAAACAAATAGTATTTGACAGTCAGTGATAAAATGTATACAAAGGAAGTACATTAATTAAACAATGAATATTAATTTAACATTTAGTAATATGAATAAACATAGGTTGTTAGTTCCCAGCGTACGGTACTGATGTGAGATGTCGCAGCGCTGGGACTGCTGTAGCATGGACTGTTTTTTAGTGCAGCCTTGGGCTAGATCACTATTCTGTATCTATAGGCCTAAAGGTTAACTCAAATATTTCAATTAAGTTATCGGTAGACTATCTAGATATAGAACTATGATCTTGAATTTAGCACGAATCACCTCTGTTTGACGAATTAATTCAAGAATGTCCTGAATGACTTGAGCTGTTTTAGTTTTAATCAAACTACATGCAACTCGGAGAAAAATTGTAGTCTCCATGATTTTAGCGAATTTCCCCTATAGGGAAGTACCTATTACCGTAGGCGGCACGGTGAGACTTAAGCCGGAGACCATGTTATTTTTTCATTTTGAGGTCCCTAGACCCCAAAAACACCGTTCGTTCATTTTCATACATATGTATATATATATATACCTGTCCGTAGGCGCGATAACTTTAGTAAAAAAGGCCCGATCGCGATGAAATTTGGAACAAACGTGTAAAGAGACATTCATGACTTTGAGTTCGAAAACGAGCACGATAGGTTTATTATGGAAAGGTTTTTTTTTTGGAACATTGATTTCTGAAAAGTACCCCTCTTCCCCCTCGCCTTACAAACAGCTAAATCAGCCATAGGTAGCCAGATGAAATGCAAAAACTGTACCTCAAAATTATTTTTAACATTGACTTTAATACTAAAAGGAGACTGCTCATTCATACAGATGTTTTAGAATCAGAAACTGAGCACTCATGAAATTAGTTTGGCACTCGTCACTAGAGATTTCGCCAGGAGTGTGATTTCACGCTAAAGATTTTTATCCCTGAAATGGACCATTTTTTGCTTTTATCAGGCTAAAATATGGTACAGGGTTACAAAAGGGATTATATTTTTAACTACTTCGCTGCGGTAGAATTATACCCTGATCTTTATTCCAGTGCGTCAAGAGTAACAGATTACATGTGGCAAAGCCAACATTTCCCGTGCGATATATCAGCTGAGGGTGAAGCTCTTGCACTCTAGTTACCATCACAGAAACTAAGACGACCTTTTTATCATTCTGCAGATCAGGATTCGTTTCTGAAGTGACCCAACGAAGAAATAAAAAAAAAACTAATAACCATATTTGATTGTACAGGTTATAAAAATTTACAAATTCAATAGTAAATTATACTAGGAATGCTAATAACATATTTATATGACAAAAGGATTTAAAAAAATGTGTATATTTCGTGTTATGGAATAATAACAATAAAAAACTAAATTTAATGTTCCATAAATTACTATAGAGCAGCACGAGTAACTGGTTACTCATGTAGAGTTAAGAATAAGATTGTATTCTTTGAAAAATTATGAACTCGGGGATATAAAACTCATAGCGATCGCATTACAACTGGCCAAAATACGCAAAACGCACCCGGGACTGATCGTTGATTACAGCCGCTGCACTCTGGGCAATGGCTGGCACAAGTAACCGGTTGTTTGTGACATAGGGAAGGAGTTAAAACATCGAAACTAGGAGTGAAAAAGAGAGAGGCCTAACAAAATTCTACAGCTACCAGAATGTGCTAATTTTTGTAACATGTGATCAAATGTTTTGGATTGAAAATTTAACATTACCTGGTCTATCTATTTTTTTATCAATATATTTATTCAATATTTAATTTACAATATGATATAAAAGTGTAGTTCTTGTAGCAGCGGTTAGATGAAAAACATTTTGTTTTCGAAGACAATTTCGTCTCAATCTGTTAAAAAGTTTTAAGTTTTTAAGTTAGAAATAAATACCGTAATCAAATTGAGCAAGGATGCATTTAAATATAAGTACTTGTGAGATTTACATTATTGGTAAACATTTCCTCATTGTGTAGTTATATTTAAATTGTTATATATAAGCAATGAAGCCTAATTTATTAAAATTTAAAAATCTGATTTTTATCTATCACTTGATTTTAAGAAAAATTCACCAACTAAGTTTGGCCTACCTGTGGTGAATAACATCCATGTAATGTCTGAAAAGTAAAATTTAACTTGATAGGCCTAATTCAATACAATCAAGTGATACTACGTTTATTGAACAAGTTCAGCCTGACGTGGTGGTAAACGTCATAATTTTTGAACTGAATAAAAGTACGTTGCAATATAGGCCTACAGTAAGGCGAAACAAACTTAAGTCATAATTTTAATAAAATCTTTAAAATTTCTGTTGATTTTACCTTTTTTAATACTACCTAAAGTAGCTAATTTTAGAGAAACTCATAAATTTTGATAGTATATTACCGGTGGCACACGTTGTCCGTGGGCATACTGAAATCACCATGGGCCTACGTGCGGTGGTACACGCATGATTCGATGATTGCACGGCACATGGTGAAGTGGCAAACGATTCACTGTTAGTTATTGCAACCTCCGTACGAGTAAACCACTTACTGGGTCTTCTGACGAGCCCTTCCACCATTTTTGTCGTTATTACATCACCTTAATCTTCATCTTAATCACATTTATTTATTTTTTTTAAGTTTTTACAAGCGCCATCAGTGGCCAAGGTGTGTCTATACAACCCTAAAATACGAACACACCTAATAGCCTAATATAACCCAGCAAAGCTCCGAAAGCGCTGTGAAAATGCATTGAAGAATCAAATGGGAACAGTGCGTCACCATTGGTACTTGTCGGAGTTTTGAAAAGTTTGTAGTGTGCCACCGGTGGCGCACATCAGAGTCACGGCTTGACTTCTGTCAGACTGAACATGTTAAGTTACTATTTTATTAGCCTAAACTTAATATAAGATATCCTCAAAAAACCCAAATATAAACCATTACTAATAACATATTTGAGTAGGTTTTTATTAAAAAAATATAACAATTTACAAACCTTATTACTTTAGTTTGCTAATGTAACATAAAAACATTTAAGAGATCTAGAAATCACCCACTTCAATCATAACCTCTATATGATTACATCTCATCTATTCATTTGATTAGGCTACATTTTTCTGGGTATACATATTTTAAATAACATTTACGTTAATCATTTAATTCAATTTTATTAGACTGTTTAAACAGTTTATCAGCATTGACTAACAAAAACTTAACCTACACATACAAACACAAACACAAATAGAAACTATAGAACAGCTGCTCAGCTGACATCAGACTTGATAAAGAAAAGACAGACATTAAGGGAAATGAAATGTAAATAATTTGTTCATAGCCAAGGAAGTTATACAGTTTGGTGTTCATTTCACCAATGAATGCTGGTATAGCGTCAATTTGTATATTATACTGCAAAGTGTAATAGTTAATAGCTTAAGGATAGCTTAAAAATAGTACAATTAAATATCAAATTGTATTTGAAATTTTGGAATATGGTGAATGAAAAATGACTTATAACAAATCAAAATCATTCTTTTAATAAGATTTACTGTAAAATTGTAAAATTGATGTTAAAATGTTAATAAAGTTTTGACATTATTGCTTAGTTATATCATTAAATTTTTATGAAGAAGAGGTTTGCTTGCTGTGCCTTTTTTGTAAATATTAATCATTTATTGGATGGGAGTTTTATTCTAGTATGTTACCAAGACAAACTACTTGCATCAACTCTAAGAAATTTTTGTACATATATGACCGATAACCTTTTTACTGGTCCAACCAAGGCCACACTACAGTGAAAATACTACAGGCCAAATACAAATAAATACTGCACATATAAGACCAATAACCTTTGTTATGGTGCAACCTGCGTTCAAATTGTTCCATTAGTATGGTCATCAAGCTCTCTGTCATAAGCTTAGAATTTTGTCCCAATGTTAAAAGTCCTTAAGAAAAGTTTTATTTTTATTTTTATTTAATTAACATAACATTTTCAAAATACAAATAAAACCTGCACATGTAGGACAAACAATCTTTATTTTGGTACAACCTGCATGTGAATCAGTCCAGTAGTATGGCCAGGCTCGCTGTCATAAACTTTAATAGTCTTCCCCCATGTTAAATCTCCATTAGAAAAAATTTATTTCTATTTATGACCCAATTAACATAAATACTTCCAAAATACAAATGAAACCTGCACGTAAAGGACCGATAACCTTTGTTTTAGTACAACCTATTTTTAAATCGGTCCATTAATATGGTCAGCAAGCTCGCTGTCATAAGCTTAAAATTTTGTTCCCTTAAAATCTCCTTAAGAAATTTTTTTTAATATTTAATTAACATAAAATTTTCAAAATACTTATAAAACGTGCACAACAATAACGCCAAGGACCAATAAATAACCTTTATTATACTGGACCATTTTAAGTTATAAAGGATCAATAATCTTTATTTTCGTAAAACCTGCATGTGAATCAGTCCATTAGGATGGCCAGGCTCGCTGTCATAAACTTTAATAGTCTTCCCCCATGTTAAATCTCCATAAGAAAAATTTATTTTCCATTTTTTACCCAATTGACATATACTTTCAAAATACAAATAAAACCCGCACATATAGTTTGTTTTGGTATACAACCTGCGTTTCAATCGGTCCAGTAGTATGGTCAGGCTCGCTGTCACAGACTTAACATTTCTTCCCCAATGTTAAATCTCCATCAGAAAAGTTTATTTTTTTGACCCAATTAGTATATATACTTCCAAATACAAATAAAGACTGCACATATAAGACCAACAACCTTTGTTTTGGTACAACCCACATGTAAACCGGTCCAGTAACGGTCAGGGTCAGTGTCATTAGTTTTACAAAAGTTTTTTAATATGTAAGATTTGTAATATTAAACAAAAATATGTAAAATAAAAAAAAATAATAATACCACACATAAATTACTAAAATACTAAAATACCAATACTAATTGGGTCATTAAAATAAATTCCAATAAATAGGGCCTATGTGTCCATATAAAGAATTAAAAAAAAATATTACATCTTTGGACGAATGGAAATTCGCTGAGTACGCAGGTCTGCTGCGACGGTTGTATTTATCGTTGCAAAGCCAATAATTGAACGGTAATAATACAGAAGACTCCCTCTTATTCGGACAACCGGACATCGGTTTAACCGGACTACTCTCGGCGGTAGGCACATCTTTTTAACCGGGCAATTGGAAGACCTCGGTGATCGGCGGACGTGATCGGCAGAACATGGACGGTAGTATCGACGATTCTTGTGAGAAAATATTTGAAACCAGAAACGACGTGTCTCAATATTATGCTGTCTTCAATTTAAGAAGAACGAGGTAGTTTTTGAGTGACTGATGAACGATGTCTTCAATTTAAGTAGAGAGATTAAGGTTTTTGAGTGACTGAGGAACGGTATGGACGATTCCCTTGGGAAAAATAAAATATACGCATTAGGCCTATCATAAAATATCTAATGTGTAATGTTTGTTTTCATTCATTGATTTTGGGAAACATCGGTTTAACCGGAAAAACTCTTTATCCGGACAGGCCTCGGTCCCGAGGAGTACGCGGGGTAAGAAAGAGTTTACTGTAAGTGAGATAAAAACAGAAAATAAAGATCATGTAAACTAATTCATTTCAGCATTGAAAGAGAAAAGAGAATATTCAAAAGGATAAGTTTTTTGTCAGTCATAAACAAAAAAAGTCCAAAATTAGTTACAGATCCCACAAACCCACAAGTAGGTTGTAAATGTTCATAAATGTAACTTTTACAAAGGAGTTCGTGCCCGAGCTTTGAGCTTCGGGGATTAAACAAGTGTGGGGTTTGTTTCCCAGGAACCCTGGACTGCCCCAGACGGCGCGGCGCCTCCCCAGAGAGAGCCCCGTCGTGGGTAGGATAGGGGAAAAGGGGATGCAATGGGGTTTTCATCTCTAGGGAGTTTTTTATCTTGCTGGGCGATGAATTGATGTCAACAAACAAGCCATATTAATTTGTAAATTTCGCATTAATTTTCCAATGATTTGATAGATGTTGGTATAGAGTGACGGGTGTTAATATTTCGAGACAGTATACGATCGTTTCACCTTTAGGCCAAAGCCACAAAGGCCCAAAGGCCCATTGGTGTTTGTACCTTTAGGTTTAGCAAACCAAACCTCATTGTGCCCCTTAACATAGCACACTGAGGAGCCCCAGGAAATCTCTATTTATGTTTGATGGAAAAATAATGATTCGGATCCGATGTTGTATCAATTACCATTACCAAAAATAGCTCATTTAAACATAAGACGTCAGACGATTTTTTATAATCGTTTGTATTATTGTAATCGAAGATCAAGAAACATCCTATGGACATTTTCAAGCATTGATACATCAGAAATGTAGGGCAAACTTTAATTTGGTTATGCATCCTGTCTTTTTATAAAAATTATAAGTTACAGTAATCATAAATTATTAAAACAAACAATGACGAATAAAAACACTCCTCCAATTCAATGTTAACAAACTAACCTCCAGCCAGGCCATGTTCCATTTAACCACAAGTCGAACGCAGGCGCAGAGAATTCGCAATATTCTAATACACAACCCGATTGGGCAATAAAACGAGGGCCTCTATCGAGGGCAGACCTGTCCTCAGTTATCCACCGGTGCAGCAGTCATACATTCATACATACCGAGCAGATATCCTCCCGACATGCGACCGGTAACGAGATGCGAGTCTATAAACCATAAAAATAAACCGAGAAACCGACCGTTTCTTACACCCGGATACCGGCGAACCAGTCCCACATTCAATTTTCCTCGGGATTTTTCACCTATAAAGTGTAAAAAAGGTGAAATTGCGATCAATATTTTAAGCGGTCGGAGATACGCGCTGGCGGTTCGCCAGGCCGATTAGCATGCGAGAGTCGAGCGCGGCCACCATCTTGTTGTGTCCCCCTCCCCGGCCCGACTGTAGGTGGAGGAACAATGTGTTATCAATCTGTCCATTCACGGCTGACAAGCCAGTGTAAATCAAACTCGGAGGCTCCGACTGTAAACATAACGGGCTCGGACGGTGAGGATTATGCACTATGGAGATGAGAATTGATGTAGCACACTCTCCGGGGGTTTTTGACGAGTGTTTCTTCCTACTGCAGTACCTACCATAGAGATAGGAAGTAATGAAGTCCATCTCTTTTCTCTGTGCTACAAGGAGTCCACAGCTAAATATGATATATTTGAGACCAATATGATGTATTGGAACCAAAGATTCAATATTTTATTCATTTCTTCATGAATAACTGAGTGGAAAGAAAACAAAATTATACCCAAAATTAACAATTACCAAAAATATAACCAAAAGGTAAGCATTAGTCGTTATGAACCAGCTTCCGTTCACCTTGGTTCCTCCTTGTCTTACTGGGAACTTTGATTCCCTGCTGAGCTCAACAAAAACCCAGTCAGGTGGAGGTCCTTGACTGGGGATGCTTGGGAGGTCTCGGGTTAGAGGATGAGTCGTCTCCGAAAGATTCTGGAGGATGGATTGGAAATCTATCTCCCTTCCTTCAGGGGCGAGGCTGACTGACCTCAACATACCTTTCCCATCCTGACAATCCCTTCCTTCCCTAACCTGCACCATGTCCCTAGGGAGACGTGCCCGGCTGGCAATGCTAGGGCTTTTCATATGAACTTATTTCTGTATGAAAAACTGAAAAGAAAAAAAAGAAAAATTGAAACAACAGAAATATAAACGGCGGACAGCTTATTAAATTAAATAAGATCATAATTACTATCTGGATTAATCCACTGCCTATGGGTAAAATTTTACTAGTGGGAAAATGAGTAACCATACTTAAGTATTGCGGTAACTATAAAGATGGGGCATTTAACAAACTTCAGTCACTAAAAAACAGTCAATACCCAAGGTCTGTAGACAATAAGAAAATAATAAATACCTACTTTACTGTAAGGTTGTCTAAATCCCATAAGGCCTGTGGAACCAAGCAGTTATATATAGGATTCCGGTCTATGTAAAATACGTCACGATTTTGTTTTCGTTTTTATTTTGATAACCTGACACACTATTATTCTTCTCTCATCTTTTTCTCTACAGACCTTGGTCTATACCCGAATCAAATCACAAGACAAACTAAGCCCTCAGTCCCAAAATTTAGAGGACATTATAATGAAACAGTTGTAAACATCCGAGAAATATTTTTGACAAACACTCGTGAATATTTTAAAAAACATAACTGGCATTTACGCAACGTCGGGACGATTGGCGCCTCCCCGCTGGGACGCTTGTTATTTGTTATTCCCTCAAGACGTTTTTAGTTACATAAACATCTCCGAGTTCGACGTAAATTGCAAAGAAAGAGTCAAGGTAAAATCCTTGAAGCAACTCAAAGAAATATACGGTTGATGCAGTTTCATATTTATTTCGTCGATTAACAACCAAATATACCGAAAATTTTATTTATTTGCTATCGAAGAAAGTAAACCTTACAATAAATACACTCAAGATAATGTCTATAGCCTGTAATTTGTAAACACTTCATTCGATTTTTTTATCCTTTGCTTCTACCTGGAATAGCTTTGCCAGACTTTATTAGGTTTTAAAACTGAATGTAAATTAAAAATATCTAGGACTTGCAGGTAAGACAACATAGATAGCATAAATATGGTTACTGGTTACATCGTTTCCTACAAAAAGAAGTATTTTATCATGTCAGCTGATATAATAGCTCAATTTTGTTGTTACTGTATAGTAGGCGCGTTTTGAAGATTCGCCCCCCCAGAACAGGTAGAAGGACAGTCCTAATTCCCTGTTGACAAACAATGCCTTAGTGCCTTTGTTACGGGCGGCCGGCCGGGACTCTCTGCATCCGCCTGAAATTCCGGTTACTGGCATAACAATATATATCGCAATATTTGAGGTGCAAGTTACGCGGCATTTTCTTGGAATGCAGGCGGGTGACCACCCGCACAACGGTGGCCACCCCTAACAAAGGCTTTGTTTGATAACAGGGGATTAGGACAGTCCGTCTACCTGTTTTGGGGGGGGGCGAATCTTCAAACCGTGCCTACTATACTTTGGGGGTGTATGCGCCATCGGCAATACAGCGCGTTGAAATCCCCAAGAGCTGCAAAAGGAAAGAGCTGCTCATCAGCATTATGAAGTTCTTAATTTTGCGCAGAAACAACCCTATTTTCCCCTACCTGCAAAGTAATCTTAATTACTTTTCAACTATGATAAATAGGTTTGCAAACATTCAATCAACAGTTTTATAATGTACAAATTTCCTACATATGTTTCAAAGCATTGAAGCTTCATCATCAGGGATTTAAAAATGTCTAACCCTGATGATGAAGCTTTAATGCTTTGAAACATATGTAGGAAATTTCTACATAATAAAACTGTTGACTGAAGGTATGTAAACCTATATATTATAGTCATATCAAAGTTTTGGAGGCAAAGAACTATGAATAAGTTAATTTTCAATATGAATTTGAATGCTCAAAACGTAATATACTCAAAGAATAAAAATAAAAGTTAAAAAAGTCACACAATAATGTAACAGACTACTACGAAAACAGTTTTCTTACCCCGGGGAATTTTTCGAGGTTTAAAAATATTAGCTTAAGATTTAATACATAATGGCGATTATAATACAACCTGAGGTGCATTCAATTGCGACAATAATGACCTTTTACGCATGAAACAAGGAGACAGATAACAAAGCAATCAAGTTTTCAATAAATGTAAAAAATTGAACTTCTTTTCTTATGTGAAATCTATTTGGCAGAAGAAGTAGAAAGCTATTTCGTAATACAAGTACAAAAGATAACACGAGGTTAACTGAGGTCTAGGGAATTATTGCTTATGGATGAAACGCTAAACCCGATATCAAAATGTTATAGGCTGGGCTATGGCGTTATACCCTCATGCGACAATATATTTTACCTTAAATAAATTGACAGCACTGGATGGTAGTGCATTGGTTAGCTTCTATATAAGGGATTAGGACACTCGATTGTAAGAATATTCCCAAGGAATTGTCGTTTGCTATAATACAGGAGATTTCTTAAGGAAGGTGGGTTGTTAAAGAATTAATTATGCTATTAAACAAAGGCCAAGGATTAATCTCCGGTTTAGGTCGTTTATTGTGGACACTATCCAACACTCTTAATTATACGACGCTTGCAAGAAATCATCTCAAAAACGGCTCCGAGGATTTCCTTCCAAGTCTGGCAATTACTAATTTATGCCACAAAATCTGTTATATTAGATTCCTTGGCCACATAAAACCTAAAAACGTAAAAATAACAATTTTAAAATCGAAGAAATTATAATTAGGCCATACTCGTTAACATATTAACGATATAAATCAGGAAAATCTAAATAAAGTATAATTATTATAGGCCGAAACAGCTACTTACATCTTCAGCCGTCTGTAGAAAGAACAAACGTATTGATGAAGATTACGTGGAGGGAAATATAGAAACGAGTAAGACTCGACCCACCCGGTACCTTATACTACACAAAATTAATATATATTTGCATGATCAGCCGCGAAGATGTTAAGGTGAGAAGTTATTTATCTTTGTCTGTTGTTTAGCTTAGCTTCCAGTCGGAGTCCGAGGTGTCCTTGGCAGGCCGGCCAGGACGCTTGCCAGGAGTCGCTGCCAGGACGCGTCGCGCCGCGCGGGAGGAATGTCGACTCCCGCACGCGCCGCCGCCGCCGCAACCGTCAGGTGACGGAGGACAACATTACTTACCTAGTAAAGACACCGTGTATGTAAATAAATCGTGATGGAAGTTAATAAGTGAAATATAGGGCTATAGATTCCATTCTGTACATCTGTATCGTGACAAAGCGATCAAATAATTAATTGTTTAAAATTCCAAAGCTTGAAAAAACTTAAATCTGAAAACTGAAAACAAAATTAGGCTTTCTATTTTATGTGTTGAAAGACGATATTTTAAAACAATGCAGCACGAGTTAATTAGGGATGTTAGATATACCACACAACCCCTACACAGCCTCCCACCTATGATCCCTAGTCTTGTCACTTATAAGTTTTATGATTACCACACGTATTTTCCAATACCAATGCAATTTTGTGTATTCAAATTAACACTTAAATTCCACCTGTCAATCATCATAGTGCCTTTTGTGCTAGGTTTTAAAGGTAGCAATAATTTTCAATTCATAACCTAGAGTGAAACGTAAATACATTTCAGAGAACAATTTGCATAACGATGAAAGTGTGTCTTCATCTTTCCTTTCTAAACTATTCAAAAGCGTTAATAAGCTTTACTTGAACTTTTTGAAGGATGTATACCTACATCGACATGGTCATTTCCATGCGTGCATATTTACGGAGTTTTCTTAAGCTACATGTCACCGAGTAAGAGGATTTGCATTATTTTCTTCCCTGGTGGCAAAAATTAAAACGTGCATCTTATTGCTGAGGAGAAATCCTATTTACAATTGTAATACAGTACGGCTTTTGCATAGGCTGTTCGTGGTCTTCTGCGACTTCCAGAAAGGATGTACATATGTTGCTCCCATGCTGAAGTTGCGGTAGAACATTTAAAATAAATAAACAATCAAAAATAAAAAATGAAGAATTTTTCAACTGAGGAAATGCATTGTGTCCATTTTAACTGTGCCATCCCATGCAATCCTTATATGGAGTACAAATCTATTCAAAATTATTCATTTCCACGAGTGAATCTCGACTAAAAACAACTTATATGATTGAATCTAAACTAAAATCACATTTTAAGCACTTTTGTTCTTTGCTATTTTTTATTTAACGCAACCATTATTGATATACCGAGTACGGACAATTACGCAATACATTTATTATGGGGGAAATCAAACTTTAACAGCTTATATCTACTTAACTATTGGGTTTAGGAAAAAATGTCAAAGAGAAAACAGTTCTTAAAATTAAGCGTATGATCCAAATATGCCATTTAAACATGGTGTTCCATAAGAAAAAATCAAACTTTTCCGCCATATTGGAAAATGGCGGCCATTCAGAAGAAAATGGCGGCCATATTGGAAAATGGCGGAATTCATATTTTTAAATGTCTTAAAAAAGTAGGTGAAGTCCCCCATTTAAAGTTTTCTCTATATCCAATAGTTTCTGAGATACCTAATAGTTCCATTAATCTATTCGCATTAAATATTTCACTTAAGTGGGACACCCTGAGTTAAGTTGGACAACCTGTATTAAACTGTCGAGAACTTCCGAACACCTGCGGAAGAACTGGAATATTGCCATATGAGGCATATTTTGGGAGAATAAAGATTAATGCTTACGTTGCGGTAAGCAGGTTTTGTGATATTAAATTAACCACATCCATCTTGGACCTCGATACTATCTGTGAAAATGAATTGAGCTATTTTCGCTGCTCTCATCGATGGTCGGGATCCAAGAGTGAGTCAAAGCGCAGTTCCAACGTTAACGGACCCAATACAAAGCACGCTTGTATTTTCTACTCGATAGGATCGCAGCTTGTATCGCTAAGACTTATGCAAGCGGGGAGCGGCGCGGACGGCGACTGCCGGTGGCCCGGTCGGCTCACAATTACGACAAGGGTTTATTGTCCAGGTCCAGACTGGGTCGTATTTGCGGACGACCAAACAAAAGAGGCAGTCCGTTGAGCCACAACAGCCGCGGGTGTGAGGGTACATGTCGCGACAAATGACGGGGCTCAAAAAGAAAAGAATAATTTTCACGGACAGTCGGGCCATGTCAACTGACTCGACCTACAACCAGTGGAAACAAGATTATTGTCTGCGGTAAAACTTGTCGGTTAAACTTCGCATTGTCGACGTTATTCTTGAGAAAAACAGGATACTGAAAACGCGGACATTCATTTTGACAAAATCCCGAAATATTGTTCACTACTAATAGTTTGAGGGTGAGTGCAACTGTTTTCAGATGGAATTGAGGATTGAGAAATATTTGCGTCCGGACTGAGTCAACTATCGGTCTGATAGAACCAAGTTAACTCTCAGAAAACTTAACTTGACTGAACCCCCACTCCAAAATCCCTTGTCAGGACGTAAATGTGTTAAAAAATAGTATATTACGTTACTAGGCCGGGAAGTACTGTTTTGCCGGACGAGCATGATAGTTCTCGCGCGAGCAAAAGCGAGTGCGGGATTTTCATGCGAGTACGGCAAAACGTCCCCGCCGTGTAACGTTCGATATTTTTCATCGTACTACTCAGAAAAAACATACTTTCAATCATAACGTAGTCCTTGCATAAACCAATACGTTTCTCATACCTTCAAACATAACCTATAACAAACAGAACAAACATTTGCTACGGATGCAGTGCTGCCACTACATTCCTCTAAAAAGAAACCAATAAACAAGCATTAAACGTCGGATTGCTGCAAACCAGCTGATTGTTGTACTTCCGTTCTTTCCGGCCTAGGTTGGATAAGAGTTTATCCGGCTTAGGCCGGCAATGGGTAACTTTCGAGCCCACAAAAAGGAACTGAAAACAGATGTTTCTGTGTTAGTATGTTGAAAAGTACATTAACTTGTAAGTACTTTTTTAAAATAAATCACTCAAAGAGAAATTGTAATAAAATAAAATCTATTTTTCAAGCAACCAGCACCTGTTATATAAACAAAGCAAACAACTGTCACAACCTATTTTTATACTGAAAGACTATTTAAAAATCAATCAAGTTGCTTACTGAAAAATGTGTTTAAATCCCACACGCACATGCCGGATAAGCCTCGGTATGTGTCTAGCCGGACCGGTCTAGCGGTCGGGTGCATTCCACAGGGAGTGGGCGAGGGGACTCGTTATCAGCGAGTGATAGCGGCTAATGCGTCTGCCGTGACCTCCCTCCCGACCTTCGCCCGGGAACCTGGAAGTGCATCTGCTTCGACCGAGCAGTGCACAATGGGGTGTAACGTCCGTGACCATGTTGCTGCCAGGAAGTGTGGATGCAGTTCGTGCTGCTGGGCCCTAGCCTCACTCCTTGTGAAGTGGTTAGCGTCAAATAGCGGGGCCCAGGCCGTCCGTTAATAAACATTAATTAGTCTTTTGGGCGGACCGGGTCATGCCATTTGACTTGCCCTATAAACGTCTGATGGTGGAACATTCACCACCACCTTCATGCGTGTGCCTCTTCACCTTTATCTGACAGTAGAGAGGATACATCTCCCAAAACCGTCCTTTAGCGGTAATAATTAATTTTACTTTAAGAAATGATAGCTCCGCGACACTACAGATCCATTCCTTGGGGACGGAAAAGTTTTAGTCGTATAAAGTAAAATATGTTTCAATCGCAGAATTGACACTTAAAAAACTTGTAGTCAGCGCGCACACAGAATTTCAGCGAAGCACAACAGAATTTTAAAATCATAAACTAACTTACGTTGAAAGAAAATCAACCACCTACATTTTTTATAGGTGCAAGATTTATTCACTATCGACTTTTTAAAGATAAATTACCACGCATCAATCAAATTTATACTCGAGATACAGTAAATTTTCGTATGTATAATATAAGCTCAAAACAAAATCGATGATACTTTATCATGTTTAGGATGCATAGCAATTTAGACGACCTCGAATAATTAATTAGCAATAATCGCGGCAGATGCTCCGCCTAACCACACGCGACCCGACGTAACTACACCTGGGTTGCGGCGACTGTCAATGCCGACGTGTATAGGTCTAACAACACAGCGACGAATTATGAAATTCTGCGATGAATAATTACTGCAATCGAAAATAGCCTTATCGAAAGCATTAGATTCGATCACAAGCTCCAGCATTCCATCCACTGACTCCGCACCCAGCCAAACCAACGTTTGGGTGTGGACGTGCTCTCTCCTGTCTGGTGATTCTTGATACTTGTGATTCCTGTGTTATTTTGTGTATTGTTTTTCTTTTCAGCTTATTGTTTTCGTGACTGCTATTACAGTTCTCTGTTTTAGCTGTGTTTTTTTCCAGGTTTTCCTGGCTATGTGTTACTAATCTTGTTATGTTCTAGGTTTTCTTCCACCTGAAGACGGGATCAGATTCCAGATCCCGAAACGTCGTGAAACTTGTTTTTTACTAATCAGTGATGGCAAATGTCCGCAAAAATCCTAATCAAAATATAAAATCACAATCACCAACAATGAATTTCAAACAAACAATACCTTTGGGAATATTTGTTTGGATACCACAAATACATATTTTTTCAATATCTGTTTCTCTATTTTCGGCCCTTTGAACTTTGACCTTCGATATTCAAAATTGCTCAAGGATGCCAGTGTGGCATCCGCCATATTCTTGTTCAGTACATCAAATATTCCTAGAATCAGTCTTAAAATTTGAGTCGGACCCTACTTCAAGGTTCATGCCTATTTACCTATTTGGCGACTGGACTAAAATATGTTATCATTACTGTATGAAAGGTCACGAGTCGCTTCTCTTACTTGAGTTCGACGAGTGGCCTCGTAACAATTAACTATAATCACGGTATCTAGAAACAACAACTAATATCCACGGCGTAAAGAAAAAAGAAAGGTCTGTGCACACGCACAGTCAGCTGGTATGAAGCAGTTGGGCTCGAGAGAAACTAGCGGTTTGACTGCAGAACTAAGACAGTACACAAACTATTTTCATTAAGTTGTATTTGCTGGTTTGCATTCTAGTATTCATGCTTAACTTTAACCTGTCTTAAAACAGTTGTTTACAAGCAATTATTTTACCCACGAAATGTTCATTAATTACAAGCGTACACTGCTGAACTGCATTTTATTTCTGAAAGATCCAAAAAATGTCTGAGTGATCTCCTCTAAGGTTGGACTGTTAATTTAATTTCAAGATTACATAAATAAATTGATGTAGGCCAAAACCATATTGTTGTGCTGGAGAGCACAATCTATACGGTAGGAACCTATAGCGTATTTTAAGAGGGGGCTCCAGTCCCGCGCGACTACCTGCTTCTCCCGTGAGACCAATGTTAACTTTCAAGTTCTGTCCAGCCTCGACCGTTCATCCAAAATCTTTGATCTATGGCTTATTTGGAAGAGAAAAAAATTATCTAGCGACATCAGTGAGCAAAATTTTTATATAACCATTAGATCGGTTGGAAAAAAATCACAAAAATTGCGATTTTCAGGATTTTGTTAAATTTTTTAGAAGAGCGATATCAAAATTCTGCTCACTCGTGTCGCTAGATAATTTTTTCTCTTTCAAATAAGCCATAGATCGAGGATTTTGGATGAGCGGTAGAGGCTTGACGGAACTTTAAAGTTGACATTAGCCTTATGGGAGAAGCAGGTAGAAACGCGAAATATATCGTGTCTGGAGCCCCCTGTTAATCTATCGAATTGGAGAAGCGGAACAATTTAGTTGCTGAAACATGTTTGTAAACAATTTGGTATCAGTACAGTACAGTAGTATAGCGTAGGTTGTTTACGGATGGGCAGCGCCTGATCTTGCAATGATAGACTTACTGTAGCGCTCGCCTGCCTCTGAATTGCTTTCGACTAAATGAAGGGGCAAATCAGATATTACCATGCCTTCAGTCTGTAATTCTATTAATTCTATAAACAAGTTCCATCTTGCCAGGATTGTTTTCACCACAACTGATTAGTATTTTCCCAGGCAATTTCGTGGACAATAAATGCAATTGAAATCAACTTAAGATTAATAATACGTTTTATATTAGTGCAAATTCATTTTGTTGCAATGTATTTTGTGAGGAGAAATATTTAAAAAATAAACGGTATCAGGAAACTGACACATACTTTCTCCCTTCAAGTCATTTAAAAACAGAAAAAATATTTAGTGAAATAAAACAAATTAACAATTAATTATCACACAAATATATACCAAATGTTATCAAAATCGGTTAGTAAATAACGGAGATATCGATTTTTTAATATTTGCCATAAGAATAACGTTGGGCAACGTACTGCGTTTACCGCCGAACTAAAATATCAATTATCTCCGCAACCAGTTGACGTAAACTCATGATTCAAAATACTAGATTATTTAGTTTTTCAAGTCAAATTTAATGGTTGCAAGTATATTTTCTTTAGAGGTCACAGATTTAATGAAATTTCAAAAATATGAATTTTTTAACACTTAAACCCCCATAACTTCTGAACCTGAATTTTTACAGTCATGCGGTTGGTGTCATTTTGTTTGTCATCTTAAGCACTAAAAACCATGACATTTTTATCAAAATCGTTAGAGCCGTTTTTGAGAAATTTGGATTTTTGTTTTATGGGTTTTTATGGGGTAAATACCCTAAAAAATCAAAAATTCAAAAAAATGAAAAATACGCCTGGAGATACTACGGCTTTATACCTACATGCCAAATTTCATTAAAATCGGTTCACTGGTATCGTCTCTAGCTTTGTTTACATCCACACACACACATACATCCACACACACACAGACAGACACCTCGCCAAAAACCACTTTTTTGGATTCAGGGAGCACTAAAACGAATATATCCACTAACAACTCAAATTGGAAAATTTTGACGAAAACAATACTTTCTCCATATACATTGTATAGGGGGGAGAAAGTAAAAATAGGTTATCATTCAAAATAAAATTTAAATCTTAAAGTTTTTCACGCATGTTTCTGTGACACACAAGCATAAAAATATCATTATATCCTGTGTGATAAAATGCTCCTTCTCTTCGTTATTATAGTATATATGGAATCATCATGGAGCATAGCAGTAATCATAAGCGCAAACACAACCATTTTATTTTCCCAAGTCTAATTACAAATATAAATTCCGCTGAGGGGAATAGATAATCGGTTTCCAAGCGATTTAAAAATACTCGTATAAAAAACAACACCTCAGAAATGATTCGCCAATTGTTTGAATAATCCTTCCAACTCTGTACTTAAGAGGGGGCTCCAGTCCCGCGCGACTACCTGCTTCTCCCATAAGACCAATGTTAACTTTCAAGTTCTGTCCAGCCTCAAGCGTTCATCCAAAATCGTTGATCTATGGTTTATTTGGAAGAGAAAAAAATATCTGGCGACATGAGT
Source organism: Flexamia atlantica (assembly GCA_035578135.1). Classification (NCBI taxonomy): domain Eukaryota; kingdom Metazoa; phylum Arthropoda; class Insecta; order Hemiptera; family Cicadellidae; genus Flexamia; species Flexamia atlantica. The sequence continues at coordinate 65,196,624 of JAQJVK010000002.1, forward strand.
GAGCAAAATTTTTATATAACCGTTAGATCAGTTGTAAAAAATCACAAAAATTGCGATTTTTCAGAATTTTGTTTAATTTTTTAGAAGAGCGATATCAAAATTCTGCTCACTCGAGTCGCTAGATAGTTTTTTCTCTTTCAAGTGAGCCGTAGATCGAGGATTTTTGATGAGCGGTTGAGGCTTGACGGAACTTGAAAGTTAACATTAGCCTTAAGGGAGAAGCAGGTAGGAACGCGAAATATATCGCGACTGAAGCCCCCTCTTAAGATGGAAATTTGACTACAAGATGGAGACATGAAGGAAACACAAAACCATTTATTTGCGAGTAGCCATTGTTTACCACGGCGACCCACACACCCATCGCTCATGTGTCGAAACAAGTCTGCACGTTCCATTCAAATGAGCCGCCGCTAACAGGTCGGTTTAAATTTGGCGAGTGTAGCGCCCACGGACGTGTAAATTCCACAGAGTAATGGACTTGCCGGATGGAGAGGAAGCACGCTAATTCTGGGACGTGTAAATTCCACAGAGTAATGAGCTTGCTGGATGGAGAGGAAGCACGCTTATTCTGCGGACTTTGACAATCGTTTCCATTTTTCCGTGTTTAAAAAGTAAAAAAAAATCGTTTTCGGAACTTTTTTCTTGTATACCTTAAGTATCTGTCTTTTAGATAGGCTTGGAAAAAGGCTGTCATTTTTTAAGTATATTCTTCAAAGAATATACAACAAATACCTTATTAGTCACTACAATTAAACCAATTAAGAATGAAAGTTGGTACAGTAGTTCAAAACGTTTGAAATTAAATAATAAATATATGGCAATTACATACAGACAGATAGTTGGAAAACACAACTTGTAAGCGAGAGAGGTATGCCGTTCGTTTTCATTTTCGGATTTATTACCTAGATTAAGAGGTTAAGCTCTTAGAGCTCTTACGTAATGGAATAATCATCAAAGAAGTAACATTTATTACTTCCAGTAACTTGGATCGTGAAACGAAGTCGTTAAGAGTTCATATTGAGCTTAGAGCGGAAGCATATCAGGTATGATGATCACAAAAATAACCTACAAAGCAAGGGTTACATTTTACTTTAAATTGACACTTACGCTATACACATAAATATACATTATTTATACGAGATACTAAAATTTTACTCTGCAGTAGGACAAGTTCTGGTAAATTAGAGGTATATTTAGCTTGATTTATAGCGAACGTATCTGGCGTATACACATGTAACTTATAGTCTTTCCTGCCATATCCAGTGCACTCGACCACTTTAAACCGTTTTCATGGCCCTTCTTCGTAATTTATTCAGAGGACATATAAAATACATTCATCATAATAAATACTATCAGTTTACCTATTCAATTCTATTCAAGTTTAACTGATGGCGTTAGTGTAAGTAAAGTCCTAAAATGCTTAAAAATAACCCCGTTGCAGCAGACCTGCATACTCAGCGAATTCCAAATACTTAAATAAATCATTCAGGCGGCGCCTCAAATCAAGTAAAATCTACTTAAAACAAGATGAATGGGCAAACAGAAATTACTCCATAAGAATATCATAGGAAATGAGTATGTAGGTTTGCTGCCACGGATATGAAAATACGATTTTTTTTGCAATAATCCAGTTGATATCAACCAGATGAAGCCATATACAATTCGCGCATTATATCTCCGGCTACGGCAGAGTTAGCTGGTTGCAAGGCGCGGAGGGGGAGAGGGAGTACTTTCCTGAAAACATTATTCTACAGCCCCTCTGCTTGTCAAACGTTGTGTTTACCAATATCATGTGCATGTGATTCGGTTAGTAGCATAATAGCCACAGCCGGAGGTAATGCGCGAACTGTACCAAGTTTCATTCAGATATGCTGAGAGACAAGCAAGATATAGAATTGTAAAGTATTTATCTCCCATAAGGTTAACATTAGGACAACGTGCTGTGAAAGTCCCACACTACCTTCGCGGAGCGAGTGTGTGCCTACAAATTAAATGTTCCTAAACTCGATTAGGAGCGAGATAGTTTCGTAGTATAAAAACCTAAGACTGCCGTAGGTAGGTAACCCTAAGTCAAAAAGTTTAAAATTGACAGTTTTCATTTTCAATTCCTAGAGTGTCTCGTCTCGCTTCCAAACTCGGTTTCCTTGAGAGCTAGTTGTGAAAAGACAAGTTTAGTAAACGTCAAATCAAAATTTGACATCAGTAAACCATTGCTGGGCGAAAACGATGCTACCTGATAGCTTTGCAGTGAACTACCAGAACAATTAAGTCGAGAAGAACTCTTCTCTGGGCCGCCAGGCAGCGTTAGCGTGGCTGCTTCAACAAAAATCAATACCACAGAGAAGGTAGTCAATACAAATTAACTGTATTAAATTTGTAATTTTTGAAACTTCCAAATTTTCAGCGTTAATAAATAATTGGTAAATCAATTTTCCGATTGGCAATTTTTTTATTTGATCAACATATTCATTAGTTTTTGTAAGGAAATTGATAAATTTAAAAGATTCTCGGGAAAAAGTCTTGTAATTAATATGAACTGATCATCCAACTGTATCACATTAGTCATTCATTTGAAAATACTGTTTCATAATTTTAATTAGTTTGGAAAGTCGCGAGTCGTTTCTCTCACTTGAGTTCGACAAGCGACTTAAAATCAGCAAATAGTTCCTCTTTTGAAAGGGCATCGTGCTCTAGCTTTATGGGAGAGCCAAACAGTTCCGGAACGAGAACCGTTCCGGCCGCGGAACGTAATCTTTTAACAGTTCCCGTTCCTAATATCGTTCCCACATTTCAAGCATTGCTACAGTTGTTCCTTAACTCTCGTTTTTTGCCATAGATCTTTGTTCCATAATGATTAACTGCTATTTTTTATTATTTCAATGGTAAAGCCCTATATAAGTTTTATTTAAAAGTAGTGTTTTATAGAATTAATAGAAATACACTTTTTAATTGTCATAAGAGTACGATTGACTGGAGAAAAAAATGTCATAAAAAGACATTTTTTAGGCAAGTAAAAGTATAAATGAATATGTGAGTAAACTGTGTTACCAACATAAAAATACCTTACTCTCTGTGTTGGGCCTGTGTAGGCATAAATTTACCTAACTCTCTGATGGTAAACATGTTGTAAAATAAAATAATACAAATATACTCTACATTACTATAATATAAATGTTGACATTTTTCCCATAAATGCTTAGTAAATTCTGCTTCACTAGTAATGTTTAGTAATTTCTTCATAATTAAGTTTAGAACATACGAGAGAACGACGATGACTCGACTGCGTCGGAACGTCGGAACGAAATATCAATCGGAACGTTTACGAGAGTCGGAACCGTTCCCGGAACGTTCCGGTTCTTTTGGTACACCTCAACCGTGAGTAGGATTGGGGATTTCGTATTTACTTCACCAACCTATTAAGCAGATCATAGGAAATAACAATACCAAATGTAAAGGAAATCGGATTATACAGTAATTGCGGCAGCTAGGGTGCAAACTGCAATACCCCCGTTGCAGCAGTCCTGCATACTCAGTGAATTTCAAGTGCATAAATAAATAATTTAAATGAAGTCTCGCATCAAGTAAAATCAGTATACATTCAAAAGAAAGCGTGCAAAAATACTCTCCTAGTGACTTTTAGGAGCAAAAGGCTATAAAAAATAGCCTATAAATACTTGGCACGAAAATGCAACGTTCAAAACCTCAAAACAGCTGGCTTTTCCAATTTAATCATATGGGGAAATGACCAGCTGTTTAAGTTTGAGTAAAAAATTTCATATCAGTACAAATCTGTATTCGCTATAGTACATTTATTTGATATATTTAGTTATCTCTGGCCTTTAAATAAGCCATGTCGGTATCCACCATACGGCTTTGGAACAGACATCAGCTCACATGTTTATTTAATGTAAACAAAGCAGACGTTTTAGATCCCAATGCTACTTAAATGGCAGATATTTTATGTTTTTTTCTAGCAAAAATTAGGAAATTACAGTACTTTTCATGAGTCCCTGACATTAAAACATTTAATTTGAGCCCTTTTCCCTCATCCTATGACTTGCCGAATGCCCACAATAGCTAATCAAAAATAAATTATTCTCCATAAGATTAGTATGGAAAAGTGCAGGTTTGCTGCCACAGAAATTTGAAAATGAGGTATCATAGGCTACAATCCAATATATCTAAACTATATGAAGCCACATAACATGTTTGATCAAGATATGTTGAGAATAAGAAAGCTATCCAATTTTATTTTTATCTCTAGAAAGGTTAACATTGGGAAAGGGAGTACATAGGTTTGCTGCCTCAGGAATTGATGATTTGGGTATTTAAACCATAATCAAGTAGCTATAACTGTATAAAGCCCCATGCCAGTTCTTATCAGAATATTTTGAGAAATGAGCAAACCACACAACTTTTTTATTACCCATAAGGGTAACATGGAGAATGAGTATGCAGTTTTGCTGCCATGAAAATATAAAAATAGGGTATTTTAGGTCATAATCCAGTATATTTCAACTATATGAAGCCACATATAAAGTTTTAACAAGATGTGTTGAGAAATAATGAAGATATCGAATACTTTTTATTTCCCTTAAGGATAACATGGGAAGAGTATGCAGGTTTGCTGCCATAAAAATGTAAATATCGGAATTTTAGACTAAAATGCACTAAATCTCATCTAAATGAAGCCAGAAACCAAGTTTTATTAAGATGTGGTGAAATAAGCGAGATATAGAATTTTACTTATTTCCTATAAGGTTAACATTGGGACAACGTACTGTGTTTAACACTTTCAATATCTCGTAACCAATGGACATAGAGCAATGATTCAAAATATTAAATTGTTTGTTTTTTCGAGCTGAATTCAATGGTGCCAAACAAAATTAGATTATTTTTATTTTTCTATGTGAAAACCCCAAAAAACCCATTTTTGGGGGGGTTTACCCCTCTTTACCCCCCCTTCCAGTGGTCCGATCGGGCTGGTTTTCGAACTCATCCGAATAATTACTACTTTACACACCTGTGCCAAATTTCATTCCGATCGGACCATTTTTTGCGAGCGCTATCGTGCTTACAGATATATATGTATAAATGAGAACGAATTTTTTTTTTTGCTTCTGGGGGCTCCAAAACGAAAAGTTATCATGGTCTCAGGCTTAGGTCTTACCATGAGACCTACGGTAATAGCTTCTTCCCTAAAGGGGAAATTCGCTAAAACTAAGTGTTATTATCGTGCAGGTTTTGGTAATGGACTTCCATCAGCAGCAGAAGAGCCAGCTGCTGACGAGATCATCATCTGTTCTCATTTTTACCCTGTAGTCAAACCCACAGTAACTAGAGATCCGGCCAAATCATTAGGCGGGTGAGTGAGTGCGCTGCTGGCGTTCAAAATATGTTTTTGGCCGATCATTTACCCATCTGAGGTTATAGACAGTTTGTTTATATTCTCCAAATCAGCTGAGTAAGTTCTTCAAACGTACCCAAGTAAATGTGATTCTATCTGTTGGAAATATGTTCAACTAATTAACTGTGCAGAGGAGCGGAGGTGTCTTTAACATCAAGTCATTTACACAGCTGGAGTTTCCATTTTTCGCCACCCGCCTAATAATTTGGCCGGAACTTTAGAAACAACAAGTTACCATGGTCAAACCTGACATGAACACAAACGTAACATAGGTGTAGACGATTTGTAAAATCACCATTTAGCTTGACATCATAATACTCAGAATCAGCTGTTTTCTTTGCCTTTTTGTTGTCTGAAAGTTACTCTTTGATGACTTCAGTGTAAATTTACCATTCAGTGCCCCTGCAAATTTACCACACCCCTTTTTTTACTTTTAACTCACTCTATCTTGAATTATCTAGTCACGAACCAAAAACCAAAATTAGCTACCTGGTCCCAAGCTAAACATTACGAAACAACTCGAAACGAGATATTACTAAAGGTCAACCAGCTATATTTACTTCTGAAGACACAAGCTGGACCAGCGCATATGTCAAGAGCTGGTCTAAACCGGAAGTTCAAAGTGGTCGTAAACAAGTCCAGATTCGAGTCGCGTTTTGCATTCAGAGACGATTCCAGCGACGGAGTTCTCTTCTCTGGCAGCGATTTGTATCACCAACTGTGCTTGACTCCTACCGGAATGTAGAGGACCTTGGATGGTTTAGAATTCCTTCAGTTTAGGACGCGAAAGATAAAATAAATGGTCGCGCAATAACGGGATTTAATTTGAAAATACGGGTGAAAAACTACGACAATACTTTATAAAACACCATATGGCTATGTTATTTTTAACGTATGCGATTGAATAACATGCACTTTGGTCGCCGTCTTGAAGCCATGATATTTTCCTAATCCCCAAAAAGGCGCATTTTATTTTCATTGACATGTTCTATAAACTGTTGAGCACTTTCTCCCTTTTTTAGCAGAACATATAAAATCCGTAATGAATGCACACTCTGAAGATGACTTGGGCTTTGACAAATTCTGAAATGCTCACATCTAAAACTTCTACAGTCAAAGAGGGCCGCTACTTCGCGCAGTTAAGGAACGTATCTGGTGGCTACCTGGAGTAGTTCGCGCAGTTCAGGAATACCCGACTACCTGAGTCAGGTCAGTTCGCGCAGTTAATGCCCGCCCAAATAAATATATTAAGTAATTACGATCCGTCCGATAAAATAAAATAAAATCCGATAATTGATCAAATGTCACGTTACACTAAGAATAGGCTTAGCTTAAAATTGAATTGCAAATTCTGCTCGGTCAATACGCTTCTACCATTGACTATGAATGTAGAAGTCAACATTCATACGCTTCTTACATTCATATGTACGCTTCTACGCTTCGTACGCTTCTACCTTCATAGTCAATGCTTCTACTCTGTACTGACCAGGGACCACATAGTACAAATAGACGGAGCACACGAGGCGCGACGTGGTGCCTAAATTTGCTTTTACACTCGATTCCACATTCACCTCAGTGCAGGCCATATGGGAGCTAGTGTAGAGAGCACGAAATACGGCGGGCGGCAAAAACTGTAAACTCATAAAATTTTCTGCTAAACATCAGCTGAAATGACTGAGTGAAATGTTTTTGTTGAACTGTCAAAGCTTTGTTTACGTTTTTCAAGGTATTTTACGTGTAAATTTGTGTTTACTTTACCATATGATGTTATATTTCATTAACTACCCAAACAAATAATAAACAATAATTCCCCCAACAGCGCACTCACTTACCCGCTATATTTGCTGCTCACGATTGTAGCTATTCTAGTACCTTTGCTGGGTAAATTTGTTTACAAACGTCCATAATAACATGTTATAAAATTATCAGCTGACTATAACATAGTTTGGTTAATGAAACTCAAAATGACATTTGAAATACACAGCTTATGGAAACTCCATACTGAAAGGTAAACGTGGAACTGAGTATAGTCCCTATGCATGACAAAAATAAACTAGTAAAAAATTACTATTATTAATATGGTATCATATTATAAAGGCCTGAATCTAAGAATTACTATGGTACTAAATATAAATGGTTTACATCGTAAACACTGATAACCTAAAAGCTTGTCCTAACATTTTTTTGGAGAAGCTGACACCACAGATGCACTTGTAACGTTCCTATGATATGTAAACTGCCTCTAAACCATTTATAATTGATACCATAGTGATCGTGAGATTCAGACCTTTAATTTGATATCACATTTGTAGTTTTATAGTTGACTATAATTTTGTAAAGATCAGTTTAGAATTGACTTTGTTTTCATGCAGGCGCCGCAAGGATAAACTCTCTCACAAAAACCAAGTTATCAACCAAACTACGGCAGCAATTAGTAAAAATATGGGATCTTTTCCGTTAATTCACCACCACTATTTTTTTTCTCATGATTCCGTTAATTCACCACCAATACTATTTTTAATTAAAGTAGGTTTAGTTTACAACATTTTACAGTATTTCCTATTTAAAAACAACAAGAAAAAAAGAAAATAAATAGCGAAATCGAAAACTCACACAATTTATTAATTGACGACGTCCCCCTCTTTACTGTGGTGGCTGAACTGTGATATATGATACAGCAGTTTTTCAAACAGATTTTCCGGTCCGTATTTTTTACGCCACATGTACTCGCGTAAGTAGCTATTTAAGGGTCTTTTCTGTTATACCTCGCATTTACAAACTAATATGCATAGACTGAGAATTAATCGGGATAGAACTAATACTGCGAAATAATATATTTACTCACTATTTAAACGTTTAATTGTTCGAAAAAGAGTATTATAACAACTTTTTAACATTATTCTTGACACACAAACACAAAAACAATACACATATTAATTACGTTGTTACACTTTAAAGTTACTTCAGTAGCCAGAACTACGTAATGTATTTGATGAGTTGCTTAGGTTAGGTTAGGTAAGGTTAGGTAAGGTTATGTTAGGTCTTAACATCGACTGATAACCAATACTACAACAGCCGGCGCTCAATGAACGTAAAAAAACGCACAGAACTCTCCTCGTGTTACATTCACTTGCGACAAAAAAAATTCATTGTTGCCGCTCGCAAAAAAATAGTGGTGGTGAATTAACGGAAAAGATCCAAAATATGATTTAAGAGATCAAGACTTAAGCAAAAATTTCTACAGTTTTTTTTACCTGACCAAAAAAAGTAGCATCCGACTACTTTTTTCATGTCGAGTGTTAAAGTTGAATAAAAACTAGAGAATTTTTCATTTTTAAAATAGAAAAACTATTATTTTTTTTAAATATGATTCATATTATTCCCGTTTAAAACTAAAGGACTCTTCACATGCAAAATTTCAACCTTTAGCCTCAATGCTAAACAGTATAAAATACAAGTTATCTGAAACGTGAACGCTGCCAGATTACGCGTTTTTAACGTAGTTTTTTGCTTCTATACCTAGACAATATGGTGGCTCAGACTTCATCGTATACTCTAATATGAGCAATGTTATCTTGTATGCTTGTATGTATGCTTGCTTGCTTGCTTGCACATTTATCTCAAAAACGGCTCCCTTCAAAGTCTAGAAATAAGTAATTTATGACTCAAAAACGTCTTTTTTATGCAGATTACTTGGCCAGAGAAAATCTAATAACGTAATAAATCAAATTTTAAAGTTGTAAAATTTTAACATTAGCCTTATGGGTTGCCGTGATAGCAACGAAAATTAACAAGGAAAGTGTAAACAAATGAAGTAATCATAACAGCTGTTTGGAATCAACAGCCATCAAAGGAAAATACAGCAAATGGGATGAAGAGTCCATGAAGCAATAAAAAAGGTTTATATTATTGATAAATGTTATGACATTGAAATATTTATAGTAACTGGATGAACTGGTAAACATGAAATAACACCGAGATCAGTGTTCGATGTTCGATGGCTCCAATAAAACACCCGTTGATCGTAAACAATTGAAAAAAAACCGTTAATCGGAGACAATGACTTTCCCAGTCTGTGTATACTGAAGTACCAATAGGTACACAGTTCTCGTTGGATAATGTATTTTAAGTTGTGCATTCTCTTCTGCTTCATATTATGTCGGAGGGCTCGGACTACAATATGGCAATCGCCGAATTTGGTTACCTAATGTTACAAATTATTGCTTATAATCTATTTAGCAGAGTTAAAGGCCTTTTTCGAGTTGAGGATAAAGAGAACCTTGTACAAACATGATACTATATTATACAGTATTTTAAAATACCATCAGCCTACAATTAGTTATTTTTAAGTTTGGTATTAGATTGAGTTTCATCGCCTTAAAAAATAAAAATAAATCATAAACTAATATTTCATAGCTAAATTAGAAGACTGTCATACAAAAATTAAAAATTAACGTTAAACTGATTGAAGATTCTAAGTACATAGTGTATCAGTAAATGCAAGCAAGAGTGGGGCCTAGGAAGAAGTTTCATATAACAAACCGCACCTACGATCAACGCGTGTTTTTTTTCTAATTTCGTCTGAATCAATTACTCGCCGGTACTGCGCGGTTTGAGGCGTGAACATCGGCATTCGCCTGCCTAGACCACCACCCGACACCCGCATGTAACAGTAGACGGCGAGGGTGGAGGGATCACACAATACTGCAGACTTGTACGGCTGCGACTGCACGAATGTACCACTGTGATCGCTGACCACGCACTGCTGTATGTGATGCACGTACAAGATGAAGACTTTGATGACAATTTAATTGTAAGACCAGCGTAAGACCCCGATATCAATTTAAGTTTGATATGGAACAAATAGGAACGTATGCGATTGTTCACAACTAGGCAGTCGGTTTGTTTAAAAAAACATCCAAATAATTCTCTGATCAATCAAATGCTTAGTTTTAATAACTTTTACCTACGATGCACTTTTGCCAACTGTACGAAATTGACTACAAATCTACAATAATGAATAATCAATTATGGTGATCTATCAGAATTAAAAATCTGCGCTACTCAGAATAAATATACAGGGTGTATCCGAAATACACCGAAAAACTTTGGGATATTGTTTCGGAGGTCAAAACAAACAAAACATGTTGTATAATAAGTATATAGCTTAATTCGCTCCGTTTTCCGTCTGCCGGTCTGAACGTATTTTTTACATGACAGATCATAACTTTTAAACTACTAAAGGTATCAACTTAAAACTTGGTACTCATTTATGTTGGCTAATAGGACATATCTTTGTGTGGAGGATCAAGTTTCAACTTTTTTCATTCCAGAATGGCGGCTGTTTTTATTTTTAAAAGCTTAATAAATCAGGAACTATAAAATCTTATAAAAAATAACAAGAGACAAAAAGGAGCAACAATTAATTTTCTTTGAGGAAATGTACAATTTTAATAGGGTCATAACACAAATAACGGAGAAAAATAATTTTTCTGAAGTTTCAACCGTAAATTTGGACAAATATAATAATTTAGCAAGTAGTACCTTTATAAAAATTGATTTATAAATTTTTTCCGTAGACGGAAGACGGAGCGAGATAGGCAGCTATACTTATGTTGCATTGTTTGTTTGTTTTGACCTCAGGAACAATATCCCAACGTTTTTCGGTGTATTTTGGTTACACTCTCTAGAGACAGAGCTAAGACCACTCATTAAACCGGTTATAGTACTAGACGTACTTTACATGCATGATTTTAACAAATTACGAGTAAATATATTATTTTGGTGTTGCAAGGTGTTATTTTTTTACATTTACTCATCCTGAAGTCTTTAAATTACTGTACTGTACTATTGTTTAAAAAGTTTGGTGTTAATAGCATATTATTGGAAAGTGGAGATCACTGATCATTATGTTAAACGCCAAATGTTTGAATTGCGAGTTTTATGTGCAGACGATTTTTCCTTGTAATAGAGTGAGTAAGATAAAAGTTTGTCCCCTAGCGGAAGTAAAGTGATTACTTTTGTCTCCAGCGGGGAGATTAAGTAAACCCATAAGAATAAAACTGAGGTAAATATTTCAAAAATCGAGCCCCCTTCTAATTACCAAGCAGATATGCTAATATGTTGAAGCTAATCAGATTGCAGGCGCTAACAGCTGACAGGAATAATAACAATAAGAATAACATTGACGACAATCAGCTGTAAGAACGTCAACGAATCAAGCTTGTTAGAATGTTGCAACAATCAGCTGATCGCTGATGCATGAATGTTTGCAGCTACTCGGATGGAGGCATAAAATTTCACACCGAAACAAAATGGATATTATTTGTTAATTAGTTAATGGAAGAGATGGTTATATATTGGGTACTTATTATTTAATTATAACAATTTTTGTATATTTAGGAGAAAAGTACACTGTCTTCCTCGAAAAATTGCCAACAATTTTACTCGAGAAAATATTGTTTACACTATTCACTCAAAAATACAAATAACTACTGTATCTCTCGTGTTTAGCACGATTCTTATCACTCGATTACACTTATATTAAAATTTTCAAAAATCTATTCAGGGAGAAAACGGATTTTTATAAGCGCCCCGCCGATGCCACGAGTCAATCTATTTAAACTTTTCACGTTTTGACTGCCAAATTTACAGTGTAAATTTTATCACTTACATAGCTCTAAGACATGACCAACTTCTTCTTAAGTTGACCCTCTTTTTCTTAAAGATTTGAACTAGAAAGTATTGGAAAATATTGTAAAAGTGTTCCTTTAACAATTTGATTTCAAACTTTATTTAGGACGCACGTACTCCAGAGGGAACCACAACAATGCAGTCAGATAGACATAGTTACGCGACGGGCCGCTAGTGGCAGCACCAGCCAGGCCGGCCGACAGTGCAGTGCAGTAGTTCCCAGTCGCGTTCCCAGTCTCGCCGCAAGAAGGCGCTAGTGTCTGCTCACAGTCAATCCCGTCTCCGAAACTGATAGTTAGTTAATAGCTCATTGAAAAAAAGGCAATTTCAGTTAATAAGCAGAACGATGATATCACAATTTAAAAATTAATAAAGTACACAAAAAATATCAATGTTTACTATTTTATGGCAACGAAATAAAAAACTACAGAAAATGGCAAGCTGAATGGTGATTTCACACCTAAAAAATGTAACAACTTATAAAAAAAACTAGATTTTTACTGTTGTACTTCAAGGAAATAAAAAGTATTTTAAAAGGAATAGGCCTGATTTTTTCTAATTACTTAGCTATACATCAACATTGGATAAACTTGATTATATATATATTATAAACTCATGAGCATGGTTTGAAAAAACTATAGTTCCAACGAGTAACTACAGACTGCAGCACTGCAGTCTACAGAATTACTTTCCGGGCAAAGCCGGAATCGCGTACTAGACGTAATTATCACAATACGAATCAAAAATTTTAAATGCAAGTAAAATTTCTATAGAACAGTACTGAGCCTTTTAATTGCCAGAAGTGAATATCGATACATGAATATCGATATTACAGGAATATCGAATATCGATATCGAACGCCACCACGCCGCTGCAATACGTGCCGGCATGTAAGGGAACCCTGCAAGCTCGTAAATATCCTTGTCACAAGCACTGACGGCGGCAAATTTACTGGGCGCTGTTTCAATTATATTGAAATAGAAATTCGTTTCCCCCATAAATTACGACGACTTGGGGAACAATATAATTATATCTACCTCCACACGTGCTTTGCGAAGGCCGGCCGCGTATTAGCGCGGTGTAATAATGATACTGACAATATTTTGTTAAAGGCAATTAAAACTTCAGAGTTGTAAATCCACAAATTTAAATAACAAAGGTGTAATAATTTGCTTGTTAATTACTTCATTTTTTTACATACATATGTGAGTAGTGAGCAAATATTTAAGCTAGATGAGGAATAAAATTAACTTATTTCATTGGTACAACTTCACAAAAAATTTACGTAAAAAACATAAAGGTAAAAACGTAAGTAATGATCTAATTAAATGATAAAAACTAACAATATGCAAAAGATGCTTTACCCGTTTACAAAACTCATTACTCAACTCACTACGTATTTCAAATTTGGAAGATTTTTTTATTATGTAAACTATATCTTTGATGATGATGAAATTAACTCGAGTCGTACCCGATAAAATTATTATCTCAGAAATAGTCTCGTGACTTTGAAACTTTGCGTTTACTTACTCCATGCATTATCACGTGATAATCGCCCCACGGCTTACCTGCAACAAATGAACAAAGTCAACACTGACTCAAGAAAGCAAACGAACAACCAATTACACGAGTAGAAGTAGTATAGTATACACTCACAGAGAAATAACATACTATAATCATTAAATTAAAATATTTATTTAAATTTAATGATTTACCTGTAACAGTTTTAGTCCCGAAAGAAATTAAGAACTTTGGCTTCCTTCAACAAAATACCTCTGAAATGAGTTTAAAATAGTAGCTTATGTTGCTAATATGAGCTTGCAGTGATAGATTACTAGTATCATGTATTTTTGCTAATAGAATCGTGTTTACCCCAATTAGCTAACTCGGCTTGATGTAAAACGCGCCACAGCATGCCTGGAAGTTGTGCCAGTATATTGAACGCTTTCAGCGCGTAGTAATGCACAGCTTCGAAATTCACACAGAAAAAAATTGATTTGTTGGAACAACAAAAACATTGGTAAACCGAGCAAAAAGCATTTGCAGACTTTCTATCCGACTATCATGTTACGTCTACCATTCTACCTGTCTTTCTTTCTATCCGTGTATCATTCTATCTTTTGCTTATCATTCTATCTTTCCGTCTGTCCACCAGTCCGTTTGTCCGCCTTTCCGTCCATCCATCTCTCCAGCATCTGTCCCGTTGAGCAAAAGTAAGAAAATATATGATTGAAAGGGGAAAAGAGCTAGATTTATTGATATTAATAACTGAAAACCAATTCAATAAAAAAAATCATGATGAAACAGGCCAAAAATATAGCAGGGCTTTGAATATCGGTGAGCTGGATACTCATGGCTGGTGTTGACTGTGTGAAAAATGACCATAAAAGCTAGATTTATTGATATTAATAACTGAAAACCAATACAAAAAAAAAAAAATCATGATGAAACAGGCCAAAAATATAGCAGGGCTTTGAATATCGGTGAGCTGGATATTCATGGCTGGTGTTGACTGTGTGAAAAATGGCCATAAAATGCGATAGCTCATTCCTTTAGGGGTAAACGGTGGGAGAGGCTGTACTCATTAGTACTTCTGAGTATTTTTCAAAACTTCGACTCGAGTCGAGGAATGTAAACTTGGCTCAAAAAAGCTCGATAATCAACTACTCGAACACCCCTGGTCACTTGGTAAACAGAAGACTTCGTTATTTAAAGTCAATGCCAGTACGTCCATTCTTCTTTCGCTGCCTAATTCTGATACAGGTGTACCTCCTCATGAACTAAAGACAATGTATACTTTGCTATCTAGGTGCCCTCACAACTCACGGTAGAATAAAAATGGTTAAAAGTATATTTTCCCTTTACAGCTTCGGCTTCACTGACAGCTACTGCAGTGCTCGCTGGCGGCCACGTTATACAAACTACAAGCATTGACTTTGAATGTAATCAAAGTCAATGCTACAAGCTAATAACTTCTGCAGTGTGCCCTGGCGACCACGGCGCCAACAGTTTGGTTGATCTTGTGTTCAGGAAAATATTTTTTAAAGTTTACTAAAAAATAAAGTTAACTAATTAATTATTGGTTTGACAAATGGGCAGTAATAGGCCTACATCAAACATTTATCTTTCATGGGTATCATTCAAAATAATATCGTCACTGAGCTTTTATCGGCCGAGAGCATGTTATATTATTGCCAAATAAACATTGAGTTCTCGCTACTATTATTTTGTAAGAGTTAATACTGTACCTCATGACAGCACATTCATGACCAGTGAAGACATGTCCTTTGTGATGTTTACTTTTTATCTGAAAAGTCGCAAGTTCTTTCCCTCACTTGGGTTGGACGAGCGGCTTCGTATTCACGTAATCTAGATTGCTGGTCAAATAGCGGAGTCACAGTCTAAGATTTTTTTTGGGTATGTATTTTATAGATATCTAAAAAATATTTTATCTTAGACTGTGGCCGAGTAGTCTAGTTCGCACTCTAGTCAATTCTAAAAATTATCTTTTTTGGAAATACCACTGTAAAGTAAAGAGGTGTAAAGTGTTTGTCGCTTCTGTAAAATCGTTTATGCTCACTCATTAAAAATATACGTGGCGTTAAAGTTGGTCAACTTCAACGGAATGTATTTTAAGAATGCGCAAATATGAACAATTTTGGGTTTGCAATAAACATTTTACAACTCTTTATCTTTGCAATAGTACATTAAATTTAATTTAATTTTGAAAACTGCAGGCGTTAAATGACACCGCGCAGATCGTGTTTTAGGCACATTTTGGCGTCTCTACGATAGGAACTCTGTCGTCCAGCTGATATCCAGCGTTCATCCAGCAGTTCAGGCCAAGTCAAATCTCTTCGCCCAGTTCGCCCTTAGATAAATACTATAATAACTCTGTATAATTAGCGAATTTTCCCCATAGGGAAGAAGCTATTTGGGGCCCCCAGAAACAAAAAATACCCCCGTTGCAGCAGACCTGCATACTCAGCGAATTTCAAGTACAAAACAACATATTTCGATCCAACATAGCGAGATTTGACATGTTTTTGTAAGCTCCATTAGAATAACATGGGAAATGAGTATGGAGGTTTGCTGCTACAGGTATATTAAAACTGGGTGGTTTTAATTCAATATTTAGTAGATCTGAACTAGAAGAAGCCTTTTACCAAGTTTTATCAAGATATGTTGGGAAATAAGCGAGATATAGAATTTTACTTATTTCCCATAAGGTTAACATTGGGACAACGTACTGTGTTTACCACTTTCAATATCTCGGCAACCAATGGACATAGAGCCATGATTCAAAGTACTAAATTGTTTGTTTTTTTGGGCTGAATTCAATGGTGCGAATAAAAATTTGAAAAATTTTATTTTTCTATGTAAAAATCTCAAAAAACCCATTTTTGGGGGGGTTTACCCCCCTTTAACCCCCCTTCCAGTGGTCCGATCGGGCTGGTTTACGAACTCGTCCGAATAATTACTACTTTACACGTCTATGCCAAATTTCATTCCGATTGGACCATTTTTGCGCAAGTTATCATGCTTAAAGACACACATATATATATATATATATATATATTTATGAAAGTGAACGAATGGTGTTTTTGGCATCTGAGGACCTCAAAAAGAAAAGTTATGATGGTTTTAGGCTTAGGTCTTACCATGAGACCTACGGTAACAGCTTCTTCCCTATAGGGGAAATTCGCTAACACAATTCGTTCATTTTCATAGATGTATAATATAACGAAAATTGGAGTATTTCTATTTTTCTATGTAAATAACTCTAAAACCCCATTTTTGGGGGCTTATCCCACTTTACCCCCCCCCCCCCCCGGCCCATTCGTAAACCAGTCCATTCGGACCAGCGGAAGGAAACATTAGTTATTTGCAAATCAAACCATAATTCAAAAATCCCCGGTTTTACACGGTTTTTTCTTAATCCTCGTCAAATCCCAGCACGGCCTCCGAAACACCCAAAAACCGGGTAAATACCAGGTGTTGGCAATCCTGAGAAGTTGACACCGGCAGCTCGCGTGCCGCCGCGCCTGCGCTTCCGTGAACCGATCACTGATCACCACCGATTACTCGCACTTTCTTTTGTTTTAGCCATAAAACTATTTTTGAACTGGAGTTTTTATGGGTGGACTATAGTAGACAAACCGGTTTTGGTTTTTTAATGGGTTTACTTTTTCATGAAGCTAATTTTTATGGAATTATTTTATAAAAGAATACACGGTTCGGGTTACCTAACCGACAGAACTCACACTTTCTTTTGTTTTAGCCGTAAAACTATTTTTGAACTGGAGTTTTTTTGGGTGGACTATAGTAGACAAACCGGTTTTGGTTTTAATGGGTTTACTTTTTCATTAAGCTAATTTTATTATTATTAAGCTAATTAAGCAATGATATATTTTCTGCAAAATCTTGATAATGAACTCTAACTACTGTATTCAAAATAAACACAAATAAAACATTCATCACCTGAAAATTCAATCATATGTTCAGAATCGTATTTTTTTAAATCTGTCAAATCAGGATAACTATACTTTTTGGAGGGTAAAATAAAAAATAATATTGGACAACGTACTGTGTTTAGCACTTTCAATATCTCAGCAACAGATTGACGTAGAATAATAATTCAAAACGCTAAACTGTTCATTTTTTTAAGCTGAATCCAATTTTGTCACTTACATTTACAAGAAAATAATATAAAGATATTCAATACTAAATATCAATTTTATTTTGTCAAATAACCCTCCTTAGAGTTAACTTATCGTGCTGGTTTTCGAACTCGAAGTAATAAATGTCACTCTAGACGTATGTACCAAATTTCATCGCGATCGGACCTTTTTTAGGAAAGTTATCGCGCCTACGGACAGGTATATATATATGAAAATGAACGAACGGTGTTTTTGGGGTCTGGGGACATCAAAATGAAAAGTTACGGTGGTCCCGTGCTTAAGTCTTACCATGCCACCTACGGTAATAGCTACTTCCCTATAGGAGGAAATTCGTTAAAATGTATTTTTTCTACCTATGGGAGACCGTAAAAATTCAAAACTAAATCAGATGACATTTCCTTAATGTTATGAGGCAATTGTTCACCGATTTAGTGCCCCATCTGGGGAAATCTCCCAGTTTCTCGTGCGAATTCGGTTCGATTTTTTTAGTTTTAGGAACGCCATTCGTACAAAAATCAGACAGAGGCAGTGGAATCGAACCGATCTGAAAAACGTGACCAGTTGGCAAGTCGGTCCCTCTCCCGACATCGTCAACATGGACAGTAGCCGCAGTAGACGTGTCGCTGTCGACATCGTTGGCCAACCCCCCTCCACTCCTCCCCCTCCCCTCCCCTCCCTCGCTGATAGTCTTACCTCAGCCGTCACTCCAATTAACCCTCTCCCATTGATTGCTCCATTCCACGACGGTTTGTCCCAAGTCTGCGTCGGTTTCGCTGTTTTCGCCATTGTTTGAAATTGAGCACTGTGTTCGATACGGTGACAGAATTACATAGCGTGTAGCATAAGGATAATAAGTAAAATTAAATCAGCCTGTACCCATATTCATATTGCTTTACACTGTCTGTGCTGTATAGAAAATACACTAAACAAAGCTACATCTGCACTTGTTTGCTTTAAAAAGGGTTTTTGTAAGATATTTTTATAGTTTTAAAAATTACTGTTAAAATCAGTCTCACTGAGCATAAGTAACAAAATATCTCAAAATTATAGAAAGGAAAAAAGACCAAACTAAATGTATTGATATTAACAACAGTAAAACCACTTTAATTCAGGTAAACTAACAAAAGTTTCATGGTTGCTGTTCATAACTGGTGTTGAACGTGTGAAAAACGGCCGTAAAATGCGACGATCGCCCATACCAATTACGGGTAAACGGTGGGAGTAACCACTCGACTCTAACTTCCGAGTATTTTTTAAAACTTAAGATTTGAGTCGAATAGTGTAAACTTGGCTCGAAAAAAGCTCGATATTCGAGTACTCGCACACCCTTAGTTAACTCCCTTAAAATTGTCGAATTTAAAAGATATGCTATTTTATCTGCTGGCCAGTATTAAAGACTGCCAAATTCTTATGCATTTTTAGTGGTATTTTCATGGTTTGATGATTTAGGTTGGACTAACGTATCCATCCACGTTTACAGAATAAAATAACATAAACTTCACTGCTCATCGTGGCTCTCTAATTCTTCGTACTTGATAAACTAGAACTGTTATAGAATTTGAAGTCTTTTTGTCCATTCATAAAGTTTACTCTTCAACTTTTCCTTCATTTTCCACTTGAGAATTTCACCTCCCTGCTGATTTGGTGTTCAGTACCAGTATGTCCGAGTCCTGTGCGATGTGCTTGCTGCCTGGTAGGGTTGAATGGGTGAAGGCAATCTCCTTACTTTTTGAGCTGGAGGTACCACAACGCATGTAGTGAGGTTCTCAGCAAAGTAAGCTGGAGGTACCACAACGCATGTAGTGAGGTTCTCGGCAAAGTAAGCTGGAGGTACCACAACGCATGTAGTGAGGTTCTCATCAAAGTAAGCTGGAGGTACCACAACGCATGTAGTGAGGTTCTCGGCAAAGTAAGCTGGAGGTACCACAACGCATGTAGTGAGGTTCTCGGCAAAGTAAGCTGGAGGTACCACAACGCATGTAGTGAGGTTCTCGGCAAAGTAAGCTGGAGGTACCACAACGCATGTAGTGAGGTTCTCGGCAAAGTAAGCTGGAGGTACCACAACGCATGTAGTGAGGTTCTCGGCAAAGTAAGCTAGAGGTACCACAACGCATGTAGTGAGGTTCTCGGCAAAGTAAGCTGGAGGTACCACAACGCATGTAGTGAGGTTCTCGGCAAAGTAAGCTGGAGGTACCACAACGCATGTAGTGAGGTTCTCGGCAAAGTAAGCTGGAGGTACCACAACGCATGTAGTGAGGTTCTCGGCAAAGTAAGCTAGAGGTACCACAACGCATGTAGTGAGGTTCTCGGCAAAGTAAGCTGGAGGTACCACGACGCATGTAGTGAGGTTCTCGGCGAAGTAAGCTGGAGGTACCACATCGCATGTAGTGAGGTTCTCGGCGAAGTAAGCTGGAGGTACCACAACTCATGTAGTGAGGTTCTCGGCAAAGTAAGCTGGAGGTACCACAACGCATGTAGTGAGGTTCTCGGCAAAGTAAGCTGGAGGGAATCGGGTTAACAGGAATAGTCCGAGGAGTTCAAAGCACGGCGGATATTAATCAAGAAGAAAGGAGAAGAACTATCGATTAATAGTTCTCACTATCGATTAGTGCAGTTCTCTTCCCTTTAAGGGTGGAACTGCACACCTCGATCTTTCTCTATTTGCAGAGGTAAACCTGGAGGTAAACCCCATATTGATACTGGCTGTGAAACATTCGTTCGTGAAGACGTGCCTAGACAGCTCCAACGGAACTTGGACTTCCCAAATGTTTGAGGATCAAATTATTTTAAATTAATATATGTACAGTAATTCTGTTTATACCTGAGTAAGGACGCAACCATTTCAAATTTAGAAGGCTTAACCACACAGGAAACTCAATTAATCCCAACTTAAAGTTGATCATGCCCTTTCAGGACAATATCGACAAGAGGTCTCTAAAGAATGCAAGCAGGTCAGTCGTGGATAAAAGCTCTTGTGATGAATGATACCGTTCACGATTGTAAGAGGTGCCTTGCGATTCAAACCTACAAGAGAAGAGAAGCTCAATGAAGCTCTCGGTTGTTCGAGGAGGCGTTTCCAGGGACGACATTTCGATCCTGACCCAGATAAACATCACGAACGGCTCCGACTGAAGGGCTTTTCGCATGTCGAGTGGATCATCGTTCTGATAGTTTTGGTCAATAAGGTGAGACAGCATCGTTATGCACTTAATTACTCAAGATGGGGCGACACAAACTGTGTAAGTGTTGAAATGAAATACTCATAAACCTCCGTATTCTTGAACGACTGTACAGTATTTAAAAATCCGATTTTAAGGTAAACATAATTTGTATCAAAAAATAAGTTCCTAACATTAAAATAATAACATTAAAATTCAATAGAGCCATTTTCGAGGAATTAAACCCAATTTTTCGAATAATTAAACCCAACCGAGTATACATATTCGTCTAACCGAGCATCTATGTTGTTCCAGCAATTATCTAAAGCCCAAAATATTTTCTCGAGGTGCACAGCGGAGTGAGAAACGAGAGGATATAATATAATTAAAAACTATAGGCTGCTCATCCATCTTTCCCTAGACGTGGCAAGCCCAGATTGGGGTAGGTTCTAAAAACTCGTCTGGAGGCGTGGCGACCTCAAACCTGCCCGTCGCTTCCAGAAATTAGATGGTTTCAAAATAGGGGAGGCTTAATTGAGGGGTGAATTCTTCTCGGATAGTTGCCTTGTAACAGGGCTTTGTTCACCTTCTTGTCTAGCTTTATACTTCGTTACATTCAAGCAAGAAGATAAGGTGCCAAAAGTGGTCTTAAATTGATCGATATTTGTTTATACTAACGTACTTGTAAAATGGCTTGTAACTTAAAAGGAGTCTTCAAGTTTAAATTGTAGAACGTCATAGACGATCAATTATTACCAAGGATCAGTCAAAGAGCTACCGAACGAGCGAGATCACGACCACGCGGATGGTTCGGTCGGGGTGGGTGTATGGTTCAATCAGTCGTTCTCAAAAGTTGTATCCTCAGTCCAACATTGTTTAGGTTTACCACGAAGTGCTTAAGAATCTTCATCTTTCATACATATTTATAGTTTAAACAGCACTATGTTCATTTACAACCGATTAAATGACACATAAACCCCGGGCACTCGAGGAATCTGCCTTTCAAGCCTCGCTCATAAATATCTCGCGTTTCCATTGAAGCATGACCGCAACAGACCTCAGAGTCCGGGGTCCGAGTTGCGGAAACTCGGACCCAGCCCGGCCGGAATGGTAATGCGGTGTCAATAGTGGCCAATCAGACCCGAGCGCGCGTGTTTTGCGTAACAGGCAGGCGCAGCGCGGTGTAGAAAGCTGGGCCGCGCCGCAGTATACCGGTTATCGGCCTCACACATGAGTGAAAGTGACTATTTTACCGCCGATTCTTAATTTGTGAAAGTGAAAGAACAAAAACTACGACGCACGACGCACGACGCACCTGCTGCGTTCAGTTGTCGTTGCTGGAGATCGGTCTCGGACATGTGTGGTAAACACGGCTTTGAGCCAGTGGAATTAAAAAAATTTAAGAGTTAATAAATGAAAAAGATTTATTTAATTCACATATATGTTGCAAATTTGCCTTCTTCTTTGCCAAAAAATGTTTAAAAGAAACCAACCCTCTTGCCTCAAAGTCTTCGGCTCGCTGATCTTACCCTGGCTTGTTATCGGCTAAATTGCAACAAGAATCATGCTGCAATATAATTTGCCATATCATTTTGAACTTAAATTTCGTAGGGTTCATTATCAATTCAGATAAAAACTAAAGTAGGAAAATAGAAATTGCAGTAGAAAGATATAGAATTGCAGAAAAATCCTCATGTTTTATGAAATTCACTGAGAAGCAGTCAGTAACTGATTGTACCGTGTAGCATTAGAGTAATTCTGTTCGTTGATCAGACTTCAGTTAACAGTTATTCAGTAACAAAATTTTAAAAAGTCCAAGAGCCTAAGCTGCTCTACATTAAAAAAATACAAATAATTAAACGATACTGTAGGACCGTTGATCATTTAAAAAACTAAAGCAATAATGGAGAATCATTAGCTCACTGTTTAATTAGGCCCTAATGTCTCCACATATAATTACTTAGACCGCAAAACACCAGGAAAATTGGAAAATGAAAGGACAATAGCCAGTGCGGATCATGCGAATTGCAATGATCCCACAGTGACAGTTTTATCGCTTGTCAGCGTGTGAGCGCGAAGGCGACCTACAAGTTTGATTGTTACGGCCGGCGTATGACCTAGTGCCACATACAACAATGCTCATGTCTGTGCACTCACACCGCTGAGCGTGACACCGTGGCGTGACGTCACGCACACTTCCGTTTCCGCCATGTTTCCCTGGCTGCTGGGCATCGTCGACGGGAATATGTTAAAAATTATACTCGACCACAAAGTTCATTACAAAACCTTAGGATGGTTGCTTTAAGTTGGTACCAAACAAAACAAGATATTTATTTGTCAATTAGATAAGGACAGCTGTTGAAAAACCGACGAATTTCATCTCTATTAGCTTTAAGGACTCTAAACTCGTGTGATAGCTATTTATTGATTGCTAGTACTTATACCAAAGTGTCAGATAAGCGAAAGTGCATTTGAGGGCGGTGACTGGTGCAGGTCGGTTGAACGAATGCCGGCTGAAACGACAAACGACCAAAACCACAACTCTAAAGAATGCGGTCATAACGACAACTATCCTGGGTCTGCTACCTGGGGAGGGTCAGTAGGTAATGCAAACAAAAATGTGGCGGCTAACACCACAACGATTCCGTCAACCGATAGAAGTACAAATTTTGATGACTTAAGCAATTCTTAAAATTGCTACAGCAGTTACAGCGAGCTGGGATGTCTCTCTGTAGACCTAAGTAAAGGAAATCTCTTAAATTAAGGTAGGGTTCAATAATTCTCTCGCAGAAGAGTATACAATAAACTGGATTTCCACTTTAACTGAAGCAAAAGCTTGCGTTGGAGTTCCACATTAAGTGAAGCGAAACAAAAATCTGATTTCCAACACCCTTTATCCTGGCTTTGGACCATAGACCATATGAAAAGTTTTTTTTCTTGGTCTGTGCTTTGGACTAGCAAAGTGATAGTAAACCTTTAGTGTGATAATAGTGTGATCATAGTATGATGGTATCTCTATATGTGATAGCAATAAGATTTTTGTTTCGCTTCAGTTAACGTGAAATTTCAAGACAATCTACCTATATGAGCCATAACTGCGCTACTTTGTCATCAAAAATTAAAAGCTAAAGCTAAAGCTCATCGTGCTAAAGTCATCAAAATTTGTACTTCTATCGGTTGACGGAATCGTTGTGGTTTTGGCCGCCACATTTTTGTTTGGTTTACCTTCTGACCCTCCCCAGGTAGCAGACCCAGGATAGTTGTCGTTATGTCCGAATTCTTTAGAGTTGTGGTTTTGGTAGTTTGTTATTTTAGCCGGACACCGAAATGAACACTATAGAATGAACTAAAGGGAACAGAGACTTGCTATAAAAGAATCCTGGGTATGCACAGTTGAGGACAGTAAATGTTTGGTTCATCGAAAGGACAGTCACTGTCGCTGTCGGCTGTATAGAACAAGTGCAGACAAGCCGTTGGATGTTCTGCTGACGACAGTAACTGCAGTAGTTGCTACCGCTCATCATAAAGGCAGTAAATGTCGGTTGAATAGAACAAGTAAGTAAGCTGTGACATGTACTACCGAGGGCAGTGACTCGGGTGGTCGTCGGTATGTGTTCTGGTATGTACGGTTAAAAACAATAACTGTTATGGCTTATCAAAAGGACAGTGACTGTCAGTTGAATAGAGCAAGTATAGGCAAGCTAGAGCATTTACTATGCACTGTCGAGGACAGTGACTGAGGCAGTCGCCGGTATGTGTTAAATTTGATCATGAAACCAGGTGCACTACAAACATGTAACCCAGCTACTACCAATAAGTAAATTTTTTTGGACTTTCGAAGTGATCCTGTACGTACTGGCGAGGACAGTAACTGACGGGTGAGTATAGAGCAAGTATACAGGTAAGCCATGTTATGCACGGCAGAGGAAATGAAATGCCCTAGCTCGTCTAAAAGATAGTAACTGTCGGACGAATAGGGCAAGTAGAGGCAAGCTGTGGTATATTCTGGTGACAACAATGACTGCTATATAAAGGCAGTAAATGTCGGTTGAATAGAGCGAGTACAAGTAAGCTGTGATATGACATTTACTGGCGAGGACAGTGACTCATTAAGTGGTCGCGGGTATATGTTCTGGTATGTACGGTTAACAACAGTAACTGGTATGGCTTAAAAGGACAGTAATTGTCGGTAGAATAGAGCAAGTATAGGCAAGCTAGAGCATCCAACGGATTTGCTTTACACAACCGTCAGCGACAGTTACAGTCCTTTAGATGAGCCAAACATTTACTGTCCTCAACTGTGCATACCAGGGCTCACTACCATGTGTCCAGGTACGTACTGGTGAGGACAGTAACTACCGGGTGAATAGAGCAAGTGTACAGGTAAGTCCTGCTATGCACGGTACACGGTAGAGGAAAGTAAATGCTCTATCTCATCTAAAAGATAGTAACTGTCGGACAAATAGGGCAAGTAGAGGCTAGCTGTAGTATGTTCTGCTGCCGACAGTAACTGCTATGGCTCATCAAAAAGACAGTAACGGTCGGCTGAATACTCGACCAGAGCAAGTACAGGTAAGCCGTGGCATGCAGTACGGACAGTGACTGAGGCGGTCGCCGGTATGCGCAGCCGCAGAATGTAGATGCAAATGACCGTGCAGGGTGTCACGGGATTCATTTACATCTCCGGACCGCAGTACAGTCCGCCGCTCGCGCACTCCGCTGGGGTTACTGCCTCCATTGATGGGTTCGCGGCGTGCCGTGCGATTCTACTTCTGTACCGATAGGCCTATTTCTGCTTTTACCATGGGCGGATTTAGGTCTTAATTTTTGGGGGTGCCTGGTCACCTCACTTATTATTATCGTATGCTCAAATTCAAACATCAAACTCCTGTTCAAATAGTCTGTTTGCTAGCATACTCCAATATTTGTTCATTTTATTTGATAACTACCCTGTTGTAATTTAAGTAATATCTTATTCAAATTATGTTTAAAATTGATTTCCCCATTTTATGCCAAACAATCCAGCAAAAGTCAGAGGGTACCACCCCCTGACACCCCCAGAAATCCGCCCTTGGCTTTGACACGACTGAGCGTTATCCAGCTGTAGGATGTAAGACTGAATTACTTACTTAGAAATCCGTCAAACAGCTCAAAAATTAACATACCTCAGGACATGTTTCAACACAATAGTGTCATCTTCAACTGGGAGTGAGTGAAGTTCATAATCCACCAATTGGATTCATACATAAATTATAAAACACAAACACAAAACTTCACTCACTCCCAGCTGAAGATGACGCTATTGTGTTGAAACATGTCCTGAACATGTATTACATGTTAATACATGTTAATTTTTGAGCTGTTTGACAGATTTCAAAGTAAGAAATTCAGTGTTACATTAATCACACAGCTCAAGGGCTATAAGCATGGATAATAACAGCTGTAGGAATTGGGATTAATGAATAAATCTGAAAAACTGCAGTAAGGTCATGTTTGAAGTCGTTAAATGCGGTTTCACAATTCGTAAATACGACTAATCGGATGCTATAGAAACTGGTGGTTAATTTGTTACGAAGTTGTGTACAAACAAGTTTTAAAAATAGTTTAAAATATTTACACTGGCTATCCTCTTCTGTAACGACTGTTTTAGTTGATCAAATGCTTTATCGATTGTTGTTTTAAAATATAAAATCCCGACGTAAATTACAAAATTGTCAATAACCCTCAAGAAAATGTTGAATCTCCAAGTATATGACTTCTGTTCACAATCCTCAACATTTAAGGATTCTTA
Source organism: Flexamia atlantica (assembly GCA_035578135.1). Taxonomy (NCBI): domain Eukaryota; kingdom Metazoa; phylum Arthropoda; class Insecta; order Hemiptera; family Cicadellidae; genus Flexamia; species Flexamia atlantica. The sequence continues at coordinate 65,223,354 of JAQJVK010000002.1, forward strand.
GATCTAGCTTTACCGGGTATCTCAGCATCTTCTTTATGTCCACTCAAATCAACAAAAAAGAATTATTCCTTATTGTTACGACCATTTATTAAAACATACAAATTCATCAATTCAAAAAATACTCGAACACAAAACCAATGTACTCCATGAAGCCCATGTAGCCCATGAGCTATACAAAACCAACAACATTCAATAAATACAACATCCAATAAGCCATGTTCATACCAGAAACACATCGATCATTCAAATCCCAAAACAAACACGAGCACGCCACTCGGCGGGTGGAAAATGGACGATTGTGTCGGAAAGTAGTGTGGAGGCCACAATGCGGTCGTTACTGTCGAGAACCATAGTGGGGCACAATGATGAGACGACAATGGGAAATGGAAATGACATCGCACGGACAAATAGACATTGTAGGGCTGAGGGCTGAGCACGCCGGCTGCATGGCGATGAGGGCGAGGAATGCCTGGGTCCTCAGTGAGAGTAAAGTGTCAAAAAAGTCAAGTCAATAAGTCTTTATTTGGCCATTAGATACAATTATGTACAATAGGCTACGTCATGCATAAAACAATTCATCGAGTAAACATAAAACCAAACTCAAATTCAAAGCCATGCAAAAAAGGCAAAAAAAACATGTGCAAACCATGCATATTACTCACATTAAAGAAAATTTCGTTGCCTGAAATTGGCAGTTGGCACACACTATGATTAAGCTTGTTAAGTTGTAAGCCCTTCACTTATTTCTTTTCATTTTACAAGTCATGACACGGGTCTGCCAAAAAGAATTCATTTATAGTGTAAAAAATGTTGTGGGTATTGGGGGAAGTTACCGAAGGCCGCTGGAATATGTATGATTGATCTGTTTTTATTACATATCATAAGCAGGGCCTCCGAGAACCAAGCCAGGCCCCCTGGGAGGTATGGACTAACCCCCAGCGAAAGGGGGGTCCAGAAAATTTTCGAAAAATATATCTCTAAAGTCGCGTTTTTAGGCAGTCTAGAGGTGGAACTTCAAGCTTATAAAGGGACTCGAATATTCCGAACCAATTGAGGCTGAATGGTCGGATTTAGAAAATTACCGCTATCAGTAATCCCGCACTATTGGATTTTCCAGTCATTCGTCTCTTATCCATAACTTTCGCATTCATTCCACTCACAAAGTTACTCTTAAATTTTTTTACGATCAATGCGCACGATTGTTTTTTCCGACCATCTATATTAATCGCATCATATGTTGTATTCCAGTTGTTTACCATTATGGATAATTTAATCATAAAGTATTCAAGTTGTTTTCAATATATTTTAATGTGAACTAGCAGCCCGCGTCACTTCTTGACTTAAAAACAACTTGATAAAATTGTCTTTAATTTCATGTTGATTATGTATGGAGTTTTGCAGCGCAAAATACCTTTCAAAGAGGAAGTGTGTAAATTTTTGTGATTTTTCAATTTTCTAGACCGAAACCTTTAGTCAAAGTTCTGAAATAATGTTGCCAGTAGGGTAATTGAACTTCTCGTTGGGGAGATCTTTAAAATAAAAAAATAACATATTAACTTAGACTTTAAACTTTAATATGGGTAAGAAATTCCTCACAGAATTTGAGAAGTTCATTAATTTTATCTGCTTCAAAATTGTTTATGTAAAAGTTCTACTCTTTAAAATTTCGGTAGTGCAACAACCGAAGTTGTTAAGTTTGCACAAAAAGGGGGTTAGTTAACATGGATCTTCATTGCTTGGTGCATCTTCATGTCTCTGTTTTAGATTTTTCTTGGGTATTGAACCTTTATGTTAATTCTACACAACATTAACACGTCAGTTGCTTACAATCATCTTTGTTAGGTCTTAACGACAAATGGTAAGAAGATGGACAAACTATACTGATCTGCGATGAACTGATCTCTAAATAACATTTATAAAATAGCCATTCGCCGTAAAAACAAATTATTCAACGCTCAAAACGGCCAAGGAATTAAATTTTCAAATTGGCCCGCTTCTTTGTTTCACATCTTAGATACATGTTTGACAACTTTGTACCCAAGCAAATAACATTACTTTCAATGAAAAATCTTCTTTAAGTAGGCATGTTGTTATTGGTACATTTAAAAATCGAACCAAATAGACAGGCTAACCGTTAATATTTCAATATCGCATTCCTTGTACATTTACAAAATACAGGTTTTAGCGTTTTAAAACATTATTTTTTAGGTTAATATTTAACTACTATTGCTATTTAAAACTCTCTAAACGTTGAACATTTATCAATGTGTTGAAACATTACATGTATCAATGTGTATTCACTGTCAATAGTTTGTTAGAAAATCCCATCTCCAGAGCACATCCTGAGTTACTTGTGTTCCTTTTTAAGTTCACTTTTTAAGAAAATAAATGCAGTAAATTTAGACGATTACAAACTGATGGTCTTAGTTTCAATAGGGCAAATACTCTTTCTTATTTTCTGTAATCTTAAAAACATCAATATTTTAAGGAATCAAAATCATAATGTAGATGAATGTTGACTGACTTTTGCTAGACCTGCATTCTGGGGGATATCTCTGGAAATATTTCAAATCTTGATCGTCTGTAGGGATACCTTATGGAAAAATGTAGTTCCCGCCGCCGAAAAAGAGATGGCGCCTCTTAGTCCGATTGGAATTGCTGTAGGAGTTTACGGATCAAGCTGTCTTTCCAATGTCAAGCAGCTGGTTGTAATATTTTGACAGTTTTATGTTATTGCTTTGTATTGTTGTGTCTTTTACCATAATGTTTACCTGTTTTTGTTTGCAAACATTCTCATTTTGACATTTTGGATAGTGGATAGAAGCGCTAACTGTACGGGGCCAGCTTGAACTATTCCATGCATCAGCGCTAATTTCTGCTCTGCTTTTCGGCGCTAAACAACATAGGATGTCCCTTTTTTTTCTTGGTCTGTGGTCCCTACTTAGAGGGTTCTATATACATTGTCTGTTTTGTTACAAACATATGTGAATTGGAAAAAGTTCTAGTTCTAACACAGATAGTAGCACTTTTGCTGGAATTTCAAAAGCCTCCTATGTAAAGGCTTTTTTCATGGGATGTTTTCCAAACCCCCAAAAGGAATATCTAGAGAGTAATAGCTTTAATTTGATACCAAATATGTGTAGAAAGATTAATTTCTAGAGGTCGATTTGCTCTGTACAAAATCCCAGAAATTCTTTTAATAATATAGATAAAATAGATACAAAATAAATAAAACAAATCCGCTTATCCTGAGTCTCTTCGGAGCCCAGGCCCCAAGTTTCAGACTTGGCTGCATGGCCTCTCGGTGGCCCTGAGCATAAGCAAGATGCCTTCAGCAAATTTCTTTTAGCAAAAAAGACTAACGGGTTCATTTTCCAGGTTCCAGGATCAATTTCGAAAGTCCAAAAAATGTACATATTGTGTAGTAGCTCGGTTACATGTTTGTTACATGTTTGTATGTGCCCCTGGGTTCATGATCAAATTTAACATTTTTAGAGGTTTTTGCTCAGTATCGACTTAACTATTTTTGACCAGATAAGCCCTCAACCGGAAAGAATTTTTTAACATACTTACGAATGGTTACACAAATCGAAACCCATCGCCATTTTCCACCACTTGTGTATATTTACCATCTTGTATGTAAATACAGTATATAAATATATTTTGAAGTGTTGTAAGACGTTTTTTATTTACATGCAGTGATACTTACGAAAATATAAATTTGGATATAGAAAACTTGGACTTAGAAATTGTTTTAGTTATTTTTAAGAATTTTAAAGACTGGTAAACAGGTTGCAAGTAAAATTATTTTACCATTTCTTTACACGGGAGGGAGTGTACAAAGGTAAATTATAATTAATTAGGTAAATTGTCATTTCATATTCTAAAATCAATTTCCACAACCATTAAAAGTAGGCCTACTGTACTGAAGACGGCCAAACAAAATTGTCCATTCAAATGTAACCGCTGTAACATTAAAGTCTGGCATGCCAACCGTCCATTCCCCACCGAATTGCCACACGGTCCACGTTACCAACGCGACTTTCGGTTTCCCGTCGTAGGCCCAGAGGCCGGGACGGTCACGACGTAGACGTCAGTAAATCACTGTCTAGACGTCAGAAGAAGCGGCTGCGTCAGCAACAGCAGTGAAAGCAGCAGCAGTGTCGAGTGGCGTCAGCATCGATGACAAGAATAGTGCTGTTCAAGTGATCGAGTGATCAGGCTGTACAACTCAACACTGCTATTGTTTGTTTTTACGCTTTAGTATCCCGCCTTTGCGATCAAGTGTACTGTCAAGGCTTGCTGAACATGAGATGACCGTAGACTACCTGACACAACGGCATCGTTTCATCTTCCCTTGGTATTAACAAAGAATGAGTGTTTGCATTCAGAATCGCCGTACAGATAACTAATGCATCTGTTGTGAATGGACTGCGCACTGCAATCCAGAGGATTTTAAAATTTGTTACGAATTATGATAAATCTCTGCAAAAGGCCTTGGATGTCATTACACACTTTTAATCTGAACAGAGAGATCTCGATAACCCAATCTTTGGTGGATGACGTGTGTCATGACTCCCCTCAAAGGGTTAAAAAGGTTTAAAAGATACTATGATTTCCTTCAAAAGGAACAAATCAATCGTTTTTACACTTGGTAAATTATTCCCCAATAAAGTATGTCAACCACTGAGCAGACTATCAAGGGTTCACTGGACTTAACCTATTTATATCCTTACTTTTGGACGAAAATAAAACGCGTGTCTCAATGGCTAACGGGACTATCAGCATGGTTGTCAACTTTCGACGGGCTTTCACGCTAACCGGCTGGCTCTTCAAACTAATTATGTGTACATAACAGGCCGGTTGAAAGATTGTGCTGAATCGGTTTTCCGCTCAATATACCATCTCTCCTCTTTACCGGGGGTGGTGTAAATTATATGGATACATCGATTCGGCTAAGTTTAGTTGAGATTTTTCTAACATAATTGTTATCCGAGAAAGGAATTCGCTCGGTTATGATTGCATTTTACGTGCAAATGAAATGTTATATGTATACGTATTCGGCTTTCTTGCTCTTATAATTTAGTGTAATTAGGTCTATATCCTTATAAAACAGTAATACAATAATTTAAATGACACATTTTGGAAAGTTTGTGTTAATATTCACCATGAAAAAACCAGAATTTGTTGTGAACAGCGCTAAAGCGCTAAACACATTCCTATCATAATTTGCCCGTGGAAAATACTATTATTTTACAATCATGTATTTTAATAATTTTTGCTTATGTTACTGGATATGGTTAGTAGAGGTTTTGAATAGGATGGATGTGGTAAAAACATACTTAGACGACTATAGCTTACGGGTGATTACGGCGTTTTCAATACAAATATTGTCAGGCAAACACATGTTGACAGATCATTAACAATTGTTGACTAGAAAACCTCTAGTCCGCAGCTAGCCTCGCACGGAGGTCCCATAAGGAACCGGAGTGCCGGCGGCGAGGCTACTCTGCAATCACGGAATAATTAGTCTACTAACAACAACAATAAAATCGGTCAACTCGAACGGGCGGGAGCGCTGCACTGCGGTACGGTACGGTACAGAATATAGGGGATAACAGTCCACGCGATATATCGTCCACGATCACGTCAGCGCGATTACCGTGCACTTACTGCACATGAAGTGCACTTACTACATGAAGTGCAGTGGCTCGTGCGCCACCAATCAACTGCAACTGCTTCGTGCTCCCGCAATGTCAAGGACCTTCGTACGCCTAGAGGTAAAGCCTGATTACATGAAATATGCACGAGGCCAAATGGGCAAACAATTTTAACTTGTAGAAAACTCAACTTTTTTATTTCAGAGGCCAATCAAATAATAAAAGAATTCTTACGATCGATGTTGTTTATCTAGAAGAGCTGGTGTTTGTACCTATTCTCCTGTTTTTTTACAAGGAGGTAAATAAATTATCATGAAAGCCCCGTAGTTCAAAGTCGCCGTGACTGGAAACAACTTCTGGCACAAGCTACAGAATACAGGGAAATTTTACCAGTAACGGTTCTGTTCACAGGCAGAAGTGGTAGCTCAGTGACGTGGCGAAGCGGTAAGTTCGGGGTCAGCTGACTGCTTACCTGACTCCTGCTGACTCCTGATGTTCAATCATGACCGGCAGCCGCTACAAAGACCCTCTGTCTTTCAGATCACGGCAAGTCACTATAGCCAATTAACCATAATGTGGTACCTCCTAAGGAACATGTTGAAGCATGTTTGAAGTGCTTACAAACAAAGAGGGATTTTTAACCGAAACAGCTCCCCCCTCACCCCCCGATTTGGAGAAGATTTGGAAGAACGAAAGACTTTCATTTGTTACGGTAATGAAAATTTACCTGATTTGTCGTTTGTGGTCCTTCCAAACCAAAGACAAAAAATTCCTGTCCAAACCATCACTTTTCATTGTTAACACCGAAGCTTCAACATGAGGTATGGATAATTTGGGTTTTTAAATAGTCTGACTGAGGTGGTAGCTCAGAGGTAAAGCGCTTGCCTTGAGTTTCAAACGTCGATGGTTCGATTCCAGCGGCGGGCGACTTCTACTCCAACATGAGCGGTCACCTCTGGCTGGCCTATATGTGACTATTGCCGCTACGGTACCTCGCTGTCTTTAGATCACCGCACAGGCTTATTGGCCCATGGCGACGGGTAGTTAAGGTTTGAAAAAATTGTATTTTACCTATTTATTTGTATGGAAGAGTCTTAGAAATTGGGCCAAAGCCTAAATTAAAACTTTGATCTATTTTAAAAAAGGCTTAATTGAAAAAGTACAATTTCCTACTCCCCATAGGACCCAGGAGATGAACCAGCGTAGTATCAATGAGTAGGTGGGTATCGAAGGTGGCAGTAGGTAGGTATCATGTGCTGAGGCGGTGGACCGGTGATGAGTAGAAAAGCAGCACAGCTCGCGCTCACAGCTGTAGCTAGGTCAATCTCCAACTCCCCGTTGGATCTGGGAGGTGAACCAGCGTAGTATCCATGGGTAGGTGGGTGGCAGGTGGCAGAAGGTAGGTATCATGTGCTGAGGCGGTGGACCGGAGAAGAGCTATGATGAGCAGATGAGCAGCCCAGCTCGCGCTCACAGCTGTAGCGGGGCAGGTGGTGGCGGCGTGCGTCGCAGCACCTGCTCTACCCACCACCCAAGTCTCCGTGACAACTCCCTCGTACACCGACCAGCCTCGCGGCCTGACTGCCCGGAGCGGCCGAGCGTTGTTGAGTGATACTTAGTTATCAAGTTTTCTATGGAATAGTGGATTTTTAAGTGGCCCGCGTGGTGACTCAGGTATGGGCCTCGGACGACGAAAACATAAATGATGTCAAAACTTCATATTCTGGAAATTAAGTGGGCGCAATTTCACATTTGGAGAGTAGAAACATTCCTTCTTTTATACCATGAACACGTTCGCTGGCAAAAAACAATCGAAGGACCCCTTACTCCACTTTTGGGGGTAAACACCACAAATTTATGGGTTTTAGACCCTTAAAAAGGCGTGTAATTTTAATATATTATTTTATTGAACGTAATTTTAATATATTATTTGAAAAATTAATTAAAATGCAAAATGTTAAGCATTTTTGAAAAATTATAAGACATTAATATTATTGATCGTAATTTTAATATATTATTTGAAAAATTAATTAAAAACACAAAATGTTTAGCACTTTTCGAAAATTATAACCGTTAATAACCGTTTTACTTACAAAAAAGTTTAGTATGTTGTTTTAAGGATGTTTTGCAGTCAAGCGACCGCAATCAGATTTCCTTGAGTGATTTATATGTTATTTTCTATGACAGATCATAGAAAATTGCATCTTGGAGGTGGCTAACAACACGATAAAACAAGGAGGTCATATGATGATTTTGAAAAGGTCTTGAATCAGGATGACAAGTTTTGTGGAGGGATTAACTAATATCCTTGTACCCCCATTTTTGGAGGGCATACCGTATGACTTTTTGGAGAGGGGGTGTTTAGGTCTGAAATTACCAAAGTATGCTTGGTTTGGTTACCTAGAACCGAAATCGTAATTGTAGTTTAAAGAGCGTAATAGTAATAAAATTAAAGTTTATGAGTCTATAGTAAATTTATATCACAATAAATATTATTATATCATGGCGAATCTTTGCAAATATCTGAAATAAAATTCAGTTAACATTGGTCAATGATTAAACAGAGTATGTCGAATTATTAGTCAGTTTGTTAAGGTGCTTAATTCATTTTTGTCTCTTATTTTTGTCTTATCCGTTTTAAATAGAGGCCTTTAGCCTTAGATTTCGCTTGGTTAAACTAATTGTGTAGGACCAACCCCAATAATATACCCAGTTAACCAAACGAGACTCCTTCCAACAACTACGTCACAGGCGTAACCCCATCTCGTAAACTCGACTTACGAACCGAAAACAATTAAACAGCCCGTGGGTAAACCGGTACATTGCACTAACGGGGTCTACAGTGTCCTTCGGCACCGAGTCTGACGAAACACTCGGCAAGTGTGCCGAAACAACCTGATTTGTGATAAGTGTTAACCAATTAAACACAATTATGCATACGTTAAGGCACCTGTACCGGTGCCAGAGATTTCTACAGGGATCCTTGGAACCGATAGAACCAGTCGGGTCGGTTAGGTAACTATCAGCGGAGGAACGACCGACTGGCGATCTGTGAGAGGAAACCTCATGGGGACCGGCTGCTGCGGATACAGCAATTTTCGTAAATAAAACTTATTGAAACATTTCTTATGAAATTAAGCGTTTGATTCACATTCATTATAAATATAATTGCGTATCGAATTCTAATTTGTTGAGTACGGTAATTAACAATTTTGTTCATACATGAATGTGAGAAAGAATATGATAATGTAGTCTTGTTACCGTATATGTTGAATTATTCTACATATAGCCATTACTGGCGAAATGAGTAGGCCTAGTAGAGAATGGATCCAATGTATAAGCATTAGAGTTTTTACGATATGTATTTGGGGTCCCTTTCACAATGTGCTGATATTAAAAACAACTTAGCTACGCCAACGATGACGGCTACCTACTAAAAGAAATTATCTGGCACTAGCGAGGGTGAAATAGTTAATGGTTAGTTCCCACATTTCAGTTAATCCGATAGGTTTCCGCAGTATGTCGAAAAGATAAAACCATTTTCTAACAAATATTTTGGACAAACAATCAATTTTGACATCAGAATTCACAATTTTCCAAAGAAAAAAGCGATCAAATATTGGAAAATGATAAAATATATCTAAATTTAAAATTATTTTCCTGATATACACAAAAAGGTTATGATAAAAATGTCAAAATCGCTAAAAAAAATTCCTCAAAAAATTAACGAGTTTACACTTTCATTTCAAAAAACGTTGCACAGGCTAATACGAAAGTAAACGTAACTTTTACGAGGGGAGCAAGTGCAGAAACACAAAATGCAACTAAATCGAGTACTTTTATTTCATTCGATAAAAATAAATTTACAATAATAAGTAACTTAGTTCTAGACTTTTCGAAGTAAAACAATTTTTCAACGACCATCGCTCCCGCCGCGGAAACTCTCGGAGGAATCTCGGCAGGTTCTCCCGCCGTAATTGGTTTGGCGAAGTAGGATGTGAGAAGCTGCGTGTCCGGCGGAAGTGTACATTGACCGGTCGACGTTGCATCACCCACTGACCTAGAGCGCGGAGGCGCCTCTCTGCCTCTCCTCTGCCGCGACCTCCAGGCGAGAGTGAACCTGTCACCTGGCCTCTGTGGCACATCCTCTCTGCCTCTCCTCTGCCGCGACCTCCAGGCGAGAGTGAACCTGTCACCTGGCCTCTGTGGCACATCCTCTCTGCCTCTCCTCTGCCGCGACCTCCAGGCGAGAGTGAACTTGTCACCTGGCCTCTGTGGCACATCCTCTCTGCCTCTCCTCTGCCGCGACCTCCACCTCCCGTCCAGGCGAGAGTAAACCTGTCACCTGGCCTCTGTAGCACATCATCTCTGCCTCTCCTCTGCCGCGACCTCCAGGCGAGAGTGAACTTGTCACCTGGCCTCTGTGGCACATCCTCTCTGCCTCTCCTCTGCCGCGACCTCCACCTCCCGTCCAGACGAGAGTGAACCTGTCACCTGGCCTCTGTAGCACATCCTCTCTGCCTCTCCTCTGCCGCGACCTCCAGGCGAGAGTGAACCTGTCACCCGAGGCCTCTGCAGCACATCCTCTCTGCCTCTCCTCTGCCGCGACCTCCAACTCCCGTCCAGGCGAGAGTGAACCTGTCACCTGGCCTCTGTAGCACATCCTCTCTGCCTCTCCTCTGCCGCGACCTCCAGGCGAGAGTGAACCTGTCACCTGGCCTCTGTGGCACATCCTCTCTGCCTCTCCTCTGCCGCGACCTCCAGGCGAGAGTGAACTTGTCACCTGGCCTCTGTGGCACATCCTCTCTGCCTCTCCTCTGCCGCGACCTCCAACTCCCGTCCAGGCGAGAGTAAACCTGTCACCTGGCCTCTGTAGCACATCATCTCTGCCTCTCCTCTGCCGCGACCTCCAGGCGAGAGTGAACTTGTCACCTGGCCTCTGTGGCACATCCTCTCTGCCTCTCCTCTGCCGCGACCTCCAGGCGAGAGTGAACCTGTCACCTGGCCTCTGTAGCACATCCTCTCTGCCTCTCCTCTGCCGCGACCTCCAGGCGAGAGTGAACTTGTCACCTGGCCTCTGTGGCACATCCTCTCTGCCTCTCCTCTGCCGCGACCTCCAACTCCCGTCCAGGCGAGAGTAAACCTGTCACCTGGCCTCTGTAGCACATCCTCTCTGCCTCTCCTCTGCCGCGACCTCCAGGCGAGAGTGAACTTGTCACCTGGCCTCTGTGGCACATCCTCTCTGCCTCTCCTCTGCCGCGACCTCCAGGCGAGAGTGAACCTGTCACCTGGCCTCTGTAGCACATCCTCTCTGCCTCTCCTCTGCCGCGACCTCCAGGCGAGAGTGAACTTGTCACCTGGCCTCTGTGGCACATCCTCTCTGCCTCTCCTCTGCCGCGACCTCCACCTCCCGTCCAGGCGAGAGTAAACCTGTCACCTGGCCTCTGTAGCACATCATCTCTGCCTCTCCTCTGCCGCGACCTCCAGGCGAGAGTGAACCTGTCACCCGAGGCCTCTGCAGCACATCCTCTCTGCCTCTCCTCTGCCGCGACCTCCAACTCCCGTCCAGGCGAGAGTGAACCTGTCACCTGGCCTCTGTAGCACATCCTCTCTGCCTCTCCTCTGCCGCGACCTCCAGGCGAGAGTGAACCTGTCACCCGAGGCCTCTGCAGCACATCCTCTCTGCCTCTCCTCTGCCGCGACCTCCAACTCTCCTCCAGGCGAGAGTGAACCTGTCACCTGGCCTCTGTGGCACATCCTCTCTGCCTCTCCTCTGCCGCGACCTCCAGGCGAGAGTGAACCTGTCACCTGGCCTCTGTGACACATCCTCTCTGCCTCTCCTCTGCCGCGACCTCCAGGCGGGAGTGAACCTGTCACCTGGCCTCTGTAGCACATCCTCTCTGCCTCTCCTCTGCCGCGACCTCCAGGCGAGAGTGAACCTGTCACCTGGCCTCTGTGACACATCCTCTCTGCCTCTCCTCTGCCGCGACCTCCAGGCGGGAGTGAACCTGTCACCTGGCCTCTGTGGCACATCCTCTCTGCCTCTCCTCTGCCGCGACCTCCAGGCGGGAGTGAACCTGTCACCTGGCCTCTGTGGCACATCCTCTCTGCCTCTCCTCTGCCGCGACCTCCAGGCGAGAGTGAACCTGTCACCTGGCCTCTGTGGCACATCCTCTCTGCCTCTCCTCTGCCGCGACCTCCACCTCCCGTCCAGGCGAGAGTGAACCTGTCACCTGGCCTCTGTAGCACATCCTCTCTGCCTCTCCTCTGCCGCGACCTCCAGGCGAGAGTGAACCTGTCACCTGGCCTCTGTGGCACATCCTCTCTGAATAACCTTTGGCTCGGAGAACATTCATTCGGTCTTACCGTTCGCTCCTCAGACTTTGACATTTACAACCTTTTGCCGTATCGATTCAGGTAAATCTCCGGTCTTGTCCTGCACTCGGACTTTGTGAACGTCACTCTTTACTGCGGGTGCCGTGTGTGGCAGGTTCTCCACGTAGCAGGCTATTGGTCGGGAGTCGATGTTAAGTTCAGATTCTAAAATTAAATAAACTAGAAAAACCTCTCTGCTCAGCAGCTGCATCAGCTGTTTTAAGGCGTTTTCGTTATACTTATGACCAGGGAAAAACGACTAGTTTTCCTGAGATTTTCACCAAGACCTTTCATTTACGTATGGGGTTGGTGGGTACCAGCATTGACTTTACATCTCTTGATATGTAAAGTCAATGGCATAAGACTTGGGGTTTTTTTTCAGAAATTACGGGTAGTTTGGTCTTTATACACTGTATATAGATGACTTATGCGTATACGGCTGTATATTAAATAGATGTATTCGTCAAGTCAGTGCACGAAGTACAATCAGCTGCAATGCATATCCCCCCCCCCAAAAAAAAAAAAAAAAAAAAAAAACAAGAATTGAGATGGGCAGTTGCGTCGAGTCATGGGAAACGACAGGTTTAGCTGCTTGATAGGCTGTTTCAACGGCTGCTCGGCAAGGTTGCCAATTGTTAAGCCCTAAATAATCCTACACGACTTTGCAGCCTTATGCGAGTTAGCTGCGTAGCAAAGTCGCCCGGAGGCCTGGAGTGACAGTTGCGTCACCCGCTGACCCAGAGCGGCTGAGCCCTCGCCCACCTGACTGTGACTGCGGCCGACTCTTCAGCCGCGACCTCCGCGCTCTCCAGAGGAAAGTGAATCTATTACCTAACTGCAAAGGGCAGCGACTGACGCGTCACGTGGGAACACGTGCATCTGCTGCATCGCTCCGGACAGGTCGTGTACTTGGAGAGCTGGGGAGTGGTGATAACATGCCTGATTTGTCAGGTAGGGTATAGGGAGTCCCTACCCACGGCAGTTTTCGTTTTTCTGCGACCCTAGCGGCGACTTTTGGGACTTCGGCTCCATAAGAGCCCATGCCAAATCAGTGCACATTTTGCGATGTAAGGTTTGCGCGGACCCATTTAGCGCCAATATTTTTTTAACATACCCATACGATATTATTTAAATAAATAATACTATAAACTACGGGAATTGATTTTTTATTTTTTTTAAAAGGTCATAAAACACGTTACATTAATGTCCAAAGTTGACTATTTTAAATTATTATAGAAAAAATCATTTTAAGTTATCGAAATTCCAAAAAGCAATTCTAGTAGTTTGGACGTTTCCAGTTACAACTATATTGATTTTAAAATTTTCCCCTACCTCATGGGGCGTCTTTATGGGTCCGCGTGAGAGCTGTTTTGGAACATTTTTGGCTGGGTAGGGAGGACTCTTAAAACCTTGATCACATATACACATGCAGACTCATGCGTGGTTATAAGCTTTTCACCACACCACGACGAAATCACCTGTTTTACTGACGTCATTAAGTAGCCGAAACACAAAAAAACTGACGTCTTTACCGCCACAGGGCCGAAAACAAAAAACTTTCGGCCCTCGGGCCGCAAGACAGCTGATCGTTTATTTGATTGAAACAATGTGAGAACATCACATAATTATATGGAATTCAATTGGTTCCCAAGACAGGACAGTTGCGAGCATATGATTTTCATAGCTGTGTTTACTTAAACCATGTTAAAGTAGTTGTAACATCATTCATAACCTCAAAGTTTTGTTTTTAAGTCTGTCAAATAAATAATCAGATTTTTAATGTTATATTTAGTGAATTTAATTGTGTAGTTGGTGAAAATATCGGTTACATCTCGGGTTTTGCAGCTCTCGAATGTTTCGAATTAACGACTTTGTTTCGAATTTGAAACACGATTTCGAGCCTGCAAAACCTCATTTTTGGGCCTTGTTACGAAATATACTATCCTGGTGCGTCAGGATAGTGGTCAAGTAGTACATTCTACACTCTCTAGACTAGTTTTCCTACTTCTCAACAAATTATACAATAGTTCAGGTCGATTACTAGTTGTTTTTAACCAAGTAAAAAAGAAAAAAAAGAAAGTAGATTCTTGCACTTAATTAACTGTTCGCATACCAGAGGAACAGCCGTTTATTTATCGGTAACTGCCAAATTACCCAAAAATCACTTAAAATCTATACTTTTATATTCCTGACTAAGGAAATTTTACCACAATTTGTCCTGGACAATGGTAAGCACCTCTGGTAACAAACAAAGCCCGTACTAAAGATTATTTCTAAAATGGAAATTAAACCCGTAAAAGTGAGGAAAGGACGTGTTTACCGATGACAGTCGTGTAGTGAATAGAGTCGCTGGGTGATCAGTGAATACCAAACAACTCTCAACCACGTGCCTCTGCATACAGAACGGTGGCTGGGTGATCGACATGCATGCTCTGTAGCGTCCCGAGGCATTGTGTACAAACACATTACAACTAACAGGACGACCTCAGCGACGCCGCGACGATCGATGCATAGTTGCCGGACTAGTGCCGAAGATTACTTATTTTGATTAGTAAGGTGTGGAAAATTACAATGCGATGTTGTCTGAAACCTTCCACGAACAGTTACGTTTTGATCGGGAACGGTCAAAACCCGTGTATCGAGCTAACGGAGACCTTTTTGTTAGCATCATTAATCCATAGCCCAATGAAAAATGACAATGGGACCCAGTTTCGATTCTGATCAGGATTAGAACCGGCGACACTCAGGTTATGAGGTGAGCGCTTTATCCACTCGGCTATCCGAAGTTAAACGATTTAATTTTTGGGGTTAATATAAAAAGTAGTTGAATTCAATTTGTTCAATTTTTTATGTATTTTAACGCCAGTGGCATTTTTCAACGTTTTGATCGGGAACGGTCCAAACCTGGGTGTTTTTACCATATAACGGTGACCTTTTGTCAGTTGGCATTATTAATTTATAGCCTATAGCCCAACTACAAATTGCAACTGGACCCAGTTTCGATCCTGTCAGGAATAGAACCGGCGGCCCTTAGCATTTTAGGAAAAACACACCATCAACCGCATGTATGTGGTCGCTAGACGTTCATCGAAAGTCAAAAAATATACGTGTCACCCAAAAGAGAGTATTGAATCATTTGTTATTTGGAACGAGAACACACTCTAATATTTATACAAAAACATAGAAATGTGAATTTACATGCAGTAAGAAAGTTGTGATTCATATAGAATTAAAAATATGATAAGTATATTCCTCACTCAGTAGCACTTGAGGATTTAGGATTGTACAGTATTATAAATTCCCCAATTTTTCAAGCGAATGTGGGGCACATCTGACACCGAGTCCTCTTCCACCCACATCACCGAGATCGCGACCCTCCGACAAGACAGAACACCAGAGATACGGGGACATTGTGACCTAACAAGAAGCCCGGGACGCCGGGGTTAATGAAGGTGGGAGATGAGAAATGTAAACAAAGGAGCAGGATCCGTGTCGGTGTCGGAGGGTAATGACAGGCAGGAATGCAGCAATTAGGCGCGAGTCCATGTATCACAGGACACGAGCCGCGCCGGGCGGAACGGTCCAAACCCTACAGTAGAGCTGCTTACATTATTCAGCAGCCGAATGGCATTATTCTTATGGCCGAACGATCAGTTGAATAGTGTTAGGATTTTGGCAAATATTTTTGATATGATACAATCTGGAAACGTGCTCCAAATGACGACGTGGTAATTTTTTGAGACGATCAGGTGGTGAGAAATTAATGGGGTTTCTTATAGTACATAATTTTTTTATAGTTACTGTACCACTAAAATAAAACTTGTGAGGCAATGCACTATTAAATACCTGAGTCAAAGATTGCTTTGAGTAAAGCTGATGCAACAAATACTTCATGATCTGTTTATCTATCTAAATGAATGAAGCAGATTTCTCGTCGGAGTGCGGATCGCCACACGGCTAAACTACGTCAAGGAGTTGACGCGTGAAATGTTCAGGGTAGGTTCCTTAACTTACGGTTGAAAAAGTTGCACTTCCTCTAAATCCTAAAGGGCTACTCCCTGTGGGACATCCAGAATCCCAATGTAACCAAATGAGACCATATGGCTTCCGGTTCACCTATTTAATTAATATTATTCAAATAATGAGCTGATGGTATTTTATTTAAATATTTTATTCAGTACTATAACCAATTTTATTAAATTTTCCCCGGGTGAAACTGGTGTTACCGGCTAGTTATCACTATAATATGGCCATCGACCTGAACCCGACCGTACTATACTTTCAAGTAAGGGGGGAGATAACGTGGAGATCATAGAGGTCAAGACACTCACAAAAACGAAGGTCCAGAACATATTATCTGAGAGGGACAGAGACACATTTCTTTGATATGGTACAAAAAACTTGACACCTCTCACCGATGGGTTATTAATTAATGCTGCCTCCTTCGATAAGGTCAACGACCTTAAACACAAAGACAAGGAAATGGACTTTTCCTGTGAGCGATTAGGCCTACAACATAAGGTTTTGGATTATACGTCAGTAGTAATGACTTTTTGAAACTACACACCCTATAATTTTCTTTAATCTATATCACAAGGTGAACTAACTGGTAAAGACAAACGAATAGAATGCCTAGTTTTTAGTGAGGAATTATTAAGGCATTTCAAGATTTTGATTGAACAACAAATGTTTAGTAGCGTCAGAGTAGCGTGTTGGATACTTACTGAACAACATCCATTTCTTACCGCGTTTCGATCTGTAATGTTGACATTTTTTGAAATGTGATCATGTTCTGACTTGTGAAAATCCAAGACGAGGCTAAAAATCTCATTGTTTCATTTATGAGGAGAATTCATTGATTCTTTTGAAGCTGAGATTAGCAAAACCTAAGCTGAGGGTGGTTCTTTGTACTTGTTGAAAGTCAAAATTTTACAAGGCCTATAAACGCCTGTACCTTCCTATGCCCTTCCTAACTTCACGCAGTTCTCAAACTCCCGAGAAATTTTCAACAACTTCTTAAGGAACCATCCCGCAGCAGAAAGGCTTGTTTAGACGCCAACAGCCTCACTTCTGTCCCCTCGGCTGCCAGCGCCGACCGCTTGCGTGGACGCGGAATGCCGATGGACAATAGTTATGAAACGGCGGGTTCAACAGACTGTGGCCTACATAGCCGCGTATCGCCTCGACCTTATTGTGAGAGGCTAGAGTCGGCTGAGTTGATAATCGACCCGCTTGACCCCTCCCCCCCCCTTGTGTACAGTAGTGGCTAGACGCTGGACCGCTCCACTGGCAGCCTGGAGGATAAGATAATGGATGGAAGACCATGAATCGGATCAGCTCTAGATAACTCCGTGAAATGATTATTGCTGACGAAATGCCATCGGTAAAGGAAAAAGAAGCTGCTACAATATTTCTAATTCTCTTGGTTATCCAAAGAGAAAAACATTCCTTGTACTTAAGGATGATTTCCCTTTTTTGAAGAACATCACCGTCTGAATTTTGACAACCAATTCGGTTTTTTACTTTGGAGATTGTGAGCCTGAGCTTATTTATCATTACAAAAACACCCCATTGAATTGTAACCTTGTTGAACCTAGATGAGCTTAGGCGTAGTAAAGAGCGCTTCCCAAGGATAGGGCTGGCCCATTCCTATAGCTTAATTAGACCAAAAGATTTTCCAAAATTAAAAAGTAATCAATGGTCAGTCAAGTTTTGAGACATACTACTTTACAACTCCCAAAAGATTACATGATAAGTTTACGATAAAGAATAAGCAGGATGGGATTAAGGAACTTGCAAACAAATTTATAATTTGCCGCATAATTGGTTCCGTTTAAGATAACTGAAAGTAGATACCATGTACATCTAAGAAGGCCTTATTCACAGTTTGTGCATCTCCCACATTGCTCGCGAATAGCTTAATTTATTGTCAGTTCAACCTAAAAATCGTGCCTATTCAATAGTGTGGGGCCCATTGTAGGTTGTGCGCTTAACGTTAAGAAGAGTAAAAACCGAAATCGTTGCCTGTCAAGATCACGCAACTTGTGATAACCCAACAGATAACAAGGACCTCATACTATCGTAAACTGGGCGCGCCCTTAGCTTTTATTGGTCACGATCGCCTTATCGTCAAAGGTGATAAAATACGTATAGGCCTAATAAATTTTATGAACGCCTATCATGTTTTTTCACCTATTATTTCACACTGCTCTTTAGCCATAATGGTTGCGTACTAGAATATCAAGGGGTGCAGCTTTAGAATACTCAATGGCCTCAATCTCGTGACATTACTAGCACACTTCAGCATTACGACTCCATATCGCATCTTCATTGTTCATTCAATCTAGCCCAGTCGTTATGTGATTCAACGTCAAAAGTTATTTAATGTTTCACTACTATATTAAGTGAGAGGATTTTTCTCTGGATGTCATTGCAGCACCAAAAACACAATTAATAAAAGGAAAATCTTCATGTTAAAATAACTGCTTTTTTAAGTGATAATCTTCCTTAGGACCTCATTGCAGCACCATGAGCACAATTGATGAAATTTCCAGGTTATGTTGAGTATTATTCCAGCTCTAACTCAGCTGAAAATTGAATGGTTGTCGAGTTTACTTCAGCTTAAAATTCAGGGATTTAAGATTCACGTACTGAATGATTAGTTTTAATACTTTTCTCTGCCGAGTGACCGAGTGCCTTCGACTGACAAGGAAACCTAAGAACCAAATTAAATTGTATTAATCTCTTGCATATACTGTACAGCAGTTTTATATCCTTATCCGCACCGGTTTTAAATTATCAATGTTTGAGCCTGCACGTTCTACTCTTCACCGTGCTAACAACACCCCAGCCTCGTGCGCAACGAGCCCTAGCGTGGCGAGAAGGCCAGCGGCTGTCGCAACCCGAGTATAATTGATAGTTGCACTTGCAATTGCAGTTGCGCGAGGACCGGAAGTCGGTGATTTGCGCGGGTCAATCAGCTGTTTACAGGTTCTCGGTACCTCCCGGACACTCCGCCAGTGGTCTAGTGCAGGGCTAAAGAAAAAAGAAAGGGCTGAACCATTTCACTATCTGACTAGGCACCTGGGTCACGTGACGAGATGACGTAGTCAGTATGACATCTGGTCCCAGTTTCATAACAGATTCCTAATGATCAATTTGAAACTGCAAATCACCCCACTGCAAATAATTTCCACACGAAACCACAGCACAACTCATCTTAATTAATCACTAAAACCTATCTTAAATTTACTAGCACAATTTAATCTTGTTAAAGTTATAACTGCAATGTAACTAAAAATTTAAAAAAATCAATTTTTCACTTTTATTTTATAAAAAATCAATTCAGTAAATAAACAACACATAATAACCAACTTGTCTCTGATAAACATTTCTAAAGTCAGCTGTCCATGAACATCATACTGAGCATTACATTTATATTAGTTGCGTCAAGATCCATGGGTGGCAGCACTTGATGTCACACTAACTACGTCACAGAGATCACATGTCGGCATTTCAAAAAGATCAAAGAAATGAATCAGCCCTCTCTTTTTTCTCTAGCCCTGGGTCTAGTGACCGCCTTCGCCGCCGGCCGATGGTGATTCACGCTCTGAACTGAAATATTTGTGAATCTAAAAATATCCATCGTTGATTTCACAATGAACAGAGGTGTTAGTGAGTGATAATTCTCGTTTTTAACTCTCCTGCTCAGCCGTTTAACAATACAGTTGTTTGCTAGGGATAAAAAATCAAGGCCTTCCACATCTACCCTCAGAGGCAATCTCTCATAAAATCAAAGTTCGATCTTTGACTTTTGAAACAAGTTTAAAAGTGAAATTATATTAACATAGTAAATAAAAATATAGCCAAAAGCTCACCACAAAAGGCTTCAGACGTTTGTTGCTTAAACCTTGTTCGCTGGGTATGAGCAGAAAATTATTTACTCAAGCACACAGAAAATCCTCAAGAGCCAAGGAGAACTGAACAAATAATGTATTGTTGAGGCTCCTGTGTTTTTGCAATGTAGACTCCTATGTTATAAAAAGAAAACAGTGTATTAGTAAAAGCAATAGCATGTTATTAGGCTACTGATATAAATACTAATACTTATCACACAAACTGAAGCAGCCTGGGTTTTTTCCTCTTACCTGCGAAACAAAAAAGAAACAGTTAGAAACGATGTTTTTAGTGTTAACAATAAGCTTATAATTAAAATGTAACAATTGGGACGACTGAGTCAAATGATGTTTAAATATAACCATTGGAATAATAAAGTCAAATGAATTGTAACTTTTTTATTAATTACTTAAGCCATTCTATGTAAATTCAGTGTTTATAAGCACTCAGAAAAGAACCGCAAAAACGGAGGATTTAGGGAGGGTTACTCGATAAGAATTCATTGTATTAAGAGAAAGAAAGTTAACTAAAACTGTATGCTGAGTCATGAGTTAGTCATAAATTCGTAAGACTGTCCGTCATGTCCGATTATACGTCTAGCTCTAGTTTACAAATCTCTATGGACTGATTACTTCGTGCGAAATATCACGCGATCAACTTTTCTGTGTAAAAGCTTAAAAATAAAATATTTACTCTACAAAATATACTGAGTCTCACACAAATATCCCGCCCACGTATAAGTAATTAGGCCAAATCTCTGGTTATAAAACAATTTAAGAACGGTTTAGAAACAGTTGAAATTGAATAACGGTATGAAACGGTAATAAATGAATATATGTGTTACACAACATTGTATTTATATATTTATGTATATATGTTTTGAGAAAATAAAGATTGTTATTATTATAGTTTCAAGCTGTAAAAGCTTTCAATTTATTGATAACTAAAACTCTTTTGTAAAACCTACTACTGTTCCGGCCAGTATATACTGTACGTGCCTATAACATAAACCGGGGCGAATTTGAAGGTACAACAATTTAATTTGAATATTATAGTGACAGGAACCACCCGGAGCAGTGTTCGGCCATCGGCAAATCCCCGTATCGCCCACCGCCTGACGTAACGCCAAGTAGGACAGCGGCTGAGTGAAATGAGAATTTGAAGGACTCCAACGGTTCCGCGGCCTCCAAACCGGCTCAAATATGCAACCGGTGACCCCGCGCCCGCCGCCGCAGCCTGCATCCACACCGCATCCACACCCTCTACACAGTTGGCATCCACAGCTACATCCCTAGACCCCGCGCCCCGCCGCCGCAGCCTGCATCCACACCGCATCCACACCCTCCACACAGTCGGCATCCACAGCTACATCCCTACACTCCACGCCCGCCGCCGCAGCCTGCATCCACACCGCATCCACACCCTCCACATAGTCGGCATCCACAGCTACATCCCTACACCCCGCGCCCCGCCGTCGCAGTCTGCATCCACACCGCATCCACACCCTCCACACAGTCGGCATCCACAGCTACATCCCTACACCCCGCGCCCCGCCGCCGCAGCCTGCATCCACACCGCATCCACACCCTCTACACAGTCGGCATCCGCAGCTACATCCCTAAACTCCGCGCCTCGCCGCCGCAGCCTGCATCCACACCGCATCCACACCCTCTATACAGTCGGCATCCGCAGCTACATCCCTACACCCCGCGCCCGCCACCGAAGCCTGCATCCACACCGCAACCACACCCTCTACAGAGTCGGCATCCGCAGCTACATAGGGATGTAGGGACACTCCGCGCCCCGCCGCCGCAATCTGCATCCACTCCCTCTACACAGTCGGCATCCGCAGCTACATCCCTACACCCCGCGCCCGCCGCCGCAGCCTGCATCCACACCGCATCCACACCCTCTACACAGTCGGCATCCACAGCTACATCCCTTCACCCCGCGCCCCGCCGCCGCAACCTGCATCAAAATCTACATCCACACCCTCTTCACAGTCGGCATCTACACGTACATCCTCTGAGGGTCTGCTACATCTCCATCTGCATCTATGTGTACACCCCACGACAGTCGGATCTACATCAATGAACTTCTAGACAGTCGGATCTGCTATACATTCCCATACGGTCGGCTTTTACATCTAAAACTATCCAGTCTCAGACAGTCTAGCATCTACATCTACACCTGTCAACTCTTATAGACAGTCGGTATCAACATCTAACTCTATACACTACCAGACAATCTAGCTTACACCTTAAGACCTACATCCATAAAACGCCACCAGACAGTCGACATCTACGTATACATAGAACATCTTCCCCGGAATATCTCGTCATAATCAGTCTTAGTTTAAGACACAGAACTCATTACAGTTAAATAAGATATCTTCAAAGGATTTAGTCCCATCTTCAGGGGTTTAGTTCTAGAACAAATTTGATTTCTAACACTCGCTGAATCGTCATTTCTTTCTAAGTTTGAGCCGTAGAATAAAAATATTTAGAGAACTTTGTTCTCTCTGCCTCTACGAAGTTTATGAGTTGAAAGACTTGTGAAAGAATTCAATTCAAAGAGTTCAAGGCAGTCAAGTAATTTGTGATCAAAGTCACAAACTTATAGGGAATATTCAATGATCCCTGGGGCTAACATCCAGGGATTGTGGATAAAGCAGTTTCTAAAAGGCTACAGTACTCCAACTGAAATCGTCCGTTACCACGATTCTGATATTTCCTGATTCCCTATTTAGGGTTTTATCGTTTTATCCCTACAAATTGAAACACTTATAAATGAGACCCATGACTTTCCAAACCTTATCCAAAAACAATACCTAGAAAACATAAACAAAACTAGTATAGAAGCCAAAAGCTTCAGAAGAAACGTTTAAACCAGAACTAATGGAGTTATTAATTCTCGAGACAAACCCAATCCCATGCATAAAGAGGAAGTGGAACGGCGGCGGCGAGGGGCGAGACGGTCAGCCTGACCGAAGCCCCAAATTGATATTCCCGTAGCTGTCAACCGGTACAGCCGAATACCTAATGCTACATTAAAAACTGAGCATTGTTCTTGTCCGCGTGGAGCAGTGCGAGGGAAGCACGCTGACCATTGTTCTATTGTAGTCCGACACGTGTCCTTTGTCGTCCATTCCGCCGTTCCGTTCCTCCGTTCCCCGTCCACTGTGGACCCTGATGGACAACGGGACCGCGGGCGTGAACCACGGCTTAGACGAGGTTATATCACTTTAATGTACTCTGAGACGCGGAAGTCTAGGGTGTGGAATTTTTAATAAAAGAGGTAATGCAGGATGGAGAAAGGAGGGAAAGTTAAAGGCGTGGATTTATTACATAAAATAAGTCTTGTAAAGTGATGGGGTCTAGGTACTATACTATACTAGGCCTATAACAAATAAAAGTAAACAAATACTGACTTTGAAAACCATGACAGGGATTTCAGAGGATCTTTAGTGAAGCAGGATTGGATTCGAGATGCAACATTCTCCAATGTTCCGCGTAAAGAGCTGATAATGGCAGATTATTAGAGGCTCATAACCACAACTAGCTCTTCCTCCAAGGTAAATCACATTACAGTATTTCCTTTGGTTATTTGAACAATATAGCCTTCACCCAGCCCATGTCTTGTTTAATTTAAGACTAACACAAGATATACGCAGCCTTGCGAGCCATCTTCGTTTGCCTAAAACCTTAAGGCCGGCCACACACTGCATCAGTCGAGGCGAGGCGAGGCGAGGCATTTTGACTAAAGGCGTCATAAGCGACAGAAAACGCATGGGCGCTTACGGAGCACCACACACTGCAAGAGACGAGGCGAGGCGAGGCGAGGCGAAAAGGCGCCTTAAGTCAAAAAGCGAAGCAGTAAAAAATTCGTCGCATGGACAGTCGCTGACAGTCGGAGAGTTCTGCGCATGCGAGGGAGTTGATACATCCACTCTGAGCTTAAAAATATGGGCAGAAATTGGCAATGAGTTGGACGTACTAGGTAAAATAATATTTCATAAAATACTACCCCTTTTCTGATTTTTAGGATGTACCCACATTCTTCTGTTTTTCACATTTTGATCCAGCAGCTGTAAGAAAACCCCACAGCATGAGAACAGTCTCTTTCCTCCACATCCATCGTGCCTCGATAGCGCACTGCAGAGACTTGTAACCTATGTCAATCACCTGCGAAAGCACATTTACGACTGGACTCTGTGAAACCGCGCCACAACTTTGGATGCCTTGCCTCGCCTCGCCTTCTGCTGTGTGCGTCCGCTTTGCGACAAGGCAAGACGAGCGACTTGTCTCTCGCCGCCTTGCCTCGCCTTGACTGAAACAGTGTGTGGCAGGCCTAACGCAACAAACTTTCTTTAAATCGAAAGAGTTTAGAGTTAAGGAGATCCCTCTATAATATTCCTTGCACTCCTACTATTGTTTTCTAACTACCAAATGTGTTCCGGATAATCATGCCATAATTTTTGCAGCCTCTTTATTTGTCCTGCCTAAATAAACTACTGATCTGTGCGTGAACGTTATCGAGCAAAGGAAGAAGAGAGCCAGTACAGAATGCAAGAATGGACACTATAGTTAGAATATATTTGCAGCGTGCGATTACGAAACCAAGAAATTGCTGCCGAAGTTTAGAGCGCTACCAACTGCGCCACTGACTCACTAATAGACTCACTGACTCACTATTTCACTGTGACTATCTATTGTATTTTATTTATCAGACTCACAGTAATTAAAATTAGAATAAGTTCTTGCAAAATACGGAATGACAAAGTGTATGTTAATTATAACAATTTCTAAAAACTCGATAAAACTTAATTTCACATTTGTATTGATGATTCTTACCTGCCTGAAGATGCACAAAAACGTGTCTTTGCACATCTTGGCCATCACCTCGACACATAATAACCTGCTGACGCTTCATGTTTAAAAGAAACGCCATACACAAAAGTGATAATTCATTCTTAAGAACCTGAACAAATTTCACCCAGCAAAGTAACACAAACGACCGACGCGCGACGCTGTTTGAATACAGCACAGTCGAGACCTCTATTGAATACGACTTACAAGTACTTTCTCTGACGGGTCATGGCGGTCTGTAAGCCGCAAAAAGGAGTCAATAAAATGTGGATAATGGGACCATTAGAGGTACAACGGGGACAGCACGACCGCGCAGCGACAGTCAGGTGCAGGGCGCATGCGCGGGGCGCACGACCGGAGTACGCACGCGCCTAGACACAAGTCACTAGTCACTGTCAGACACAAGCGGACCGGGGCGTGAGTGAGATTGCTGTCTGTACTGAGTAGGACGAAATGAAAATGTGCAATCAAAGAAGTAAATGTACTCTTCAGTCCAAATTCGGCCTTGTTAACGTCGTTTGCATCATACTGACACAGAAACATCTGTTTTCAGTTCCTTTTTGTTGGCTCGAAAGTTACCCATTGCCGTCCTATGCCGGATAAACGGAAGTAAACAATCAGCTGATTTGTGGCAAACCGACGTGTAATGCTTGTTTATTGGTTACGTTTAAAGGAAGTTATGGCAGCACGGGCAGCAGTTGCAAATAAATGTTTGAACTGTTTGTTATAGGTTAGGATTGAAGGATTGAAAAAAGTATTGGTTTACGCAAGGAATAATACTACGTTATGTCTGAAAGAATGTTTTTTTCTGAGTAGTATGATGAAAAGTATCGTACGTTACAAGGCCGGAAAGTTTTACCGTACTCACCCGCTTTCATTCGCGTGGGAACTATCATGCTCGTCCGGCAAAACATTACTTTCCGGTCTAGTAACGTAATATACTATAGCCTTGCATCGAGCATTGTTTGTTGAATCATAAACATAAATAAGTGGGTCGGCTATCCGTCTTAGTAGGTGGACAACTTATACTAAGTGCATCTACCAATTAGGGACCCAGCTGAAGGCAAGCTTTATTGAATTTCAAACCTATAAGCAAACCGTGAATACCATAAAATCGTCAATCGTCCTTTCCCTTTCTAGTGATCAGGTATTTGCAATAAAAATGTGCATTCAAAATAGAAAATCCATTTTATGTCCAACTCCAGCCTAGATAATTTAAAGTAGACTTTCATTGAGCACAATTTATTGTATCATAAACATAAATAAGTGGACAGTTAACCATCTCATCATCAGGTGGTACAATGTATACTAAAATGGACATCTACGGGGACCAGGCTGATGGTACACCACACTAAGCTGAAAACCTGTAGGAGGCCGCCAATGCAAAGCTAGTATACATATGATTGTCGTTTCCCTTTCCCTTTCATCGTGGGTATTTTAAACACATTATAGTGCACGTTTATTTGTTAAGTCAGATTAACACGGGCCACAGAAAACCACAAATATATATTTGAACGTATGCTCGCAACCACCAGCAAGCAGTAATAGCACTGATTTTCTCAATGGCTAAACAATTTTACAAGTATGCGACTATTGGTTTTAGGGATATTTTAAATTGCTTTAACCATTTAGTAAAAACACGTTCGATCGATTTTGTAATGGAAAACGTCCGTATTAACCTCTGAAGAAATAATCAACAAACATTTGAGGGACACGCCCAAAAGACAATTTTGCTTGCACTTCGTCTAATGATTCAGCTATTTTCATAATGGAGTCGATAATAGCGTTTGCTTAAGACAACTTGAAAGTCAATTTATCTTCGAAACATTTGCCTAACTAACACTTAACAACGGAGACTATACAAACTAATTTTCTAACACCAGTGCTTCAGTCAGGGCATTCAAAATGTATTACAGTTTTTAAAACTTAAGGCTATTGCGCAATCATAATATTTTCCAACAATTTTGTGTGTGCTGATCGTATAACTGAATTAAATCAAGCGAAAATTCAGCTCACGTTGTAAATAAAACTCAAGAGATTTTATAGATAGTTTGTGGTCAATTATGTGATAATAAGGAACAGGAACGCAATAAAATCACACGTTATAGTAGATACTTTTATTAGAATAATCTTCCATAAAAACACGAAGATAAGTTTACAAATGGTTGAAAATAGAGCACTAAAAATCGAGAATGCAGCTGAAATCTGAGATCGGCCTTCCCGATCTGGGGTTTCAATGTTCTATAAAAAGAGAATGATTTGTTCATCATTATGTGAAATCCCAACAGCGCGGAGCGCTTGCTTTTAACTGCACATTCAATACTTTGCAAGATAGGTTTTTTTATTACAAACTTTAATTGAATATTGTTTAGGAGCACTGTAAAATTTAATAACCTTTCATCTTTGGACCAATTTTCTTTAGATCAAACATGAAATCTTTTTTTATGCGAATGATGAGAATGGATGTTGTAATTGAGTCAGATGATCAATTTCAGCTCAAAATCATAACTGTCTCAGCGATTAAATCAACCACCATTTCTATGATTTAGAAGGTAAGCATCCTTGTTGTAAATTCTTGTTTACATCCACTAAAGAACTTCATCAATAAACTAAGAATGATAAAGTTAAACTAAATGAAAGTAATCGTTTATCTCCTAGTGAATGAGCGTGCGATGATGAATCGTCATTGAAAATTAAAGTAAGAATTTCGAACTCGATTTCAAAAAAGTATTCAGTTTTCATTCTCTCAACTCGAAAATAGAGCTGTGAGCCCGTCCAAAATTCTGTTCATCAAGAATTCGTTCTTCGGTACACAATCAACCTTCCGAGAAAAAAATCTAAGAACTCGGTGGATGCAAATCGATACTAGCATGTCGTTGGTAAACTACTGTCGTCTCTGACACTGACACCGGTGACCAAAGCCATATAACTGGTTATTTACAACGGTTAGTCGCTGCCACCGCAGCCGCAGCCGCAGACCTGCAGCCAGCGGACCCGGAGGCCCCGGCTTTGTCACTACGACAGGAATGTCGCCCAGAGGCCTTGAGGCTTGCCTCTTACCACACCTGCTCGACGGCTCCACTCCTGCGCAACGCCACTCATCTGTTGATATTTCAACTTTTACTTGCTCCAGTTCGCCGTGTTTTATCGGTCGTTGAAAGGTTGATTTAGTGATAGTGTATTGCTTCACGGTTGGGAAAAAATTAGAGCTGGTTCTTTTGGAGTAAATTTACGCTAGAGGCAGGTTGGACTTTTTGAAATGTTCAATCTTAAAACTTTGGATTTTAATCTGCATTTAAGTGAGGAGCTCATGTAAACTGAAGCTAGAGAGAGCCTGGCGTAGTGTGTTAATTTATAACTAATGACAACTGTGATCGTACAGTACCTTGTATTGACAGGTAGAGGATAGAGAGAGGGCATTTAAAGGAGCTTTCAGTATTATTCATAATCAAAATCGCCAAGAAACAAATAAACTTATCATATTGATGTAAATATTGAAATAAGCATAAAAGTGAACTTTTCTCAATCTCCCTACGTACAACTTGAAAAATAAAATAAAATTAACCCAATTTCTGTTTGTCTAGGCTAGAAAAATATAAAACTAGATCAATAATCTTTCATAAATAGGAGAAAATATGTCAAATTATTAATTCAAACCTTTTCTAACTATGGAGAAAATGTTAAGGATTCATCAACATTACACATTACATTAAAAACACATTTACATTACATTAGAACATGATTAAAACTCTACACAAATGCACTGGAAAAGAAAGGAAATGTGAGATCCGAACTAATAACTAAAAGCGTCCTTAAAGTACGGAAAAAAGAATGAAACAGCTGTTTCCAGGCCACTTTCACTTTCTCCGAACTGACGTGACTTTGATCTCAACCTTTAGATAATACGTTTATAATGTTTTCACACACACGATCGTTGATTGCCTCTTGGAGAGAATGAGTATCTGCAGCCCCGCGTCGCGGCGCTTGGGCGAATGCAAGTTCCCATGACTGATAACCCTGGGCGGCGAGGTTATGATTCCCTACGAGAGAGAAAGTCCTCGGCGGATTGCATATCCAGGTGCAAGATGGAGGGAAACCATGGCAATTAGGATTTGCCGTCCTCATCGAATCTTAAACTTTCACATCTGGTCAGAGTTGAGGCCCAGTGGTGAAAATAACCGCCCCGAGCGCGGTCGCCACTTTCACCCGTGCTCACATGCTGTCACTGATCGTCCTGTCCGAGGGTCGTCTAGGAGTCTGTCAATGGACCGTCCAGCTATCCTCGGTCAAACTGACAATGGATCAACCCTCACTTTATACGGGAATGGCTTCATTGTTAGAGGAGATAGTCCTATTGTGTCTTTTGATCTTCTAGCCAAATCTCACTATCGTAGGGTCAAACATACGTTATCGGACTGTTCACGAGAGAGATTTTACTAGTCATTGATCACAGGTCATTGTCACAGAACAGTCGATTGCCCTCGCACCATTCTACTGTCCATGGGTTTCTAATGTCCATAAAGTCACTGAATCGATTGTGGATTGTCTTAACGCGTCTTGAACTCCTATACACCCATGTACTGTCGACCGCTTCCAAGTTATTGCACCATCAAAACGCGACCGACTCTCCCATGACTACGAGGAGGTCAGATGCTATCTGCAGTCGTGCACCGGGCAGTGCGACACATTGTCACTTGTCAGACATCATTACAGCGGCCCAAGGCCCTCGGCCGCGGCGTGAAGATCGTTAAAGCAGTAAAAGATGGGCCCCGGCCCGGGGTATTATCCGGCTCTAATCTGTGTCATTAGGGATCATCTGGATCTACTGGTAGACAAGTCTCGCCCCGACTGGCTTGTTACTTTGTTCACACGGACCGTAGTTAATTGTTGCATGTCGGTGAGATCGTCAGGTGCACACCTCGGCTTTCTGTGTACGCGTAGGCGTTAGATTTTTAGATGACTTTTGTAACCAACCATTGATTCGTAAGAGATAGTCCCTCATATAAAACTTTTTTGGGTTTGAATTTTTTACATATCAACACCAATGTCCGTTTGGAGGGAAGTTCCAAACTTTGAACAAAGGTCGACCTTTGTTTGATGCCCCAAAATTAGTCTAACCCAATGGCAATGGTCATAGCGGCGTGTGAGATTAGCTTCGAGTCTTATCATTGATATATGTCTTAAATTTTGGTTAGGAAGCGGACGCGTTGGCGTGATTACTGTACTAACCAACCAATTTACCATTAAACATTTATGACGGAATAAACTGTTGCCTTAAGGACTATTAAAACAATCATTTATAGTTTGTAACAAGTACGTTTCCAAACAATGAACGTGCGATAAGAGCTCTATTGTTTCTGTTGTCTATAAACCAATCGGGTGTTTCATTACATCATCAGCCCTTTCATTGCACGGTTGTTATGTACATTTCATTACTTTGCTTTCCACGATCTCTCAAAGAATGTAAGAATATCAATTAGGATGCGATCACAAATTTCCTTCTCACCGTGCATCATTTTAGGTTAAGAATGTCCCGTAACACAAATTTCGACCTTTTGCTTCCGTTGAAGGAAGACAACAATATTCGCTTCAGTCGGAATTGCAGATGACCGTAAAAACCTCACTGGTCCGTCTGTGGGTTTGACTGGAGAGATGTGCAGTGTCGAGCAGCGAGCAGGTGGCACAATACCAGTGGACCTGTAATGTCTATTGTTGGAAGGAGAGCAGAACAAGCAGTTGTTGAACCCGAGAGGCTACCGTCTGACCGTCTGGCCGCTCGGACAACCTGTCGATCACATGGCCTCTTTATACACGGTTAAGTCGTTAATCGTCTTCGGAATCGATCAGGTTGGACAAATTCTGATCTCGTTACGGTGTTTTGAAGCTTTGGGCGTGAAACTCGTTCGGGTCACATCCTGATTTGGTCAACGGGTATCTTTTGGTGATTTTTGTTATCGTAAAGAATATTTTGAGGTAGTACAAATAGGTCTTGTTTCTTTAAGATATACGGTTTGGGTTACTTGCTTTCTATGGACCCGTGAAAGCCAGGGTAATTATACCTGGTCAGGTCTTGGTAGGGACAAATATCCAGGAGTTACTTCCAGTTAGGGAACATCCGCGCGTTTCGAAGTTCCAACAACGACATTCTTATTTAATTGAAATATCTAAAATTCTATATAAAAAATATCTTAACGTCTTGTGACGTCGCAGACGTCCCACATGGAACAGTTCCCCTTTCGGTTATGGATTCGGAAGAACCAGACATTTAGAGCGACCCAAAACTTATTACGGTTCTAGTCAGTCTTAGAATAGTTAATCTTTGAACATTAAGGAAATCAAGGACAAGACCTATTATGTTAAGGTAAATAAAGAAAGTAGGTAGATCTCTCTAGGATTCAGCTTTAAAAGTAATCTTGTAAATATATTATAGCCTCGGTATACCTGTTTGTTTTCCAGTTCCTAAAAGTTATGATCATGTCCTATAGTCTAAAATGCACTTTAGGCCAGTGGTCCCTAAGACCACTTGCAGAGCCCAATACCCAAGTACGTTGCAGTGACCAATTCTCCCCACGGGAAGGGGTCAATGATTCTTGCTGGTTTAATATTGAAAATTGGTGGTTATGGCTATGACACGGGACGGAAGGAGTAGGAGCGACATCTTCTGCTTTGTACAGAGGCAGAGGATGGACCGCCAACATAATTACGACAACAATAGTCAACAAGGTCTGCCCACTCTCCGCGGCCCTCACACTCCCATTATTCTATTATTTCTCGCCTTCAGCGTTTCCACATCGATGAAGGACCTTTTCACAATGGCGAAGAAGATGAATCACCAAGAATTTGTCGGTGGGTTTCGATTTTGTAGCGGTTTCGATATTAATGACGCATTATTCACCTTTTTGGGAAAAGTATTACTTTGTATACCAAACAACCAAACTTATACAAATTGTAACGATATACAGCGCGAATCCTGTACAATATGAGGAAAACACTCAACGATGCAGGGATTTAGATGTAGCGAGAATAAGACGTCCTGGTACGTCAAGTCTCAAGATGAATAGGGACATAAAACTCATTACCTCAGTACTCAGTACTCATTGACTCATTCATTAACTCAGTATTTTACTATGTAATAAAGCTAAATCGGTTAAAGGGAGTAGCGTCGAAAATTAATTAAAAACTTACTTTTTTTAATATTAATTTTAAGAAGCAATTCCGCTTAAACATACACGAGAAATTCCTTGGCGTTATACTGTGCTATTCCATTTTTACTGTCACAAAACTTTATCAAGTAATACAAACGCGGTAATTATCGCTTTAGTAAATTGTACAAACTTGTGAAGTTGAGTTAAACTATATAAAACTACAAAAGAGAACCAAAGTTCATATTTCTGGGTGTATTAAATTTTCCTTAAAACGTTGAATACCTGAGACATTTATAGTACAAGTGGAACGACGTGGCTTACGCCGTCTGTAAGCCTCATGCTGAAATTAACATGAACATTGTGGGTGTACTGGGCCGTGATATTTGACTCGGACTCTACGATAATTATTAAAGGTTTTCTTGCCAATAAACGCACAAAACGATACTTGACAACAACCACAAACCATTGTAAAAATTGTACCATTGTAATGAAACGACCACATCCATTGTAAAACCGTGGGACAAACAAACCGTCCGCAAACACGCAGCTTAAATCTCTCGAGAAACGCGGACAAAAATCCAAAAGCAGGATATAGAAAATAACGGATTCTCGCAATTTAATCGTTTCGCAAACCGGTACACACCGACACTCGGCTATAACTATCAGTTGCTGTTATCGGACGATGTGCGAGTTGCAATCGAAGGCTCCAAACTGGCGGACGGCACGCCAAGTGGGCCTCTGCACGCGACGCAACACGTAGCACGTCCGCGACACTGCGAGTTCCGATACTTCCGATACTAGTACATATCGATACTTTTCTTTCGATATTCACTGTATCGGTATCGTATTGAATCATTATTTTGGCATCGAAAGAAAGTTTGGAGTATCGGATGAAAAGTATCGTATCGTATATAAATTATTAAACGTGTCAGGGGAGAAAAAATGCATATGATAATTTGGCCAAATATTTTAGAAATTAATTTAAGTAATCTTCCACGTCGTGTTTTTTGCCCCTATCATTCAATGTTCATTTATTAGGTACTTTATTATTTAAACTTTATAACAATTATGTTTTTAATGTAAAATTATACTGTTTTATTAATGATTTGTATATAATTTTTGCTACCCTACCTGTTTCTTAACAAACTAATAGACAATCTCCAATAATCCGGAAGATCGTAATTGGACATGTCATACACGAAGGAAGAATTTTTATTAAGATGTTACGTAAAATAAATGAGCAAATTAAAGTTAAAAAGCGAAATTTTTCTAATTACATGTAATAATGTTTAGTGTATTAGTTATTTAAACGACATTAATTAGTATTAACATTCCGTATTAACAGTTGAAACATCCTAATTTAATATGAACTTATTATTAGCGAATTTCCCCTATAGGGAAGAAGCTGTTACCGTAGGTCTCATGGTAAGACCTAAGCCCAAGACCATCATAATTTTTCTTTTTGAGGTCCTCAGATGCCAAAAACACCATTCGTTCACTTTCATAAATATATATATATATATATATATATATATATATATATCTATATATATATATATCTATATATATATATATATATATATATGTGTGTGTGTCTTTAAGCACGATAACTTGCGCAAAAATGGTCCAATCGGAATGAAATTTGGCATAGACGTGTAAAGTAGTAATTATTCGGACGAGTTCGTAAACCAGCCCGATCGGACCACCGGAAGGGGGGGTAAAGGGGGGTAAACCCCCCCAAAAATGGGTTTTTTTGAGATTTTTACATAGAAAAATAAAATTTTTCAAATTTTTATTGGCACCATTGAATTCAGCCCAAAAAAACAAACAATTTAGTATTTTCAATCATGGCTCTATGTCCATTGGTTGCCGAGATATTGAAAGTGGTATACACAGTACGTTGTCCCGTTAACCTTATGGGAAATAAGTAAAATTCTATATCTCGCTTATTTCTCGACATATCTTGATAAAACTTGGTAAATGGCTTCTTCTAGTTCAGATCTACTAAATATTGAATTAAAACCACCCAGTTTTAATATACCTGTAGCAGCAAACCTCCATACTCATTCCCCATGTTATTCTTATGGAGCTTACAAAAACATGTCAAATCTCGATATGTTGGATCGAAATATGTTGTTTTGCACTTGAAATTCGCTGAGTATGCAGGTCTGCTGCAACGGGGATATTTTTTTAGTTTTTTCCTGTCATCTTCTGATCCGACACCCGATACTCATCGATCGTATTATCGATACTTTGAATCCGATAATATCGGTGTATCGATACTTTTCTAGGCCTATCAATACTGATTCGATACCAAATATCGGATCGACGTCGGTATCGGAGCGTCCCTATAACTACGAGTGGAGTGGGACTGACTGGCTCGTAGGTAATACCAAGTTTACTTGAACATTTTCTAAGATTTTTTTTAGTAAAATTGAGCAACGTGACTGACAACAAAATATTGAATTGTCAAAAGATTACTTGGATGTAATTCATTTCGGTGGCGAAAGTAAGGGGAGGGGGGGAGATCAGGGGATAAATACTTTGATATCAGGGGAATTCATCCCCCCTTAACCGATGTTTGTAAAAAATACCCTTTCGATTTCAATCTTCCATCGCTTAAATAAGAAAAATAGAAAAACTAATTTAATTTATAAAACTGATTGTTTGAAGGCCGTAAAACATCCGAGCGAATCAGACGATCGCCGGTTAACGACGAGGCGATGGGAATATTACGTCTCCAATTGCGAGAAAAACGCCTTAATAACTCTGCCTGTGTCACGATGCCGAGATTGGTTTTATTACTATGATCCATTAAAATGTTAAGGTGGGTAAGGTGAGTGCGACCGTTGGCACGTCCGCCGAGCCTCGCTTTCATCTGAGATCGGCGTGGTCGTCAGCCCAAACAACATCGTCGGAGCTATGCTCCAGGGAGAGGGCAACTGGAACTGTGTCCAGCACTACGTCCAGGTCATTCTTCGGGCGAAAAAGGTCGACCTCGATCGGCCTTAATCCTCAGCTTTTCCCCAAGGAGGTTGCCCTAGTGGCGTAATATCAAAGGCCTAGCCCGAAGTAATGTGTGAAACAGTTCCAGGCTAGTGTCCTCGGTGCCGAGGGAGGTGGTTTAGTCGGTAGTTCACGGGACATCGAGCTCGTGGGAGTCCGACACTACTGAGGGGACAATGAGCCCCTCAGTGTGCGTAAATGCATTCCACCTCCTACCCCAAAAAAAAAAAGGTGGGTATTCACATTTTTGCCTAACCCTGTAGATATTGCATTCTTTACAAAAGGTTATGTACAGTTACTTTGCAAAGTTTTAGTAGATATAAATTTAAATATTTAATTTACCAGGTTTTGTCTGATTATTTAGTTTTATTATATGAAGAAATATACTTAAAGTCAGACGTATTTCTCGTTAGAGCTGAACCTTGAATCGAATTATCAGTTTTTACTTTTGTGGTAAAACAGAGGAAGTTAGTTAAGGTCGGCATTGACGCTAACCACTCAAGCACAGCGAGTAATTTAGTTGAGACTTTGTTTAAATAATGCCAAGTAAACGTGTCGGGCCTGTCAGAGATAAGGCACGTAGTTCTCTTTCCCCCGACAATAACTCTGCTGTAAAACATAACCAGAACAAGGAGCAGTTCACTGAAATGCTGCAGAGGTAGCGAGTTATGGGCACATGTTTAAAACCACGGTTAACTTCATAGACCACACGCACTGATATGTCAAAAAAAACCTATTGTCAAGTCAAACTCAAGGCAAGAAAAACGTAGGCTTGTTAAAGAAGCTTGATTGATTTGTTGCAATGTAACAGTTCTATTTCAAATGTCATTATAAACTTGTTTTTCTATAGACAAACTTTTTCAGGACAATCGAGATCAACTGTAATGAAAAAAGTATGAAAAATTAATGAATTGGTGGTGCAGTGACACTTTTACTCGTATACAACCATTACACATTATTTTTGTTGATCACCCTGCTTATTAAAATAATTAAATCGAGTTTGGAATTCGAGAAGACCTCAAAGGAGAGAGTTGGGTCCGTGGAAAAACTTAGAATCTTAAAATGAAAATGTGTGTCCGCATTCTGAAGAAGGGCGCATTTGACAGCGTTGTAACGGTTACGAAAAGAGGAGGGCTTTGTCAGTTGAACGATCGATAAATGAGACTTTATAGTGAAAAAAGGTAAGTTTAAGTTTCAATGTACTAAACATTGAGACTCAAAACAGGAGTTCGATTTCGTTTGCAGGCTGGCTAAGATTAAAGGAAAAAATAACTATAAAATAAACTTTACCGGTGTATATATTGAAGCTTATGAAAAACTCAGGAGTGACCGTAATCAAGACCTAAAAATGGCTTATATTAAAGAGATTAAAATTATTTTGCGAGAAAGAACAATTATAATTATTTTACTAAGGTGGTCTCAGCGGCGGCGGCGGCGGTGGTAGAGACGGTGGAGAGGAGGATGTGCGAAGCGCGGGGAATGCGAGGCTGTAGACCTTGGCGGATCCGCCACTTCGTCACTGGCGAAATATGCATCGACCCCACGCCCCCTCCGCGCCGCCACAGCCTCTACCAGGTCCCCGGGATCGCTTACAAGTTTTTGTGAATTCTTTTGGAATCCAGTGTTCCTAATTAACGATAATGTTTCTTAATTTTCTTAGCTATCCGACATAACACAACATAGCACTTCGTCCCAGGCGAAATATATTTTCGTCACTGAGGAACTACAGGAGTAAAGAGGTCTCCGGAATAGCTTACAAGTTTTTGTGGATTCTTTTGGAATCCGGTGTTCCTCATTAACGATGATGTTTCTTAATTTTCTTAGCTATCCGACATAACACAACGTAGCACTTCGTCCTTGGCGAAATATAATTTCGTCACTGAGGAACTACAGGAGTAAAGAGGTGTCCGGAATCACTTACAAGTTTTTGTGAATTCTTTTGGAATCCAGTGTTCCTCATTAACGATGATGTTTCTTAATTTTCTTAGCTATCCGACATAACACAACATAGCACTTCGTCCTTGGCGAAATATAATTTCGTCAGTGAGAACTAAAGGACTAAAGGCAAGGGGATTTGTGGATTATGAAATTAGTTTTATAAAATTGTTGTGGATTATTTTGGTATTTTTTGGGTTGTTATAATTGAAAACCACGAAATAGCATGAAATTAGCTGAATAGCTTACTTTTTTAAATGTCCTTTTACATTATATTTCACAGATAAATCTGCGTCGTTATTTGAGCAACGTTTACAAGACTGGATAAAAGTTTAGATGTTCTGGTGTACCGGTATATACTCCATAGATAAATCTGCGTCGTTATTTGAGCAAAGTTTATGAGACTGACAAAAAGTACAAGTTACAAGACTGACAAAAAGTACAAGAATAAATTTAAAAAGTTAATTTATCACTAGATTTTTAAATATTTCCCTTAGAATGCGGGTACTGGAACGACTGGAACTTATATTCTGACAGAATTAGAGCCGCTTAATCAAACACCCGCATGGCCAGCGAGCCAGCGAGCCAACTGCGAGGCTTACAGGTGGAGTTATGTGACATGGTCCAATCCACCCGTAAGACTGATGTTCATTTAAGCACTGGGCTTACCAATGGCCCGGGCCACGGTATTGACGCGGTCTGTAGCTGCCTGGCGACCGTGGAGCCTCCCTCGATGCTTGAGTCACCGATCCGTCGACTCAACTGGTAATTGCGAGTTTCAGCCAAGCAGCACATTAAGCATTTCAGAATAACTCTCTTTTAAACTTGAAATTATAGAATTATTAAATACAGTGTATTTTCTCGTAAGTAGCAAATTCATCACAAACAAATGAATAAATAAAAATATTTTGACACACTGCTTGGTAGTTGACTCAACTCGAAAAGTCAGCATACTTGATTGAGTTTTTAAATATTACATACAGAACTTTTTAATAAAAAAAATAAATATTAGACTAAGTCATGAAGCCGAATACATTTTACTACATTTCAGATAGCCTTCTTCACAAATAAGGCAAAAATAGAGTAATTGATATCCACTAATTAGTGTATTTCAACGCAAGTGGAATTATAATTTATTATTATAATGAATGAAATTACACATTTAAAATTATAAAAAATGCATTTTATTTTTTATGAATGAAAATTTCATGCATTCAGCACCAAGAAAAATATTTTAAACTTACATTTAATAAAAAATTTGTTTTGTTTCGACTTATCATTTTGTTGCTTGCACTTCCATTATTGCTTACGACTTTAAAAACGCCTTAGCATTAAAATACTTGATTAACTTTCCTTTTTCAATCAGAAACAATGCATTTCTCAATTTTCAACCAGCTCATCTTTTCTCTATTATTTTGTCGCTTGCACTTCTAAGCGGTACAGAATTCCTTCCTTTTGCTTACGACTTTAAAAACGCCTTTGCATTTAAATGCCCGAATAACTTTCCTTTTTCAATCAGAAACAATGAAACAATGGATCTCTCAACTTCCGACCACCACATCCTTTCTCAATTACAATTCTCCACGTCCACACAAACAAATCAATTAAGCTACAAAATTGTTTCGTTAGATGGCAGTAACGACTGCGAACAATAGGCTTGTATTATCGACGGGCGTATCAAGGGGGTGACTCAGACCTCGGCACGCCGAGAACTCCCGGTGCAGCCGCGTACCGCAGCCCCGCAGCCCCGCAGCCCCGCAGGCCGCGCGGCATTCCAACTGACGTCTGACGGAGCGGCTACGTCTGCGCCTCTGAAAACGTCTGGCGTCAAGGCGACTGAGTCACATGTTATTGCCGAAACCATACTGATTGAAAGACAGGATTTAAAGGCCGTCTCAGTTTAAGTTGAGGCAGGCTACCTGGCCGGAGAGGTTGACCAGGTCAACCCACCAGGAGTCACGCGTCGCCGAATACGGTACACTACTTAAACCGGAAATGTATGGGATAAATTTGAAAATGTAATAAATGCGTTATTAGAGAAAAAGCATTATACTGTATTTTTAGACATAAAAAAACAAAGAATTGTGTGTTCGTCCCATGTTCATCGGTCGACTTTTAAGTGTTTTAGAAGTGGCAGCTAAAGAAACTGCAAATCTTTTATCGATCGAAATTCTGTTCTGATTTTTCTCCAAGCACGTGAACCGAATTTTAGATGTAATTGTAGAAGAATATAAACATAATTATAAGGTCAATTAATTTTGTTGTATGACCTCAACGAATTAGTTATTTTTGCTTTCAAATAACTTTGCGCTTCACGGGACTCCTAATATGTTACTGATCCATTCTTTCACTCGTACTGCATATTAGTTCCTGCTTACCTTTTCATCGTGAACAAGCTCTTTGTCAGAAACACTCACCTGAAAAAGAAAGACAAAAATTACTTTTCCAAAAAGGCTATTACCATTATAACATGGTTTTAAACCTGCATAAAACTATCTAAAAAACGAGTCACATTTAGCGAACATAGTTTAACTCCGATTCCCATGGCAAAGAGTCTCAGTAGGATTCGCATCATAATATTTCATGATCAACAGAACAAAATATAATTCAATTTAAATGAATGATACTTACGAACACACCTGTAGATATCAAAAATATTTGTGTAATTTGCCGGACTAGTGAGAATTTAACCTCTCATCCTCAGCGTCATTTCACACCTCGTAAACTAATCCCACATTTCTGCATTTGTCGATAAACAATAGAAAGTGACACACAGTTCACAAAGTACATTACACGGCACTAAATAAACATTAAAACACCGACGTCTGTACACATTAAAACAGTCATCGCTCCCGGCCGGTTGTCGTAGGCCTACTCACGTTGGTGTTTTAATGTTTATTTCGTGCCGTGTAATGTAATTTGTGAACTGCGTGTCAGCGTGAGTCTTTCTATTGTTTATCGACAACTGCAGAAATGTGGGCTTAGTTGATGAGGTGTGAAATGCCGGATGAGGGATTAAACTCTCGAAACTAGTCCGGCAATTATACAAAGAGTTTTGATATCTACTGGTGTTTACGTAAGTAACATTCATTTAAATTAAATTAAAAGGTATCAAGGCTGTCTGACAAGTAAAATTTTTTTTCTTAATCGTCCTTCATAACGTATCATTTCAAATCCAATTAGTGGGGGTAAACAAAGTGTACACAAATTCCTTTAATTTAACCCCACTACATCAATCGCCACCGCCACGAGACGAATCCATCTGAGCCAATCGCTGTGACAGATTTCCATACATATGATAATGACTGCTCCCCCCTCCCCCCCCCCCCCCCGGCTGAGACTGTGACTGTGTCCAATCCCGGTACAGATGGCCGACCGCGGCCGCTGTCCGGTAGTCATGTGCGATAAGTATCGTATCGTATCGGAATATCGCGATACACAGGGGACGATACGATATTTCGATACGATATTTTGAGAACGATACATCGTATCGCCAAAAACGATATTGGATCCTGTATCGGCACATAGAGGGGATATTTACGATATTTTCGATGTTTGCAAATTTTTATGGGAAATCCGCTTATTTCAAAACATATCTTATTTAAACTTCGTTTGTGGGTGGCTTCATCTGATTGAGATCTACTTGATTATGGTCTAAAATCCCCCATTTTTTAATTTTAATGGCAGCACCTCAGCACATGCATACTCATATCCCATATTATTCTTATTGACACAGACGAATAATTATGTATACTTCATCTGTGTTATGGAGAATATTCTGCATGCTTACTAATGAACATGGGTACGTTGAAAACTTTTGATGCGAATCGCCATTTTAATTACTTATTGAAGCAATTAATTGAAATTTGATGAGGATGTAACGGGGGTAATTACAGTATTTAGTTGCCTGGTATTTTATTTTAAACTGTTTTGGTCGATACGATACGATTCGATATGTATAGTTTTCGATATTTACGGCGATACGATACGACGATACTATACAGGGATTCGATACGATACGGACGATACGATACACACCTCCGATATATCTTATCGCCGTATCGCACATCGCTAGACCGCGGCCGCTGTCCGGTCGGTTGGCTAAATATTGGATCTCCGACCAATTACCTCCTGCAGCACGGTCGGCTTGTTAGCGCTGGGTTAGCTTCGCCGTTTGGCTACTTCATCATAAATTACCCTTCGGCTGGTTTACAAGCACTCGCGGATAATTTATTAACAAATTGGCGGCCCTGGGTATTTTTTTGTGGGAGCGTTTTTCGTTGAATTAAGGGTTTCCGGGATAAATGGTGCTGAAAATGCATTGTTAACGATGTATATACAGAATCATATTCTCAATTCTTAATAATTAAAAATCTATATACTACCAACACTTATCTCCTCTTCACAAGATATAATATTTTAGAAACGACTGTTATAAATTCACTCAGTTGCCAATCTATATAACTGTAGGCCTACGTTTTTAGAGGCTGTAATTATTGTGATAGCGTCCGAATAGGAACTCCAGAAAATGCAGGATTGAGTTAGTTCAAGAACTCTTTTTATTTCAAACCTTATCTTAAGGGGATACGGTACTGAAAAGGGTGATATTTTAACTAAGTGAAAAAATAGCTGTACACCTTTTTTAAAATGTAGAATAAGGTAAGAACAATTTGTTTTCTTTATTTTCGTTACGCCATAACTTTTTTCGCTGTTTTTTTACGAATTTTAAAATTGTTTTTAATTATAGTTTTATATCGATATGTTTTTTAATTGATATTTATATTTATACATACTGATAAATGAAAATTATTTTTAAAAAATACATTATTTTTAAATATTTATTTTTTTATTGTAGTTAAATAAATCTACCTAGTTAAGAGAGTCAACATCTACTGAGCACAGTGTAAATGTTTGACCGTTCAAAAATGTACCAATTGTTACACATTTTTAGTTCTGTAGCCCCCCCCCCTAAAAACAATTTCAAAAATGTACTCATGAAGAAGTTCATTTCGGAACACAGAACGTTTTAAATAGGAAACTCAACATCGGATGTAATAAAATCGTTCCAATGATTATGAAGAGAATGTTCTTTCCTCCATAAAGCGTATTAATAACTTCATGTTCTTTAGCAACAAAAAAGTGAATGGATATAATGGATATATAACTCGTGTCCGCTTTCTGAACAGCTATTTTAATCACAAATGTAAACTTTAGTTGCACTTTATTGCGATGCATTCTTTGGCTTTATGGCTCTAAAGCCATAGCAGACAAGTAAGAAAATGGGTTTCTTACTTCTCCGAGGTTGCAATTACAGAAGCACTTGGCAATTGAATTTCGGGTATTCGAAGCGAAAAATAACTCTCCAATCCTTATACAGTAGTGGCAGAAAGATCCCATTTTAAAACTGTATAGATACAGTTTTAAAATGGGATATCCAGATCTGTTTTTGGGACACCAATTATTTAGCAACATCAGATTAATGCTTCTGAATCATCAGTTTACAGGTAAATCTACAAATACATGTTTCTATTGTAATAAAGATACGGGTTTTACTTTTACAAGATTTGTAGCTTCGCTTGAAGTGACATTCACAATAAACATATACTTCCAGTAAACATTTACTTAAGATGAAAAACTGTGTTTACTCCGGGTCAGGTGAGTCTTGAAATTTCTATTCCCATGTTAAATCTTATGGATAAATACGAAACTTTAAGGACGTATGCCTATGACGTATCAGGGTTCATCCCTTTAATCAAACTTTCACAAAGTGTACTTCCTGCAAAACTTTACGCTTATTTTTTTAACGGCACCAAAATTATTAAATTATGTTCAGAACTGTAGGGATAGTCCTGATCACAAACATACTCTAGCGTGTTAAGTAAGTATAGATTATATTCCGTTTTGTTTTGAGTCACTTTCTAAAGATTTGTTCTGAGAAATCCCTCGGCTACTAGGACTGAGGTAAAATTATACAAGAGATTGTGTAAGAATGTAAATTAGCTGTTAAATAAACTAGGAAGTGATGACAACACAGGATACATAAAATTTGACAGGACAAAGTAAACTAACCTCGACTTTCACAGCGGTAAAACAGGACCTTGAAGCGTGTTGTTTTTGAGTGATTTCTTGTACGTGTTGAAAACTATAAATATATTCGTAGAACTAATCGTAAATGGAAAAGTATATGTAACCATTTTTATAGGTGTATCTGATTGGAATAGATTTTATTGCCGTCCTACTTTCGTATTTCCAAAAAAATTAAATTAATCATTTCAACAAACTTTTCAATAAGTCTCATATCCAGAGATAAAGTTGGATAGTGATTGGCGAACAGATGGGCAGATGAAACTACACATTGTGGTAGATTTTCAACCACACTGTAGTAGTAAATGTTGTCTGACTACCCATAACACAAACGTATAATGCATACTGTAATTAGCCTGTACTGTACTCAGATCGATTAATCCACAATGAACTAAGAAATCGCTGAATAAGATAAAGTGCTTTGAACTGGACGAATGTTATTGTAACTTCCTAAAACTTATCTTATGTAAAACCCTAAAACTAAACTGTCAACTTCCTAATAAGTAGGCTAAACCGTTCACCCAGCCCGTTAGCCTAATGACCACAGATCCGAAATCCAAGATATGGAACGTCACCGGGAAATCAACCTGGAATTATTTACAGGTTTCCTTGAATATAGTTTTAAATCCTTTAGTCCGCTCCACTTAACA
The DNA here is from genome assembly GCA_035578135.1 of Flexamia atlantica. Classification (NCBI taxonomy): domain Eukaryota; kingdom Metazoa; phylum Arthropoda; class Insecta; order Hemiptera; family Cicadellidae; genus Flexamia; species Flexamia atlantica. The sequence continues at coordinate 65,266,973 of JAQJVK010000002.1, forward strand.
AGTATCACAATGCTGTTTCTCGGTTCTAAAGGAAACGGCAGTTAGCATTTAATGGTAATAGCCAGTATAAAAACCGTGAACTGCGAGCCGGTAAAAAGACTATCGTCAATATGCTAACAGCTTAACTTTTTATTACTAAACCTATAAACTGCTGGATTGTCGACATAAACCGCGGTCTATTAAAATCTAAAATGAACTCGACTCTACAATTATTGGAAAGTTGATGAATGTAGCGAAATGGATTTTGAATAAGAAATTGAAGTACTTCAATTCAGCAGGATTTAAAACTGGCATTTTTATCATTATATTACACTAAGATATTTTAGATTCCTTTGCCGTGCGTACGTCCTTTGTCTGATTTGACATAACGTCCTGTAAACCAATTGTGTACAAACTGTATTTATCTCAAGCAAAATGTCAGTGACAGACGTTTGAAACTTGGTGCGATGGAACTAGCAACCAAGTAGTACACTAACTATGTGGTCGCTGCTTGAAACTGTCTACACCCGCGCGTTTACGTCTCGTGTGGACGGCATCGCCTTGGTCCGTGAGGAAAGTTAACAAAAATAATAGGCAGCGGGTTCGTCACAAAATGTTGAATACTAATTTACCGTAACCTCAACACAAATGCACATCAACTCATGCTGATGAGCCGTCAAATAACATTACCAGATGAATTTAGGAAAACTCTCAGGTACAAGCAAATTTCAGCTATCCTGTGACCTAGGAAAGCTAACCAAAAGCAAATGACGGCTGTTTTATTCTGACATTTTCAAATCGAACTGCGGAAACTCCGCCCGTACCTATACAAGTTGCACCTTCTCAGCACTATTAGAGATTAGAGATGCTTTGAGATTAGAAAGCTATTAGAGATGCGTTTTTACAGATTAGCTATGATTCTCTAAACAATCGAAATCATGAGAGGACGTTTCACATGTAGGGAGCGGTACTCGATTTCTCCCTAGTTTTTTTCTCCATGGCCCATCATTAACATGTTAACCGAGGAAATTGTGGTTCGGATTCCACGTTAAAATGTAGGTCTCTTAGTTGCCATTGGCTGTTGAGCTATTAACAGTCCTGTGTAAGGGACATGTCGGCCTTAGTCAGTAACAAGACTGCAAGATCGCGCCACAATCATCCTTCACTCACTGTCATTCTTACTTGGCTTAAAATACCTACATGGCTGGGTAGGTCGCCATTTCAAGTAATGCATCTGATGTATCTAAGAAAAATTGAGATTAGAGGAAACCCCGGGATTAGAGGGAAAAAGCGATTCCAACTTGGGAAATAAAAGTTTCCCTCTAACCCCAGCCAAGCTTGTGACTCAGCCGCTGGCCGCGCCGCCAGACAGGCAGCGCCGGCGGCCGGCGATGATCGGTGCGGTCGGACATGAGACATTCGCCGATGCCACTTTCACCCTCTACTTTCGCGACATCCCGACTACAACTACAACCTGAGGCCGCTCTCCGCGCAGGTGAAACTCGCCGCGGGCCTCGCAGGTGTTGTCTACGCGTGTAGATCTCGTACGTTTTGAGCGATTTGGATCTAAAAGCATCCATCGCCGCTCAAATCGTTCGTCGGTCGAACTGTTGGAACTGTTGGGTGCTCGACACAATGTTATCCTGAATGGGTTCTTTCGCAAGCTGCTTACACGTAGAAATCGAGCGGCTTGACGATACCGTAGGTCGTTTCTATTTTGAGTTTGATATACGGTTGGTCGACCCAGGACAATATAGCTATATGGTCCTGGGTCGAAACGCTGGATACCAACGTGCTACACCGTAGGTGTAGAATTAAATGAGTTACTGATGGCTTCATCCGCCCATCAGTTCAACCACCTGCTCGACGTGAATGGAGACCTTTATTCGTGATGAATTCAACAGTTTACGTCCAATTTGATTACCGCATAAAACGGGGTGTTTGTGCCGATTCTAAACATAAAAGGTTAGGACAATGACCAGTAAAAGACGACTAGCTCATTACAATCACGAGTTTCTAACATCATACAGGAAAATACTTTGAGAATTACCTCAAAGACCGTTTGGATGACAGGACTAGTTTTTATTGAAATTCATCAGTCATTAAAATGGCAAAATTTAAAAAGTAAATTTGAGTTTTAACAGGAAAAGTGTTAAACAGAGAAACAATGACGGATTTAGGTTAACATCGGATTTTGTGTACTGTATAATTTAATTCTGATCCATTTCTCCCATCATGACGTTTAAATCGCTGGCTCGCTCCAGGAGGAACCTGATCTACAAATCGTTGTAAACAAAACAAACTTTTTACCGAAAGCCAATGTGAAATTAAATACTATTTTAGAAATCAAACAAAAACGTTTTGTTTTCAATAACACAACACCCATAAAAAGAACAAAGCGGTCGGTATGAGTGCATGAACAAATGAACAAGAAAGGCAAGAAACCGCCATAAACAAGTCTGCTAACGGGAATACAAGTGAGGAATTTCAAAATTAAACAGTCATAAACTGCGGGTGACAACACGCCGGATACCAGACCGGGGCTGATAACATCCGTGTCGACGCTATCACAACACCCAGTCGCGCGACTGCAACTGCGACTGTCGCCCGATTACACGAGTTGAGCAACTGTTGCAAATTAGTAAAATGACTCTTGGATTTGCGCCGCACTAGTCGAACGAAAAGGATAATTTGCGAGAGCATTGCTTCATCACTAGACACTGCCAAACTCGATGATCGCTTGAATCATTTTGACTTAGAAAATGAGGTCTTTACTTCAAGGTTGATATAAACTATGAAGTGTGATGATGAGCCTTGTTTCCATACGTATACGCTTAAGCAAGGTTATTTAATTGGCAGAGGAGTGGTATAGACTACATAGGTAAAAAGTATATTTGTCAGTTATTGCTGAGGATTAATTAGTCTTCAGCTCAGAAACGAACACTAATTTCTAACCATCACTAATGAAGATCATGGGCCATGGATGACCTTTAGGATTTCAATGAGATAGATGACTAACTAAACAGATTCTAGGCTCACGAGCGTCCCTAAGAAGAAATTGGGTTTGAACATAATCAGCGTGTGTTTCTTACATAAAAATAGGTACGGTTCATACCAGCAAACGTGTGCGCTGCTCTGCAGCTAAAGTATACACTATCCAATTTTGCGAGTTCCGGGGGAGTACTGACAATCCAGGATGAGTAGATATTTAATCTTCCTGACATATATTTAGCTTAGCTGATAAAACGGTACTCACTCTGTTCAGCTGCTTTCCTTGAAATATCTACTCCCATGACAAGTTGTAAAGGGCCTTAAATGTTGTTTCTTTTAAACTTTCAAGCCGAGCTCTTTCCAACGACACCCATTACATCGGTTCACAACAGTAGGAGTCAATCATAAAAAAACCATGCGTACTAAGTAAGTAATAGAAGAATACCTTTTAAATATAAAATTTTTAATTATTTGTGTGTTCGAAAAATTTATACGGTATTTATGTACAAATAAGTACAGTATACAAAATATAAAAAAGTCTAACCCTGGTCTAGGGCATCCTTAAAAAAAGTTCACAAAGTATACACATCGCCGAGATGATTCTACAGAGAGGTAGTTATAACACGTCCCAACACAAATAGAGCAGATTGGCTCCGACTCCCACACGCGTGCGGGACACGCAACACGCCACCTGCGGCCCGCGGCGTGTCGATCTTGGGAAGCGGGTCGGTTACATCACGACCGCGACACAACAACACGCGACTGACGAGGGATCTACAAACCAGTGTCCTGGAAGGTTCTGACACTGACGAGTGGATCTACCAACGAGTGTCCTAGAAGGTTCTGTCACTAACGGGTGGATCTACAAACGAGTGTCCTAGAGGGTTCTGTCACTAACGGGTGGATCTACAAACGAGTGTCCTAGAGGGTTCTGTCACTAACGGGTGGATCTACAAACGAGTGTCCTAGAGGGTTCTGTCACTAACGGGTGGATCTACAGACGAGTGTTCTAGAAGGTCCTGACACTAACGAGTGGATCTACCAACGAGTGTCCTAGAAGGTTCTGTCACTAACGGGTGGATCTACAAACGAGTGTCCTAGAGGGTTCTGTCACTAACGGGTGGATCTACAAACGAGTGTCCTAGAGGGTTCTGACACTCCGAGTGGATCTACAAACGAGAGTCCTAGAAGGTTCTGACACTAACGAGTGGATCTACAAACGAGTTTCCTAGAAGGTTCTGACACTGGCGAGTGGATCTACCAACGAGTGTCCTAGAAGGTTCTGACACCAACGAGTGGATCTACAAATGAGTATCCTAGAAGGTTCTGACACTGGCGAGTGGATCTACCAACGAGTGTCCTAGAAGGTTCTGACACCAACGAGTGGATATACAAATGAGTGTCCTAGAAGGTTCTGACACTGGCGAGTGGATCTACCAACGAGTGTCCTAGAAGGTTCTGACACTAACGAGTGGATCTACAAACGAGTGTCCTAGAAGGTTCTGACACTAGCGAGTGGATCTACAGACGAGTGTTCTAGAAGGTCCTGACACTAACGAGTGGATCTACCAACGAGTGTCCTAGAAGGTTCTGTCACTAACGGGTGGATCTACAAACGAGTGTCCTAGAAGGTTCTGACACCAACGAGTGGATCTACAAATGAGTGTCCTAGAAGGTTCTGACACTTGCGAGTGGATCTACCAACGAGTGTCCTAGAAGGTTCTGACACCAACGAGTGGATATACAAATGAGTGTCCTAGAAGGTTCTGACACTGGCGAGTGGATCTACCAACGAGTGTCCTAGAAGGTTCTGACACTAACGAGTGGATCTACAAACGAGTGTCCTAGAAGGTTCTGACACTGACGAGTGGATCTACAAACCAGTGTTCTAGAAGGTTCTGACACTCCGAGTGGATCTACAAACGAGTGTCCTAGAAGGTTCTGACACTAGCGAGTGGATCTACAAATAAGTGTCCTAGAAGGTTCTGACTCTAACGAGTGGATCTACAAACGAGTGTCCTAGAAGGTTCTGACTCTCCGAGTGGATCTACAAACGAGTGTCCTAGAAGGTTCTGACACCAACGAGTGTCCTAGAAGGTTCTGACACTCCAAGTGGATCTACAAACGAGTGTCCAAGAAGGTTCTGACACTCCGAGTGGATCTACAAACGAGTGTCCTAGAAGGTTCTGACACTAACGAGTGGATCTACAAATGAGTGTCCTAGAAGGTTCTGACACTCCGAGTGGATCTACAAACGAGTGTCCTAGAAGGTTCTGACACTCCGAGTGGATCTACAAACGAGTGTCCTAGAAGGTTCTGACACTCCGAGTGGATCTACAAACGAGTGTCCTAGAAGGTTCTGACACTCCGAGTGGATCTACAAACGAGTGTCCTAGAAGGTTCTGACACTCCGAGTGGATCTACAAACGAGTGTCCTAGAAGGTTCTGACACTCCGAGTGGATCTACAAACGAGTGCCCTACTAGAAGGCTCTAATACTAACGAGTGGATCTCAAACGATTGTCATAGAAGGTTCTGATACTCCGAGTGGATCTACAAACGAGTGTCCTAGAAGCTTTTGATACTAACGAGTGGATATACAAACGAGAGTTCTAGAAGGCTCTGACACTAACGAGTGGATCTACAAACAAGTGTTCTAGAAGGTTCTGACACCAAAGCAACTCTACAATTACTGTTTAAGTTTTGCTCGAATTGGGTTTCTCAAGTTGTTTTGTCTAAAGCCAAGGACCAGAAAACCGAACGGAATTGATGGTAGGAGGTATATCTAGGACTGAAAATCATTAATCTAACAAAGACTATATTTACAGTTTCTCAGGTATCAGTAGACATGGACTAGTCATTGTACCGATGTCCATTAAACCTGTGTGATCTACTTTTCCTGCATACAGCAAACAACTTAAAATCACTAGACATTTAATATCCGAGGGCCCAGGGGAAATTCCAACCTCTTAATTGCCTTCCTTGGTGACGCTACTACGAATAAGAAAACTGGATTCTAACCTTAATTATTATGATCTTCTGCAACCATGGATTTAAGTTCTGCACATTTTAAACTATACCCCCAGATAGATACAAAAAGCGATACAAAGATACGTTGAAAGCTGTAAACTGCTGCGAAGAACAGAGGCAAGTGTTGAAAGCTCCGAAGCAACATATAGTGTGTTGCCCTGAACATTATACATAAATTATACATTGCTTCAAATAGCGACTTAAACTTGGTAGCTCTCCGCTTGGTGGCTTTCTCCGCTTGGTGCTTGGTAGCTGTCAAGCAGTGCTTTGTATAGCTTTCTGACCGTGCTTGGAAGCTTTCGAGCAAAACTGTGTAGCTTTGTGCCAGGAGCAGTTCCACGTTTGCTGATACGTCCCCTTTAGAGGAATTATCACCCCCGAATGGTTTGCATCCGTATAAATAAACAGAAGAATCTCGACGAGGAGACACTCGATAGCACAAATATTAGCACAAATATAGCACTTGATATTACATATTTATAATTAAAAAACCTCAATATAAGAGTCCCTTAATAACACTGCCCAACACTGCCTTATAACACTGCCTTCTGAAACCCATTTCCATATCAAAATTCTTTATTTTGATAAAGAATTCGAGGGTGCAGGCCTCGTCACAGGCCTACAGTGGTTGGCAACATCCACCTGCCTAATATCTTGATAACAAAGACCTACGAAGAGTTTCATGATAACAAGAATGTTTTCTGAATCCCCTCGACTGACTCCAACTGTGGTATATCCTCCTGTCGCCGGTCTACAGCCACAGGGTGTGTCGCAACCTCCACCTGCCCGGTCGCCATCTGCCAAGGCTGCAGTCGCCTTGAACCGTGCATACCTTCCCTCCCTCCCACGACCCCGTACTTTCATACGGCATGACTTTAAGGTTACATTCCTACACTCTGTATAAAATCCTTTTGAGAAACTAAACGGGTTGTTACTTGCAGTTTTATATTCATTATCTCGATATTTACGATACTGCTTGGCTTCACTTCAAATGCCTCGTGTCCTCTCAATTTCTATTTTGTGATTTTAAACCCTACCCAAACAGACCAAAATCCCGCGTTAGACCAGGTCATACTCCCAAACCGGCAGGCTTCCAAACTTATGTTGGTTAAAAAACCTTCTGTAAAATGGATTTGGAGGAGTACAATTCTGTCCCCTGGCTATGAGATATGTGGTGACCTTGACAGCCTTTCATCTTTCCTAACCTCGAATAATAGCCTTAGCCCGGGCAACTTCATTGTTTTTGGTAACTAAACAGTTCCGTTGAACTGAATGCTATGTAATATTGAAGACCTTGCCTTCAAAAGTCAAACAGTTTGAAAGTATATGATTGTTGAAAGAAGTAATAATAATAACTTTGCACTGCACTATCTTATGAATAGGAGGTTTTTGTATGTTTTTCTTCAAATCTTGGGAGAAACCAGTTCTATACCTTAACTCGACAATCAAATTACTTTAAAGATGTTCCTTGCTGTTTCTGTACTTTCTCGTTGATTTTCAAAATCCTTCTCCCGTTATTCATGCATTATACTGTTGTAAATTATCCATAACATCCTGTTCAATCTTACAGCCTTGAATGCATATAGCGGAAATTTTAATTACGAACTACTGTTACAGTGATTAAAATTCCTCATAATCCAATAATCCGTTGTAACGTCTAAAACTATCAAACGAAAAGGAAGAATGCTTAATAACGCTTTTACAGACTCATAAACCCTGGTGTTCCGCCACGGAAGCGGTTGCTGAGGACTGGCGAAATGGTTTTAACCACAATAAAACAGCGATGCGCTAGTAAATGTACAGCTAGACCGCAGTCCACCTGGGCAGCGGCAGCGGGCAGCGGGCAGTGCACTCGCTGATGCAGCGGCGACCGCGACAGATGCGGGGTCTGCTGACCGGCAGTCTTCACGATGATCAGACATTCCGCGACGGCATTCGCTTCCTTGAGATATGCCTTGGAGAAAGAAGAGTTTAAGAACATATTTCATTACTCAAAAGAACAAACTACACGTTTTGTAATCTAAACTTAAAGCCTCCACTATCAAGTTATTGCCAGTTTCAACTGAGTACTATAATCTAAGGTGCTAGTCAATTTTCAATCTTGAGACATGAAGTGTTCCACTGTGGACTTTCAAAGTACATGTTAATCCTCCTATTCTCTTAATTCCATAAGACGGAAAAGAAGGATATCTATGGGTGTAAAAGTCCATGCACACTGCCGGAAACTAATTGCCAGAGTTCTTCTGAAACCCATTGCCAGACTTCTTCAGCCTAGTCCCATTTCGAGGACAAACTTCAACAGATTTTTCAGAGAAGCATTTCGAGGTTAGATTTTTATGGGTTTTGATAATAGACCTTGAGGTGCCATGGGTATTATTAACATTGCTCTTCTATTTAAAAAAAGACCCATCAGTATAACATAAGTTTTCTGAACAATTCATTAGAAGTCATGTTGAGACTTAAAATTTAATATATTACCTTATGGGAATACTAAGAGTAAATACAAAATTGAAGCGTGTTAATAATCATTGCGTGCAGTCTGTCCCGTTAATAACCGAGCAAAACGCAAACCGTTGACTCTTGAATGTCGATAAATCCAACCACATCTCTAGCTCACTCACTTCCTAGGCTATAGAAACCCCAAGCGGTCTATTATTAGCCTACCAGTATGCGTCGGTGACCCGGTTGCACTAGTTAGGGTAAAAATGGAAGCGGGTGCGGGTACGGTAGCGGAAGTTCCGCGGTATAATAACAGAGTTAAGTAAAACAGGTCGGTGTGGCGCTGGCGTGCGATGGTCAGTCACGGAGGTAGCCAAGCGTGGGCTCGGTATGGCCTACTGTAGGCTTACTGTATACTGTGTACACGGTACTCCTGCCTCTACTGCACGTGCCATGCGTCACGTGTGTGAGGATATGGAGTAAAGGTGTGACTGATTTGTGTTGGAAGTTTACAGAAACGCATGCTGAAGTGTCAGAGACATCAGCGGAGTATTTAGGAGCCGCTCCACCCCTGCTTAAGAAAATAAATTTCTGCTATTATGAACTTTGGCTCAATTGGCATTCGTTACAGAAATAAACTAACCCCCTTTCAATATTGACTGCATGGCTTGCGTGCGTTAGTTTCAAATTATCTTTAAGCTCACCGTTTTGCCCTGAACAAGATTTTCTTCAAACGATCCTGAACCCATTCGTCTTCGGTCATTTGGCTGATAGACTAATTGTAATCTTCGTAGATTGATGATTAATGAATCAGTCAGTCTAAGCCAGTAACAAAAGCATCTCTTCCACTTTCACTCCTGAATTCGCCACAAAAACCATCGTGGGTTACAGAACGAAAATGGAGTTTCAAAGAGTTTTAACATTTAAGTGCCTGACCTTCAAAAACATGGACAAATAAACATACTAAAATGTACTAATCTCAGAGTTCAGATTCAATCCATTAAAGTTTTCAATACAAAAGTAAAACAGAAGGAGTCCGTCTTTATTTTTTTAACATATTTATGCATTATGAGAACAAGTACCCGTGTACCGGACGTTTATTTTTAGACACGACAATTTAATCTTGCGCGTAGACATAACTGTCTACACTAGGTCTTAACATAACGAACCTGAATTGAATTATAGCTGCTGGTGTAATTGGTTCAATTAAACCCAGGGTCAGTAAACCTATTATCTGACGACTTATCATGAGTTTTTATGGGCATTTGACAAGTATTTGTGTTTAAAGAATCGATAGACAGCAAAGTACCGTGTTACCAATTAATATAATTCACTCTCAGTTAACTGACTTTTCGCAGAAGTACTTTAATTGCAATCCACCCCAAAAGAATCTAAAGAATCTGAAAATGTGATAGCATAGAGAGATTTTTCACATTGGAGAGGGGTATTATTTGAACTCAGACTCAGCAGAGGGGTTTCCACCTAAAAAAAAAACAATAACGCCGCACATTTTCTTTTATAGGAGTAGGAAATACTAACACCTCGAAGTATGACTCCAATAGAATGTCTGCTTGACAACATTGAATTCACTTTAGAAGCCGTTTCACGATTACTCGCAAGGTGTCCACTAAGTAACCAATGGTGTTGACCAAGCGGAGGCGTTGGAAGCGCGTCGTTGGCGGGTAAAAGTGGAAAACTGGCGGGAAGTGAGCTGTTAACGTCGGCGTCGACCAGCTGTAAAGGCCAAGGACACGGAACGGAACAGCGTGGGGAAATCAGCTGACAACGGCGAACAGCTGATTGGCGGGAAACGAGCAAGTGATTGTAAACAGAGGATTGGAGCGAAGAGGTGTTTATAATACCTCGGTTATCAACAATGTTGTGCTTGAATTTAGATAACAGTTATCTTCAAAGAAGGGCATGGTAGATAAGAGTGAGAAATTGTTTTTCAACGCACAGACAATTTCGAGGGTGGGCAAAACATAGTGCAGAGTATGCATTTTTAGATAGATTTGTTCACGTAAAACACTGTTAATTTACTTTCGATTCCTCAAAAGGCGTATATACTAATGATGTGTGCATGTATTTTTGTTAAAGAATTAAGACACAGGCGGAAAAGCAATTTCCATGACTTTTATTATAAAAATCTGTTTACATGTCTGTGCGAATAGTATGTTTCCTTGAAATTTTTGCACTCTAACTGGATCGATCATACTTTTTTTTAGGTACAAACCATAACAAAAAACCTGGTGTCCACATATGCAAATTATAACTCACAGACGTTAATATACACTTTCGAACCTTTTCTAACTGTAAACTCGCGTTAGCAGAAACCGTTAAAACACTCAACAACGAGAACAAGCGTAATTCCGGAGGTAATCACAATTCAATTTCCCCGCTCCACAGATTCCCCATCTCGGCAAATCCCGCTCTCAATTACTTTCAAACCGGAGTCCAATTACATTTTTTCCAATTGCAACGTAGTAATAAGTCTTATAGTAAATGTTTATTCGCCACGATTAGAAAGTGCATTCAAGTCGGTTGAAATTGCCCCGTTCCGTAATGACAGTGAAAGTTGTTTTTTCCACTTCCCGCGACAAGTGCATCGCAGTGCGGACGGTCGGAACTTTCCAGGGGACTTGACTTGAGCTGGAGTGTGTCTCCGTCTCCTTCCCTGCTACGTCACCAGTCCAGCGGTTGAGTTACGTGACGCTTTTTGTGGCTCTGTTCCCATCGGTGAGTCGCTCCGGCTAAGTAACCTAATTGGAACACCTTTTTGTCCCGAGTTGGAGCGACTATTGGTGACGCAACAAAAGAATCGGTTTCTCAGATGTTATCTAAGGTTTGATTGAATTTTTAATCGGCGTAGACTAGGAACGTAACATTAAGTCAAATAAATCAAACACTACAATGGTGGAAAACAGATCCTAGAAATTCCTAGAGCCTTCAATACCTGCCATCAAGTCAAATTTGGGAGAGTAAAAATTGAAGTACCCGATAAGGATATTCAAGACAATGTGAGTAAAGTATTTTTCAAGCAGTCAGCTCCCTTGCTTGATCACGACTGTTGGATCATAGCTCTCCCTGTTGGACTGTTGGAAACAACCTCTCCCCCACGAGCCACAAGCGTGTACTTCGCTCAGTCCCTCCTCGAGCGCGATGGGCGCGGTCGAGGCGTGTCTTGAAAGTGGACACAAAACAGTCTAACTGCCTTTTAACGTTCGGACGTAACCGGAATATGTAAGCGAGTTCATTGTTCCCGCTACATTTCGGCTTGGCGCCGGGTAATCGCAGGATAATCGGAGAGAAACGGTCCAAACCCTTCGCTCGCCATCGCCGCGTGAATCACCTCCCTCGAGTCGTGCGTTGTCGCGCGGTTATCGCCGCATTACGCGGGAATGTGTCGGTGTCGGAGTCCCTCAGGGTTCAACGCTCGGGCCCTCCTTGTTTCCCCGTCAATCCCCTACTTAATAACTCCGTGTTATTTCCGTTTTACAAACGCATTAACAGAGCGAGCGGTGTGGGTCTCCGTGATGAGTCTTGATTGTTTTCAGGGGCGGTGCGTGTCTGGTCCTCGGATTCTGGCCTGTTTTTTCCTCGGCAGGTGTCGGCGGTGGCGCCGGGTGTAATGACTGGTGGGCAGCTAGGCCTGTAGCCTAGGGCCTGAGGCCGGACGGAGACACGGTCGGTGGGTATGGACCGTGTGCGGCCTTCGTGCCACGGCCTCCGCCGCGGTGCAGCGGAAACACTACCACCGGTGTCAACCACCGATGTGGCTACGGTTTTGGTAAATCCCATTGAAACCTTTTGACCTTATAAGCCCCGGAGTCACATCTTAAGGACCAAGCGTTTTGAATACCTCCTCGTCGTGTCGATTCGACCCTCCTCATTCCAATGAGTGATGAGAATAAAGAAATCCATGCATTAAAAACTTGGCGTTTTTATTTGGCTCTCCCACAAAGCCAATTAATTGTGAATTACAATTGCAGCCTCTTCTCATAGGATCATAAGAATATATTGTCATCGGATAGAGCAGTGAACAAAATCCGGCAATTCCAAGTGAGTTGTATTGCAGTCTCGGATAGTGTTCACCCCAAAAAATGTATTTTCTCGCCAGATTGGACATTGAGAGAAGTTTTAAAGATCATCCTTTAAATACTTTACTCTGCATTATAGTAATAAATAAAGTGCCCACTTCATAACATGAGGTTCTCCGGTTCAAATCCTGATCAGGATAGAATTTGGGTCTAGTTGTCATTTGTCATTCGGCTATGAGTTACAAATTATAATAATGCTATGTATCAAAAGGTCGCCGTTAGATTGTAACAAGGCCTAGAAATGGACCGTTCCCGATCAAAACGTTTAAAAATGCCACTGGCGCAAAAACACACAAAATGAAAAATACCAAAAAAAGACTCCAAAAGAGAGAGATTCGAGCAATTTTATACAAAATACAAGTTCAACTCACACCGCCCAGTGTCGTTTAAAACCAGAATTGCCACAATGAGCCAATGAGCGTGAGCGGGCGGGGCGCGTGGGCTCGTGAGGTTTGAGGTTTGCCCGGCCACTGGGCCTATTTGGCACAGGTCCTCTCTGCGTTCTTCCAACAACGCGACCTCGGCCTGTATGCTAATCAGTGGAGGTTTTTGGTTTTGTGTTCCCCATTAAGTAGAGAGGTTACGTTAGTCAATTCTTCGAAGTCCCACATTATAACAGACTGATGGATGATCAAGTGGACTTGGATATTCTTTCAAAAGACCACATCTTTCGCGCTTGTATTCGAAAAACTGAAAGGGGGAAAACAGAATGAGTCCTTTATAAAGCAGACGTATGGTGTTCAACCGCTGATGCCTTTAAACGGTCCATAATTTGAAGAAGAAGAAGAAGAAACACTGCAATCCAGAACAGCCAGTCACAAGGGTTTTGCTCTGCTTAGTATATGCCACTAGTTTACTGTGGTATTTGTATGATAAAGTGAATATATGTAAATATACTGTAGCCTAAATAATAAATGATAAAATAAAATACTCAATGGTTTTTAATTAGGCCTAGGCCCAATATAAAATCGAAATATACTGCCGTAAATTTTGAAATCTATTTTGAGCATTATTCAAAAACAAATTACAAAAATATCAAGTATCAAATTAATTGTCAGATTTTATTAAGAATCGATCCACTTGAAAACAAAGCACCACTGCGTCAACCAGAATTATTTAAATTTACAGATTAATGATCAGGAAGATTATTAATGGACCTAAAATAACACGGACTGACAATACATTCTTCCACATGTGACAAGACAAATTACGTAACACATCAACTGGACGTCAGAACGTCAGACTCCCGGAGGAGAGGGACCCCTCGCGGCGCGACGTCTTCCACGGTCAATGCGTTCCAGATCCAGCGCACATGTTCATGTTCGGCTCATCACCAGGCTACAAGACTAAACATCTGGAGTCTTTTACGATCCCTAAACAAACAACTGACTGTCCCGAGTGTTTGAAGACGAGCAGCCGTTCGCCCACTTGGGACGAGAGCACAAACGCGTTCTTCTGTAATTCTCAGGAAAGGGTATATTTTTGTTTGAAAGCAATTAATTCCAGTGGAATTTGATTAAATAATTCCATAAACGTTTAGGCAAAGGCGTTTGAAAGGCTCTGTTAAAAGTTCTTTTCGTGCTTTTCATTAATCAGAGAAAACGTTGGGTGCAAGGAAAGTAAAACAATTTTTAACAGGCTTGTTCTGTCTCAACATCATGTCGATGAAACATAACGTTGATTTTTCAGAAGAAGGTTTTAATCAGTTTACTTTCACTCGTCTGATTGTCCATTGAAGTGCCAGTTATTGACTTAAAAACTGGGCAACAACGAATCACCAACTTTTGACAATCTGAGCCATAATATTTACAGGAAAGAATGAAAGTGACCTTTATCTCTGTACATCGCTTGTTCATTTTTTAAACAGATTAATTGCGTTGTATAAACCTATATTTGCTTCCAGTCCTTGGATATTTGAATAGGTCACAATTTAGATTGGTTGGTAGCACAGAGGTAAAGTGCTCGTTTCTTAAAACTAAGATCGCCTAAAAAGATTCTGCAAAGGTCTTAATCTGAATCCAGTTGCCATTGGTTATAGAGCTATCAACTAATAATCCTGGCAATTGAATCAGCTGATCTTTGCCAGTACCAAAGATTTCATATCACTCTACACTCTCTTTTAATCATATTCCGGTGTAAGTAGGCAATGAGTGGTGCGATCCCGGTCTTAAATCAGATTATAGTTGGTGCCAAATCTTAAGGCCCACCACAGAGAAGAAATAATCCTTTTTCTTCTCTGTGGGCCCACGTCGTCCATAACCCCAATGCTAAAATTAACATTAGTCTTACGGAGGACTGGGCCTTAAGATCTGGCACCAGTTATACAGTATTATTATTTTTTGTTTACTACTGGCTACTACTGTCGCCATTTAAAGTCTTCTTGTGACTAGTAAGGTACCCCTCATAACGTTAAAACTTAACAAGGTTAGTACCTAGCTTGGCCCGTCCAATGTATCAATGGTTTAGCATAGCTTCGATTCATTATGGTCTAAAATGTAAAATATGAAATATGGGGTGTTCCCTACCTATTTCAATGGGAAACCGAAAACATATCATGTTTTTCAAGACACATAGAAATAGCAACAAAATAATAGATATATGAAGGTTTTCCAATTAATTCCAGCATCTCACTTAGTTTTGAAAAAGATCCTTAACTTGTCAAGATTAGTAGCCAACATATCTTCAACTAATTAAGGTCTAAATGTGGGGTTTTCCTACCTATTTAAACGGGAAATTCAACACGGTGCTACTGTGCTCAGTTATTTGTATCGTCGCAATGAAACAACAACATACACGTACTTTAGAAGCTTTGCAAAACATTCCAGAATTTAATTTAGGTAGGGTTACCAGACGTCTGGATTTTCTCCGGACAGTCCGGGTTTTGAGGGCTTTGTCCGGTGTCCGGTCCGGGGCTGCTACTTGTCCGGGGTTTTCATAATTTTTTGCAAAAATAAACTTTTTCTCAAGATTTACGTGAAAATCATGCAACATTTCAACTGGAGTTGTGTCTAATTTACAGGTTTCAGTCTTATCAGGAGATCGACGAGGTAAATCTAGCATAAAAATTAAAGTTGGCAACCCTGCGGGAGGGTGATAACAGCAAACCCTCTACTATCCTGAACTCTGTCGTCTGTTTAGATCGTCAGTGAGAATAGTTTCATAGTTTAAGAAAGAATATTTTTTCTTAGCTTGTGATAGTGTTGTGATTTAGGTTGGAACTGGCTTATCTGATACAAATTCAAGACAAACAAAACTTTCATAATACTTTGACGATCTTATTTTACTAAAATCTTGGGCTGTGTTATTGATGGACGGGGATGTGTTTGTTCACAGCACCTCAAACTGTCCTGGGTTGGCCTGAAAAACATATGGTAACCCTACATTTAGGCATCCAGACAATTTAACGTATCAACCGAACCCTACCTGTTTCAAGCCGTCCAGCCGGCCCATGCTCTTGGAGCCCTGGAGCGGTCCGGAGATCTGCGGCTTCCTGCCCTGCAGCTTCTCGGCCTTCCGCTTCGCCCGGCATTTCTTGGACTCGCCGGCGTCCTCCGGGTCGCTCTGGACCTCCCGGTACTCCTCCTTCAGGCTGCGTCTGTGCGCCGGGCTCTTGCTGTACCGCTTGCGGCCCGGCTTGGGCGAGCTCACGGGGGAGGTCACTGGGGAAGTCAACGGACTCAGCGTCTGCAACCGCTGTACCAAGTTGCCGAACATGGTTCTACACTAGCGTTCGATCACAAAAGAAACTTCACGCACTTTCGAGTCCTTAATGAATGCATCTTTGGCGTGTTAAACGACACCGGAATCTAACATGACATATTGGAGGGGTACAACCGACAAATGCTGGGGGATACAGTATCTTGTCTGAAGCCAAAATCTAATGTACTCACACTATATTACTCCGGATCAATTTTTTCCGTGTTTAGATGTTTTAAATGAAACAATGGTAGGCACTAGATTGAAAACCAGAAGTTTTTGAACGTGAAATCGCAAAAATCCGGGTGTAAGTCTAGGATGCACTCACGTTGAAACTCCTTACCGAGTACGCCAGTGTTCCCGATATAACAAACAGTATATCCTTACTGTCAAACACAACCAGTAGTAAAGTCACAGTACGAATAATCACGAGAAAAACTCACAAATAAACAAATGACAGCAACATTCGGAGAGGCGACGCGTCCACCTAACCTCCACAACACACACTCGACAACTGTTAGAAAAACCGCACCGACCAGTTTTTCGTCCGCAGACGTCTCTCGCGGCCGGCTGGAACAACACAACACCCCCCACCACTCGGCTTCGGCCGTCCTCGGCTCTCACGGAAACGCACGAATGTGAAATCAGCTGTTTGCACGCCGCGTTGCCGCCTCCGTCGACACGGAGCGACAAGTTGTATTGATATTGATACATTATCTCTCCTCTAGCGTCACTTGTTATTGTTATCTTCGCCGTCTTGTAAATTCGTTATCGTTGTAGGAACTTGATTTTATCAGTTGTTATTTATTACTTGAAGAAAATAAAATTTCCCTTCGAAATTAAATTCAGCCCAAGTTTGAGTGGTATCATAGTTAAGGTGACCAGACGTCCCGTTTTGAACTTTGAACGAGACAGTCCCGTTTTTTAGCGACGTGTCCCGTTAACCCGACGAAGACGCCCATTTGTCCCGTTTTGGCGGTATTGGTAAGAAAAATACTTAAAAAATACGTTTTAATATAAAAAAAACTCTGAAATAAATTTTCGGTTCTTTTGTAGCTTTCTAGTAACTTAATAAAATGAATAATACAGATTAACTGGAGTCTAGCACATACTTTCAATCTAATAAAGTCTAAAACCACCAAAATGCTCTTTCAAAATTTTCCGGGGGGGAACCCCAGGACCCCTAAAAGCCTCTAATGTAAACCTCTTTGTGGTTCCTTTGCAGTTTCCTAACTCAAAATTAATGGTACAGATGAACTGGAGTCTAGCATATATTTTCAATCTGAAAGAGTATAAAAATGCACCAAAATGCTCCTAATTTTTCAAAAATTTTCCGGGGGAGAGCCCCCGGACCTCCCTCTCTTTCTGGGGGGTATTCCATACCCTCCCCCACCCCCCGGAGGTCGGCGTCCCGTTTTGGCTGTTCCAAAATCTGGTCACCTTAACCATAGTCCCTCCAAACGCTATAACAATAATTTTTTCTTGAGAAATTATGCGTATGCAATTAATAGATTCCAGTGGTTATTGACTTGATGTAAGCTCTTTTATCGCGAAATTGGATCAACTCATAATCAATAATAAGTCAATTCCATTGTCATAAAATTTAAAAAAGGAAATATCGCTTTCATTTAACCATGCAATGCAAATAAAGTTAATTGCAAATACAAAATAAACCGCTTATTAAATATGCGACAACAAATTTTCTGAGTAAAGTACGTAACATGCTGTCTGGTTATCAATTCTTTGATCATTTAAAACAAAGTTTTTTATGTTGCTACGGTAGTGTAAAAAATAAAATCTTATGAGTCCTCCCTACCCACGGCAGATTTCGTTTTTCTGCGACACTAGCGGCGACTTTTGGAACTTCGGCTCCATAAGAGACCATACTAAATCAGTGCACATTTTGCGATGTAAGGTTTCGCGCGAACCCATTTAACGCCCATATTTTTTAACATATACATACTACGCGATATTATTTAAATAAATAAAACTATAAACTACTGGAATTGCTTTTTTATTTTTTGAAAAAGGTCTTAAACACATAATAGTAATGTCCACAGTTGATTATTTTAAATTGATTATAGAAAAAAACTATTTAAGTTATCGAAATTCTAAATAGCAAATATAGTAGTTTGGACATTTCCCGTTACAACTATATTGAATTTGAAATTTTCCCTTACCTCATGGGGCGTTTACAAAGGTCCGCGTGAGAGCTGTTTTTTTTTTTTTTTTTTTTTTTTTTTTTTGGCTGGGTAGAGAGAACTCTTAACAAGGATTCTAAAAGTAACTGAAACAGTAAACGATGGCAATGAGAAAGAAGCGTTGTACGGAAGTTAAATTCTATTCAAAATTTGAGAATTTCCTTCAATTGAAATAATTCGGAAGATGAAATAATATTTTTACTCGTTGTTAGGGAACGCTCAACGAGATCAATCGAGAACGCTCAGTTAAATCACCATAGATTATTATTCTCAAGAACCCATGACGACTTTTTTGTCATTTAACCACCCATTAATCCACCATCATGCCCCTGGATACTCTAGCTGGAACCGTCCTTTTTTCCTCCGTAATCGAAACAGCCGATGAGGTAGTAGTCGGTAGACGAGCGATGAGCAGGCGCGGCGCGTTTTTGTCCCTCATCGACTCCGCCGTCCCAAGAATGCTCCCCACTACATTTCTTCACTCGTTTTATTGGCTATGAAACCATCGTTTGCCGTTTCAAACTGCAGCCGCGGTGACGGTCGAATGCCAGTTTCATTATCATTTCATTAGGGCTCGATGTTTATTGAGACAAGGGGACTAATGCGTTTTCGGGATAGCAATGAGGACCGGACTGCCCGGAGATAACGAGGATCTGTCAACAAACGTGGACCCGGCCCTCCATAAACGCGAATTGCCACTGTAAAAACCGGGATTCGGCCTTTTGACCCCAGCAGTCGAGGTGGGGCTGGGATTTTGGTTAAAATATTTGTATGTTTTCTGTCTTCTGAGGCCGCTTGTGTATAGTAGGCTATTCGGGATTGTTAGCAAATAAATTAGGAACGAAAAGCCCATTAATTTCCTTTACTTAATTATATAAAATTATCCCCGTTGTAGCAGACCTTCATGCTCAGCGAATTAACATGCTTTAATAAATCATTTAGACATAGCTTCAAATCAAGAAGATTCAACGGGGAAATGAGTATGTAGGTTTGCTGCCACTGAAATGTGAAATTCAGACATTTTTTGCAATTACCCAGACATAACCCCCCCCCCCCCCAGAAATAAACTATATGAAGCCACATACCAAGTTATATTCAGGTATGCTGAGAAATATGTGAGATGTAGAATTTTATTTATTCTCCATAATGTTAACATCGGGACAATGTACTGGGTTTACCACTCTCAGTATCTCGGTAACCAACGGACATAAGAATAATTATTCAAACTACTAAATTATTTGTTTTTAGAGCTGAATTCATCGGTTTAGCAAAAAATTATATTATTTTAATTTTTCTGTGCAAAAAATATAAAAAAATTTGGGGGTTTATCCCCCTTAATTCCCCTTGTGATGGTCCAATCGTGCTGGTTTGGACGCCTGTGCCAAATTCATTCCAACCGGACCATTTTTGCCATTTTTGAAGATTTAAAATTTTGGATGAATGAGTTTTTTTTGCTTCTGGGGGCCCAAAAACGAAAAGTTATCATGGTCCCGAGCTTCGGTCTTACCATGAGACCGAGGGCCATTGGTTTTTCCCCTATAGGGGAAATGCGCTAATAAAGTCCGTTTCAGTCAATGTCAGTAGGACCGGCCATGATCGCTTCATGGTTGGTCGGGCAAAACTAACTCTCTACTATCTTCACTCAACCATAGTGATCCGGATTGGAAAATCATGAGAAGTCATTTACCACAAAAGATACTACTTTTAGTACTGATCTATCCATCTTGTCTATACGATTACACCCGATAGTGGCTCAAGTTCATTATCGCCCATCTAATAGGACGAATCTGAATTGACCAAATTGACCGTTCGGCGAACAATTAGCCATAATGGAGGAGGGGAGGTGGTTCGGTTTTCATCGTTACGTCATAATTCTGTTAATACTGTACAACAATAAATGCATGCTAAGTCGAATTTTTTAGCGTGACGTGAAAATACGGGCGGGATGTGTAATTAATCTTATACTAGTGGCTTGTAGGGGCAAAAGCCCCTATAAATAAAATACAAATGCCTTATAAAATATATATTTAATGTTTCCTTCACACTCACAACTCGGTAACTGTTTGGCGGAATTAAATGTGTAAAGTGAAATAAATGTTAATTATACTTTGACATTTGCTAGTGCGTATCAGAATTTTAAGAAAGGGCGTTAGCCTACTTCAGTAGTAAACGGCTAAATTTTTGAAACAATGGCGCTATGGATGTCGTTCTCAAAACAACTCAGTTCACATCGTTTACAATTATTAAAAATATGGACATGGTTTAAAACAATTCTTAAGGTTAACCACAGACTGTGATACTTAATTTATTTGCCAAAGAAAGCCGTGACATTTATGCTAACTCAAAAATGTAAACAAATGTCTATAGCCTCCACCTAGTTCAAAAGAATATTATATTGGACAGTTAAAGGGTACTTGTTATGGAATTCTCCGTTTGAGGCTACATTGTACACACTAAGCAAATAAATAAATAAATAAGGATTAAATCCAAAAATGGCCTCCCGTTAACGACTCCACACTCCACCTCTGGTACCTGCGTTCAACACTTTTTTTATGGTTGCCCGTGAATAAATACTGCTTTGTCTTGGTAGATTCAAGATTGAATATACTTTTGATTGGCCAAATTTAAAGGTGAACCTTTTTGGTGGAATCAAATTTAAAGCTGATGTTACACTCAGCTGATCTACACTGTTAGACGTTTTTAGATTACAATGATTTTAAATGGCAGATATTTAACGTAATATCTTATTTCTTGATAAAATTAAAGACATTTTGTATTTTTCCTCAGTCCCTGGCACCAAGACCTTCTATTTGAGCCCTTTCCCATTATCTTGCAAGTGCAAGGCCTGTGACTTGCCAAATGCCCATAATTTCGGCGCAAAAAGTTCGCTAACATAATATATTTATATCGATCATTTGGCATTAAATCGGCATCGTTATAACGTAAAAGAAACACTTAACTCTTTATAATTTTATATTGTAAATATATACTCAAACGCGTAATTATAAAGTCTGAAATCTTAAAATTAAAATATTTATTTGTTATAGTAGGCCTACATTGAACATAGTTAGCTGCCTTTTGAAAAAAACCCCATAGTCAACATCTATCATATGGCTTTGAATCAAGCATCAGCACCACATGTTTGAATGTCAACAAAACAGACGTTTTTAGATCCCAATGCTTTTTAAATGGCAGATATTTTACGTTATTTCTCGTTTTCTGGTGAATTTCAAGCAATTTCAGTATTTTTCCCGCCATCTCGGAATAGAGACCTTTAATTTGAGCCCTCTCCCATCTTTCTACGACTTACCAGACGTTCACAATTTTGACGCAAAGAATCGCCTTACGAAATTAAATATATGATAACTTTTCGAAGAACCTTCAAAAGAAAGTAAAAAGTAACATATATTTATAATTTCGCATTAAAATTACAAGCGGGATATTTATGATATTGCAAAAACATTTACAACAGTTCCATTTCGTTTCACACTAAGAACAAAACACATACAGTAGCCTATATATTTCAAAAATAAATCAAATAGCACCAAACGAAATATACCAAATATTTTGTGATACCAAAACTAGAATCAAGTAATGGAATATCTTTGACCAGTAAACTGTTGTCACTTATTTTTTGTATTAAAATTCATGCTGGCACATTTTCTTGGCGATTACACTTTAACTAACTTTCCAATTTTTTGCTCCATCACCCGTAAATCATTGTATGTTTTCCCCGCAGGTTGAGAAAATATTCATCAATCTTCCTACCTCAAAATTATATTTTGCGAGTATCTGGTTGCCCCAACCGGATAGTTGTAAAATAAAATTAAAGTACCTGGTGGACCGAGCCTAGCTCGGTGTTATTTCATGTTTACTAGTTCATCCATTTACTATAAAATATTTCAATATTTCAATGTCATAAAATTGATAAATAGAAACCTTTTTTATTGCTCCATGGACTCTTCATCCCATTTGCTGTATTTTCCCTTGATGACTGTAGATTCCAAACAGCTGTTATGATTACTTCATTTGTTTACACTTTCCTTGTTTATTTTCGTTGCTATCACGGCAACCCATAAGGCCAATGTTAAACTTTTACAACTTTAAAATTCGATTTATTACGTAATTAGATTTTCTCCGGCCAAGTAATCTGCATAGAAGACGTTTTTGAGTCATAAATTACTTATTTCCAGACTTTGCAGGAAATCCTTGGAGCCGTTTTTGAGATCGTTGTGCAAGCAAGCAAGCAAGCATACAAGATAACACTGCTCGTATAGGAGTATAGGATAGGATATAAACTAATATTAAAGTGCGATAGGCTTCTGAAAATTCCCAAAAAGCATGACATAACCTCTAAACAACTCCCACAAGAGCGAACAGTGAGCGAAAAGGAAGTTCTACCGCGTGCCGTGCCAACCGACCAAGAAATGGAAACACTATATTCTACCTGTTGGCGCCTAAAGGGCAAATAGTTGCGGCGGGGAGGACATCCGACACCAGATACGTCGCGTGATACCAGAATCACACCGGGCTCGAATTTGGGCACAAATGGGCGCGCTTTCAGCCCCTGTCGCCCGCATCGATCATATCGGCTGACGGCCTTCGGTGGAGCATTCCTCGACTGTCTGAGCCCGACCGCGGCCATTAGGGTGTAAATAGTTCGTTAGGCTGAACAGGGATGAAGGTTGGTCTAGCTTTGGAGACATCCGTCTGATCTGAGAATGGAGTATGAAGAAAGGGTATGGTGGGTTAAGAAAAAAAAAGTGAATAAGGACTGAACAGCTTATACAATTTCTCCTAGTAACAATTATGTTTCCACATTACTCTATAACCTCTTTCAATATTCCATTGTTTTCTGCTATGCCGATTGACCAATGAGGGTGAGCAAAGAATTTCACAAAGACGTTAAAAATACACATAATATTATGTTCAAAGCGCTCCACACAAATTATGTGGTCAGCTTCAGACAACGATGGCGCTGTGTGACGTATTATAGACCTTTAGTCTACTATGTAAAAATAACCAGGTTGTTCACCCATAAAAAATGCCCACCGACACTTCCACTTGCGACGACCCAAAATATCTGAGATTTATATCATAATGAGTATAGCTTTACAAAAAATTCTAATTTATAAAAAATTATGTCGTCGCTCATTTGAAAAAAGACAAACAAAAACTAACTTTCATCCGAAGTAAACAAAAAAACGCAAGAAACATCAATGTCTCCTTGAAAACTGCGTCACAAAGCAACACATCGAGCAAAGCCATACCAGTAACTCTGGAAGCTGTTGAAGTGGATGGGGCAATCACCTCGTTGGGCCGAGCTGCCCAATCCGCGACCTTGAAACCGACCATGTGGGAAACGAGATGACGGATTGTCGCTATTGTTACATAATACGGCGCAATGTGGACAAAAACCGCGCGTAGACGATGCGATACGAGCCGGCGGCGCTACAGTGCTGATACTCAACACTCGACACCTCGTAGCTCAAATTTGTACAGACCATAGAGAACTCTCTCTCCGCGTACAGACTGCACAGAGCTGCCTGCTGTGTTGACTGCTCGAGCGGTTTGGTTGTGAGCTACATTTCACAAATGAATTGCAGAACATCGGATTAAGGAAGTAGTTTTTCACTGATCCGGTGCACCGGAATTGCGCACCAAGTTATAATCCCTAAAAGGGCTCTCCATCTATGCGCCGGAATTGCGCACTTGGCCCGGCAGGTACCTGAGTCCTGAGCGGCCGCCGGCCGTAATAGCTCTGGAATGTGTGACTCATGTCACTCTTGTATGAGACAATTTTATTACCTGGGACTTTTAAAATTTGTTCTTTGCACCCTTCCATACCACCCACCCCTTTGGACAAGTTACCGGGTAATTTGCCGAAGAGCATTCTTGACTGTTCAGTGTTGAAGAGGCTAACTGTAAGCACCTTCTGCCTTGAGTCTATTTAGTTGAGTGATTAGTTTTTAGGATTGTTAGTGGTAGTTAATAAATAGTGTATATTTTATAATACATAGTGATTTTTTTAAATTAAATTGAAAAGAATTGTTGAATTTGAAGAGTTAATAGTTTTTTTACAGTGTTCAAAGTTATAAGTGAACGGGGGAGTAATAATATTATAAAGGACAATAAAGGACAGTTATGCAGACCGATTTATGAGCGTCTTAAGAAGTGAGGAAGAGCGTTGGCGGTGCAATAGAAAAGGTCAAAATGAAATTGACCCACTAAATTTTACAAAATGTGTTGGATATAAAAATGCACCCACTATTTAGGTTTACTGAGTGCTTGTTGATGAACTTGATGTTATTAATTTTCACCCTTGATTAATTAACCGAGGGATTTCTCGGAAGAATAAGTGCGCAATACCGGTGTGTGTCCAGGGGCTGTCTCTCGAACAAGTGCGCTATTCCGGTGACTACCTGAATTTTAGTGCGCAATTCCGGTGCGCCCGAATTCAGAGCTTCAGAAAGCTACCTGATCAGGTAGCTTTCTGAAGCTCTGAATTCAATCGTGAATCAAAGTGGGAATTCTTTTAAAATTTCCAATACCAAGCATTAGTCTCTATATTTAATTTGCCTGCCTTTCTTTTTGTTGAATTGTCTACGAACGTTTTTTATTTTAAATATTATTTCTTTTATTCCATTGAATATTTTACTTAACATTCGTCGTTAGGCTACTTTTTAAGAAATATGTCTCCTTTATCTGAGTGAACGTTTAGTGTCTACATATTGGAATTACTTCATCTAGGATGACGTTTTGCAAGCCCAATAATTACAGTTTAGCTTTTACTTTCAGGGAGTTCCGCGAGTAAGATCCCCATACCCACTTTACAAGCCTTTAAACAGCCTCAAGTATGGATAGTTGCATGACAAAAATCTCTCTAACAAATAAATACAGTACCCTCTAGCTTGGACACACTGCAATCCCCTCGAGACCGACTTCTCCACACGCTCCTGCTGGAGACTTGCAAGGTCCTCGACGGAGAGAGTCAGTCGTTGATGACGGTTATAAATAACTTTCGTCGCAGGATCAGGATCACTCTCCTCGCCATCCACGGTCTCGTCTGCACCTGCCACAGACTTTCACTGATCGCCGACAACGCATGTGAAATCGGCCGCAACACCCGATATGCCTTTCACTATTGCCTTTTATGCTTTGACGAAATCACGGCAATAATCGGATTTGCGAAACGACAAAATACGAGCTTCGAAGGAGGAGTTGACTGCGAGCATCGGTAGAGGCCAGTTTTAAAATGCATTAGCTTACAGTCTCTACAAAATTATGTGTTCGGACTGAATAGGGTGAATATTTTGTACGCATTTGTTCAATCTGTTTATTCGAAGTTAAATTATTGTTCTAGTTGTAGTAAACGAGAAACTCGAATAATTCTATGCCAGTGTTCCTGAAGGAGACGACAAAATTTGTTGTTCAGAGACGACAAAATATTTGTTGTTTAGAGACGATAAAATATTTGTTGTTCACAGACGACAAAATGCGAGCTTTGAAGGAAGAGTCAGACCACAAACTTAAAATCGTTAGACCGATTAGAATTTTCGGTATATGGAACGAGAATAACGATATCAATCTCTATTACTTGAGATGGTAGATAACTCGTGTACATCCATTTACGTTATTTGATGTTTATTTTAATAATGTCGATTGACTATAGGGAATTTAATTGGACCGGGTGAAATGTAAGCCCTACTACATAGAAAATATGTAACTAAACTTGAAGGCTTGAGGCTTGAAGGCCCAAAAGCTCCTAATAAAGGAAAATATAAGCAATCCTTATTATTTATTATGGTACAAAATATATTCATAGCAAACTGGCATGTTAATATCCAGCACGTGGTTTTCAATCAAACATCAATATCACTTGGTTTGTGTAAACAAAGCCGACGTTTTTAGATCCCAATGCTTTTTAAATGGCTGATATTTAATGTTATTTCTCGTTTTCTGGTGAATTTCAAGCAATTTCAGTGTTTTTCCTGCCATCACGGAATAGAGAACTTTATTTTGAGCGCTCTCCCATCTTTCTACGACTTGCCAAATGCCTACAATTTTGACACGAAGAATCGCCTTACGAAATTAAATATATGATGATGATGATGATGATGATAATGATATTATATGAATAGTTGTTTACAGTCTGAAAAAAAATATTTAATTCAAACCTGGCCTGCCCGAATATTACGAAAAAGCCTTTGAGTATATTTCTATTGAGAAGTCGCCAAACTTATTTAACCGAAACAGACTAGTTTGTGAACGCTTGGACATTTTCTTCTGGATTCAAGAACTGAACACAAGTATTTTTAATAAGTGTTCATAAGTCCAGACAGTCAAAACATCGACTACCCTCACGGGTCCGACACTTGAAGAACGCAATTGCAAGAGCAACTGAGGTGGTTAATGACCGTGGCGGCGAATTGTTCTGCTAGTTTCTTCATCGCCTCCGTGACGAGTGTCGTCAGTTGTCGCGAGTGTACAAAAACATAATCAGCGAATTATTTGATATTCGTGTATTTAACATCTGACAAACTTAATGCCTTTGAAATACAATTAGCAACGTTATGAGGAGTCGATCCAAAACATTTTCAACTGTAGAGGATTGGAGAGGCTCACATTTCCGGTAGCGTGGCTCGGGGTCTTCACTCACCGTTACAAAATACAATCAATAACCAAACTAAACTTATCATTTTTCAGAATATTCTCTCCAAGATACATACTACCAGGGGCCCATTACACGAATAAAGAACAAGTTACATATTCACAAGTGAGTTTGTGTATAAACTTGTACTTTCATTTTTCCCAAGTGTTTTCTTTGGTTAGTTTCCTTAGGAAAATTAATTTACGTTTACATCTAGGCGGACTTTGGAGAAGTGTTTAGTACGATTTAATTACGGGTATAAAAAATTGCCGCTTGTAAAAAGAGCTCTCCCTTGATTGAAAATTACTAAAGATTTACCCGCGACAATCACTACCAAGGATACAAAAAAAACTTCTCCGCATGTACCGATCACTGTAATACATTCTAGCATTACAGTATTACATCCAGTGCACCCAACTGTTTAAGACCATAACTATTGAAAGCCCGATAAATTCCCTCCTCCCAACTCATCTTTAAGAAGATTATACCGACCACCTGCCTACGGCTTACTTAAACCTCCCGTCCCTCTTACATCACCTGATACAGAGCCAGTAACCGTTGTGTAATTTGAATGTGTCTAGCCATAACTTCCTCTGGCCCGTCGCCCCAGATCCCGTCCTGTCACTCGGGTAGGTCAGTGATCTAATAACATTTTGATGAGGTCCACTCCATTGTTCCTGGGATGGGATAACGGACCGGGGAAACGGGCCACCATCCCCGGACCCGACACGTACAAGCATTGTACACAGCTGATGGCAGTGGACACTGGGACACTGGAAACGGACGTCCCGGCTCAGCGTGTTGACAAAGTCCCGGACATCATAACCATGAGTATCTGCGACGGATCCCACGAAGATTCCTTCGACAACTTTCTGTTTTTACGTTTTGATTTTCGATGGCGAACATAACGGAATTTTTCATGTTGATTTTGTTATGGATACGGACTGAGGTGACGTCACATTCTGCTAATGAAGTAGTATATTCTTATTTAAACAAGTTTTAGAAATTGCCTTTATTTATTTTACAAAGTCCATACATTTCCACCCTTCTGATGTACTCCATTGACAGTCCTCCCTGATGAGTTGATATAGAGTAAAGGCCAAAACTGTATGAAAACATATTTATTAGAACAGCTTCGTTGAACCCTAGACATATCGATCGATATAGTGAGATCAGACCCAACTGAAACATCGAACAAGCTCTTAGGCTTTGTGGTTTTGATCAATTCTTCCAGACATGCTCAGTTGCTCAAATTAACCAATTATCATGAGGCACAGTAATCGTTTACTTCCCGCAACGTTATGTCTTATCAGATGCTCTCACCTGATGTTCATAATTTCAGCTCTCAGTTGTCATATACCCCGTAGCCCTGGACTTGTACAGCGATGATGCTCAATGACTTTTCCACACAATCGGATTTCCGATGAACGTCAGCCGTCGCCAACGAACGTTGTACACTGCCGTCGGATGTCAGAAGCAGGAACGGTCAGAAACAATAAAATAAGTAATGGTTTATGGTTATTGCAAATCGTTAATGCGGATGCTGGGCACTTAACCTCTGACAGCCGTGATGCGAGAGATATATTGTGTCTAAAAATTAATTCACCTGAGCTGCGGTTCTGGCGTATACTTTTACCTGAACATAATGACAGAATTTAAACTGTAGAGTAAAAAAAGATTTATCCGAGTGATACAATGAAATCTAATGGCCGATTGATAATAATCCGATTGTTACTTTGTGTCACAATTTTTGGAATATATTAATTAGAATTATGCTGCAACATGCATGTATTAATCAAAGCAATCGCAACTTTTGTACTTATTATTCCTAAAGGAACGGAAACTTTGATTAAACAAATATTTAATTTATTCATTATTAAAATTCTATCAATTTTATTATTTGATATCAAGCTGTATTTTAATGATTTTGTAAACAAAACCTGAATATGGGATATTATATCACGGAATGTTCACAGTTTTGAAAACTTTGTAGAACTGTTTGAGTTGGAATTACTTAACCTTTATATTTAATGGCTCTTCAAAAAAATTAATGTTTTAAGGACTTGTCGTTTCATTATTCCTACGGGCCTGAACGTTAGATCCGTTAGATAGGTCCAGTGTACATAGGTCAATCAACGAAACGTTGATACAGCAATATACAACTAACATCAATGGGTCTTAGTTGTTCTAGAATCTTTGAGGATGGTTTCGGCTCCAGTAGGTCTAATAGCTCCTTCCAAAAACAATTGCTAAACCCTGAAGAATAATTAAGTAGAAAACGTCGTCGTCATCCCCCATCAACATCGTGAATTCCATCCGGAGGCAGCGACGCCGGGGTGCGATGCCCTGGTAGCGGCAACAATGCAGACTGCAGCCACCCCCGGTCGTTTCGGCGCGATTTATTTCAACAAAAGTAGGTCTAAATAATAACTGTCCCGTCTTTGTTCGGCCGGCGGGAAGTACTCGAGAAGATTTATGGCAGAAAAAGGGAGAAGAGTCACTAAATCACGAGCCGCGTCGAAATCATTGAGTTGGGGATTTAGGCTCTGGACCGTTTTTATTGAGCGCAAATCATAAGACCTTTTGCTCAGAAGAAGAGAGACTTTGTTTGTATGGAAGAAACTCGTTGTTCCATGAACAACGAGACATTCTTTAGATTTTTGTGAAAATTTGTCATCATTGATTAGTACTGTAGGCATAAAATCTATTCAGTGGTAATAAATGAATCCAATTACAGTACACCTCGGATTATCCGGATCCCGGATTATCCGGACCAGTCTATCCGAGAAACTGAAAAATTAAAATCACGGCAAAATCATAATTTTAGCAAGTTTACCGGTTAAATGCGCCTTCTAAAAGTGAAATATAAATTTAATACATTAATGTATACGCATTTGGAATAACATTAATTGAAGGAATCAACAGTATATACATTACATCATTTTCGTGAACGTAGTAATCAACAAAAGCATAGCCTATGGCAATTTTGCGAGTTTGTTTCTTGCTGTCATTTGACGCATTACGTTATTTCTTAAGGAAAGTTACTGTAACAAGTTATGAATTACATTAAGTTTCGTCATTATTATTTCTAGCTTGAGTTATTTTGAGTTATAATTATTTAATCTTATTAAATTAAATATTTTAATCTGGAGTTTTATTGCAAACCTAAACCGTAGGTAGGCCTACGGTAAATATATTCGTATGATTAATAACGAAATATAGTTCTTATATTTGTTTCAAAATTAAACCCTCCTAAAATTTGAAAGACTAACACGTTGTACAGTCCTGATACGACGTTTGCAGCATCAATTTAGCAGGGGCTAAGGTACGTGATCGCTATTTAGGCTATATTGTAATGACCTCGGATTAACCGTTTTTTGCTATCCGGGTCGGTGTTCTGCCACATTAATCCGGATAATCCGAGGTTTACTGTAATTACATAGACTCAACGTCGCTAACAATCACTTTAAAACAAAGAGGTTGAGCTTTTTCGATAAAATTGTAAAAAAGCTTTTAAATTATTTTTGTCCCTATAAATTGCAGTTACATACAGAGGTTTTAAACATTAGAGCCCTTTAAGAGTTCAATATTAACTAAGATTTAGGTAAATTATTTAGGGTAAGGGTAAGTATCGAGGTAGGGGGGTACTGAATCGTTGTAGTCCTAATCGCAATAAACATTTAACGTACTTCTAGTCCCTCAATTTTATCGTTTAGACTATACGGTTTACGTTGAATATTTTGCCATCTTTGGGAGTTTTTATAATTGGGATTGTCTGCAAAAAAGAAAACTTATCACACCACCAAATAGTACTTATCAACACACCTTTTTAGTAGCAGTCGCAAACTAATTACAACATTACATTTATGATTCAACTTTTATGAATTTCAACATTAACTACAGCGAATCATATCGCCAAATGCATTACAACTAAGCATTCACTACGGAGCAATATAGAATACAACGTAATATAGCAAAGATTTATTTCCTAGAACGTTAAAAAAGACCTTCAACGTTGAATAAAACAGCCACCGATTCGAAGCCTACCACAAGGTATCTTTAATGCCCACACAATACCGCCATTAACTCTTTTTGACTACCAAATAAATCCACAGCTTTTCGTAGGCAGGACCACCTGACCGCCGTAATCACGATGTTTACTGCGCATTATCTGCCGCGACGAGGCTGGCGCTGGCGAGTGAACGACCTAGCCTCTCCACTCTGCCGTGGCCCAGTCCTGCTCCCAGATATTCCTATCACAGGGTGTTTTTTACTTTCTCCCCCCTGTACTTAGTTTTTGGATAAAGTATTGTTTTCGTCAAAAATTTTCGAATTTGAGTTGTCAGTGGATACATTCGTTTTAGTGCTTCCTTAGTCCAAAAAAAAAATGGTTTTCGGAGTGCTGTATGTCCGTGTGTGTGTATGTGTGTATATAAACAAAGCTAGAGATGACACCAGTAGTCCGATTTTCATTAAATTTGGCATGTAGGTATAAAACCAAAATATCTCCAGGCATTTTTTCATTTTTTTATTTTTCTTTTTTAAGGTTATATACCGCATAAAAACGGCAAAAATTCCAATTTCTCAAAAAAGACTAACGATTTTTATAAAAATTTCATGATTTCAGTGCTTAAGATGAAAAACAAAATGTCACCCGAATGTCTGTAAAAACTCAGGTTCAGAAGTTATGGGGTTTTATGTGTTAAAAATTATATTTTTCAAATTTCACAAAATCGGTGATTTCTAAAGAAAGTATACTTGCAACGATTGAATTTGGCTTGAAACAAAGATATCCCGGTATTTTTGAATTATTAGTCTACGTCAACTGGTTGCGGAGATAATTGATATTTTAGTTTGGTAGTAAACGCAGTACGTTGTCCAATGTTATTTTTATGGCAAATACTTGAAAACCTACATCTTTGTTAGTTACAAACCGATTTAGAAAAGGTTTGGTATGTATTTGTGAGAAATTAATTTTTAATTTGTTTTATTTCATTATATAATTTTTCTGGTTTTAAATGACTTAAGGGAGAAAGTATGTGCCAGTTTACTGATACCATTTATTTTAAACGCAATCCAAATTTTATTTTATCAGTGAATGATTATAATATATACCTCCAAGATCCCCGGTATTTGATCCAACTAGATTATTTTCTTTAGGGATACATAAAAAGTAAGAGCTACGAAAACAATTCACGGGATATTCAGCAGCTTATAACAGTCTTAACATATTTAATACAAGAAATTGAAAGAGGTACTTTGCAAAACGTGTTCAGGAATTTGATGGAGAGAGTACAACTTTGAATAAATGCCAATGGTGGATTGTTTGAACACGTAATTTAAGGTGAATGTGATCAAACTTTAATAATAGGTTTATAAATATAAATATTAACAAAGCAATACTCATTTCATCTATACATGCGCATTATTCTATATTAAATATGGGATGCGTTTTAAAAAACCACCCTGTACTATTAGGTTTAGAGGTAAAACGATATTTAACTTTTTTAGATAGGAAAAATACTATCGGTGTTAAGATTCAATATAGGAATGTTAGTTATGTTTCCCCATGGAATAAAAAACTTTGATGGAAAATGAATCACAATGATAAACTATTAAAATCTTATAGGGGAAAATCCAGGATGTCATTCCTTGACAGTCTGCAAGTCGCTTCACTATTGTTCAGCAAGTTCATTATGAGGAAACTCAGATGGCCTTCTAATTTAATTCGACATTTCACGCTAAACTTTAATTTCCTCCCCTCACTTTTAAATTTTGATATCATTACGTGTGAGACACATTGTTTGATTTCATTCATAATTGGGAACTATCAGAATTTTGCGTGAGAATTTTTACATTTTTCAAATATAGATTTTCATTATATAAAGAAGTGTAGGATATGCAGTCATCCATATGACGTCCTGGCCTTGCAGTAGCGACAAAATCATAATAACGCTCGGTAAAAGACCGGGGGGGCCTTCTTTTGTAGGAATTTAAAATCAATAGCATATATTTATGACAACACATAAAATAAAAATGAAATACAGTACTTTTCGAAAGGTTTATTAAAACAAGAAAAAACTTCAGACTCAAACTCTAGATTTTTAACGTACCCTTCAGATGCGTTGGTTCAAATATGTTAGTAACATTTTCTACCGTTTGATTCCAATATTAATGACAGTAAATTTATGATATCGATTGTAATAACGCACATATCGCATTGAGTCCAATGACAGTAAATTTATGATATCGATTGTAATAACGCACATATCGCATTGAGTCCAATGACAGTAAATTTATGATATCGATTGTAATAACGCACATATCGCATTGAGTCCAATGACAGTAAATTTATGATATCGATTGTAATAACGCACATATCGCATTGAGTCCAATGACAGTAAATTTATGATATCGATTGTAATAACGCACATATCGCATTAAGTCCGCGGTGATACGGTGCAGCAAAACCGCCAACTATCGGCACTTGGTCGCCGACTTTAACCGTCCCGGGATATCGGCGACGGCATCTGGATCATGTCCACCGTAATCACCTCACTGGCGCTCCCAGCGGCGAATATGGCGAGCTAATCACTGGAGAAGTTAATTAGTACGTGGGTGCGGTTGGCAGCGACCGTGACAGCTGACAGCGACATCAGCGTCGGGTGGGCGATCTTAAATCCGTCAATATATGGCGCAGAAAAATATTTTTATGGCTAATTAAATTAATATAGTATGAAGTTGCCTTCAGATTACGCCCACTCGCTTTCCAGAATCCATGGTAATTTCTACTACAGTAACTTGTATTCCTATGGAATAGTGAGCTAGTGAGCTATCGGCATCACCAATGGGGGACATCCAGTCGGGGGAATAAATCGGGAGCCACTATCTCAGTGTTATGGGGTTGAAGCACAACATTTGGAGTTTTAAGGTCTAGAATGGGTTATAAAGCCTTGAAATTGAAATTCACTTCGTCATGTCAGCGTGCTGCGTGAGTTTTATGTTATCAAGTGAGAATTTTTGTCTATCAGTTAAGTTTAGCTGATTGAACTGCATTTTGATTCAGAAACAAATAGAAGCATGGTGTTTGTAATATAAGCAAACCCTGTTTAAGAACATAAACACTTCCCTTGGAATGATGAACAAATATTATAAAATATAGTACATATAATGAATAAACACATTAAAATATTATAAATAAAATAAACACAATAAAATCAACAACAAATGAAATAAATACAATTGTAAAACGCATAAACAATTTACTATGTTGTTCAACAAGTTGAATTGAATTGAATTGAAGATTCAATAACATAAAACACATTTATTCAAATTTACGGTGTTATACAGAGGGTTTGATTGTTATCAGTCCGAGTTCCCAGCACGCGGCAGATAAGACGGTCCAGTCAGCTGATTACCTCTTGTGTTATCAGCAGTTATCAGTCCGCCACTCCACATACCTTGGCCCATTTACAAGTTTTGTCGTTAAACCGAGATAAGACAATAACTCGGTCCGTTTATTACTGAGTTATACTGTTTACAGTATTTTCATTGTTGGTTTGACATTGAACGGTGTTTTGTTGTAGAAATCGCAAAGATTACTGGCTTTGGTGTCAATGCCAAAGCAGCACTAGAGAACGTTGTTATTATTTTAATATTTTCTGTGCATTCTTGTACTTAGTTTCCAAAATTGTTTATTTATTTATTTTTTAAGAGATTTGAAACGTTTAAAGAGATTTGATAGCAATATTGACATCAATCGTTGGTTATCCATCATTACAGTAATAAAAAATCTTAGTAATAATTATAAATACATGTTATAAACATTTTACAAGTAACAGTTGTAATATATATTTAAATAACATGTATTTTATGACATGATGAATACATGTTATAAAATAATTGTGAATAAAAAGCAATATTGAAGTCACAAGATAAACTTTGGTATTTTAAATTATCCATAAATCATCATTATCAGGTGATTGGTTAAGTTTGAGCGGAATTTCGAAGAGCCACGCAAGGAATGAGCAGGTAAAAACATAAATAGTTAAATTCCTTAAGCATCCTTTTAAAGGGTAGCTTAATTACATAAAGTGAAATCATTTATAACGTTACATATAAGCCATAATTGACCAGGATGCTCCGGAGTCGCGTCTGTGGTGTGACAGCTGAGGAGATTAACACGGCCGAGATAGGAAGAGGACTGGAGATTAGCCTATTATACAAGAGCGGCGTATCACAACAGCCATTACATCTCCAGTCGGCCCGCGGCGGCGCGGTCCTGGCTGCCTGGGATGTGAATAGTAATAGTGGGCTACAAAAAACAGTAACTAACAGTATTAGTAGGTAACAGCTGTATAGTTCGAATCAAAACACAAGGCCCACGCCGTTCATAAGCCCAATGCTAAAATTAACATTAGTCTTACGGACGGACTGGGCCTTATAATTTTAATCGGCCTATAAGCTAGGTCGTTGAGAAATACTGTACTTCACTAAATCTAGATCACCGTTGTGTAAAAAATTATTTATTCAACCACAGGCCTTTAGTGCTGATCACTACGACTATCTGATGTTCCTCGGATAATCGAACATACAGTTCGCTATTTTAAGGTACTATTTTATTTAATGAAAAAGTCATGAAGGTAATGAAGGTAAACAGCTCATACAAACGTAAATAAACGGTTTAGGCCTGTACTTTACATAGCAACGCAGAAAGTGAAAATATATGGAAATAGTTTTGTTTAGAGGAAAAATCATGATCGGGACAAGGGTTGAATTTTTGAATGTCAAAATATCTGCATGAAAGAAAATATAATTATAGTCCACGGCCTAATTATAATAATTCATTTTCAACTTGACAGCAGAGATGTTGGATAATACATATGTAAAAAACCGTTTGTAAATATTCGTATTTTGAGAATATTTTAAAGAAATTATAAGAGAAAAAGAATTAAAATGAAATTAATTAAGAATAACACATAACTGTGTTACAGCCTAATAGCATGTCACCTTCTTTTCTTTCAATATGTATAGAAAAAAACTATATATAAGTTTGCTAGAAAGGTAAATTTAAAATTAGAGATGAATAAAAGTAAAAGAACTGATCCTTTTTTGAATAAATACTGTGGAATAATAATCTGTAAAAACTGTTTGTAAACATTCGTATTTTGAAAATATTTTTATAGAGTTGTGGTTTCATAAGAAACCGACATCAATAAAACAGTTGAAATGTGGAAACACTTTCTGCCCTATTAAAAACTAAAACTGCCTTATTTAGTTAGAGGCAGGTAAAGCGCTGCTGGCAGCAGCACGGGAGACGCCCGGTACATTGAAACGCAGCCCGCACTGCTCGGCCGTGTTCAGTATGCGTCGTCGGTGCGGCAGGCGCGCCCACCGCTCGTGTGCCAGCATTGTATACATCAGTCACTGCACTCGTCGCACTCGTTGGCACGCTCTCGGAATAAATTAGCTATGTTGATGTGTGGTGTGATTCGAACAGACAGAAAATAATAATATCCATACGGACTACTAATTTTCAACTAAAATTAATTATAAAGGAATGCACATTAAATTTACTTTAGCCTGCAAAATGTCATTTTGATATGACTTGAATGTTGACGAATGTGTTATCCAACATTCGAGCAACACAATCATTGATCCCATTCTCCAAGTGTAGTTCACCGGTGCGGCGATTCAGGGAGCTATAGGCTAATATCATAGATGAGTCTCTTATAAAAACCTCTTTCATCGTAGTTTACTAACTAGTTTATTGATATGTCAAAATGACTGTCTCTTCACACTGTACGCTTTTGCTGTATTACCACCCGTCTTCAGCAGGGGAGAATCAATAAAAAACTGCACATTACTAAACCTTTGTCACACTCAATACCAGTACATAAAATCAACGTTATTACCTTAAAATACTTGGAATGTGTCAAGGCTGTTTTTAATGGAATGAAATAAAAAAACTCTTTGTGCTGCTTATGCGAGGCACACAAAAGAATGCGTGGATACCTCTTTAGGCTTAAACGGTTAAAATTCAATAACCATAACGATAAAAGTCGGGGGAGTGTGAAGACGAGGTGACTGAAGCGCGGGCGGGAGCACGGAGGACAGAGGTCAGGAGGTCAGCCGGCAGGCGGCAGTGTCAGGTCGGTTGCCATCAGCTGAGCACGAGACGCGTTTGCGGCACTGTGGGATGTGACGAAAAGGAAATATAATTGAGAAAACCTCAAGTAATCGTCCTGTCAATATTGTTTGCACAAATAGTATTGCACCGTTCAATAATATTCCTCAAAGCATTCGCTTTTATTTGAATTTTAACGGGCTTTAATAGCAAAGAATTGATTTTTGTAAAAAGATTTCTTATCAGTCGGAACTGTCCAACGACAGTAGTCTGAGGCTCATACTATGTTCCATTACGTAACCGCAACGAAATATGTCATTCTGTAGCATGTCTTATCTTCTTATAAAAATTAGTATAAGACTCAGAAGACGCCTTATATGTTATACAACATTACAGCATACAAATCCTGAAGTATCAATGGAAAAAAATTAGAACCACCAGTAAAAGTTGAATGTCAAAAAAAGCGGTATTGATGAACTAAAGAACATTTGTTATTACTGAAAGTTATCTCTTTGTTGATTTACCTGATATACAGTAGGGATGGAAAAAGAATATGGGAAGTGGTATCGATATTTTGGTTTCGATTTATTGCAAAAAGCATATCGATATTTTTCTTACGATTTATTAGTGTATTAATATTTTTGTCCGAAATATATCGCCTTCTGGAGAAGTTTTAGATGACAAATTTTAAGGATGGTAAAAAAATTAGATATTAAGAGGTAATGAGATATTTTACGTTTAAAAATGTATAAATCTTCCGCGTAATATTTCGAAATATCTTGAGTTCCGTGGTGTCAACCCTCTTTATTAAAATAGTCCATCCCTCTTTCCTTGTAAAATTGTCTTATTTTTCTATAAAAGTATCGTTTTTCAAAAAATAAGAAATATCGATATTTTACTACCAATAAATCGTATGTATCGATATTAGTAGTTCCAATAGATCCAGCAAGCAGTATAATATATTTATTTTAAAATATCTGTCATCTGTAATCTGCAGTGACTGACCGGCAAGTGCAGCAGCGCGGGCAGCGAGTACTTGGCGGCTCCCTGTCTCAGCTTGCACAACTCGGAGAAGTCGTCGTCCGCCGCCGCGACGTCCCGCAGGAACCTGGAGGCATCGACAAGACTCAGTAAATGTGAGGAACGCAACTCTAGACTTCAAGGTTTACGGTGTGCACCAGGGCCTCCACGAGGAGATCGGTTGCCTTGGGAGGAATCTTATCTGGAGTAAAATTTAATCTCTGTTTTGGAGTAACTACTGTAGAATCGAATGGTGAGGGGTGTGAGCCACTTTGGACTTGGAATCCCCAAGAGGAAGGGGCGTCTGAGGGTGATTTTCCGGTTTTTTTTAATTACAACAGAAAAAATCGGCATTTAGGCAATCTAAAGGTATGAAAACATGCAGTAGCACTTCGAAAATCCAAACTAATTGAGGCTGACTCCTGATCCAAGTCTGGATGATTTGGGTTATCCCGCCAATTATTAAGTCTGATTCCCTTAACACAAAACACAAAATGGGATATGAATCTTTCGCGTAGTTACTCTTGTACCCTCTAGATAAAGCTAGGCTAATGTTTTAGTTAAAAAAAAATTAATGCAATGGAATCTTTCATTGAATTAAAGCTGAGTTTTTTTTAATAGGGCGATTTCATAATTCAACTTTTTGCCACCTAAAGGTGCTGAATTAGAAAATTCTCGCTGGAGCCAGCAAGTGTCCCCTTTGCCCCCTCGTGGCGGCCATGGTTTGCTCTCTTAAATAAATAGCTAATAGACAGATGCAGTACAATAGCTAATAAACACTTAAACCTAGAACTAAGAAAGTTTTTATTCTTTTAAGATTGTTGTTTTTAAAATCAATGTTATATGGGCTATATCTATGAATTTCAATTTTAAATGAAGCTCACAAAAAGGATAACTATTAATTTACTGTATTTTTGGAAACGTACTGGACCAACTGTACTTATGTGGTACTTTATAGAACGCCTTTAGAGTTCCGGCCAAATCATTAGGCGGGTGAGTGAGTGCGCTGCTGGCGTTCAAAATATGTTTTTGGCCGATCATTTACCCACCTGAAGTTACAGACAGTTATGCCCTTTGTTTATGTTCTCCAAATCAGCTGAGTTGGAGTTCATAAAACATACCCAAGTAAATATGCCTCTCTCTGTTGGAAATATGTTCAACTAATTAACTGTGTAGAGGAGCGGAGGTGTCTTTAACATCAAGAGCGGAATTCTAAGGGCGGAATTCTAAGACCTCACTCAAGCGAGCCCTCACTCAAACAACACTCAAACAACACGATCCGTTGTTCATTCAATGTCCAGTGTTGTTCGGGGAATGGTATCACAGCTGATTTCAAATTAAACCAAATAAAAGTTTTGATGCAAAAGCTTTTAGATAAATAGCATGTTGTATACTAACCGCTTGAAATATATGTATAAATAAACAAAAGAAAGTGAATTAAAAGAAAGAAAGGAAGGAAAATCAAATAAATTTACATTTAGGGGTTAATTCTTATTTACACATTTGATCTCGTGAAAATGAACTGTCTGTGTAATGTATTTTCTTATATCTTACTTATGAAATACTGTCACTATTTTATGTTCTACAGTGGTAACACTGCTCAAGATGATTTCGTACCCATTGTTAGAATATTGTTAGAATTAATAAATTATTCTATTCTTGTAACAGCAATGATGGCGCTTCATTTAAGAGTCGTCTCTTACATTTCAAGTGATTAAATGTCAAGTACACCATAGTCTGATATTATATTATTGAAAGTTAATGGAACGAACGATCTTGGTACGTAAAAATAACTAAAAAAACGCGCGCTGAATCCGTATTTAATATCAAAGGTTATACGCAATCACTTTTGAGCCAATTATTTTAAATAATCACTTAAAAAAGTAGCTACGTCAATTAGATAGGTATGCATGGTCGGTCATATAAAAATGTTAATGACATTATTATTATCCTAATTCATAACAATTGTAGCTCAAACTCTATCTTAGGGGCGACCGTTTTGAGGTTCGGTGCCCGTCTAAGGAGCAAAGATTCAGTTAAGATAATATTTGTTTGCTGCAACACGCTAACGATAATCGTACATTGCCACGACAGTATTTGACTACCGTGCTCTGTCCTTTTCTGACTGAGTCCGTACTGTGTAATATTACGTATCAGAGTATTCTGGTTTAGATAAGTCTCATGCCGTGACGGGTGACAGCAGTCTGTTTTACCAAGACCTCGCTCCCTCCAGCCTGTACCTTACCTGCGCATCATGGGCAGATTTCTTGGGGGTGCCAGTGAGTACCTGATGACACCCTCTGATATCTGGTGGGTTTGTTGGCAGTGAAGGGGGAACATAACTTTGATCGAGGACAAATGGTCGTTGTTAAATCAAATAAGTAGCCTACCTCCTTGGAAACGGACCATTGAAATGGGAGTTTGATATTTGAATGTGTAACAATACAATAGTTCAAACATTAGGTGAGCTGGCACCCCCACTTATTTTTACCATGCTGCGCATCGCCTCGCTACAATGTGCGGCGGGCCTTGGTCGCACAGTCAACTTATGATCAAAAGCCAAAAATCTGTGATTGCAATCATTCTGCTAGAAGTTAAACAACGTACATTTAATTACAATTTATGATGGGCAATGATTTTGACTTTTAATTTTCCGTTAGAATTAAAAAAAAATCACTTTCCGATTTCATTTGGTCGCCCGGCCTGCGCTCGCTGTGCGCCGTTGGCGTCGCGTCCGTTCACCCATCCACGTCCATCCATGTCCGAAACGACGGTCTCAAACCCTGTCACACTACCAGACGCTCGTCCGTAGGCCACGCCACATATCTCTAGGAAGTAGCAAGCTCAGTATCAGGGAAGGTAGTATATGCGCATGCGCGAGCCACCGTCCGCGTCCGCGGACATTTGGTAAAGGCCATGCCACACTGTCGTGGCGTTGCGTCCGTCTAGTATGCGGATGGACAAAGTCACTAACCATGTTGTCAAATAGGACAAGTCACACTGACGTATCTGACGTAGCGTCACGTCCGTCACGTCCGCCGACGCGACGTCCGCCTGGGCCTCCCCAGGTATTAAGAGTTGCTTCCGCTGCAACTAACTACGAGCGGACGTCGCGTCGGCGGACGAGACGGACGCGACGCCACGTCGGTTACGTCAGTGTGACTTTTTCTATTTGATAACAGGGTTCGCGACTTTTTTAAACATCCACCCGCATACTAGACAGACGCGATGAAACGGCAGTACGATGTGG
Source organism: Flexamia atlantica (assembly GCA_035578135.1). NCBI lineage: Eukaryota > Metazoa > Arthropoda > Insecta > Hemiptera > Cicadellidae > Flexamia > Flexamia atlantica. Next base: position 65,308,451 of record JAQJVK010000002.1, read on the forward strand.
CCTTAAACGTTGTCACTTTGATTTCCCGAGGAATAGGAAGTCCTCTGAACGATTCGTTATCATCCCCGTATATCAAGGAAATGTGATTCCTCACTGTGTCTTTCTGGAGTATACCGTCTCAAAAATGCACTTTCATTAAACAAAAGAAACTGATCCAAATATTCCTTCCTCGGTACAGCAATCTTTACAAATAAATCATCGTTGATATACTATATACATCCAATTAAATCGTCATCCAATATTTCCATGATAAATAATTACTGTGCGGCTATTAAAAATCAGGTTATCAAATAAATAATGTTCAGGAATATGAAAAAGGAGTAAAAATAACAAATTAATCTGAAAAATGAGAAGTTGAGAGTCATACAATAAATTCATAGTAAACAATAGAAATAAACATAACCTTTAAAAACTCTTTGTTTTGATTTTGATTAACAGAAACAGCTGTGACACCATTGAATACAACAACAGTCGATCCGTTGTTTAAATGTTGTTTGAGTGAGGGTACGTTTGAGTGGCGTCTTAGAATTCCGCTCTAAGACGCCACTCAAACGTACCCTCACTCAAACAACACTCAAACAACATTTAAACAACGGATCGGCTGTTGTTGTATTCAATGGTGTCACAGCTGTTTCTGTCAATCAAAGTCAAAACAAAGAGTTTTTAAAGGTTATGTTTATTTCTATTGTTTACTGTGAATTTGTTGTATGGCTCTCAACTTCTCATTTTCAGATTTATTTGTTACTAGTGGCTTGAAGGGGCTAAAAGCCCCTAATGAGGGAAAATACAAACAATCCTTATTTATTATAGTACAAAATACCTTCGTAGAAAACTGAATCCACATTAAGCCTATATTGATATCTAGCCAACCACATGGTTTTCAATCAAGTATCAGCATCACATGTTTTATGTAAACAAAGAAGACGTTTTTAGATCCCAATGCTTTTTAAATGGCAGATATTTTACGTTATTTCTCGTTTTCTGATGAATTTCAAACAATTTCATTATTTTACCCGCCATCACGGAATAGAGACCTTTAATTTGAGCCCTCTCCCATCTTTCTACGACTTGCCAGACGCCCACAATTTTGACGCAAACAATCGCCTTACGAAATTAAATATATGATTTTTACTTCTTTTTTATATTCCTAAACATTATTTATTTGATTATCTGATTTTTAAAAGCCGTACAGTTATTATTTATCATGGAAATATTGGATGAAGCTTTAATTGCATGTATGGAGCATATCAACGATGATTTATTTGTAAAGATTGTTTGTTATGTACCGAGGAAGAAATAATTGGATCAGTTTCTTTTGTTTGATGAAAGTGCATTTTTGAGACAGTATGGATTCCAGAAAGATACAGTGAGGAATCACATTATATCCTTGATATACGGGGATGATGACGACTCGTGCAGAGGACTTCCTATTCCTCGGGAAATTAAAGTGACTACGTTTAAGGCCATATCAAGGCGACACTAAAAAAACAGGGCATAATGCTCAAATTCACATATGATCGTAAGCGATGGCTATGACGTAACTAATTTCCAAGTAATCGTTTATTTGTTGTTTGTTTTGATAATATGCTGAAAATCATAACCTTTTATATGACCTTATAGAATTCGGAATTGATGTAGAAAATGCCTTCATCCTCTTGTATGCCTGACTGCTTCAGCAACACCATAACTACTAGTGTTTCAGTATTCAGTGTTCCTTTTTTTTTTTTTTAATAGTTTTATTTCTGGGTCAATATACAAAATATTATGCACAGAAAGGATAACAGTACAGCCATAACATTATCGGGTTCGCTCTATTCAGAGACACCCATGAACAAAATTAAATAAAAATAGTTAACAATAAGGAAAGACAAAAAATAGATTTGCAGAAATAATTCAATTGAATTCTTCCAACATGTCGCCAAAATCTTGAGGGATTCGTGGTTTCAATCTACGGTTGAGGGTTGGTTCCCCGATGTTAAATGCCACTGCTCCAGGGACGAGGTGCAAATTTGAAAGAAATTTTCTTGTAGTCACTGTTACAAAGTTTTTAATAGAACGAAGGCCTAATTCACGGTGTATTTGCGCATTTCGAATGTACCAAGGGCTGTTTGTAGCTATTCTTAAAACTTTATTTTGGAAAATTTGAATTTTATTAAGTTTAGTGGGGGATAGGCACATGCCCCAAACTGGACAAGCATACATAATTAAAGGACGGAGAATTGTTTTGTAAATCAAAAGGGTACATTCAGGTTTTAATGTTGATTTACGATTTATTAATGGAAACAATATGGCTAAGCGAGCATATGCCTGCGTTAATTTTGAATTTACATGCAAGTTCCAATTTAGTTTTTTTATCTAAATATATGCCCAAATATTTTACACCTTGATCATCAGGGTTCCACGAAACAATTGTATCTTCGATCAGAATCTCCGGGGGCACATCGTATTTTCTAAGAGAGAACACTTTTGTTTCACACTTTGATGCATTCAGTGACAGTCTCCAAGTTTTGAACCAGTTACTCAAAGTCGTAACACTTTCCTGTAATGAGTTTACAGCCTGATTGATGTCATGGTGTTGGGTGATAATGGCAGTATCATCAGCATAGAGAGCAAGAGTAGCTTGGGGAAGGACGGGTATATCGGCCATAAAGACGTTGAACAGAAGGGGCCCTAAAATTGAGCCCTGAGGCACACCAGCTCTTATTGGGCGAACATTGGAAAGAGTTGCGTTGAGTCTGACGGAAAAGGTCCTGTCAGTTAAAAAAGATTGTACAATATTCCGTAAGTACAAGGGAAATCCAAATTGATGCATCTTGTATACAAGGCCCTCATGCCAAACTTTGTCAAAAGCCTGTGCTACATCTAGGAATGCGGCTGTAGAGTGAAGTTTATTTTCAAACCCGCGATTGATTGTTTCACTGATTCTTAAAACTTGATGAGACGTCGAATGTTTAGGTCTAAAACCGAATTGATGAGGAGGTATGACTTGAGACTCGTCCAGATATTTTATCAACCTCTTTTGAATAACTTTTTCAAGTAATTTAGAAAGTGACGAAAGGAGACTTATTGGCCTGTAACTACTAGGAGAATGCTTAGGTTTGTTAGGTTTGTGAATGACAATAATTACAGCATGCTTCCATGCATTCGGGAAGTAATTTAAGGAGATGCAAGCATTAAAAATTGACGTGAGAATAGATACAGCTTTGCGAGTTAAATTTTTTAAAACTAAATTTGGAATCAAATCATAGCCAGGAGATTTTCTGTTTGGTAGTTTGTTAATGAGGTGTCTTATTTCTGACGGAGAAGTGTATTTCACAGGCTGTTCAACGCCACTGGCCGTTGCATTTAAGAATTCGTATACTTCTCGGTCACTTGCTTCATCAAACACTTCGTTCGGATGGAATGCGTTTTCAAAATGATCAGCGAATGTGTTACTTTTATCCAAGTCACTCTCAAAAACTAAGTCATTATGTTTTAGGGGTGGAATGATTGTTGGTGAGCGCAATAACCGTTTAGTTGCCTGCCACATATTAGAATCTCCGGGATTTATGTCGGACAGGTAGGTTTTGTAAGAATTTATCCTAAACAAATCAAGTTCATGTTTGACTGTACGACACAGTTCGTTTAATTGTCTCTTCAGCCTTGGCTGCCTATATCTCTGCCACTGCCGTCGAACTATATTTTTTTTGTTTAATCAGCCGCAAGATTCGCAATGGAGGGTGAAGAAAGTTATTCGTCTTTGGTGGAAATGTCTCAACAATGGCATTCCTTGCCGATACTTGTAGACAATCTGTAAAATTTTTCACGGCACCTTCAATGCCGTCTTCTGAATACAAGCCAGCTGGTGCCTTTAGACGGCTATTAAGTTCAGAACTGAAAGTATCCCAGTCAATTCTACCGTTAATAAGTTTAGGTAGATTAGGAGACAGTGCAGGCTGCACAAAGAAATTGACGATTACAGGAAGGTGATCCGAATCAAGTTCACTCAACACTTCCTGTAGAATAGGGGCAGTGACGTTTTTGTGGAGTGTAATATCAAGTATATCGGGGTGGAAATTGTTTTGCCAAGGATAATGTGTAGGCTCAGAAGGAGCTGAAACCATCACACCAATTTCGTTGACAGTATGTAAAAGGCGAACTCCATTTGGGTTACTTACTCGACAACCCCAAAAAGGATGCTTACAATTCAAATCACCCAAGACTAGAGTCGATGTATTGTCTTCAAATAAATTTGGAAGGTCTTGAAGGTGCAAACGTCTGTTAGGTGACTTATACGCAGAAATAATATGCACCGAGTTACCGGTTTGTAAATTTAACTTGATTCCAACGGCTTCAATCGAAACAAGTAAAGGAAGAAATATTGCATGGTGATTAATGTTCCTTTTTACAAAAATTGCAACACCTCCAGAGGCAACAGGAGCAGCTCTGTCCTCCCTGTAGATCTCATATCCACTGACTTTGAATTTTTGATTATTTACCAGATGGGTCTCAGTGACACACGCAATGTCAATGTCATGACGTACTAAAAATGCAGAAAATAAGGATTTTTGGTTTTTCAATCCATTTGCATTCCAATTAAGAAGTTTTAAATTTTCAAGAGTAATTTGATTAAAAGGAGCCATTTTGGATTAAAGATTTGATAACACCGGTCAACAATGTTTTAATAGTAGGCATAAGTGATTTTACCAGATCCAATATAACCTTTTCCAAATTTAGCATTGATGGATCATCATCTTGAGGGAGATTTTCGTTGATCGCTGCAGGTGTATTCTCGACATTTTTGGTATTTTGTGTGGGCTGACAATTACTAACTGCTTGAGCGTAAGATCTGAGATTTGAATCACCTGGGCGAGATTTAACGCGAATTTCAGGGGAATTGATAGGTTTCTCTGTCACACGTCGTGGCCCTTCCAAATTGGCAGCACCGTCAGGGGAATTTCTTGATTTAAAGCGAGGATTGGGTTTCTTTGCCACATTTTCCTTTAATTCTTGATAGAACTTACAGCCTCTGTAGTTGGCTGTGTGGGATTCCCCACAATTTACACAAGTCGGTTTGTCGGTCTTTTTGTTGGGACATTCTGAAAAGTGATGCTGCGCTGCACATTTGACGCATCTAGGATCAAGTTTACAAAAGTTCTTCGTGTGCCCATATCGTTGACAACGGGTACACTGAGGAATTTCACGGGATTTTCTTTTATGTTCTACACTCACTATAGCGTAGCAAAGTTTGTCCAGTGAGAAGATTTCAGTGGCCTTTTCGTTATTTTCAAGGGAAACTGCGCAAAGAGGGATAGGGTTTTTAGTCAGTGTTCCTAAATCGAGACACGAAAACAGCAGTGGCTAAATTCGATACCATCACACTCCAGCTTCACACCGACAAAACGGTCAGTGGTAGGCATTTATTGTTTTGAAGAGAGTTATATTGATCGAGGAAATGTAATCAGTTGTTCTGAAGGATCTACTTGTACCATCAAACGCGATCGTATAAAGATAACTAATGATGCGGTTCCCTCTCGCTTCAAAATGAACCATCACTATCATCATCAGAGTTGTCTGCACGTTGTGACACAGAGATCAGTGAAGCTGGGATGGAAAAAAACGACAACGAAATAGATGACGAAATCGTGAGCTTCGGTGAACTTGAAGCGAATTGGATCCCAAAAATTACCGCGGCAATCAGTGCATCAAGAAGAAATTATGTATTTTCAAGTTTCAATAGTACCAGAATGTAACTTCTCCAGGATAACTACGGCGGAAATGATTCGCCGAAAATTGATGCGTGTGTGGTGCTTGAAAATGGTTTAGAATTAAGATTGTACCTAAAAAACGAAAGCTATTTAATGTATGTTCATTCATAAACAATCATGGACATAAAATCACTGCTAAATTTTGTAAGAGCGAGAAAAGAGTAATATTTTAGGTCCTAAATACGTCCCTTTATTCGTTCTGGTCCTAAAACACTCAAGTGATCTGTAGTTCTCATTTGAGCCATATTTAATTGGATGAACGAAGTGAGTCCTTATGATTGACAAAAATTCACTCGGAAAAAAATGTGTGTCGCTCGCATAACTCGTGAAAGATTTGAAATATTCTGACCAAATTTGGCAGGCAAGCCCATTTTGAAGAAATCTAGGTCAAGTTCGTCAGCTGGCACCATCACCTTAACAACATTTGTATGGGAGCCCTTTGAAATCGGTGAAAAATTTTATCTTATAGACCGGAAGTAAATATTGAAAATCTTATTAAACCAGTGGATTCTTCGCAAAATTTTACATAAGACAAGATTTTGATCCACCTTTATATCACTTCCTATTACGTCACAAATAATTTTCAAAAAATTGTTATTTTGGCCCTTAAAGGGCCAAAATGTACTTTTACGTTTTACAATGCAGATTTCAAAGCTAATCGCCTGTTTTAGGTTGAAAACCGACAATTTTGATTTATATAATCGAAATACATTGATTTTCAATATTTAAATAGATTTGCAAAATGAGGCCTTATGGATAAGAAAAATGCACTCGGAAAAAATGTCTGTCACTTGCTTTGCTCGAAGACTAATTTAGATATATTGACCAAATTTGGCAGGGAGGCTCATTTTTTAAAACTCTAAGTCAAGTTCTTTACCTGGCAACCTAGCCTTAACCATATTTGTATGGGAGCCCTTTGAAATCGGTGAAAAATTATATCTCCGAAACCGGAAGTGATTTTGGAAATCTGATTAAACCAGTGTTTTCCTTGCAAAATTTTACACAAGAAAAGATTTTGAACCACCCTTATATCACTTCATATGACGTCACAAATAATTTTCAAAATATATGTATTTTGGCCCTTAAAGGGCCAAAATGTACTTTTTCTTAAAAAAATACGCATCACAATGCTAGTCAGCTGATTTAGCTGTAAAAACCACAACTCTGCCTTAAATAACCGAAATACATTGATTTTAAATATATAATTGGATGAACGAAGTGAGTCCTTATGATTGACAAAAATTCACTCGGAAAAAAATGTGTGTCGCTCGCATAACTCGTGAAAGATTTGAAATATTCTGACCAAATTTGGCAGGCAAGCCCATTTTGAAGAAATCTAGGTCAAGTTCGTCAGCTGGCACCATCACCTTAACAACATTTGTATGGGAGCCCTTTGAAATCGGTGAAAAATTTTATCTTATAGACCGGAAGTAAATATTGAAAATCTTATTAAACCAGTGGATTCTTCGCAAAATTTTACATAAGACAAGATTTTGATCCACCTTTATATCACTTCCTATTACGTCACAAATAATTTTCAAAAAATTGGTATTTTGGCCCTTAAAGGGCCAAAATGTACTTTTACGTTTTACAATGCAGATTTCAAAGCTAATCGCCTGTTTTAGGTTGAAAACCGACAATTTTGATTTATATAATCGAAATACATTGATTTTCAATATTTAAATAGATTTGCAAAATGAGGCCTTATGGATAAGAAAAATGCACTCGGAAAAAATGTCTGTCACTTGCTTTGCTCGAAGACTAATTTAGATATATTGACCAAATTTGGCAGGGAGGCTCATTTTTTAAAACTCTAAGTCAAGTTCTTTACCTGGCAACCTAGCCTTAACCATATTTGTATGGGAGCCCTTTGAAACCGGTGAAAAATTATATCTCCGAAACCGGAAGTGATTTTGGAAATCTGATTAAACCAGTGTTTTCCTTGCAAAATTTTACACAAGAAAAGATTTTGAACCACCCTTATATCACTTCATATGACGTCACAAATAATTTTCAAAATATATGTATTTTGGCCCTTAAAGGGCCAAAATGTACTTTTTCTTAAAAAAATACGCATCTCAATGCTAATCAGCTGATTTAGCTGTAAAAACCACAACTCTGCCTTAAATAACCGAAATACATTGATTTTAAATATATAATTGGATGAACGAAGTGAGTCCTTATGATTGACAAAAATTCACTCGGAAAAAATGTGTGTCGCTCGCATAACTCGTGAAAGATTTGAAATATTCTGACCAAATTTGGCAGGCAAGCCCATTTTTAAGAAATCTAGGTCAAGTTCGTCAGCTGGCACCATCACCTTAACAACATTTGTATGGGAGCCCTTTGAAATCGGTGAAAAATTTTATCTTATAGACCGGAAGTAAATATTGAAAATCTTATTAAACCAGTGGATTCTTCGCAAAATTTTACATAAGACAAGATTTTGATCCACCTTTATATCACTTCCTATTACGTCACAAATAATTTTCAAAAAATTGGTATTTTGGCCCTTAAAGGGCCAAAATGTACTTTTACGTTTTACAATGCAGATTTCAAAGCTAATCGCCTGTTTTAGGTTGAAAACCGACAATTTTGATTTATATAATCGAAATACATTGATTTTCAATATTTAAATAGATTTACAAAAGTTATCTGATCAAAAAGAGAATTTAAAAACATATCGAAAAAAGTGTAGGAAAAGTAAAGATCTCAAGTAAAGTTGCTTTTTTGTTATGGATTACAAGAAGTTTTGGCGTTTTTCTTCGTTCATCCTCTTACGGGAAGAATGAGCGTATACCTAGTTAAATATGACTGTGGAAAAGAGTTCTTGTTCAGTACATCAAATAGTTAGTACTAGAATGAATCATAACATTTGAGTCGGACCCTGCTTCAAGGTCACATGGCTCGCCGACCAGACTATTAGAATAGATTTAATCCACCCTTGTATAAAAAAGTAAAAATTTGTTTCAAGCAAAATAGTTTGTTTTATTTTAATAGGATTTAAAATGTTTTTAAATAGTTGAGTACATAAATATGTTCTCTTTTTTTACTTTCTCCCCTCTATACATATTCAGAGAAAGTATTGTTTTCGTGAAAATTAACTGTCGAATTTATGTTGTTAGTGGGTATACTGAAGAGTAAAAAATGAAGTTAGCAGTAACAGGGAGCTTGTAAAAAAATTTAGAGCAAACAATTGTAAAGTTTTTTGGACATGTTTTTATTTTGACTTAATAATTAAATGTATATGCACCGAGGAGCAAACTATTACAAAGTTTATAAGATTGTTAGCCTATTTGAAGACACCTTGGTTTGAGTAATAGTGCGAAAATTTGTCGATTTCGAATTTAGAAACACTTGTGTTGAGTAAAAAATATGCACGTGGATCCGTTTTTGTATTTACACAACAGCTACGATGACACTTCATGGTTCAGACTGACGTTGGTCAAGGAGCAAGCAGCTGATCACAAACGATTCATTACGTCATAGCCATCGCTTACAATCTATTCTATCTATATATTAATACGCAAGCGGTTTTCTTTTCACAGTCCAACCGCAATAACGGCTGGGCGGATTTTAATGTTTGAGGTATCAAATTAAAGGGATTTTTATGTAGATTTGCCTCTATATATTAATACGCAAGCGGTTTTCTTTTCACAGTCCAACCGCAATAACGGCTGGGCGGATTTTAATGTTTGAGGTATCAAATTAAAGGGATTTTTATGTAGATTTGCCAACAAGTCTCAGAATTTTAAAAAAGGGCATCACTAAAGTACAGTAAAGGGCTGAAGTTTCGGAACAGTGGCGCTATTCATCACCATTTGAGCAAGCTCAGTTCACTTTGTTTACAACTGAACATATGGTCAAGCTTTGAATAGTTCTACAGGTAAACCTCAGATTGCAGGACTTATGGTACAATCACTAGACTGTGGTATAATTTTTTTCTAAGAGCAGTTTTTGTTTTTACAGCTGCTTTAGTTTTCAACAAAAAACTTATTATGTAATTTAGGTTATGTTATGAAGTGTTTTTAAAGGTCTTAAACATTACAGTTACCAGTTTTACTATGTAGTTTACGATATCTCATAGTGTTTTTTGAAGTTATATTAATCAGAGCCAATATGTTTTTAGATTTTGTGTATTTATAATGCCACCGATAAGAAGAAGACAAACACTGACCGGTCGGAGGAGTCGGAAAGAACACGATCGCAACCGCTGGCATCACACTCCCGATGTACCATTTGATGCTCCTTCCAACCTCAGACCAATGAACTAAAAATGTTTTCATTGCGGTGAGTTCCATTTCAAGAATGAAAAGACTGGTAGAGATAAAGCCTCATTTACGCGTTTTTGCCACAAAGGAAAGGTTCCTTATAAAGACAGCCGTTCCCTACAATATCTGTTTTGGCGATAGTTATCAATAAGGTGCAAGGGCAGTCCCTGAACAAAGGAAGTCATTGCTCACGGCACAAGTGTTTGCTCTCGGTCAGCTAAATGTTGCTGAAAGCAGAGCTTGATCTTTTGCCCGTATTGAAATATACATTACAGAAACAAGAGGACATGGGGAAATGAAGGTGTTCCCTAAAACATCGTTTAAGTTTAACCGGAAAACTCCTGCGGTAGATCAAATTAACTTTAAAAGTTTCAGTAGTTAAGCCAAAATTTTGTTAATGAATTTAGCCCTTTGATTAAACTTTAAATGTAGGTATACAATTAGACTGGTTATTCTTCATTCTTTTACTATATGATTTTTGCTCGATTTCGAGCTACGTGTTATCTAGTATTATTAATTCTGTAAGCGATTTTTTTCAATCAAAATTGTGAGAGTTTGACAGCTCGCAGGATGATGGGAGATGGCTCAAATGAAAGGTCTCGGTCCCAGGGGGTCGGGAAAAATATCAGATTATGTCCAAATATACCAGAAAATGAGAAATAACGAAAAATATCTTCCATTTAAAATGCATTGGGATTGAAAAAACGTCTGCTTTGTTTACATTTAACATGTGGTGCTAATGTTTGATTCAAAGCCATATGGTAGATGTTGACATGTGGGATTTTTTTCAAAATGCAGCTCACTATGCACGTTCAATGGACTATAGCAAAAAATATTTTAAATTTAAGATTTTCTGATTTTATAATAATTAAGGGTTTGAGTTTTTTCATAATTTTAAATTATACAAAGATAAGTATGTTTGTTTAGTTTATGTTATAACGATGCAAATTTAATAACAAATTATCTATACTTATAATATATAATTACGTAAGGGAAATTTTAGCGCCGAAATTATGGGCGTTTGGAAGGTCGCAGGATGATGGGAGGGGGCTGATATTAAAGGTCTACATCCCAGGGACTCGGGGAAAATACTGAAATTGCTTTAAGCTTACTATAAAATGAGAAATAACGTAAAATAGCTGTTATTTGAAAACTATTGGTATGTATAAAGGTCTGCTTTATTTACTTAAAACCAAATGCTAGATATAATCATAATTTTGTGGAACCAAAGGCCTATTTTATAACAAGGTGTTTTGAACTATAGTAAAGAAGGATTATGCTTAGGGGCTAATAGCCCCTTCAAGCCTCTAGTCATATGTTAATTTGAGAATTACGGCCTGTTTTTTTAGTGTCGCCTTGGCCATATCGTACTGCCGTTGCGTCGCGTCTGTCTAGTATGCGGGTGAATGTTTAAAAAAGTCGCGAACCCTGTTATCAAATAGAAAAAGTCACACTGACGTAACCGACGTGGCGTCGCGTCCATCTCGTCCGCCGACGCGACGTCCGTTCGTAGTTAGTCGCGGCTGAAGCAACTCTTGAGGCCATGTCAAAGTGCCTTAACGTCGCGTCCGTCCGTCCATCCACATCCGCCGCGACAATCTCAAACCCCTTTACACAACAGACGTGCGTCTGTAGACCACGCCACCTTTCCTATTAGGAAGGAGTAAGCTTAATACCTGGGGAGGCCCAGGCCGACGTCGGCGGACGTGACGGACGCGACGCTACGCCGGATACGTCAGTGTGACTTGTCCTATTGACAACATGGTTAGCGACTTTTTAAAACGTCCATCCGCATACCAGACGGACGCGACGCCACGACAGTGTGGCATGGCCTTTACCAAATGTCCGCAGACGCGGAAGGTGGCTCGCGCATGCGCATATACGCATATGCGCATGCGCTCAGTACCTTCCCTGGTACTGAGCTTGCTCCTTCCTAGAGATATGTGGCGTGGCCTACGGACGAGCGTCTGGCAGTGTGACAGGGTTTGAGACCGTCGTTGCGGACATGGATGGACTTGAATGGGTGGACGGACGCGAAGCCACGGCGCACAGCGAGCGCAGACCGGGCGACCAAATGATATCGGGAAGTGATTTTTTTTTTTTAATTATAAGGGAAAATTAAAAGTCAAAATCATTGCCCATCATAAATTACAATTAAATTTAGGTTATTTAACTTCTAATAGAATGATTGCAATCACAGATTTTTGGCTTTTGATCATAAGTTGACTGTGCGACCAAGACCCGCCGCACATTGTAGCGAGGCGATGCACAGCATGGGCGGATTTAGGTAAAAATATGTGGGGGTGACAGCTTACCTAATGTTTTAACTATTGTAGGCTCACATTCAAACATCAAACTCCCACTTCAATGGTCCGTTCCAAGGAGGTAGGCTACTTATTTTATTTAACATTAACCATTTGTAATTTAAGCAAATACCTCGATCAAAGTTATGTTGAAAACATTTCCCCCTTCACTGCCAACAAAACCAAAAAACATCAGAGGGTGTCATCAGGTACCCGCTGGCACCCCCAGAAATCCGCCCATGATGCGCAGGCAAGGCACAGGCTGGAGGGAGCGAGGACTTGGTAAAACAGACTGTTGTCACCCGTAATATTCAAACCCCGACAAAACACTCAAAAAACATGACTCTTTTCCGGCATGACTCTTTTCCGGCATGACTCTTCTCTATACCAGAATACTCTGATACGTAATATCACACAGTACGGACTCAGTCAGGAAAGAACAGAGCACGGTAGTCAAATACTGTCGTGCGGCGTCGCAATGTACGATTATCGTTAGCGTGTTGCAGCAAACAAATATTATCGTAACTGATTATATTTGCTCCTTAGACGGGCGCCGAACGTCAAAACGGTCGCCCCTGAGTTAAAAAAGTATTTTTAAGAGTATGAGCTACAATCGTTAAGAATTAGGATAATAATAGTTTCATTAACATTTTTATATGACCTACCATGCATGTGTGTCTAATTGACGTAGCTACGTTTTTACGTGGTTATTTAAAAAAAAAAAAAAATTGGCTCAAAAGTGATTGCGTAACCTTTGATATTAAATACGGATTCAGCGCGCGTTTTTTGAGTTATTTTTACGTAACAAGATCGTTCGTTCCACTAACTTACAAGTATATAATATCAGAAAGTTCATTTTAACTAGATCAAATGTGTAAATAAGAATTAACACCTAAATGTAAATTTATTTGATTTCCCTTCCTTTCTTTCTTTTAATTCACTTTCTTTTGTTTATTTATACATATATTTCAAGCGGTAAATCTACAACATGCTTTTTATCTAAAAGCCTTTGCATCACAACTTTTATTTGGTTGCAATTTGAAATCAGCTGTGATACCATTCCCCGAACAACACTGAACATTGAATGAACAACGGATCGTGTTGTTTGAGTGTTGTTTGAGTGAGGGCACGCTTGAGTGAGGTCTTAGAATTCCGCCCCAAGACATTTATACATAGGCCTGCCATATTTTCCAGCGGTCAAACCGGGACAACTAACCAAGGATGCTTCAGTATGTGACAGACACACCAGGGGGTTTGGGGGAGTATGGAATACCCCCCAAGGGGAGGGGGGTCCGGGGGTCCTCCCCCGGAAATTTATGGAAATTTTGGAGGAAAAGGTTCACTCTAGTTAATTTTTGCTGTAAAACTTAACTTCAAGCAGACCTATTTTGTGTCCAGATTATTGAGTCAAACTAATAAGTTTTAGGTAAATATTCTGAGGTAAAATTTACTTTTGGACAAACTTATAATCAGATAAAAGTTTTAAAGCAAAATTTTGAATTTTAATTATTTGAGAAAAACGTTATTTTTATTTTTTGTGTTGTGACTGCAACTTTTACCATGGTAAATGTGGTGAGGAACTACTTAGAACTTTGTTTCGAAACATTACTACGCCGCAAAGTGTACGCCGCGCTCCATGCATTATAGGCCGGAATGCCAGTTTTTTGCGGCGTGTTCCGTCAGTGCGGCGGCAACGTTTGCCATGATCATTGCCGCAGCAAACTTGTTAAGCTACAGGTTTTATTCATTATTTGATAACATATTACGCAATTTAAAAACTGACCGGGACATCTTGAAACCGGCCGGGACACCGGGACAAGAGCAAAATACCGGGACTGTCCCGGTCAAACCGGGACGTATGGCAGCCCTATTTATACAGCAGGGAGTTTCCATTTTTCGCCACCCGCCTAATGATTTGGCCGGAACTTTAAATCCATCTTCTTCTATATTTATTTATATATTATTAAAAGAATTTCTGAGATTTTTTACAGAGCAAATCGACCCCTAGAAATTAATTTTTCAACACATATTTGGTATCAAATTAAAGCTATTACTCTCTAGATGTTCCTTTTGAGGGTTTGGAAAATATTCCGTGAAAAGGCTTCCGTGAAAACTATCACGGAAAATATTCCGTGATAGTTTTCACTTTATTTTTATTTGTACACCGCTATATTAGGGAATGTTCTGATAAGTAACATTTTGGGTGGATTTCCCCCACTAATAGGATTTCTCAATAAAATTATCATTTTACAAAATATACTAGGAGGCTTTTGAAATTTCAGCGAAAGTGCTACTATCTGTGGGAGAACCTGTCAATTTTTTCAAATTTACATTTGTTTGCAACAAAACAGATGATCAAGATTTGAAATAGTTCCAGAGATATGCCACAGAACGCAGGACAAGTAAATGTCATTATGATTTTGATTTTTTTTAATACTGAAGTTTTTTTAAGACAACAGAAAATAAGGAACAGAGTATTTGCCATATTGGAACTAAGACCAGCAGTCTGTAATCATATTAATTTACTGTATTTCTTTTCTTAAAAAGCAAACTTAAAAAGGAACATAAGTAAATAGGAGGTGCTCTGTACATGGGATTTTTTAAGAAACTATTGACAGGTAAGACACATTGATACATGTTTCAACACATTTATGCATGTTTCAACATTTTGAGCTTTAAAATATCAATATTAGTTCAATGTTAACCTAAAAAATTCAAGTTTTAAAACACCTTATAAATTTAAAACCTATATTTTGTAAATGTACTTGGAATGGGATATTAAAGTGTTAACGGTTAGCCTACTTATTTTACTCGATTTTGAAATATACCAATAACAATATGGCAAAATTAATGAAGGCTTTTTATAGAAAGTTATGTTATTTGCTTAGGTAAAAATTTGCCAAATATGTATTTAATATTCGAAACAAAAAGCGGGTCTGTTTGAAAATTTAATTCTTTGACCTTTATGTGTGTTGAATAATTTGTTTTTACGGCGAATGGTTATTTTAGAGGCGATTTTGTAAATGTTATTTAGAGATTAAGGTTCATCAGTAAATCAGTGATGGTTTGTCCATCTTCTTACCAATTGTTGTTAAGTCCTAACAAAGATGAATGCAAGACACTGACGCGTAGATGTTGTGTGGAATGAACTCTAAAACATAGACAGGAAGATGCGCCAAGCAATGAAGATCCATATAAAATAACCATCATTTAATGTGAAATGAGTGCTGACGCACTGTCGAAAGTTTAAAGTGTAGAACCACAGACTAAGGAATCTAGAACGTACAAAAGTGAAAACATGGACTAAAGTAGATGATTAAATGGACTTCTCAAATTCCGTGAGGAATTTCCTACCCATATTGAAGTTTCAAGTATAAAGTAATAAGTTATTTTTAAAAGTTTGCCCCGATGAGAATTTTAATTACTGGCAATTTTATTCCAGTGCTATGACATAACAAATTTGTAGGAAACTAACAAAATCACAACAATTCACGAAGTTCATCATTGAAAAGTATTTTACGCTGCAAAACTCCATACATAATCAACATGAAACTAAAGCCTAATTTTCCAGGTAGTTTTTATAAGTCACGAAGTGACGCGGGCTGCTAGTAAATCATAAAGGGATACTTCTAAGTAAGTTAAATGTACAAGGTAAGCAACATTTTTATGAGTGAGGCCTACGTACTGCCGGTTCCGACGGTACATGTCCTGGTACTCCTCATACTGCGTCCACCACTGCCGGCTGAACAGATCTCCTGCAACATCAACAAAACTCTTTTATTTTGTAATTAGTGATTTAAAGTAATTCATGTTGGAAATAGACTACTATATGTCGTAATGCCCTGAACAAAATATTGCATCATATCAACGAAATGGTAGTTTATTTGTTTTATGGTTCCAAGAGCGAAAATTTGCAGACGACGACTTTTTTTAAAGCCTTTTTCTTTTTTTTCTCCATCCTTTTGAAAAACTAAAGGAATCAAAGTTTTGAAGGAACTGCAGTTTCAAACAACAAAAATGTAAATGTTTGCAATGTGTCTCATTTTGCAAACATTTCACCCTCAAGTCCTAACTTCGCCTCTAAAATGAAAACTTTTTCATTTAATTTTATTAAATTTCATTCATTTCATTACATTTAATTTCATATTTACACTCCTTTGGGGAAAAATTGAAAGTAAAAATGTACTTTCTGAAACGTAAGCCGTGCTGGAAATAACGTCATGGTTGCATCGGGAAAATCAGGTTTAGTCTATGGCAACGAAATTAAACCAAATTCTTTAATGAAGGCAATGCAACAATTTTACACCCTCAAGTCGACACCCAACAATTTGACGCACAAAGATTATTTTCTAGTCAAAGCTCTTGGCAGCATTTTACCATCGCCTTCAAAAAAGCTACAAAATATATTGGCTGTTGAATAGTAATTTAAATTTATTTTGTTAATCTCTGCAACCGCCAGAAGCATAATCTCAAATGTGAAGCATCATCTTTGTAATCTCATCAGCGATGTGGTGAGATTGTAAGGTGGTGAAGAGGCGAAGAGGCGAAGTGGAGAAGTGGAGAAGTGGTGAAGTGGTGAAGTGGCGAAGTGGCGAAGTGGAGAAGTGGAGAAGTGGCGAAGTGGTGAAGTGGTGAAGTGGCGAAGTGGTGTATTGGTGAACAACTACGTATATACTCTGCAGTATGTATAGTCCATAGGTATAGACGGTAAAGCGGTGAAGTGGTGAGGAGGTGAGGTGTTGAGGTGGTGAGGTCGGTTAACGTCGACGAAGTGCTGCTCCCCGGGGCGAACAATGAGGAGCCGCCACTTCATCACCGGGCCCCTGGAGGGCGGACGATGAGAGGGGCAACAGACAATGCTCTGCACGCTTAAACCTAATGTAAATCGAAAGAATGCTTGTAAATCGACAGTTTATATGTGAAAATTCGCTAATACCCGATCACTGTTTAACCTACCAAATAATTTAAAACCTTTTTGATGGTCGGTTTTTTAAAGACTCTGATTAGGTCGGGATTTTGATCGTTCGCCGCTGATTTGAAGGCTCATGCAGCATTTAACACTGCCTGTTACAGGAAGTCGAATAAAAGACGCTAATGAACCATGAGCAGGGCAGACAGATTATCTGTTTCTCTTCTGAACAGGTGAGAGGTGAATGAACCTATACTACAAGCCGAGAACATTATAGAGATCAAACAACGAAGGCTCTAAGCAGACAACGAATGCTAACAACTCTACTACCACAGTGCCGAATTTGGAGTAAAATAACATAGATTACATTCTGTCAAGTAAGTAAAGTTTTTACTTGATCATGTACTTGAGCATCAAGTAGAAAAAGAGTAACTTGAGTGAGTCAGTGGCGCAGTTGGTAGCGCACTCGGCCCCGGTTCTGTGGCGGCAGCGTCGCAGGATCGAGTCCCGATAATGTCGCATACTTTTAGCAGTACAGTTCATCCTTGTACTGTACCGGCTCACTCCTTGGGTTTGCTTGATAACTTCCACGCACAGGCTTGAGACCCATGTGGGGGGGGGCAAATGCAAGGTAAAAAGAGGCCGCCACCCTCTTTAATAAGAAAAAACTTTTTTAAAACTGAAACTCGAATGAAATTTTTTATTTCTGCATCAAATTTTATAGCCGAAAGTCGAAGACGGTTGATTTGGGTGATGCTCACCCTACTGGCTGCAAGTCTGCCTCTTTATCAAGGAATAGGCCTATAAAATATAAGCTGAAGGTAGGCATAAACTTTTTTGGATATTGTGAGCTCTTCAAAATATTTAAGAATAACCGCAACAAACGTAATTCACGCGAGTAATTGATCTAAACAAGATAGAAACTGCTGGTCGAGCAAAGCGCCAAGACCAATGTACAGAGCTGCTTGACAGTGTGAAAGACAGTAAAGCTACAGTCGGCGCGGCGCACGCGTGACTGGTAAACTCATCAGGCGCATGTCCAGTGCCAGGAGCCCGCTGCGCAGTCGCGGTGCGCGCCACTCCCTCGCCCGCGCTGCGCAGTGAATGAACGAAAGCGCGGCCACTTTCCCTGGGCGCGGCGCGAGCGGCTGTGTCATGGGGGAAATGCCTGATTTATTACACAACCGTGAGGTTGAAAAAATACTTGGAAAAAGAGTCCCTTGTTTAAATCCATGTCTGCGACCATCCTCCGAACACATTAGCATATGTCATACAACTGGAAGATGATGTTTATTGATCTTAGCCTAATATATAATCAATCACATTTTGCGGGGTCTAGATTTATGTATATATCAATAAAGTAGGTAAGGTTATCTCGATATAAAAGTCAATACATATTGGTGGGTTCGCAGTGCTAATCGAATGCCTCTCAGAATAAAAAAAACACCCACAAAACGTTTAGGACTAGCTGATGGTCACCCGCATCGCTGGGTATTACTCAAGTAAAACCGTTTTCACATAGCAGATAAATGTGAAAACGAACCAGAACAAAGCATTGTATTTTCCATTAACACAAACACAACACAAACTTGACCCTTTGTCTCTGTCTCTAAAGGGCGGAGCCCTACTAAAATTTAGAAAATTCCTTTCTCAGATAGGGTACATGCAAATTTCATTTATATAAGTGAAGATAATTATATATAAAGATAATTTATTAAGGAAATAATAAATTAACACCTTCTTACAAGTAAGTTGCTAAATAACAAAGGTTGGTAGATTTTGAAATATTAAAATAATGGTTAAATAATTACTTATTTGTAGCAGTTTAGTAACTGCTACAAATAAGTAATTTTTTAACCATTATTTTTACCATCATTGTGCATCTCTATGAGTGGAGATAAATAAATACTTTTAAAGTCATAACAAGTCCTGCCTAGGGATTGGCTTCGTGTTTTCTTGGTTGTTATACTGTGTACAAAAAAAAAACACATTTGAGACCTCCAAAACGTTTTCTTCGGCAATGAAAAATATTTTTTAGACTAAAATACATAATTTTCCCCGAGTGTTCCATTTATGTGAAATTGCCACATTTCCGCCACGATGACAGCGCGAGCTTGTGCGGCCTCTGACCCCGCGGTGGGCAGACGGGGAAAGTGGCGGCGGCGGCGGTCGTGTGAACGGCGTCCCGGGGCTCTGCCCCCACGGTGGCTCGGGCCTCGCCCCTCTGGCCGACCCGCGGTCACGTGACTTTCGCTTCCCTTCGCTCTCGGTGTTCCTAGTAATTTAGTCAGCCACATCCATCAAGAAATGTATGAAATGAAAGATTCTATAAAAGTACCTACCTTTAAAGGAGTATGACGTTTTTATTCGAGACAAAAATCATCCCGATTGGTTTGAGGGTAATGAAAGTAATTTTAACACTGCATGTGTACATCATAAGTAAAAAAACTCGCGATCTCCTATCTACTTCCTTTGACTGCACAATGGTACCATTGGTACGTATAGTAGATACACTAAAAAAACTGAAATTAATGAGATATAATAAGCTTTCACTGCTTGAATTTTAGTAGGATACATAATGTTCTCTTTGGCCCAATACAAATATTATACCAGTATATATAAACTAATGTACTAACATTGACTTTGGATATCATAAATTTTGTTACCCAAAGTCATTGGTACTGTTTTATAAAACATGCTAATTGCAAAATGTTTTTTTTGTGCCGGCTTTTTGTCATAGGTTCAGAAATTGTTCGTAATATTTTTGGAAGAAAATAAATAAATTTAATCCCGGAACTTTATTGTTTAAACTTACGTAGGCTATAACATTTTTAGTTGATTCTACTTGGCTAAGATCTACGATAAGATGGATAGCTAAACAGCCAAACAGCGACAATTAATTGTATAGGTTAACGTTAAGAAATTATATCATAATATTAAAGATTAGATTTTATGCAACTCACGCCTGTAATAAGTCATCAGAATCTAATTTATATTGCATAAAATATAACCTTTAAAACGATTTGTTCATCTGATTCCAAACCCGATATCTAATCAATACATCAAACATGGACTTACGTAAAAGGTAGTCCATTGAAGTGGACCGAATAACCGAATTTCGAAACTTTACTGCATGATCACGAACAGTGATAACGTCCCTTCCCGCCACAATCGCGTCCCAGCTGATCAGAGGCGGTAACAGCTGACTGGTCACGTGACGCCACTACAGCTGACCGGCACAGACTAACAGACTGGTCGCCGCCACTTTCTTCCACAGCCGCGGGGTGCGTGACGCAAGAGTGATTTTCGACCACTTCCACTCCTTTAAAGAGTTACAAGAGAGAGATGAATAGAATAGAGGCCATTATTTTTAAAGGTTACCTTTATTTCTTCTACATAAATGAGCGAGGAAGGACCTTTTATGGTAATTCAGCTTTTCTTCCAATTTTACTAGGCTACGGTTTCCTATAGTCGCGTAATAGTTGCGCTCCGGCTTTTATCAAGGACAAAACCCAGCCTAAGCTAATTATTGAATGGACGTAGCTAATGCCAAAACTAATTATATAGATAACAATCATTATCTATAAATTACATTTTACTAAGGTTCAAACCACTTGTAAAATAAATTATTAAATTTATTCATATAAATGTTAAATGTTCAAAAGACACATTAGAGTGGAAAAGTAACTATAACCCGCTTACAGATCAACTGACAACTGGCTATCTGCATCTCTTAATTTGCATTAATTAGCATACAACTTTACTGGTGATGCAAAAAAAAGAATTCGCCCTAAGTGTAACACACAAACTTTCACCCTCCTTTGGGCTGAAGTCCTATGGGAGCTACCGAAATCCCCTCTAAGTGGGCGTATACACTATAAGAAGAGTATACATAAAATTTTCCTGCTTGTAGGTGCAATCATTTGGCTGAACGTTGATCTGAATTTCATCTTTATATATGTGTAAATAAGTAATTGACATGTAAAATACTGTGCACTTTAAAAATGCCAATATCAAACTGCAATATGACCAATTTGCAACTACTTGTGTTGTGTTTTGCTCTTCAGCTCAGCAACAACTGAAGGGGTCCCCCGTAAAACGTTCTAAGCGACAAAATTTCAAAATCGGAGATATTCAGTGAAAAAGGTTCTCCAGGACATGAGCTACACCGTGGTATATTTTGTTTTGAAGATATTTGAGTTGGTAGCCCTGATTTCGTCTCTCAAAGTTTGCGTGCTTCGCGAGACTGCACGGACTTTCTGGGTAATAACGTTCTATTCGCCGAAAGATGGAATCCCCGCCGGTCGTTTCGCTGTCACCCAAGGGCCAAAATCGCGTAAATAAAAATAAAAGACGTGAAGTAAATATTGGAAAGTGGAAAGATAAGACCAGGATTGAATATAGAAAAGTTGGATTACCCTATATTTAAAAAAATAAGAAGCCAAGGCCTGGAAATTGCCCCCAAAAGAGGTGGGTAGAATAACGTTTTAAGCACCACATATGGATAACTTTTAGCAAAATGACGTATCACGTTTTATTAACAACATTACGTTTTTTTTACTTTTACATCAATAAAATTGTTTTATAATCCGTTTTATTTTTGTTTCTGTTGGTATTCCTCCTCTCCCTCATGTTTTCTTCCAAAGTAGAAAAGCAGTCCGTCAGAAAACGTTCCAAGCGCCAGTCATTTAGAACGTTATAACCCCTAAAAAAACACGTAAAATGTTTTAAAATGCTTGATGGCAAGTACAAATTTAATATAATGCTACATTATGATGTTATAAATAGGGTGTTAAAAGATTATACATGATTATAAGTTCTAACCTTAAAAAAACGTAAATTTTAGAATTCAACTTTCAACCCTTGATTACTCAAAACTAGGTTTTTGTCGTTTAGAACGTTTTACGGGGGACCCCTTCAACTGTACAGTATTAATATTATGATCTATATAATCATCTAAATGAACCTAAATTTTTATTATTAAATATTGTTATACTGAAAATGGTCCTGATTAATTCACCCTTCACTGGCTTCCAGTTTCTACAAAGACAAACAATTACGTAACTCCAACCGGAAGAGGAAAAGGGTACCCAACGGACTACCAAAATGCATTATCGGATTGTCGTCTGACCAGGAAAACAGCCGAAAGTAATTAGGGAGCGGGCTAATAGGATTGGGAGAAGGTGGAAGTGACGGGGGTCTAGGGTCCGGGGTGGGATCATCTCCCGTCTACAATCGGAGCTTCCAGAGCGCAGGTACAGGCTGCAGCGGGCGACATTCCTGCATGTTAAATCAGCCGCAGCCCGTCATAATCACCGCTGGGTCGTCTTATTGTCGAGCACTGGAGCAGCGGAGAGCACCTGGCTACGTGAATGCAACCTTAAACTGTCTGTAGTAAGCCTGCAAGAATGGCCTGTCGTCGTCTAGAAGAATGAATGAAGGGGTGCGAACAAAGTTTGGGTAAAACAAAAATGCTGAGTACAATGAGTAACAATCTTGATAGATTGGGGGAATTCTTAAGATTCTTAGTACTCCGACTACTACTCCTGCAGAAAGTTGGATGCAGTTAAAGACATTCTGCGAGATAAGTGCACATTAGCACCAGCGGTAATCTAGCACCACGAAAGTAGTGAATCTTAGTAGAATCATATATTTAATTCCGTAGGGCGATTCTTTGCGTCAAAATTGTGGGCACTTGGCAAGTCGTAGAAATATGGGAGAGGGCTCAAATTACAGGTCTCTATTCCGTGTTGCGGGAAAAATAATGAAATTGCTTGAAATTCACCAGAAAACGAGAAATAACGTAAAATATCTGCCACTTAAAAAGCGTTGGGATTTAAAAACGTCTGCTTTGTTTACGTAAAACATGTGATGCTGATACTTGATTGAAAACCATGTGGTAGGCTAGATATAAATATAAGGTAGATTCGGTTTGCTATGAAGGTACAGTATTTTGTACTATAATAAATGAGGATTGTTAGAATTTTCCCTCATTAGGGGCTTTTAGCCCCTTCAAGCCACTAGTTATATATAATGGTGAAATGGCTAAGGAATTACTGAATCAAATTTATTAGACTCAACGACATAAGCAATGCTGATGTTTTTAATTTAGTGTAAATGTCAAGGGCGTAAATCATCATGCACACCTTGCACACGATGATGCCCCTAGGTCAAGGGGGGAAACACCTATACACTAAATTAAAAACAATATTGCTTATGAAGATAAGTCTACAAATTAGTTGAATTTATTGAAACTGGGAGCGCCTTCAATGAAAGGATTTTTCATTTACGAAATCCAATGCGTAACAGGAACGTTTATCCGTCAAAAAAAGGATAACAAGACACCAAACGGAAGCAAAGTCTGTTCTATGTGATATAAAATGTAAATTAGCCCTGTAACCTTGATGACGTTTATCCAGATGACGATTCCCTATAGCGTATGGCGGGATTGGACCTCAGGTATTATTCGTGTTTTTGTTTTGGCACCAAGTGGTGCAATTAGTCCAGTCGCCAAATAGTAAAATAGGCATGAACCTTGAAGTAGGGTCCGACTCAAATTTTATGACTGATTCTAGTACTATTTGATGTACTGAACAAGAATATGGCGGATGCCAGACTGGCATCCTTGAGCAATTTTGAATATCGAAGGTCAAAGTTCAAAGGGCCGAAAATAGAGAAACAGATATTGAAAAAATATGTATTTGTGGTATTCAAACAAATATTCCCAAAGGTATTGATTTTAAACCACCACCAATAGTTGCTGGGTGGTAAATACTTTATTTTGATTGGGTATTAATTTTCAGCCGCCATCTTGGATCCGCCATATTGGATACAAGTTAATTTTTTTAAACGTGAATGTGACACATCATTACAGACTAGATTTCCACGCTTATTACAATGCCGCAATCCGTTTTTGAAAATATTGTTTTGTTCTTGAGATATACTCAAACAAAAATTCTTCCCCATACATTTCTTATGGGCGTTTCTAAATTAAACTATTTTTTTGTTTCGTTTTTCTTATATCTCCGGTTCTAATCGCATTATAAATTTTGTTTTGGTCTCCAAAGATTCAGTGATTTAATGGCTTCAATTTGAAATATTAATTATTCAAATTCAACCAGTGGGAGGTGAGTTACAAAGCAACATTGAACATAAAATGTCGATTTTTCCAAATTTATTTTTACTTAAAGATTTATAGCTCAGGCTCTAGGTAAGTCTAAATATTATGGTTGGTCTTAAAACACTCATCTTATCTTTGGCTTTCATTTAAGCCATTTTCAACTTAAAAACCACTTTGTAAAAAGTGTTATGACTGTTTAAAGATCATACGATCTTCAAAATGTAACTATTTTTGACTTGTTTCTCTTATATCCCCGGTCCTAATCACATTATAAAGTTCGTTTTGGTCTTAAAAAATGCAGTAATTTAATAGCTTCAATTGTAAATAATAATCATATAACTACGATCAGTCTGAGATGAGTTACAAAGCAACATTAAACATAAGATTTAGAGTTTTCGAAAAATATTTTTACTTAAACATTTATATCTCAGGTTCTAAGTAAGTCTCAATATTATTTTTAGTCTTAAAACACTCATATAATCTTTGGCTTTCATTTGAGCCACTGATGACGATAATCCGACTTTGGGAAAAAGAGCTAACCGTATTCAAAGACCACATCACCTTCCAAATTGAAATATTTTTGTTTTGATTTTTTGATACCTCCCGTTCTAACCACATTTTTAAGTTCGTTTTGGTGTAAAATGAAAGACAAATATCAGATAAGTGTTTTAATACCGAACAAAATGTTTAGATTTGCTTAGAACCTGAGCTATAAATCTTTAACTAAAAATAAATTTTGAAAAATCGACATTTTATGTTCAATGTTGCTTTGTAACTCACCTCCCACTGGTTGAATTTGAATAATTAATATTTCAAATTGAAGTCATTAAATCACTGAGTCTTTGAAGACCAAAACAAACTTTATAACGCGATTAGAACCGGAGATATAAGAAAAACGAAACAAAAAAAATAGTTTAATTTAGAAACGCCCATAAGAAATGTATGGGGAAGAATTTTCATTTGAGTATATTTCAAGACAACAATATTTTCAAAAACGGATTGCGGCATTGTAATCAGCGTGGAAATGTAGTCTGTAATGATGTGGCACAACACCACATTCACGTTTAAAAAAATTAACTTGTATCCAATATGGCGGATCCAAGATGGCGGCTGAAAATTAATACCCAATCAAAATAAAGTATTTACCACCCAGCAATTATTGGTGGTGGTTTAAAATCAATACCTTTGGGAATATTTGTTTGGATACCACAAATACATATTTTTTCAATATCTGTTTCTCTATTTTCGGCCCTTTGAACTTTGACCTTCGATATTCAAAATTGCTCAAGGATGCCAGTCTGGCATCCGCCATATTCTTGTTCAGTACATCAAATAATACTAGAATCAGTCATAAAATTTGAGTCGGACCCTACTTCAAGGTGTTATGGCTTGGCAACTGGACTAAATTACATGGTGAAAAGAAAAAAGAAAGGTGTGCGCACAGACAGCTGTTATTACGTAGTTGGGTTCATGCAACTATATAGCGGACCTTGCGGTATGTGAACTGAACTAAGACCGTACACATAAATATTTTTATTGAGTAGTATAAACTTGTTTGCATTGTAGTCGTCGTAAGCGCTAGTGTATGAGCCCAACTACGTCACACAAGCTGACTGTGCACACACCTTTCTTTTTTCCTTATACCATGGTATAATTAAGTTGTATACATATATTATGCAGCTAAGGGGCATAATTATGTTGAATATTCTTTGTTTGATATTCATTGTTGAGTTTATGTTATGATTTTGACTTTGCGGATACTCGCCAATACTCGCCTTTACTGATTGAAAAATTAAGGTAAATATTGTTTTTACTAATCGTGATTGCATATTGTAAGTGGCTAAGTGGTTTGTGTTATGTCCCGGCCACCTGAGATCATGGTGTATACACCATGACCATATGGCTATCGTTATGGTGTGAATTGGGTTAGGTATCTTCGTAAATATAAGACATTTGGTTGTGCACCACGCTTATAAGAACAGAATGACCAATAAAAAAGGTCGCTTTGTACAAAAACATTAACCTATCACAGTCAACTCTAAATCGGCCTCTCTCTTTATCAGCATTGACGGCTTATGACGTCACCTCCGTCTGATGAGGCCGGTGCACACCTCGTTGTGGACAGCTGTTGTACAGTGCCATCTAACGGTGTCGGCCCTAAACACAACACCTCCATCCCCGGACAATAAACTCCACCCAGAGCTCTCTCCGCGCCCATCAGCCACAGACGCCACAGACCGTCCAATCGATCACCGCTGTGTGGGAGTGAGGGTCATCCAGAGGTCAAGGAAATGCTTGAATTTCTATCAAAACATTAGAGAGAGACGAGAATTTTTCCTTACTTTACTACCACTTGGTATTGAGAAATTTTCATTCGTTAAAAATTATGAGTGAAAATGGGAAAGAGCTTAAAAATGTAAGTCATTGATATTTTAAACAGCCCCCAAAGATCTAGAAGTGCAGGAGTGACTTAGGCTGAAAATATTGCTCAGTCTGCTGTCATGGTCATGAAAAACCACCTTAAAATTTCTCGTTTAAAAATACTATAAATTCATAAATGTACATTATAGAAAATGCGTATACACATTTTAAACTTTGAAAACAGCAACTATAACAAAAACCGACATCGTTTTTAACAAAACCACAGACAAAAACTAAAAGAAAGATCAGTGAAGTGAGGAAATAATATCCAAGAATGGTTTAATTAACTGACTAAATTACACCCAAGTACAAAACACATCTTCAATTGCCTAAAAATAAAATACTTCTTTCAGTATAGTTTTACTGAATAATCAGTCTTAAACAAATTCGACTTATGGCACAATACACTGTTGCCTCAATCAAATCTTTGGCATTTAAAACCACTCCACCCGTCTCACGACCTGAATTATAAAATACGTGTTATTGGTCAATTTTGTGTATTTACAAAAAGGTCACCCGATGCACTCGAGCGACCACAGAGACGGCGCGGCGCGGCGAGGGGAGGTTGACATCGCCTTCGTGCTCGACATTGGCAACAATCCGGTATCGGGTGAGTTGCTGAGTTGCAGAGTTGCAAAAGAGGCATTGAACAGGACAGAATTACAACAAGTTATATGTCGTGTCAAAATGTCGAATGGCATGCCCCTCTCCACCCATTATAGACTGAATCTTATTATTTTATCGCTCTACTTACGAACGGACTGGGCTACAACGTAATGAGCGATCTAGAGCACAGTTATGGGTAAGCAGAAGAACACATTCATCCAAGTTCTTCCTGAGTTTTTATAAAATGTCAAACCTTAAAACTTAAAAACCGCCGCGATGATGGATTAATTGTTTACGGCCCTGGGAAGCGAACAAGGAAAAGTCTTGATAAGTTAACCACATTTAGGGCATAAAAGAATCTAAAAATGTATCGAGTATAACAAAATCTTCTGTAATTTTTTACAAGTAATCCGAAAACCCCCAACGGCCCTGATACGCCTGTCGGGTTTTAGGAACGAAAAACAAAAACAAACATAACAATATTTGTAGCACGTACACAATGTCCTTGCACAACTTAATTCATACCATTCAAATAAGACATATTAAGTAGGATGTAAATAAAAAAAATTATTGTATTTTGATTAAATTAAACATCCTATATACAGACCGCTTTTTAAGAACATTGAAAACAACCCTCATTTACATAGCATATTTAACTCCTTCTCAACACACGTTCACAATAAATTCTAATCCATTTTTATTTCACCACAGAGTAAAGCGCTCTTCAGGACTAGCGCAATAACTCGAAACCCTCGATATACACTACCGTAGAGTATATCGATGCGCGAACCTCGCTACCGGGTTGGCAAAAACCTGCTCGGCTGGCGGGCGAGAGAGAAAGTGGCCGGAGTGACCTTCAGCCTCCCGCGTTATCTTTAATTACGAGAAACCGAATCGATCGCCGCGCGCCAACGCGGGAATCTCCGGCGGTAAATCATCCGCCCCATTGTCTGTCGGCAGATTAATAGAAATTACCGTCGACTCACCGCCGGCCGGGGCGGCGATAACTCACAACCGCCCGAGAGACGACGTCCTCCCAACATCCCGCCTGTCACGGCGGAACGCGCAGGTAATTAAATGTCCTAGATGATATCTCGATGTAAACAATACATTTCATTATTCATCGTTAATGGTTTTAACGTAGAACGCGTTTTCTTCCGGGTTATTTAAATGTTTGATGTAATGGTTTATTTAAAACTATTAAGCTATCTGGTGTTTCTTCTATACAGTCATCTTTCATCAAAGTTAAATGCCGCTAGGTGGTCGGAGTGTTTCACAATGGATTTAATGGACGATTGTTTGTACTACATTGTTTATACTACCTCTGGTCGTTGATTGGCTACAAACTACACACGACCAAAACAACCCCCCCAAATAATGCGGTCATAGCTACACGCTCATTCTAGGTCTGCCTTGGTGGGAAGGGTAAGTAAGTAATCCAAACAAAAACCCGGTGGCTAAAGCTACACACGTTCCGTTACCGAAAGATAAGTAGTATATATTTTGATGACTTTAGCAATACTCTTAGTTGTAGCACTTAAATAATACTTACGAAATTTTTCTTGAAGTTTCACAATAACTGAAGCGAAAAAACTGTTTGTCATCACTCTTAGAGATATCACCAAATTGATAACTCTAAATACTAAATATTGTGTGATTGTATCATATAACACGACGAGGTTAGGTTAGAAGAAATACTTCTTCTCTCGGTGACGGAACGTATTTAGTTTTAGCCGCCAAATTTTTGTTTGGATTACTTACTTACCATCCAGAGGTAGCAGTTCCAGAATGTGTGTGGTTATAACAGCATTCTTTACTAAAGAATATTTAGGTGGTTTGTTTTGGTCGTGTGTAGTTGTAGCCGGTATTTTCTCTAGTGACGGTCTAGTCAAGACAGTGATACAAACACCAGAAATATTTAAGAATAGTGTCGTTTAAAACGAAAAACAAAAACACTTACCCACAGTAGAAGTCCGACTGTCCCAGGTGAGAAGAACTTGTTTCATCTGGAAAAAGAGTAATCAATTCATAAAACAGCAATACAGAAAACATTTTCCAATTATGAGTTAACTTACGAAAAAGATAATTATTGCCTAAAAAATTATTGCAGATTTAATAAAATAAAACTTTTTTAAAGTTTACAAATTTTTTTACGTTTTTCATTTGCATTCTTAATGCTATTTATATATTAAAAAAGTTAATCCTTTAACGAAAAACTATCGAAATTCAGTTTTGCAGGAATTTGTAGACCTTCATTATAATGTTGTCATGCACAGTCGTCATGAAGTTTGGTGGGGGGACCCGCTGACTGAAAAATTAAACAATTGCCTATTTCTGCTATGTAATTGTTATATTTTTTGCAAGTAGAAAAGTGAGTAAATTGTTGTTACCTCATTAAATACCGCTAAGTTATTGTTATTAATTCAAGTTTCTCCCTTGTTTGAGGGAGGCTCAGGGAGTTGAAGTCCCCTGGGCCCTCCTCTTAGTATATTGAATAGTCCTCTAGACATTGGCTCGTAGTTTCTTCAAATCTCAATCCCCTGATTCAATGACTATCCCTTTAGCCCTCTTACTATAAGTCTCAAATAGCAGTCCTAGAATGCGTGTAGTTATGTCCGCATTCTTTAGGCGAGTTGTTTTAAGTTGTGTGTTGTTTTAGCCAGACACCTTTCTTCATATTTATAATTTAACACCTGCTATACCTGGTGCAGCAGTATGGCGCACGCCGACGCCAGCGTGGCGGTGGGTTCGAAGACCAGCTGATGTTGCTGCGCAGTGAGCGCCCCGGACCGGCGCAGTGGGTAGCCGTACAGCTCGGCGGCGCTGCGCAGCGCCTCCACGTAGCGCTCCTCCTCCCGGCTCCACCCCTCGCACAGCCGGTACCGTGGGTCGCCGTCTAGACAGACAAGGGGAGTGTAACAACCCGGATCTGCGCAGTGCCTCCACCTCCTCCCGGCTCCACCCCTCGCACAGCCGGTACCGCGGGTCGCCGTCTGGACAGACAAGGGGAGTGTAACTACCCGGACCTGCGCAGTGCCTCCACCTCCTCCCGGCTCCACCCCTCGCACAGCCGGTACCGCGGGTCGCCGTCTGGACAGACAAGGGGATTGTAACTACCCGGACCTGCGCAGTGCCTCCACCTCCTCCCGGCTCCACCCTCGCAGAGCCGGTACCGCGGGTCGCCGTCTGGACAGACAAGGGGAGTGTAACAACCCGGACCTGCGCAGTGCCTCTACCTCCTCCCGGCTCCACCCCTCGCACAGCCGGTACCGCGGGTCGCCGTCTGGACAGACAAGGGGAGTGTAACAACCCGGACCTGCGCAGTGCCTCCACCTCCTCCCGGCTCCACCCTCGCACAGCCGGTACCACGGGTCGCCGTCTGGACAGACAAGGGGAGTGTAACAACCCGGACCTGCGCAGTGCCTCCACCTCCTCCCGGCTCCACCCCTCGCACAGCCGGTACCGCGGGTCACCGTCTGGACAGACAAGGGGAGTGTAACAACCCGGACCTGCGCAGTGCCTCCACCTCCTCCCGGCTCCACCCCTCGCACAGCCGGTACCGCGGGTCGCCATCTGGACAGACAAGGGGGGTGTAACAACCCGGACCTGCGCAGTGCCTCCACCTCCTCCCGGCTCCACCCCTCGCACAGCCGGTACCGCGGGTCGCCGTCTGGACAGACAAGGGGAGTGTAACAACCCGGACCTGCGCAGTGCCTCCACCTCCTCCCGGCTCCACCCCTCGCACAGCCGGTACCGCGGGTCGCCGTCTGGACAGACAAGGGGAGTGTAACAACCCGGACCTGCGCAGTGCCTCCACCTCCTCCCGGCTCCACCCCTCGCACAGCCGGTACCGCGGGTCGCCGTCTGGACAGACAAGGGGATTGTAACTACCCGGACCTGCGCAGTGCCTCCACCTCCTCCCGGCTCCACCCCTCGCACAGCCGGTACCGCGGGTCACCAACTGGACAGACAAGGGGAGTGTAACAACCCGGACCTGCGCAGCGCCTCCACCTCCTCCCGGCTCCACCCCTCACACAGCCGGTGCCGCGGGTCGCCGTCTGGACAGACAAGGGGAGTGTAACAACCCGGACCTGCGCAGTGCCTCCACCTCCTCCCGGCTCCACCCCTCGCACAGCCGGTACCGCAGGTCACCAACTGGACAGACAAGGGGAGTGTAACAACCCGGACCTAGCAGTGCCTCCACCTCCTCCCGGCTCCACCCCTCGCACAGCCTGTACCGCGGGTCGCCGTCTGGATAGACAAGGGGAGTGTAACTACCCGGACCTGCGCAGTGCCTCCACCTCCTCCCGGTTCCACCCCTCGCACAGCCGGTACCGCGGGTCGCCGTCTGGACAGACACGGGGAATGTAACATCCCGGACCCGCGCAGTGCCTCCACGTAGCGCACCTCCTCCCGGCTCCACCCCTCGCACAGCCGGTACCGCGGGTCGCCGTCTGGGCAGACAAGGGGAGTGTAACGTCCCGGACCTGTGCAGTACCTCCACGTAGCCCACCTCCTCCCGGCGCCACCCCCCGCACACCCGGTATTGCGGGTCGCCGTCTGGACAGACACGGGGAGTGTAACATCCCGGACCTTCGCAGTGCCTCCACCTCCTCCCGGCTCCACGGGCTCCCGGCTTCTTAGTGCACGGTAAATTTACCGTGCAGTGATCGGCAAAGAGTCAAGAGTCAAGAGTCAGGCACAGAAAACAGATGTTTCTGTGTATTATGATGTTAAAAAAAACACAGAGATTCTGGTTTAAAATAACAACCAATAGCGCAACAATATTTTACAACGATTGGTTGGTCCAGCACGATAATTAATTGCAAACTATAGTTGTGTAAATGAGAGATTTCAAGAAATTTAAGGTTGCAAGATTGATAAACAACTTCATCATCTTAGAAAAGATCGTAACGATTTCCGGAAGCTGGAGAGAAATATTGAAAAACGTGTTAACGGAACTTCAACCAAATTCGATTTGATTTACTAGAAAACAGCATGCTAAATTGCTGTTTCAAATTAACCAAACTACTGTATTTCTGATGGCCGGTTATGGATTTATGAAATTTGAAAGTCGAGATTGATCTGAAAAGGGAAGCGTTACCTATGAGTGAAGCCCCTCCTCCTCCCAAACACACGCGATTATGTCGTATCCCATTCCCCCAAATTATATCAAATCAATAATCGAATTACTAAATTTGGTTTTGGCTTATTAAGGATTCTTGATTATATTGTACGGTAATGAGTAAAAAATATAAATACTTCGTACTTCGTACAGGATTTACCTAATGAACAATCCCATAAACAGTTTGAACAAAAAATTTATGTCACTTCATGGGAGGAATTCAAGTAGTTTAAACATTCAATTTACATAGTAACAAAGCCGTAACCAGGAAAAGGTTTTTTTGGTGGGGGTGGGTTTGGGCTCCGCAATGACAGGAATACAAAAAAAACTTTCTAACCGTTAATTTCAACGCAATTCCAACATTTTCAGGGGGTGGGGTTGTCCCCTTACTCCCCATTGGCTAAGGCCTTGCTTAGTAAAATGCAATGTAGACGAAAATTAAGGTATTATACAGTGGTTTTATAAAGATATAAAATATGTGCAGTAACTCCACTTGCGTTTTACGCTAAACAAAAAACATATTGAAATTAAAGTTGTTTGGTACGCAAGAACGACTATTTATGAGAGCCTTTCCATTAGGAACGCAACTAGCGAAACGCTACGTTCCACATGTTGCATAACGCTCGCGATGAAGGCGTTCAACGAGTGCCACTGACTTGGTAACCATTTTAAAGTTCTAAAAATGTAACAGAATGTAGCATAGTAATGTAGTTTCAAGGAAATACATTTAGAATCTATTGAAATTGAATTAATGTCTATTATGAAGGTCAAAAATAACAATCCACCAATTTTTGTTACCGCACATTTGGTTGGTTCAGAAGTCAAATACCTATTTGTTATCAGTTAAAAAATTCATTTACAACATTAACAGAAAAAGGTTTTCTCAGTGCACATTTAGTTTTTTAAGAGAACAAAAAGAGGTATTTAAATAATTTAAATTAACCTTAATGGAATTAGGAGTCTGCAATACCTTCTTGGATATTTTTATCTTTTTGAAAGTGTGTTTTGTATTCACATTTACCATTTAGCTGTGAAGATAATTTTCCAAAATAAATAAATAATTGAGTTGATATATATTAATAATTTACTAAATAACTAAGCAAAAAACAAATAAATGCATTAAAAAAACGTATTTAAAGGTGCAGCAAGTTTTTAAAGTTAACATTGCCCTAATGGGACAAACCCCCACTAGGAGATTCTTACATACTAACTCTAAACAGACCTTAACTTTATTAAAGTATCTTGAAAGATATTTGTGAACGCCTTCTTCCTCTCAGATGCAGAACCTGCACTGCACTGCTGCACATACTGCGTTCGGCATAGTATTGCAGGCGACATGGGAAAGTATCCACTATGACTTATTTATTACACTAATATTAGGGTAACTGTGGCCAGTGTCTTGTTTTATCGTTTATCCAAATTAATAATTTTACTATTGTATTATTTTTTCTGTATAGGCTTACAATAGTTTAATACACCAAATGAACATCATGATATTCTTTCAAATTATAGGTGTTCTATTTTCAATTCTTGATTTTTAACGTTTCAATAATAATGAAAGATTTTACTATTGTAATAACGTAAACACTTTGTAATATTTATATTTAAAAATATAGAAGATTACCGTATTCTTAGAAACAAAATCATCCACATTGTTACATATTGCAGAAAAGTAATGCCTTTTTGAAATACCTTACAAACGTTAATTTGCTAAAATACTGTAAAGTACTTTTTGAATCATTTCACGTTCTTGTTTTTTCTGCTTTAAATTTTATCTGATCAAGCAACATGATAGCTTTTTATACGGTTGACTTTGGATATAAATATTCAAAGTCAATGCTACAACTAAGGGCAACCAGAAGGTTTTTTGTTTTCACGCTTCAACCCTTTTAAATGCACGTAAATGAACGTATATATGCTTAACTACAAAACACTAACAAAAATAAAAGGTAAATTATTTCTGCATTGAGATTTATTAAAAAGGGCAATTCCTAACAAATTGAATAAATTAACTACCCAAAAATATGAAATTCTCACCTCCCCGTGGGTCTCTGATCCAGAAGCCCTCTTCGACAATGAGGACATCGCCTTCCAGCAGCGCCACGTCCGCCGTGGGGTCGACCTCCGCCCGCGACCCCGCCAACGTCAGGCGAGGAGAGACCACACAGTACTCGGCCAGCAGTAGGGAGATCAGCCCACACACAGTCTCCGGGGACCGACCGTACACCTGGACACAAGGAGGGTGGGTAACTGTGGATACTGAGGTGTGAGGACCCGCCAGTGTCAGGCGAGGGGAGACCACGCAGTACTCCGCCAGCAGTAGGGAGATCAGCCCACACACAGTCTCCGGGGACCGACCGTACACCTGGACACAAGGAGGGTGGGTAACTGTGGATACTGAGGTGTGAGGACCCGCCAGTGTCAGGCGAGGGGAGACCACGCAGTACTCCGCCAGCAGTAGGGAGATCAGCCCATATACAGTCTCCGGGGACCGACCGTACACCTGGACACAAGGAGGGTGGGTAACTGTGGATACTGAGGTGTGAGGACCCGCCAGTGTCAGGCGAGGGGAGACCACGCAGTACTCCGCCAGCAGTGGGGAGATCAGCCCACACACAGTCTCCGGGGACCGACCGTACACCTGGACACAAGGAGGGTGGGTAACTGTGGATACTGAGGTGTGAGGA
Source organism: Flexamia atlantica (assembly GCA_035578135.1). Taxonomy (NCBI): domain Eukaryota; kingdom Metazoa; phylum Arthropoda; class Insecta; order Hemiptera; family Cicadellidae; genus Flexamia; species Flexamia atlantica. The sequence continues at coordinate 65,343,640 of JAQJVK010000002.1, forward strand.
CCCGCCAGTGTCAGGCGAGGGGAGACCACGCAGTACTCCGCCAGCAGTAGGGAGATCAGCCCACACACAGTCTCCGGGGACCGACCGTACACCTGGACACAAGGAGGGTGGGTAACTGTGGATACTGAGGTGTGAGGACCCGCCAGTGTCAGGCGAGGGGAGACCACGCAGTACTCCGCCAGCAGTAGGGAGATCAGCCCATATACAGTCTCCGGGGACCGACCGTACACCTGGACACAAGGAGGGTGGGTAACTGTGGATACTGAGGTGTGAGGACCCGCCAGTGTCAGGCGAGGGGAGACCACGCAGTACTCCGCCAGCAGTGGGGAGATCAGCCCACACACAGTCTCCGGGGACCGACCGTACACCTGGACACAAGGAGGGTGGGTAACTGTGGATACTGAGGTGTGAGGACCCGCCAGTGTCAGGCGAGGGGAGACCACGCAGTACTCCGCCAGCAGTAGGGAGATCAGCCCACACACGGTCTCCGGGGACCGACCGTACACCTGGACACAAGGAGGGTGGGTAACTGTGGATACTGAGGTGTGAGGACCCGCCAGCGTCAGGCGAGGGGAGGCCACGCAGTACTCGGCCAGCAGTAGGGAGATCAGCCCACACAGTCTCCGGGGACCGACCGTACACCTGGACACAAGGAGGGTGGGTAACTGTGGATACTGAGGTGTGAGGACCCGCCAGTGTCAGGCGAGGGGAGACCACGCAGTACTCGGCCAGCAGTAGGGAGATCAGCCCACACACGGTCTCCGGGGACCGACCGTACACCTGGACACAAGGAGGGTGGGTAACTGTGGATACTGAGGTGTGAGGACCCGCCAGCGTCAGGCGAGGGGAGACCACGCAGTACTCCACCAGCAGTAGGGAGATCAGCCCACACACGGTCTCCGGGGACCGACCGTACACCTGGACACAAGGAGGGTGGGTAACTGTGGATACTGAGGTGTGAGGACCCGCCAGTGTCAGACGAGGGGAGACCACGCAGTACTCGGCCAGCAGTAGGGAGATCAGCCCACACACAGTCTCCGGGGACCGACCGTACACCTGGACACAAGGAGGGTGGGTAACTGTGGATACTGAGGTGTGAGGACCCGCCAGTGTCAGACGAGGGGAGACCACGCAGTACTCGGCCAGCAGTAGGGAGATCAGCCCACACACGGTCTCCGGGGACCGACCGTACACCTGGACACAAGGAGGGTGGGTAACTGTGGATACTGAGGTGTGAGGACCCGCCAGTGTCAGGCGAGGGGAGACCACGCAGTACTCGGCCAGCAGTAGGGAGATCAGCCCACACACGGTCTCCGGGGACCGACCGTACACCTGGACACAAGGAGGGTGGGTAACTGTGGATACTGAGGTCTGAGGACCCGCCAGCGTCAGCCGAGGGGAGACCACGCAGTACTCCGCCAGCAGTAGGGAGATCAGCCCACACACAGTCTCCGGGGACCGACCGTACACCTGGACACAAGGAGGGTGGGTAACTGTGGATACTGAGGTCTGAGGACCCGCCAGCGTCAGCCGAGGGGAGACCACGCAGTACTCGGCCAGCAGTAGGGAGATCAGCCCACACACAGTCTCCGGGGACCGACCGTACACCTGGACACAAGGAGGGTGGGTAACTGTGGATACTGAGGTGTGAGGACCCGCCAGCGTCAGGCGAGGGGAGACCACGCAGTACTCGGCCAGCAGTAGGGAGATCAGCCCACACACAGTCTCCGGGGACCGACCGTACACCTGGACACAAGGAGGGTGGGTAACTGTGGATACTGAGGTGTGAGGACCCGCCAGTGTCAGGCGAGGGGAGACCACGCAGTACTCGGCCAGCAGTAGGGAGATCAGCCCACACACGGTCTCCGGGGACCGACCGTACACCTGGACACAAGGAGGGTGGGTAACTGTGGATACTGAGGTCTGAGGACCCGCCAGCGTCAGCCGAGGGGAGACCACGCAGTACTCGGCCAGCAGTAGGGAGATCAGCCCACACACAGTCTCCGGGGACCGACCGTACACCTGGACACAAGGAGGGTGGGTAACTGTGGATACTGAGTTCTGAGGGCCCGCCAGTGTCAGGCGAGGGGAGACCACGCAGTACTCGGCCAGCAGTAGGGGGATCAGCCCACACACAGTCTCCGGGGACCGACCGTACACCTGGACACAAGGAGGGTGGGTAACTGTGGATACTGAGGTGTGAGGACCCGCCAGCGTCAGGCGAGGGGAGACCACGCAGTACTCGGCCAGCAGTAGGGAGATCAGCCCACACACAGTCTCCGGGGACCGACCGTACACCTGGACACAAGGAGGGTGGTAACTGTGGATACTGATGTCTGAGGGCCCGCCAGCGTCAGGCGAGGGGAGACCACGCAGTACTCATCCAGCAGTAGGGAGATCAGCCCACACACAATCTCCGGGGACCGACCGTACACCTGGACACAAGGAGGGTGGTAACTGTGGATACTGATGTCTGAGGGCCCGCCAGCGTCAGGCGAGGGGAGACCACGCAGTACTCATCCAGCAGTAGGGAGATCAGCCCACACACAATCTCCGGGGACCGACCGTACACCTGGACACAAGGAGGGTGGTAACTGTGGATACTGATGTCTGAGGACCCGCCAGTGACAGGTGAGGGGAGACCACGCAGTACTCCGCCAGCAGTAGGGAGATCAGCCCACACACAGTCTCCGGGGACCGACCGTACACCGTACACCTGGACTCAAGGAGGGTGGTTATATAGGTGAAAATGCAATGGAGGATCCCCGGTTGGCGGTAGTTGTCTGGGGGTGCCTGAGAAGTCATAAGGTTTATAAGGGCCATATGGTTCTAAATTAAACCGCCCGGGAGATCCAGAGATCAAAAGTAGATTGAGGAGAAGGTCATTTTTTTCTCTTCAAATTTCTTCTTTCCACTGGCTGCACAGTCAAAAAAATACGGAGACAATCTGCCGGTTACTTCACTTTTCACTTTCACTTCACTTACCGGCTTATCTGACTTTTGATATGTTAAGAATCAAATAAATAAATTAATAAATGTACATGTTGAAGCAACGAGCTGATGTTTGAGTGGTAACGGCGAACTTTTGGAGGTGGTTACTTCTACAATGAAACCAGCAGACCGATACTGAGTGGATTTTGAGATGTTTATGAATGGCTGCTGACAAGAAAATGTCCAAATCTCCAACATCACTCAGTGGTATCGCAGTAAAGGGACTGCCACAGCGTGGTCGTGGTCACGTGAGACTAGAGACTACAGACCCGCCACAGTCTGCAGTCGCAGGTTGTCTCGCCCTCCCCGACCTTGGCATCAGTGGCATCACAGTCCAGGGACTGCCACAGCGTGGTCGTGGTCACGCGAGACTAGAGACTACAGACCCTCCGCAGTCTGCAGTCGCAGGTTGTCTCGCCTTCCCCGACCTTGGCATCAGTGGCATCACAGTCCAGGGACTGCTACAGCGTGGTCGTAGGCACGCGAGACTAGAGACTACAGACCCGCCGCAGTCTGCAGACGCAGGTTGTCTCGCCTTCCCCGACCTTGGCACCAGTGGCATCACAGTCCAGGGACTGCCACAGCGTGGTCGTGGTAACGCGAGACTAGAGACTACAGACCCGCCGCAGTCTGCAGTCGCAGGTTGTCTCGCCTTCCCCGACCTTGGCATCAGTGGCAGCACAGTCCAGGGACTGCCACAGCGTGGTCGTGGTCACGCGAGACTAGAGACTACAGACCCGCCGCAGTCTGCAGACGCAGGTTGTCTCGCCCTCCCCGACCTTGGCATCAGTGGCATCACAGTCCAGGGACTGCCACAGCGTGGTCGTGGTCACGCGAGACTAGAGACTACAGACCCTCCGCAGTCTGCAGTCGCAGGTTGTCTCGCCTTCCCCGACCTTGGCATCAGTGGCAGCACAGTCCAGGGACTGCCACAGCGTGGTCGTGGTCACGCGAGACTAGAGACTACAGACCCACCGCAGTTTGCAGTCGCAGGTTGTCTCGCCCTCCCCGACCTTGGCATCAGTGACAGCACAGTCCAGGGACTGCCACAGCGTGGTCGGGGTCACGTGAGAGTAGAGACTACTGACCCGCCACAGTCTGCAGTCGCAGGTTGTCTCGCCCTCCCCGACCTTGGCATCAGTGACAGCACAGTCCAGGGACTGCCACAGCGTGGTCGGGGTCACGTGAGAGTAGAGACTACTGACCCGCCACAGTCTGCAGTCGCAGGTTGTCTCGCCCTCCCCGACCTTGGCATCAGTGGCAGCACAGTCCAGGGACTGCCACAGCGTGGTCGGGGTCACGTGAGAGTAGAGACTACAGACCCGCCGCAGTCTGCAGTCGCAGGTTGTCTCGCCCTCCCCGACCTTGGCATCAGTGACAGCACAGTCCAGGGACTGCCACAGCGTGGTCGTGGTCACGTGAGACTAGAGACTACAGCCCCGCCGCAGTCTGCAGTCGCAGGTTGTCTCGCCCTCCCCGACCTTGGCATCAGTGACAGCACAGTCCAGGGACTGCCACAGCGTGGTCGGGGTCACGTGAGAGTAGAGACTACAGGACCCGCCGCAGTCTGCAGTCGCAGGTTGTCTCGCCCTCCCCGACCTTGGCATCAGTGACAGCACAGTCCAGGGACTGCCACAGCGTGGTCGGGGTCACGTGAGAGTAGAGACTACAGACCCGCCGCAGTCTGCAGTCGCAGGTTGTCTCGCCCTCCCCGACCTTGGCATCAGTGACAGAACAGTCCAGGGACTGCCACAGCGTGGTCGGGGTCACGTGAGACTAGAGACTACAGACCCGCCGCAGTCTGCAGTCGCAGGTTGTCTCGCCCTCCCCGACCTTGGCATCAGTGGCAGCACAGTCCAGGGACTGCCACAGCGTGGTCGTGGTCACGTGAGACTAGAGACTACAGACCCGCCGCAGTCTGCAGTCGCAGGTTGTCTCGCCCTCCCCGACCTTGGCATCAGTGGCATCACAGTCCGGGGACTGCCACAGCGTGGTCGTGGTCACATGAGACTAGAGACTACAGACCCGCCGCAGTCTGCAGTCGCAGGTTGTCTCGCCCTCCCCGACCTTGGCATCAGTGGCATCACAGTCCAGGGACTGCCACAGCGTGGTCGGGGTCACGTGAGAGTAGAGACTACAGACCCGCCACAGTCTGCAGTCGCAGGTTGTCTCGCCCTCCCTGACCTTGGCATCAGTGACATCACAGTCCAAGGACTGCCACAGCGTGGTCGTGGTCACGTGAGACTAGAGACTACAGACCCGCCGCAGTCTGCAGTCGCAGGTTGTCTCGCCCTCCCCGACTTTGGCATCAGTGGCATCACAGTCCAGGGACTGCCACAGCGTGGTCGTGGTCACGTGAGACTAGAGACCACAGACCCGCCGCAGTCTGCAGGCGCAGGTTGCCTCGCCTTCCCCGACCTTGGCATCAGTGGCATCACAGTCCCGGGGCTGCCACAGCGTGGTCGTGGTCACGTGAGACTAGAAACTACAGACCCGCCGCAGTCTGCAGTCGCAGGTTGTCTCGCCCTCCCCGACCTTGGCATCAGTGGCATCACAGTCCAGGGACTGCCACAGCGTGGTCGTGGTCACGTGAGACTAGAGACTACAGACCCGCCGCAGTCTGCAGTGGCAAGTTGTCTCGCCCTCCCCGACCTTGGCATCAGTGACATCACAGTCCAGGGACTGCCACAGCGTGGGCGTGGTCACGTGAGACTAGAGACTACAGCTCCGCAGCAGTCTGCAGTCGCAGGTTGTCTCGCCCTCCCTGACCTTGGCATCAGTGGCATCACAGTCCAGGGACTGCCACAGCGTGGTCGTGGTCACGTGAGACTAGAGACTACAGACCAGCCGCAGTCTGCAGTCGCAGGTTGTCTCGCCTTCCCCGACCTTGGCATCAGTGGCATCACAGTCCAGGGACTGCCACAGCGTGGTCGTGGTCACGTGAGACTAGAGACCACAGACCCGCCGCAGTCTGCAGGCGCAGGTTGCCTCGCCTTCCCCGACCTTGGCATCAGTGGCATCACAGTCCCGGGACTGCCACAGCGTGGTCGTGGTCACGTGAGACTAGAGAATACAGACCCGCCGCAGTCTGCAGTGGCAGGTTGTCTCGCCCTCCCCGACCTTGGCATCAGTGGCATCACAGTCCAGGGACTGCCACAGCGTGGTGGTCACGTGAGACTAGAGACTACAGACCCGCCGCAGTCTGCAGTCGCAGGTTGTCTCGCCCTCCCCGACCTTGGCATCAGTGACATCACAGTCCAGGGACTGCTACAGCGTGGTCGTGGTCACGTGAGACTAGAGACTACAGCCCCGCAGCAGTCTGCAGTCGCAGGTTGTCTCGCCCTCCCTGACCTTGGCATCAGTGGCATCACAGTCCAGGGACTGCCACAGCGTGGTCGTGGTCACATGAGACTAGAGACCACAGACCCGCCGCAGTCTGCAGTCGCAGGTTGTCTCGCCCTCCCCGACCTTGGCATCAGTGACATCACAGTCCAGGGACAGCCACAGCGTGGTCGTGGTCACGTGAGACTAGAGACTACAGACCCGCCGCAGTCTGCAGTCGCAGGTTGTCTCGCCCTCCCTGACCTTGGCATCAGTGACATCACAGTCCAGGGACTGCCACAGCGTGGGCGTGGTCACGTGAGACTAGAGACTACAGCCCCGCAGCAGTCTGCAGTCGCAGGTTGACTCGCCTTCCCCGACCTTGGCATCAGTGGCATCACAGTCCAGGGACTGCCACAGCGTGGTCGTGGTCACGTGAGACTAGAGACTACAGACCAGCCGCAGTCTGCAGTCGCAGGTTGTCTCGCCTTCCCCGACCTTGGCATCAGTGGCATCACAGTCCAGGGACTGCCACAGCGTGGTCGTGGTCACGTGAGACTAGAGACTACAGACCAGCCGCAGTCTGCAGTCGCAAGTTGTCTCGCCCTCCCCGACCTTGGCATCAGTGGCATCACAGTCCAGAGACTGCCACAGCGTGGTCGTGGTCACATGAGACTAGAGACTACAGCCCCGCAGCAGTCTGCAGTCGCAAGTTGTCTCGCCCTTCCCGACCTTGGCATCAGTGGCATCACAGTCCAGGGACTGCCACAGCGTGGGCGTGGTCACGTGAGACTAGAGACTACAGCCCCGCAGCAGTCTGCAGTCGCAGGTTGTCTCGCCCTCCCTGACCTTGGCATCAGTGGCATCACAGTCCAGGGACTGCCACAGCGTGGTCGTGGTCACGTGAGACTAGAAACTACAGACCCGCCGCAGTCTGTAGTCGCAGGTTGTCTCGCCCTCCCTGACCTTGGCATCAGTGGCATCACAGTCCAGGGACTGCCACAGCGTGGTGGTCACGTGAGACTAGAGACTACAGACCCGCCGCAGTCTGCAGTCGCAGGTTGTCTCGCCCTCCCCGACCTTGGCATCAGTGGCATCACAGTCCAGGGACTGCCACAGCGTGGTCGTGGTCACGTGAGACTAGAGACTACAGACCCGCCGCAGTTTGCAGTCGCAGTTTGTCTCGCCTTCCCCGACCTTGGCATCAGTGGCATCACAGTCCAGGGACTGCCACAGCGTGGTCGGGGTCACGTGAGACTAGAGACTACAGACCCGCCACAGTCTGCAGTCGCAGGTTGTCTCGCCCTCCTCGACCAGTGGCATCAGTGGCATCACAGTCCAGGGACTGCCACAGCGTGGTCGTGGTCACGTGAGACTAGAGACTACAGAACCGCCGCAGTCTGCAGTCGCAGGTTGTCTCGCCCTCCTCGACCAGTGGCATCAGTGGCATCACAGTCCAGGGACCGCCACAGCGTGGTCGTGGTCACGTGAGACTAGAGACTACAGACCCACCGCAGTCTGCAGTCGCAGGTTGTCTCGCCCTCCCCGACCTTGGCATCAGTGACATCACAGTCCAGGGACTGCTACAGCGTGGTCGTGGTCACGTGAGACTAGAGACTACAGCCCCGCAGCAGTCTGCAGTCGCAGGTTGTCTCGCCCTCCCTGACCTTGGCATCAGTGGCATCACAGTCCAGGGACTGCCACAGCGTGGTCGTGGTCACATGAGACTAGAGACCACAGACCCGCCGCAGTCTGCAGTCGCAGGTTGTCTCGCCCTCCCCGACCTTGGCATCAGTGACAGCACAGTCCAGGGACTGCCACAGCGTGGTCGGGGTCACGTGAGAGTAGAGACTACAGACCCGCCGCAGTCTGCAGTCGCAGGTTGTCTCGCCCTCCCCGACCTTGGCATCAGTGACAGAACAGTCCAGGGACTGCCACAGCGTGGTCGGGGTCACGTGAGACTAGAGACTACAGACCCGCCGCAGTCTGCAGTCGCAGGTTGTCTCGCCCTCCCCGACCTTGGCATCAGTGGCAGCACAGTCCAGGGACTGCCACAGCGTGGTCGTGGTCACGTGAGACTAGAGACTACAGACCCGCCGCAGTCTGCAGTCGCAGGTTGTCTCGCCCTCCCCGACCTTGGCATCAGTGGCATCACAGTCCGGGGAATGCCACAGCGTGGTCGTGGTCACATGAGACTAGAGACTACAGACCCGCCGCAGTCTGCAGTCGCAGGTTGTCTCGCCCTCCCCGACCTTGGCATCAGTGGCATCACAGTCCAGGGACTGCCACAGCGTGGTCGGGGTCACGTGAGACTAGAGACTACAGACCCGCCACAGTCTGCAGTCGCAGGTTGTCTCGCCCTCCCTGACCTTGGCATCAGTGACATCACAGTCCAGGGACTGCCACAGCGTGGTCGTGGTCACGTGAGACTAGAGACTACAGACCCGCCGCAGTCTGCAGTCGCAGGTTGTCTCGCCCTCCCCGACTTTGGCATCAGTGGCATCACAGTCCAGGGACTGCCACAGCGTGGTCGTGGTCACGTGAGACTAGAGACCACAGACCCGCCGCAGTCTGCAGGCGCAGGTTGCCTCGCCTTCCCCGACCTTGGCATCAGTGGCATCACAGTCCCGGGGCTGCCACAGCGTGGTCGTGGTCACGTGAGACTAGAAACTACAGACCCGCCGCAGTCTGCAGTCGCAGGTTGTCTCGCCCTCCGTGACCTTGGCATCAAAGGCATCACAGTCCAGGGACTGCCACAGCGTGGTCGTGGTCACGTGAGACTAGAGACTACAGACCCGCCGCAGTCTGCAGTGGCAAGTTGTCTCGCCCTCCCCGACCTTGGCATCAGTGACATCACAGTCCAGGGACTGCCACAGCGTGGGCGTGGTCACGTGAGACTAGAGACTACAGCTCCGCAGCAGTCTGCAGTCGCAGGTTGTCTCGCCCTCCCTGACCTTGGCATCAGTGGCATCACAGTCCAGGGACTGCCACAGCGTGGTCGTGGTCACGTGAGACTAGAGACTACAGACCAGCCGCAGTCTGCAGTCGCAGGTTGTCTCGCCTTCCCCGACCTTGGCATCAGTGGCATCACAGTCCAGGGACTGCCACAGCGTGGTCGTGGTCACGTGAGACTAGAGACCACAGACCCGCCGCAGTCTGCAGGCGCAGGTTGCCTCGCCTTCCCCGACCTTGGCATCAGTGGCATCACAGTCCCGGGACTGCCACAGCGTGGTCGTGGTCACGTGAGACTAGAGAATACAGACCCGCCGCAGTCTGCAGTGGCAGGTTGTCTCGCCCTCCCCGACCTTGGCATCAGTGGCATCACAGTCCAGGGACTGCCACAGCGTGGTGGTCACGTGAGACTAGAGACTACAGACCCGCCGCAGTCTGCAGTCGCAGGTTGTCTCGCCCTCCCCGACCTTGGCATCAGTGACATCACAGTCCAGGGACTGCTACAGCGTGGTCGTGGTCACGTGAGACTAGAGACTACAGCCCCGCAGCAGTCTGCAGTCGCAGGTTGTCTCGCCCTCCCTGACCTTGGCATCAGTGGCATCACAGTCCAGGGACTGCCACAGCGTGGTCGTGGTCACATGAGACTAGAGACCACAGACCCGCCGCAGTCTGCAGTCGCAGGTTGTCTCGCCCTCCCCGACCTTGGCATCAGTGACATCACAGTCCAGGGACAGCCACAGCGTGGTCGTGGTCACGTGAGACTAGAGACTACAGACCCGCCGCAGTCTGCAGTCGCAGGTTGTCTCGCCCTCCCTGACCTTGGCATCAGTGACATCACAGTCCAGGGACTGCCACAGCGTGGGCGTGGTCACGTGAGACTAGAGACTACAGCCCCGCAGCAGTCTGCAGTCGCAGGTTGTCTCGCCTTCCCCGACCTTGGCATCAGTGGCATCACAGTCCAGGGACTGCCACAGCGTGGTCGTGGTCACGTGAGACTAGAGACTACAGCCCCGCAGCAGTCTGCAGTCGCAAGTTGTCTCGCCCTTCCCGACCTTGGCATCAGTGGCATCACAGTCCAGGGACTGCCACAGCGTGGGCGTGGTCACGTGAGACTAGAGACTACAGCCCCGCAGCAGTCTGCAGTCGCAGGTTGTCTCGCCCTCCCTGACCTTGGCATCAGTGGCATCACAGTCCAGGGACTGCCACAGCGTGGTCGTGGTCACGTGAGACTAGAAACTACAGACCCGCCGCAGTCTGCAGTCGCAGGTTGTCTCGCCCTCCCTGACCTTGGCATCAGTGGCATCACAGTCCAGGGACTGCCACAGCGTGGTGGTCACGTGAGACTAGAGACTACAGACCCGCCGCAGTCTGCAGTCGCAGGTTGTCTCGCCCTCCCCGACCTTGGCATCAGTGGCATCACAGTCCAGGGACTGCCACAGCGTGGTCGTGGTCACGTGAGACTAGAGACTACAGACCCGCCGCAGTTTGCAGTCGCAGTTTGTCTCGCCTTCCCCGACCTTGGCATCAGTGGCATCACAGTCCAGGGACTGCCACAGCGTGGTCGGGGTCACGTGAGACTAGAGACTACAGACCCGCCACAGTCTGCAGTCGCAGGTTGTCTCGCCCTCCTCGACCAGTGGCATCAGTGGCATCACAGTCCAGGGACTGCCACAGCGTGGTCGTGGTCACGTGAGACTAGAGACTACAGAACCGCCGCAGTCTGCAGTCGCAGGTTGTCTCGCCCTCCTCGACCAGTGGCATCAGTGGCATCACAGTCCAGGGACCGCCACAGCGTGGTCGTGGTCACGTGAGACTAGAGACTACAGACCCACCGCAGTCTGCAGTCGCAGGTTGTCTCGCCCTCCTCGACCAGTGGCATCAGTGGCAGCACAGTCCAGGGACTGCCACAGCGTGGTCGTGGTCACGTGAGACTAGAGACTACAGACCCACCGCAGTCTGCAGTCGCAGGTTGTCTCGCCCTCCCCGACCTTGGCACACAAACTGGTCCTGCAGACCGCTAATTATTATCAATGGCTTATCTCGAGCCTGGACCCCCTTCCTCCTCGCAGCTTTCTCCCGACGTCGACTGCTGCTGACCACACCGCGAGATCTCGACGAGTGTCAATAAACATGTGGTTTTTTAAATAAACTCTCTATTTGCATTTAAGTACCTGAAAAAACTGCTCCTAAGACTCTCTTTGAGTTTTGATATTTGGCATAAATATCCCATCTTTTTGGATTTAATAGATTTTATTTGTCTTCTTAAGAGAAATTCGACTGTAATTGTTACCAAACTAAGATTTGTCTTGAGAAAACGTTTCATCGGGATTTTTCGCGTGTTTTTCCACTTATAATAATTATGAAACTTTTCCCGAAGTAATTAACGAATCGTTAATCAAGCATTTACTGATGCTTTTTCGGAAAATAATAAATTAAACTGCCACATATTAAATTGCTAGATTGTTTTGTTTTCAAATAATCTTCATTTTCATTCCATTGTTAATAAACGCAATTTTTCGCCAATGCTAATTTTGTGGCAATGGATTCGGCTGGTTTTTGTTTGTGAGTTACGCGATAAGTTACTGTGTGGACCATGTTGTGTACAAGATATACTACAATAAGATGTGTAAATGAAGTAAATGTATTAAGTTTTAGAATAAATATAGTACATGCTCTTTTTAGAATAGGTCACTCAACTTCAACGCAAAATTACTTCGGAACCATCAAACACTATGGGAAGTTGTGAAAGTTTTCACTCATGGAAGGAAATGTATTAGTGCCTCGGTTCGTGGTTGTAGGCAGTGGCAAGACTCGTTACTTGGGTGTAGAATTTTATTTGTTAAAAGAAAAACTAAGTCATGAAACATTTATTTTCCTTGACACAAGGCAACAAAATCATGAAACCCGTGAATGAGAACCCGCTACAATGACTAGTACTAGTAATGCAGAAAACTGATCGAAATTTATGAACAACTTAGTGAATGACTGCTATATTTTAACGGAATAAAGAAAAGTACTTCATTAAATAAAACGGAATCATATTTTTCTTGAAGATGAGATTAGTTTTAATCATTAAGGCTAAGTTATAAATCGGATTTTTGCGGACATTAGTCATCACTGATTATTGTTTAGCCGGATTAGACTATTCAGTAATGGTTAGTGCCAAAAAACCCCGATTATCAAATAAATCTCTCCATTCCCGACAATGACTTTCAACATTAGTCTAAGTGGTCAAGACTAGAGGTTTGACGGCTGCAAGTAAAAATACAGAGGATATGTATTAGCACTGTATGCTGTATACTATATGATCGAAACACATTTAGTAGTATTACATACACTCTACAAGCGTAGGTTTATCCGGTTAGAAAATGATAATAGATCGTCGGCGCAATGAGGAATCGTCTTTGATGATGCAATGTTTGTAATCGCATAACCATTTAGGCCTAGCATCCAAACAAACCCACCATTAATCTTTCAAACAACCCGTTGCTGCTTCACGAGGCCGAATCCTGATTTTCATTTCAACTGTGGCTTCCTTCAAACTATGGCCCTATTTCCATATCTTACTATTACTTTTACTTGGCATTGCGACCTTAATATTAGAAATAATATTAAGAGATGTTAAGACGTATTAGACATATAAAGTAAAATTATCGACTTTTTGGGCCTACACAAATTTTTATTTCGATTAAACGCGGGTGATACACGTATGTAGAACTTTTTACGTTAAAAGAAAAACTAAGATACGTAGTAATATAACAATTTCTAAGGGAATCAATGGGAAGCTTGCCGAATAAGATAAGCTTTGAGTAAAATATGCGATGCAAAATTTATTTATGGTTTGTATTAGACTATAGGCAATCATTGAATAAGATAACTATTTGAACCTACAATATCACCGTCGCGCGTCGTTATCTACGATGGAACATCATCATTACTTAAAATTGGTCCTATAGTTAGAGTGTTGGTGACTTGTCCTAGCATCAAGCGTTTTGTTTCGTAAAAAGGTATGTACGAAGTGTCGTAAATATAAGAGGTTTATGTTTACATGCAGAGTAAGGCGAAACTTGCGAAACAGAATATATCCTTAAAGATCATCCTCATAACTGGACAATTTCGTGATGTTTGGGTGCAAGATCGTACCACAGCCATCCATCCTACACTCTTCTCTCATTCATATACTTGGTTTAAAATACCCAACTGGGTATATTGCGATTTCAAAGAAAATGATACAGTAAATTATACTCCGCTTATTAAAATATATATATTCTAACCAATTAATTGCACAAACATCAATTATAAATGTAATTTCTGACATTTACGGTGCTCAGCTCATGACAAATATACATGTAACACGAAACGTAAACACCGAATCATAACAAAAACCACAAAAACCTCCTACCCACTCCAAACCTCATACAGAGATCTCGGCTCAAACAGCTTATTTAGTAATTACGTGCCTATAACGCGGTTAGGCGAACAAATAATTACCAGCAATGCATGAAATACGGAAACAATTACACCGTGCAAGGCCGGGCTTGACAAAGCCGCGCGACCTTGGCGAGGGTGCCGCGGTCGTTGGTCGTTTGTCGGTTATGTCGTTGTCGTTGGTCGTTGTCGTTGGTGTTCGGTTGGTGGACGGTTTGCCAACAAACCGAGAGTGGTTGGCGTCGGTCCATCGTCCGTCGTCGCAGGCATTCAGCGAATCTCACGGGAAAGGACTACAATCCTTCGACTAGTGTGAAATAAACCTCAGCCACTTTGGCTGGGAATGTTTCATCTTTTCCGATTGCCCCTAAGGATAAATCAGTTGAAGGGGAACAAGTTATTTTATTTCATTTTACAATTACAATGATGGTTCTTCAAACAACTGTCTAAAATAATTGATAATAGGAGGATTGATTTCATCCCTTGGCTTGGTGTTGTCAAAATCCTAGAAGCGGGATGTTAAAACAATTTGTAAGGTTTGTGGATTCTATTCGTAAAACGTCTCATATTAGATAAGCCATAAGCGATATAGCGATATAGTCATAAGCGATGGCTTGTGGATGCGATATTCCCTTGTGGAGATTAACTTCCACTATCAGGACGTACTACAGTGATACTACGTCCACCCATGATACCATCCTCGTCACTAGACCAATTCGTGATTCATAGCTGAAAGAGTGGTTCGGACCCCAATCCACGTTAAACTGTGATCCCTTAGTTGCCATTGGCTGTTGGGCTTGTAAAACCTCATTAACAGCCCTGTGTAAGGAACATGTCGGCCCTAGTCAGAAACAAGATCGCGCCACAATTAACCCCTACTCAACTCTCGATCATACTTCGCTTAAAAATACCTTCATGGGTTGGTCGCCATTTCACGTAAAATTATAAACAAGTACGGTATTGAAGTGTCTTAAAATTATGTGAGTCCTAAGCAAAAAATGCTTACACATCCTCTGAAGCTTTCAGGTTTCGGTCACCAACAAAATTCCAAAATCAAATTTCCTCTGGCCAGAACCAAAACTTAAAACCACCCATGAAGCCAAAAGGGTGTTATAAAATTAACACGAGCCGATACATTCTGTCAGATAAGACCCCGACAGAGTGATATAACTACAACCCCGGCCGGAGTAAGCGACACCGATGTCTCCGACATTCGATACGGTCGGATCTGGGGCAGCGAGACACTGCGGCCCAGCGAGCCGTCTGTCCGATCTGGGCTGTGATAGTGACACTGATAAGAGAATAATAGAAGCGGGGCGTCGTTGTCACCGAATATTGGGAAGTTTCTCGTTGGTTTTGTCACGTAATGGAAATTACTTATATTTTATGATTAGTGAGACTGTAAATAGCACGTTATGTTCTTATCTGATGATATAAAAGTTCCGATGTGAATGAATCATTTCAATTATGAGATGTTATAACTTTGCCTAGTTATTGTAGACTTGGTGAAACAATTATACGTTGAAATGTTATGGTTTCTAGTTATGTCTTATCTTTAGTTTTATTTCTAGTTTTAAATACATTGAAAGCTTGCTAAGCTGTATTTCTTTTAGATCAACCACTTTGGACGTCGGGAGATCCTTGCAAAATTCGGACAAATAGCTCTAGCTTAGATAATCGGTCGAACTATTTACTATTTACCGTCCTATTTATTCCATGAATAGAATATTCCGTAATGACTAATATAAGTTAACAAAAAACAGTCTCACGAATAAAATGACCAGTTATTGAACGTACAGTTTCAACGTTTTAATGCTAATTTTTCTAATCATAAGTGATCGCAAAGACGCTATTTCATCTACCACTACTTTGTCATTCCAATCAATTGTGAATGGTACCGTCTTGAAATTATGACCACAAAAAAGGAAAGGATGATAAATGGATATCAATTCCTTTTTTTGAGTCATGACTATGCAGCATATTGAAAATATGTATATTAAATGACAGCGTTGATTTAGTAAAAAGAAGAGAAGCTTCTAATGATGTTAATAATTATCAGTCCACATTTTAGAAATGATTTCTCAAACAGGTCAGTAGCCAGTGGACACAAAACCTAGAGCGACTCGCATGGACACAAATGACCGGACACTAACAGTAACAATTTCCGTGGACTGGTTCGTGAGTTAACCGACAACAGAGGCACTGTAGCTACAGTGGCGTGCCAGCTCAGCTACTGTGTTTACAGTAACAACTGTTGTGAGTTCCGCCAAGCCGGGACCGACCGCCCTCACGTCCGCTGTTAACTGTTTCACTGTTATATCGCCTTCTTCGCTTCTAATGTGACTTTCTCTCGGTTTAATTGCAAGGTGCAATCTTCAGGTTTAATGTTGTCTACTAAACTTTTCTTAGATCTCTGAGGAAATTCTTTTAGAGTTAACTTGAAATTTTTAGAATTGTATAGTGTCTTTCTTAATTGGCATGAAACACACTGTTTGAAAGCTTGGAATTACTTTGTAACTCTTAAAATGTATTCATAATTGCATAATTGCAAGGTATACAAGGCTGAGGGTATTCTGAAAATCAGTTACATATAAAAAGCTATTATTTTAGGCTTTCCCAGATCTACGAAGAAAAGTCGTTGGTTGTTGCTTTTGCATACATGCGGTCTTCGGCCGTATGAGTACACTTTACAATCCGAGAATCGTCAGTTTTGTTCTTACTGTCATAAGGAAACCCCTAGCTAAGGAGAAATTTCAAATCAACCTAGCTTCAATTAATAATCCTGACAAATGAATCAACCGGTACCGTATTTATAAGGAGAGAGGCAAAACTTTTGATTGTAGATCCACCAGAATCAATGTCCTCATCGAATGTTCGTACAGCCACCAATCATTTTCGCGTTTTGGACTTAACGGCTGGCAGGCGGGTTTACCTTAACTTTCGCTTGGTTAGAAGACACAAACTCTGAGTTCCAAATGTCATAAAACCTCTGATTTAAGGCGACGATTTGAATTTAAATGAGGATGTGGTTCAAATGACAAGCTGACCACAATTAAAAACCAAATCTCTTCGTCTTTGGTGGTATACTTTTCCTCATCATCACATCAGCTTTCCTGAGTCATCACAAAGGTCCAACAGTTCATCAGATGAGGTTTTACACATTCTAAAGTAGTTAAAATTTGAAAGACGAGTATTGGATGATTGAGGCCCGATCTTGTAGTCTTGTTACTTTCTAAGGTCGGCATGTTCCTTAGACAGAACTGTTAATTAAAAACCCCAACAGCCAATGACAACTCAGGGATCTACAGTTTAATGTGGGATCCGCCCACATTTCGCCAATTAATTACGAACCGGTGTAGTTATGAGGATGACCTTATGGATGTATCGGAACTTTTACACACTGCTTCTCTCAAGTGAAGGCTGTAGAGGTTATCGAGGCGTGTCTGGAGAGTTGACAGTGAGCTGTGAGAGTTGGGCAGGAGCAGGAGCAGGAGCTGGTGGCGTGACGGACGGAAGGGCGGACACCGGACCGCCCCAGGCCCAGCGGACACTGACGGCAAACGACAGCAGAACTGACAGCAGTGACAGCGGCACTGACAGCATTGACAGCGGAGACGGACAATCGGATTGACGGACCGAGGACAACATGATATATGCGGAAGGCAGTGAAAAAATCGATTTTATTTTTTAGCAAACTTGTAGCCTTATGACTACGCATAATTTCGAGAAAGGTCGAACTAATTTGGTTTAATTCTATTCCAATGCCATACGATTTCGTCTATTTTAAAGTTTTCTGTAGTTAACACAATCGGAGGACTTGGACAAGTCGCAAATGGGGGCGGCGCTGCAGCACTCATAAAGGTCATGAAGATCTTCCATGTGTCTTGCTTACATAGTGGTTCGTCCATTTTGAGTCAGCCAAATATCATTTTTCCATTATTAGCCAATTTTCCATATCATTAGCCAATATTATTTTTCCTTCCAGCTCGTAGTTTGAATGAACTGTGCATTCCATTTTGCGTAGTTAACACAAAAATAGTTAGAATTAGTTTTATTAAATCAATGCGTATCATGTCTCAGCCTATCTCTTCTATCGTCTGTGTGTCCTTTCATTTTCCGAACCGACGGTTTGGAACCGTCCGTCCGATCAAGGCCACATCTTTAGGATTGTCATGACACTTTGAAAAGTTATTCTTTGCACTCCTCGGAAGGTTTCTGTAATATTCCCATCCTCAGAATTCCTTGGAGCTCCGTCCCATATAGCTTTCCGAATCCAAAGGTTTCAATGATAAATGTTTTAAGAGGGCATAAATAAACTATCCGAAGCGTGAATAGCTGTAACTACTTGTTTTTATATAAGGGTGAAGCAATAGATGGTGAATCGAGTTTTTTTGTAGGAGAATATACAATTATTGAACATATAACTAACAAAACTATATTACATAACAAACACATTCTGACCCGTGCAAAGGACGGGTGCAACCGCTAGTCCATTTTTAAATTAAAAGTTTATCCTTAATAAAGGTGATCCATCACAGTTACTCGTACTTTCGTTTAAGATTGTCAGCTCCTCTTGGTACAAATGACTCCAATCATGTTTGCTATTTGGACACTTTGTGCCTTCAGTCGTTAGATAATTGAGAATTCCACGACAGAATGTTGCTTTGGCAGAAGATAACTGTCTCTAAAACGGCGGCAACGCTCTCGGTGATTTATATCAGGATCAAGGACAGGAAAAATCAGGGAAAGCTTACAACTGTCTGCTTGTCTTATTGTTTATTGTCTGTCGCTTTCACTAAGATTTAAAAATGTACACCGTCTCAAATCCTATAAAGTCAATGTATATTGATATAGATCACATTATGAAACTAAAATACAACTGCTTCTCACTTTTCATAAACTCGCTAAAACAATGCCACATAATTTGTTCTAAGAAAATTTTGATATTAGATAGATAACATGTGCTCGCTAAGTTGATTTTACCGTTATTTCAGTGGAGTGGTGCTTCATTGTCAAAGTTTTAATGTTTGCTTATTGAAGTTCAAACACATTGCTATTCATACCATTTATTTATTATTACTTGATAAACTTAAAATTGCTCTTAATGAAAGTTATCAGTTTTCAAGCCTAACCACTTGTCAGTACCGCAAAGTTATCGAATTTTATTCGACATGTAAAGCCGGGTCACGGCCGACTAGTATTTATGTAAAATGAATAAATAGCACTGCCTCAGCGCTAGACAGGCACTTAACTTTGGTTACAGAGTCCTTCAGAGAATCAGCGTGTCCTCTAGTCTTGTATAGTAAAATAATCTTCACACGTAAACAATTTTACGCAATTCTCCTCTGAAAGTACCCCACAGAGTTTTTAAGGTTCGATACAAAACTTATTTGAGAATAATTGTTTCCAAGATAACTACGAATAATTTCTCCTCACACCCGGATTCGATGGCTGTTACTAAGCAAGGATCCCCAGATGGGCCAGAAATAATCTCACAAAACCACAATTTTCCTTATCATTTTCACCGGTCGAACCAAAATAGTCAACCGATTCACCGACTGGTTCACTTTCTACCGGAGTGAGTGGACTACTTATCTTTGCAACAAGGATGCAGCAGGTACGTGTGGCGGAAGGCGACCGCAAACTGTGTCACTGACTCACACCCGGCCGACCTGCGGCGACATGAGACATGAGACATAGACATAACGTAACCTCTGCTGCGTGGACGGACGCTTTCGCATAAATAACAAGGTAGGGCCGCCGCCACCGCAGCGCCACTGCCCGCGACGACACGCCACCAACGCTACCACCGAGCTTTCCATCACGCAACTGTCAATCACTCGTCGGAATGTGGAGCTCTTCAGGTAAAATATATTAATTTGGGCTCCGGCAAACTGGTTATTTCAGCGCGAAGTCGTCTGGATTCGTTAAACAAAACTGGGTCTGTATTTTCCGGCCTAGTCTGATATTTCGTAAGGGGTAAAAGATTAAGTAGAAAAACAACCCCTTGCTTCAAGGTGGCTATGTACTGCTATCTGCCAAGGGGTGTGTCTAGAGGTCATGTAGCGGTTTAGGCTTTGCACTCCTAATCCGCTGATAGGGGAATAGATACTGAGTTGTTTATTGCAGAAAGTAGGTAGTCGTTGGGTACAAAAATAAAAATATGGCACAATATTTGCAAGAAATTTCGATCCACTGGTAAGGCGCGGCTTCTTGTCGCCTCGGTTCCTCCGTGTACTTTTTTGGGAAGGAAATGTCAGCCTTTGAACTCGGCGACAAAGGTTAACGTAATTTTGAACTTGTTACCTGGTAAAAAATGAAATGGTTCGGAGTACCCTTGCCTCCAGACAGAGGTCAAATGTTTTAATGTTTACTTCTATCTCGCCTACATTTAAAAAATACAAAGCTGGTAGCCAGCATTCTGATGGGGCACCCAAATAATATGCCAACTCAAAACGGTGATATTGATATACTCAATGGTGATGTGTACGTTTGTGGTGTGTGCCTGAAATAATTCCACCTCTCCCTCACAATCCCTCAGTATATAGAGGGGAATCTAAATTCAAACAATTATATTTTGAACTTTAGCGCAACGTTAAACAAGACAGTTCGGCCACAAACAACGTTATTTCACGTAAACAAAGTGTGCCACATTCAGATCGAACATCTGGATGCAGCGGCGTTTGGGGAACGCCGAGTGCTCCTGCGATTCGACAAGTCAAAAATAGTCCTCAACCTCCTGCTTCGTGCAGCACCTGCCGTCGGCCAACAGCCACAAACAGCCAACACACAGCCACAAACAGCCATAAACAGCCAACAAGGCGCAGGCCGCGACTCGTGTTGGGGACTCACAACATCCTCAATCCTTGGATTCGGAAGATCGAACAAAATTGATTAAACGAACAGTATACGTATCCTTCTGTATTTACAGAAACACAATCCATGTGTATTGACCATCGACATTTTCAAAAGATGTAGTAAACTCCCAGTTTTCTTACGTTGGCGAAGGTATAATAACCAGGTTTATACTTCATTAATAACACTTAACTGGAATTGTCATTAAATTACTCTAGGGTCCGTTATGGACTAATATACTATTCCCCCTCCATAATATCATGTACATACCAAATTTCCTTGATAGCACTTTAAATATACGGTTGTCCCATTTTGTACAGGCATAAGAAAGCTACTGCTACTAACTGTATACAAGTAAAAGTTATAAGAGGTTGTAGTCTTGAAGGTTTTCGTTAAAAAAAGGTGATAAAGTGCTACCCTCCCGTTAGTTTGATCTAATTATTAGCGTTTGTGTTGTAAAAAATGTTTAGCATATTTGGGAAAACACCCCCTCTCGTCCCTCACCCATCTTCACTTACGAACATTCCCACTGCGGAAGTACAATTCTTTCATACAAGTACCTCAACAAAACCATGCGAGTGGCGAGGCGCGAACAATGGACAAAAGGCATTGCTAAAACATAAGCAAAACAAAGTTGGGGACACGGTGGGTTAGCTGGGAAAAGTGGGGAAAGTTCTGTTACGTTGGCAATTACGTGCTAACTCCGCGGTCCCACGATGTTACCGGCTATAGAGTCGCTAAATGCAACCGTTATTCGCACACACTCGCGAACTATCGCGAATGTTCGTTAACATTCATCGAGTGTGTATGAACAACGGGACAGCTGCAGTTGTTAGCGAGTTCTATGGAAAAGTGTGCTATTAGGCCAATTTGACCTTGAGACGTAAAAGGTCGAACGCTAGAATTTTAGACCATGTTTTATTTACTGCGGTAAGTATTTATTAGCTTACTTTGTTGCCTGAAACTCCTAGGCTCGGGACCACATTCGTTTTGCGGATTGAACACAAAGTTGTTGTATTTAATAAATTTCAAACACTTTGTCTTATCTTTCATGTATGTTTTACTTAAACGTTTCAAAACCACTATGGGTTTCTTCATCAGTAGGTTTATAGATACATTTGAATAAAATAAAATATCAATAGTAAGACAAAGTGCTCAGCATTTATTACATAAAAAAATAATAATGGGTTACCCAAGCTTATATAACGAAATAAATACAAGGTTGTTTAGTTAGTATTACTTATATATATATTAACCTCTATCATAAGAGATTTTTTAAAATAAAATTCTTCTATTTGGGTTATAAAAAACATCGAAAAAGTTGGTTATGAAGTAATTATTTAACCATAATAATGGAAACAATAAAAAATATTAGTAAAACCATTTTTGAACCAATTGGTGAAAACATAAATCATCATTGCACTTGCACACAATTATTCATGACACGTTCAATAACATAAATGAGATAAAAATACTTATCTTTCAAATCAACTTCAACTTAATTGGAAAAGATTTCTTAATTTTCTACTGAACGTGATTAGGTATATTTAAATAAATGAAAGTAAAAATAAACGTAGTGGTGGGAAAGTGCGTGATCGCGATTCGTCACTGTTGAGAACGGAGCTCGTGGTTTCTCCGCCGCTGGACGAGCTAACCACTGCTTGGCCAATGACAGAACGTCTTAATTTGCGAGAATACGTCTGAATGTGCAAATTAGCGGTGCAATTTTCACAGGGCAGTAAGAAGGTAAAAACTACAGCCCCACAATGTTTTCCGAAGCGATTCACGTTTTACTTTAACGTAAGAAAAATGAGGCTAACTTGCATAATATAAAAGTAAAGTTAAAGTTTTGTTTCAAAGGCCAAGACTAAGTAATTCTTTTTATCACTCTTCCTCTGGGGTTTTCCAAAGCTTAACTAAATCTACTATACTTAAATCGTTATATGGTTAAAAGGAGTTAGCCCAAGGTTTACATCAAGGCTTAGGAGCATCTTGACTTACAGTGCTGGTGCGGTTGAAAATTCAAGAGCAGATCTGGAGTTTCAATTTACTTTTTACCTCAATAAAAATAATCTAGTTCATCCGATTCGACTTTATTCGTGTTATAACGGAACCTACAGCAGCACCACATAGAAGAAAGGATGAAAAAAAGGTTTTTTGAAATTTAGGCTGTGTTAACCCATTTTAAAAGGATAAAAATTTTAAGTGCTGCAAACCAAGCAAATGAAATACCATTAAACTGGATCAAGGAAATATCTAATCTCATTCGCAGAACTGTTGG
Organism: Flexamia atlantica; assembly: GCA_035578135.1. Classification (NCBI taxonomy): domain Eukaryota; kingdom Metazoa; phylum Arthropoda; class Insecta; order Hemiptera; family Cicadellidae; genus Flexamia; species Flexamia atlantica. The sequence continues at coordinate 65,366,468 of JAQJVK010000002.1, forward strand.
CAAAATAGGACAAAGAGTGTTAAACGTTAAAACACAGAAAACTGCCTCAGGTTTTAAGGTGTTATAAAAGTGTATCTCTTTAACCAATGAACGTGTTTTCTTCTAGGATGGAACATTTCACTTATTTCATTAGGATGCGTCAGTGAAGGTCTAAACCTCTCACATTATGAGGACTGGTTGGTTGGTGTAGTGGTTATAGTGCCCGCCTACAAACTTGTTGGTAGCCGGATCGATCCCGAGAAAGGTTAGTAGCTTTTTGAAGGGTTGTTTCTGGAGCCAGCTGCCATTTGTTGTTGGGCTATTAATTAACAATCCTGTCTAAGGAACATGCCAACCTTAGTCAGTAACAAGGCTACAAGATCGCGCCACTATCATCACGATCATCACACTCATCCTTCACTCATATTCAGGGTAACGTCCTCAATGAGGTACCTGTCTTAAAGTGATTAAGTGATTAAGTGATCATCAGCAGTTCTTTTCCTTTTCAGTAACGTCAAAACTCCGCAATCGAATCTCAAACAAAAAGTACCACGATGAATTTAATTGAAGAAAGCGAATGACCGACATAACAATCTTTTTGCACGGCTTCAACCGTGAGTAGAATAATTCAAAAACTTTCTTCGAACTAGTTTCGATTATTTGATTCCGAAAGCTTGTCCTAGCTGGTGAGTGTTGTAAATTCATTCAGAGAATGCGGAAAGTGAACTATGTTTACCCACGTAAAACCCGCTATAATTGAACACCCACACGGACGGCTTTACTTTCACTTTATTTATGTTTCGGTCATTAAATGCAAGGGAAATGTACCTCACTGTCGTTATTGAGTTTGAGGATCATCTACTATATACACTATATAGTTTACATGTGCTAATATACACAGTTTATTACCTGCAATAACGTTTCGTTTGGGTGGCTTTGAAGTTTTCATTTTAGTTATGACTGGCTGATCATGAGAATGGATGAATAATTGAGCTACGCTTATGTAACTTGTTGTATTTTTTTGCCTCATGATTTAAGTACCTGGTGGACCGAGCGACCGAGCCTTGCTCGGCGTTATTTCATGTTTACCAGTTAATCCAGTTACTATAAAATATTTCAATGTCATAAAATTGATAAATAGAAACCTTTTTTATTGCTCCATGAACTCATTATTTCACTCAAACTGTATGTTTTCTTGATGGCTGTAGATTGCAAGCAGCTGTTATGATTACATTTGTTTACACTTTCCTTGTTTATTTTCGTTGCTATCATGGCAATTCATAAGGCCAATGTTAAAATTTTACATCTTTGAAATTCGTTTTATTACGCCACTAGATTTTCTCAGGCCAAGTAATCTGCATAAAACACGTTTTTGAGTCATAAATTACTTATTTCTAGACTTTGAAGGAAATCCTCGGAGCCGTTTTTGAGGTAATTGTGCAAGCAAGCAAACATACATGCAAGCATACAAGATAACACTGCTTATATAAGAGTATAGGATAATGAATAAAGAGTGTTTAAGTTCCTCTATTAGCTGTCTCGCTTAAGTAATACAGTTTTAGATTTTTTTTAATAGTTTCTGTAGTGGTTCTATAAATTTCTTTAATGTTTGAAACTATAGGTATCCAAACTATTGATACTGTTACAAAATCAATAACAACAGACTAATTAAAAACTGCAAAAAAATAACAACAGATTTAAAAAAATGCGCCACCTCTTCTGACCCCCAGGCAATGCAGTGACACTCACCAGTGCCTCTGCTATCAGCGATGGGCGGCACGTCGCTGTCGGTATGGCGCTCTGCCGCCCGCCCCGCGCCCGTCCGGCCTGGAATGCCCAGCTAATACTGATTTTTACATGCATACACTATTACTTTCTTCATTTATTTATTGTTTTTCAAGGTTTCCTTAATATTTGACGATGAAACCGCAAAAATTGGAGACCCTTCTCATATCAACAAAGTACTCTATACGATTTTTCATAAATACAGTTATCTCCTTCGATGCTCAGTAATAGTTTGAATAAGCCTATTAATTGATTTTTAAACTTTTGATGCATGAAATGACTGAACTAATATTTGAAGAAGAAATTAAGGAAGTACTGTAGTCAGTACATTCGCTCATTATATTGGGAGTACAAAATAGGCTAAGGCGGGCGGCAAAAATGTTAACTCATCAAATCGTCCGCTAAACCTCACAGAATGATTAAATAAAATGTTTATGTTGAACTGTCAAAAATTTATACATTGTCCGGGGCCTTTAACGTGAAAATTTATGTTTATTTTAACATATGATCATATCGACAGGAGCGCCTTATTTAATCCCCCCGATGATAGGATTTTTTTATTGGAGCCAGCTGCCATTGGTTGTTGGGCTATTAATTAACAATCCTATCCTGGAACGTGCCAACCTTAGTCAGTAACAAGGCTACAAGATCGCGCCACTATCATCAAGATCATCACACTCATCCTTCACTCATATTCAGGGTAACGTCCTCCACGAGGTACCTGTCTTATTAAGAATTATTAAATGATTTATATTAATATTTTATATTTCACTCATAGAAAAAATATGACAAGTCTGTTGTAGCCAAATAAATTTAAACATGTTTTGATTATATCTCAAAATCTGACACACTACATCAGACGTAGACAGTGTTGATGTTTAGGCCAAGGCCGATGACGGTCCAGCAGTCAGTCGGCATACGATACGGGCGGCGACGGAGCTGCGATACTATATGGAGTGAAGGGCTGTTACGTCACGCTGTATTGATAGGGCTTGCTGCAGCGGGTGTCGGTGTCACCGGCCATACAGCAATAATACAGGAGGTGATCTAACTCACGGTCGGGTGTGAAGGGTGACCTACGTGATGAGCGAGAGTTTACGAAGGCAACAGGTAATTAATTCAGTGGTAAAACGGAGATCGGGATGAGGTCTGCCTTCTGTTCTTTACCTAGCAGATTCTAATAAATTTTGAGGTATTATGCGTGTGGCCTCATAGCGCCGAATCTCATAGCGCCGAAAGCAGATTTTGTGTTATAGCTCCGAAAATAAAAACGGTGCATAGCGCCGAATGGATTCTGTGTTATAACACAGAATGCCATTTCTTTCGGCGCTATGCAACAATTTGGACATTCGGTAAAATGAGATTCTGTGCTATAGAGCAAAAATAACAATAATTGTAAATATGTTGTATAGGAAAGAAATGACGATCTGTGTTATAACACCGAAGTGTCAATTTGGGTTATAGCGCAGAATCTTATCTTACCGAATGGGGAGGATGTGCGTGCTGTGGAACAGCCGCCCAGCGCAGCGTCGCAGTGTTTCCATTTAGACTTGGCTGAAGCTAGCTCACGAATTCAACTGACGCGAAGAGGGCTATAAAAACAATGATTTAAGACCGTAATCCCAATTAGGGTCGTCGATACCTGTTTTTCAAATAGTAATAGACCTCTTATATTCTATTTCCCAATAATAATATTGAATAAGTTCTAGTAAGTCATAATAAGTGTTTATATTTTTTTAACGGTCTAGTAGTGGTCAGGATAAAGGGGAATATCACAGACAATGAACTTCTTTTGTTTAAAGTAAAATAATGTATTACTGTTATACCGTACTGTTACCGTCATGCTATTGTTTATTATAAAAAAATAAAATAATTACAAAATGTCTTAGATTATTGTTTGTTTTGATTTCACCAAGACCAAACCTCGGCAAGAAGAAACTAGAAACACGTGATTATACAACAAACAAAGAAGTTTATTGTCAAAGATATTCCACCTCGTCTTGAACATTTCTTGTTAGAAAAATCTAACTGTACTAAGTTTTTGCTTAATAAGTTCGGATTTATTTTTTTTACTATTCACCCACTCTTGTTTAAAAATGCTTTACTTGATGCATAAACCAGGGCATGAATGAAGACACGTTTTCAAATATACATGTTCATATGTCCAGGCAATGAAAAGGTATAGAGGGAATTTTTTGGAACACAATTTTTGACTTTGCAGCTTTGTTTGGACTTGTTAGGAGGTGAACATATCAAAAGTCCCCGCCCGTAGCCATAGCCGCCTCTAACGAAGGCCGCGGCATTCGAAGTGGCAACGCCGCGCTGCCGCTGGAGCGGTTGACTACTCTACGCTTGCCCCGGGCGCCGTAATGCTAACAACCTCAAGGTTTTCGATTTGTTAAAGCGATTAAATACTTAATTAGTTATTTTACAGTGCACATTTCATTTGATTTTCTAGTGATGGAAGCAAGGAAATCAATATTAACACATTTTATAATTCCTTTAAACCATTTAGTACAAAGACCAAATAACATTTCATAAGAAACAAATTTTGTTAGTAAAGTCAGTGAAACAAACTATATTAAATCTAAGTAGGAATGACAATATTTCCACGATTATTTTTAAAGCTCATTTTCTCGTTTCTTACTATTGAGTCAATTGTTTAATAAAATGTATGCCATTGTAAGGACAATATTCGAAACCACATCCTTAACTTTTATTCCACAAACACAAGTTCCCTAGACTTTTTGTATGTACAACATCAGAAGAAATCATTAATAAGCTTGATTTCTGGAATTTTTTTCGACTGCAGCATTAACAAAATATTGTCATATTCTTGCGAAACTAAAATCTGGACAATCCCAACATGTTTACACATTGAAAAAAATCAGAAGGGACTGAAAGACTGCCCCTGTTAATTTCATAGAAATACATTTCATTGGGATTTTCATTTTTCTTAGTAAGTTTAAGCTTTCTTCGAATTTTTTTTCGACAATGCTTAAATGCAATATACCCACGAGCATAAATTAAACCTGATTCATCAAACTGGATTTCTCAACAAACTCTTTTCTGAATATCATATATAATGTATCCTCAAGAATAGCTAAACTTTGGTTTAAAATTTCCCCTGAAGAAAGGCTATCTTTGCCATAATCAATAGAGGATACAATCACTTCGTTATAAAACCTAATTTCCCCGTGCCTAGTGGAATGGACCAAGCTCACTTTCTTAGCGTATTTTCTTCTCGGCTTCCATCACTTGTGGCACTTTCGTAGCTGAAATATTATAATTCCCCCTGTTTACTGTCGGTATTGACCAAATCTTGATTCTAACTGATCTGTCTGAAATTTAACAGTTAATATATATGAATGTTTGGTGTAGTTTCCAAGCCTAAACTTAATTAATGCATACAATTTTAATATATAAATTATGATCTCCCGTAAAACGTAAGTACTGTAGTTTCATAAAGTGTACCGTATGGCTTATTTGTTAAGAATTTTCTATCTGGATTTGGTTTATCTTTTGTTTTCCAAATTTATAGCCACATAAGGCAAACTTGCAAAAATACTAAGTTTTTATCCACTAAACTTGTGAAGGGCGTTTGAAGGTGAATATGTTTAAAAAGTTAGAGGCCGTTTATCATTAATAATTGTGCTTGTCATTTAGAATTTGGCACAACACAATTTTTCGGCAACGCCGTCTGTCACTGTAGTGATCATACATTAAATAACAAACGAATTTTTCGCACAGTGGAGTGACGGGAAATGCTAGGCACCCAGCGCGGCGTTGCCAGTTCTCCCTCGCCACGGCCTTCGTTAGAGGCGGCTATGCCGTAGCCCTTGAGCGGGGGGAGGGAGAGGGGTCCAAAAGTACAATTTTTGGTTTTTCCTAAATATATTGAAAACTATCAATTTTTGGTATGCCCTATCAAATTTAAAAATTAAAGAAAAAAATTTCCTGTAAGAAAAGTATATAATATGTCTACTTTGGTCCAAATATTTATAAGGAAAACACTAATTTTATTAATATTAAAAAATGTCCCTTCCATAAGAAATACATATCAATTTGTGGGTTACATATATGCCCAATTAGGCAACGCTTTTTTCACCTAAAGGAAAATGAACAGCATTATAAAATTTCAAGTAATTTGACACCTCTTAATCTCGTTGAAGTTGGTATTACGGGCCGTCAGAAAACTGCGGTGGATGTACAGTATTGACTGTAAAGTAATTTTAATATTGGATTTAAACTTATTTATATGCCGGAGGGTTTAACGAAAAACACCTTCTGCAGACCAAGGTATACAGTTTAGGAAAATATAAGCTAATAATTTAATTTGAACCAGTCAAAAAGCGGGTTCAGTCTTTTGGCTACACTGGTCTGAAATTGTCCTAAAATCTTTTGGATTGAAGTGTTATAATGTTACTCACTTTTCGATATGAACAAGTTTAATTGTTACTACTAATAACATTCAGTCTACGTTTGGTTTTTTCTTACTTAAGTTTTAAATTTAGTGATAAACAATTTCCACATTAACTTCACTTACAGAACGTATAATTATTTTCTTTAAACTGGTAATGTTCTAACAGTCGGTCCTATTTAGTTCTAGTTCAATAACCGAGCTATCACCACCACGTGTTTCATACTTTAAAAGGGGTTCTTTTGGAATTCCCAGTGCATTACGTAGAGCGGGCAACAGTCCAGGTAGTACAATGAGCGAGGGTAAAATTCCTGTAAGGCCGGAAACCCATGGCTGGGGTGAAGCCATGGATAGTAATAATAACGTTGGCTTGAAGAAATGTAGTTCATTCTGGACAAAATTCGTCTCTGAACAAAACACTCCTAAACCTTTATAAAGTTATTCACCTATTGTATAAGTAAATAATTGTAAACGTCTATTTTGTTTTTTCTTGTAGTTTATAGTTTATTAGGGCTAAATTGTATTTCTATTATAAAAATAGTTTTCATGGTTTGACGCAATGGTAGATAGCTCATTTACGCACTTATTGGTCCATGGCAATGGGCAAATAAGGTTTAAAAATATATCTTGGGGATAAATGGATGAAGTTTAGCTTTAAAATATAACGATCCCATATAATTTTAATTTATAAACTCATGACCAAAACTATAATTTAGCTTTGAATAGGACTTAAAAATAGTATAAAAACCGTGTCGGGGTTTTAATTTTTAGATAAAGGAGAAAACAAACTCCTCATTAATCCAAAAATAATTCCCTTGTTGCCTAAAATGATATGGAGTTTTTAAGACGAACTGTTGGATAAAGACAAATTTTCATTCTGTTCAAACGCAGTGGGCCATTTGATGATGTTGGTCCGAGTGTTCTTTTAGATAAGTTAACAGCATGCGTGAAGGCCGCGGCATTCCGGGGCGGGCAGGGCTCCGGCGCCGCTGCAAAAACCATGGTACGATCATGACTGCGGCAAGGCTAGGAAAAAAAGCTTTAGACTTCTTAAATGCTATCGCAAAGTCAATGCCGATTTTGCGCATAGCTTATATGTAGAGGCAAACCGAGCATATAAAAATTTGTCGCAAGTTAAACAGTTACAATACAATGGTGACCTCATTGAAAATAATGTTAAAAATAATAATGAATTTAGGGGTGCAATCAGACATCCGAAAACACAAAAAACATTTCGTGGGCGCTAACATCAAAATCGAAGATCGTGGGCGCTAACCGGGTGGAACACTTTAAAAGGCCACTCGATCCGGTACGGTACATAGTTTTTTTTTATTGTTGACCCACTGTTGGACTAAGGAAATCGAGTTATCTGAGCCAAAACAAGTTTTGAAGTTTGTAAAATAAAAAAAACAGCGGGTTTCGATCGCATACCATTCGTTTTTTTTACGTTTGGCCCTAATAAGTTGTCAGAACTGTTAGTTAAATTGTTTAACGCTATTCTTAATACGGGAGAGGTGTTAGACAGTTTTGAAAAATCTATTGTCTATCCTCTACACAAGAAAGTAAACATTGGGGTGGTTTCAAACTATCGGAGAATATACTTTAAGGATGCAGTATCCAAATTATTTGTGGACATAATTTTGAAGCGTTAAAAAATTTGGGTTTCTGATAAAAATATACTTCGTGAATATCAAGCGGGTTTCCACAAAGGTTACTGTACGGTTGATAACATATTCTCTCTGTCAGCCATGATTAATTTAAGATTATCTACTAAAAAAGGAAAATTATATTCTTTTTCGTGGATTTTCCGCAGCTTTTGGTCGAATTTATATAGGAACCCTTTCTTTTTAAACTGTATAGTATAGGAATTTTCGACTAAGAATGCAATACGTGTTTTGCAAGCTTTTTATATTGGTACGTTAGCGGCTGTTTGGTGTAAAGATGGCGAGTCAGAGTGCTTTGAAACAACCAAAGGCAGGGCCGGAACTCAGAAATTTGTCAGGGGGGCAAAGCCGAATTTGCCGCCCCCTGTTTCCTAATATTAAAAAAAGAGACCAACGGTTATGGAGGGTACAACATATTATTAAAAATGATTGGAAAGTTATTGGAATTTGTGATCATTCTCTTTTAAGTTTTATACAAATAGAAACTTATACGTTTTAAAGAAAATTAGTAACATTTTATGGCAGCTTTAAAGTGTAATCAGATTCCAAACTTCATTCGGGGCCTTTCACGTTACGATGTAAATTTGGGAAAAATTAGGCTTGAGCTTACATCAATTTGAAGACTTAAATCCTTCTTATTTTTCGTGGAAAGTAATAAAGATAATACAACGTTTATTAGTTTTAAAATATTTTTAACATTAAATCAAAAACAGCAAGATGGGCGCCGTTCCCGTTCACAAGGTATTTACTGTGATTTCCCCAGAGTTTACACATCACGCCATTCAACTGCTGCTGACATTACAGTATATAAAATAAAAGAATAATATAAAAATCGTTATCATAAAAAATAAACATAAACTTACAGGGTGTCTGTAAAGTCCGTCACCAAACGCCATAACTTTGTTTATTGGGTCAAAATAAGCAAAAAAGTTCCTGTGAAGATATGTCCTAAAATGCATATTTACCCAGATATCCGCAATTTTGTATTTTTCAGAAAATATTTTTTATCTCCGAAGTTTGTGAATTGATTTTTTTGAAACTTGGTCAAGGTTGAAGGTTGATTCAAGGTTAGTTTATGAAAAAATAATCAGCATGATCGAATAGTACATTTCAAAATGGCGGCCGTTAGAAACCTTTAATTTGAAATATCGGAAAAACTTTACGTAGTACAAAAAAATATGAAGAATTAAAATTTTTAGAAAATTTGATTTCATGTCTATTGACACCAGAATTATGAAAATCGGTTAATAAATAACTGAGTTATGGTCAAATTTATCTACTGAGGTAGCGTAATTGACATATGTCAGTGCATGATTCAATGCAACAATGGGCCATTTTCCTTCCAATTCATGCTGCCTCGTTGGATAAATTCGACCATAACTCAGTTATTTATTGACCGATTTTCATAATTCTGGTGTCATTAGACTGGAAATTAAATTTTCTAAAAATTTTAATCCTTCATATTTTTTGTACTACGTAACGTTTTTCTGGTATTTCAAATTAAAAATTTTAAGCGGCCGCCATTTTGAAATTTACCATTTGATCATTCTGATTATTTTTTCATAAACTGACCTTGACTAGTTATAGGTACATACTAAGTTTCAAAAAAATCGATTCACAAACTTTGGAGATAAAAAATATTTTGTGAAAAATACAAAATGGCGGATATCTGGGTAAATATGCATTTAGGACTTCACAGGAACTTTTTTGCTTATTTTGACCCAATAAACCAATTTATGGAGTTTGGTGGCGGACCTTTACAGACACCCTGTATATATATAAATTCGAACGAATGTTGTTTTTTGCTTCTGGTGGCCCCAAAACGAAAAGTTATCATGGTCTCTGGCTTAGGTCTTACCATGAGACCTATGGTACATAATAGCTTCTTCCCTATAGGGGAATAGGGGAATTCGCTAAAAATTGTCAAATTTTGTCTTCTTCAACTTGCAATGTAGTAATTTGAGATTATAAATTGCAATGAGCAACCCAGTTAGTTGTTATTCAACACTGTTGTAAACATTAATATTGTTTGAATGACGCTGGAAAGTCTTCAAATATCTTATAATAAGGGAACAAAGAAAGAGAGAGATTACAAGAGATGTGCACGCACACGCATTTTGTCCTTGAACTAGAAGGCTTCTATTTTTTATGTACTTTTATACTCCATCCGCCCCCATCCAGCCCACAAATAATAATAAACATTTTTTACGGTAAAAATTCATTTAAGATCATATACATTTTGAAACCACATCACTATATTTATCTGGAACTTTTTGCATAATTTTTAAAAATATGTTATAATTATAAATTTTGGTTATTTAGGCCTACTTAATTTTTTGCCGCCCCCCCCAAAATCTGCCGCCCGGGGCAGGTGCCCCCCTACCCCCCCTAGATCAGGCCCTGAAAAGGCTTGCGCCAAGGATGTCTGGGTAGTCATTTGTTTTATCCATTATTTTTCAACGAATTACCCGCGCGAGGTCTTAGAAGGGATGTTTTATTTTTGGGGGTAATAAGGTAAAAGTGTTATTATACGCAGATGACATTGTTCTGGTTTCGCCTTCTGTGGTTGGTTTACAACTCATGATTAATAATTTGCAGTCATCCTGCGACATGTGGAATTTAAAACTTAACCTGCGCAAGTCCAAAATAGTAGTTTTTAGGAATGCGGCAGATTGAGTGCGGACGAGCTGTGTCGTTATAGTGGACAATTAGTTAAATGTGTTAATGTATAAAAAATATCTTGGGGTAATTTTTCATCAAATTTTTCCTTTAAGAATCATTTTTATGCAAAATTGTCTTTATCAAAAAATGCAATAAATTCAATGTGGTTAAATGTTTTTTAAACAAGCATATTTCCGGAAAATCAAAATTGGAATGTTTCAATGCTGTTGTAAGATCGATTATGTGTTACGCCACTCTGGTGAGGGGATTTAGGCAATACGATCTCGACGAAGAGTAATTACGTTTCTTAATCAAAAATATATTTGGTTTACCCCGAAACATACCGAATTACACGTCTTCACCTTTGTAGTTTGCTACAAATACATAGGAAATGCATTTAATGATGGCATAGAGTGCCTATTCTCCCAGCAACATACGTCGGAAGTCCGCGACATATGCATGAGTAACGCTCAGGATGCTAAGTTGTTTATTACGTTCACGAGAAATTAAAATTGGTCAGAAATTCTACAAGAATTATTTCCTGGCCAATCTCCCGTTGATCGCCATATTACCACAAGAGTTTTTAAAAGAAAGTCAAAGTTACCCATGGATTTTATTGTTAACCATTGCGTGTTCGGCGAGACGCATTGTTGGATGTATTCAGTATAGAATGGCAAGAACACGGGTTGCCACACGCCCACATCCTTGTTTGGTTGGTTGAGGGGATAAAACCGAATGAAATCGATTATGTAATATCAGCTAATATAATGATCCCGAAGATGTACGTATTCCACGGAACGGAGTTTTGCCTGGTTCATCCTGAAATGCCAATGGTGTCAATTGTAGTTGGCCACTGGTCCAGCACATACAGGGGTTTCATTTTTAAACCTAAAATAATTGCAACTGCTGAGACACAATGTTTATTGAGCCAACAGCAACTACTAGCAATAAACTGTAATCAATCGTCGCGTTATAATTGAACGCAGCTCAATGGGGATTGAATGCAAGATCTCCTCGTTGATGGTTTATATTAAATAAAGCACGTTCATCTCCATTTCGAGCCTCATTTTGCTTCTCATTTTGACTTGCCCGAAGTGTCTTACACTCACAGCACTGCGTTCTCTACGGCCGCGTCGGGTTGTTGCGTCGAGGGTAAAGTGGCAATTTCAAGGATCAGATTAATACTAAATCCATGTTATAATAAACTTAAAATATAGTCATGATTATGGTGAACTAAAGCTCAAACACTTCTCAACCTCTCTGGTCAAATAAAAAACTGCAGTTTTCTACTCATACTAGCTCGCAATAAAAAAAACCAAACAAAACTATGAGGATTTATCTTCATTTCTGTACATTCTATAAAAGGTTAGTTAGATAAAAAGGTAGATTCACGTGTCATGTAATCAGAATTCTTCAAACACAAAAATTAACTTTTGATTTAACTTCACAAAATCCTTGAACTCTAATAATCCAAGTCGTAAATAATCAAAGTGTAAATAAATAAACACATATTTCAAATTCACATTTGTTTACATGTCAACATATGGTTATAATTTCAAATAGTTTTCAAGTTACTCCACAGAATGCATACATGTCAACTAACCTCATAGGCCAGTAGGACAGAGCCCTAAGGTCGAATTAAAAATTTTATTTTACACAAACCTTGTCCTAAAAAAATACGAAGAAAACAAAACAAAATTATCCAGTTTGGTGCACAAATAAAAAAAGTTATTGAATTACAAAGAAATAGGATTGTTTTTATTTATATAGATAGGTAAGGTTAACATTGGAACAACGTCTTGTGTTTACCACTCATGGAATTGATTTTTATTTATATAGATAGATTAGGCCTAAAATTGCATTTTAATTATATTTTGAAAGATTTGAAGATGCCTGACGTCCTATCTAACGTCCTGGCGAGAAAAATTTTGCGTAAACGAGTTTTCTGGTTCAGAGAATAAATATACGGTGCGGTTATTAGTAGACCGGGGGAATTTGGACGAGACAAAGAATCAGCTTGATAAGTTAGTGTGTGTTTAGTGAAATAGAGACTGTTTCATTTTGTTGCCAGGTGCCCTCTGTTGCGTGAGTTTGATTTCCTTGGTTTGGGTCCATGAGCTTTCCCGCGGTTTGTTAAAAATTTACCGGAATGGGTATGTTTAGGAGCGGCTTGTCCGATTTCTCCAACAGCTTTGGTAGTTCGGATGTAATTTGATGCAAGAATATAATTTAATGAACCTGTTTTTCCCAAGCAGGTATCAAGTTCCTGTAACAATAAATATATTCGGAGGGAGAGAGATTGGAAACGATTCAAGGCTCGGCTCAAGCGGTTTCTGGTCCAGGGAGAATTTTGCACTACGGGCGAGTTTTTGGCTCATTGTCGGTGAGGGTCCTTGTGCTCCTGAGGGCGCAATGCGGCGGTATCCAGGCCGACCAGCTTGGTGACGTTGGTATTTTGCACAGAGAAGAAAAAAGACATAGGACGCATCTAATGTTTCGCTAAATATGTTATTATTTAATTTGTTGGACTTTTCCTATCGCTTCTAGTGTTTAAACTACACTACGTTTCGAGAGGTGGAGGGGACGCTCCCCCTCCACTTGCTCTCACAGACGCTCTTCATTCGAGTTGCGTATGTGAGTGTGAGTGGACGTGTGTGCGTGTCGTGCCACTGCCAGCTTGGAGGCATTGCCGGCAGTAAGGTATATGTTTTTGTTTTAATTTTCTGTGCCCTTTATCATGTAATATGTTTTAGTTTTAATTTTCTTTCTGTATTAAGTATGTTTAATGTGTTTTGTATGAAATTTTGTGTGAGTGAGATTTCTGTTGAATGTTGGATGAATGTAATTGTATGTCAAAAAAAAAAAAAACAAAAAAACCCAAAAAAAGTAGGTTAAATAAACATAAGTAGGTTAATGTAACTTTAAGTAGGGTCACTTGAAAACGAGAGGAGTTTCAATACCTCTCGAAACGTAGTGTAGTTTAAACACTAGAAGCGATAGGAAAAGTCCAACAAATTAAATAATAATTACAAATCCTTCGCTATTATGAATTTTAAAAATACAGCTAAATATGTGTCGAACAGTGCCGTAGAGTGGGCGCGGGGGGTAGGGGGGCGCCCGGAAGTCTATTGTCTCCCTATTGTTTGGCTTCCTGTGTGACGAGCAGTTACCCGAAACACTACTGCCTTAAGAATGCGTACTCTGCTTATTTGTTTCTCAGTGGCTTTTGAGGAAAATAATGTATTTTTTTGTTATTTTATGGCAATTTATGTATTTTTGTACAATTTATTTTATGTACATACATTCAAATTTCGCTATGTACTAAACATGTCAAATCTCGCTATGTTGGATTGAAATATGCTCTTTTGCATTTGAAATTCGCTGAGTATGCAGGTCTGCTTCAACAGGGGTATATATCATTAGGTTACGCTATTTTGTATATTTGCCCCTATAAAACACGTATATTTACTCATTGAAGTGATTCGACGCGATTCATAACGTCGTAGATTAATTAAAACTAGATAACATAGACCCTATAGGTAACTCGAAATCGAGTAAAACAAAAATCATATTGTAAAAGATTAAACAATGAACATTTACTTATTACTTTTAAAGTGTAAACCAAGAGCTAAAATTAATAACAAAATTATGGCTAAATTACTGAAATTTTTAAAGTTTATTTGATTCACCGCAGAAGTTCCGACTATACGATATTTTTTGTTGTAGTCCCTTGTTCGGTTTTCTTCATTTTCTGGTTTTCTCTTGATCCTGAAATGTATATTTTAATACCGACAAAAGTTGTGCTCTGTTTATAGCATCAGTTGTTGAATGTTATCCCAAAGGTTTCTGGATCCAAGTCTAACAGCCCAGGGCCAAACTAAAAGTATATAGGCCTATTTTCAGATCGAGAGTTTTCTTTAATGTCTTGCAAATACAGCGAAATCCGCAAATTAGACAGTCAGTCTTTGCTGCCAAATTTCCTTTTTGGCAGCAAAGGGTTAATGATAATGATGCATTATATCTACCTCTCTTCTTGAAATGCAAGCCACCGCAATGTAAACATTTTAAGTTTATTGGTTCGCAAGGAGCTCCACGACGATCTAGTGATACTGCTCTGCACCCATCAAACGCATCGGGTGTGTGATACCAGCAGTTACGTTCGTAATTCCTCCGTCCAGTCATGTGCGTCTTCTTATAACTAACTGAACCAATTATGAAATCATAAATTGGCTGAAGTTAATAAAATCACAAAAACTACTATGCTGAAATGTATTGATATACCGTAAACTACATTGTAAGACGATAAACTGGTAACTGCACCGAATAAAGCAATTAAAACAACTCTTCTGTGGTAATCAAGGCCAATATTATTACCTTAAATAACCCCGTCGCAGCAAACCTGCATACTCAGCGAATTTCTAAAGAATTAATTTTTATATGGGAGCTTATTTTTTTATGTACAGGAAAATATTTAAAACATTTTATGTAATTAATGCAAAAAGTATATTACATATCAATTCAAGAGCTTTATATGTAAGGGAAATGATCATGGGATGTATCCCATTCCAACAATATTCTTTTTGTTATTCTTATAATTATCAGTCTAATATTTTTTTTATAAGTGTATCCTTGTTATAGTATAATAAAAATTTAAGCAAACATACAATCAATGATTTAAAATCAGTCAAAATAAAAACAAATAAAATAGTCACATGAAAAAATTGAATCCAAACATATGATTTTTAAAATTTAAATAAACTTGTTGCAGCAAACTTGCATGCTTAGTTAATTTCTAAAGGATTTTTATATGTGGGCATATTCTACATAAGTTAGGGAAGTTGTTGTTTTGAATATTTTGTGTAAATATTAATCTAAATTAAGTAAATTTTATCATTCATGATCTTATTTCTCAATAATTATTCATATTCTGATAATTTTTAATAAATTTACTTGTTATAGTATATAAATGTCAGCAAACATATTATCAATCTACTCAGATCCAAGAAATAAAAACAAATCAAACCATCACATGAACAAATTAAATTCAATCATGTGGTTTGTTTTATTATTTTTAAATCCCATTTTAGGGAAATTTAATGAAAAATTTGGGTATTTCATACCAGAATTCGGACAGTTTATGTCCCTTCAGGGAAAAACAAAAGACAGTGTACTGCATTTTGCAGATCCGATATCTCAGTAACCGATTGATGTAGAGTAATAATTCAAAATGCTATATTGTTTATTTTTTTAAGCTGAATTCAATTCTGACCATTAAATTTACATCAAATTAATAGAAATATGTTAAATCTTGAAAATAAATTTTATTCAGTCAAAAAGACCGCCTTTGAATGTACCGATCTTGCTGGTTTTCGAACTTAGTCATGAATATCGCTCTAAATGTTTGTTCCAAATTTCATTAAGATCGGACTGTTTTTACAAGAGTTATCGTGCCTACGGACATATATATATATATATATATATATATATATATATATATATATACAAATATATACCAAAATGAACGAATGTTGTTTTTGGGCTCTAGGGACCTCAAAACGAAAAAATAACATGGTCCCGGGCTTAAGTCTCACCATGCCGCCTACGGTAATAGCTACTTCCCTATAGGGGGAAATTCGCTAAAACGATAATAAACAAACTAAAACTGTTGAAAACAATTTCTTGTCGCGTCCCAGAGAACCCAAAGCAGCTGTAAAAATAAAAAATCGCTCTTTTCGACAAATAAACTGTAAGTGCTACAATCTGTGATTTACCATTAGAATTATTTCAGAGCATGATCATATTTCGGTTGTAAACATAGTAATCTTAACTTTGTCAAACGTCGATGGATAGAGCTTCTGTTCCAAAACTTTAGCCCTTTACTGTACTTTAGTGGCGCCCTTTTTTTAAAAATTCTGAGACGTATTGACAAATCTACATAAAAATCCCTTTAACGTTAAGGGACACCTCAAACGTTAAAATCCGTCCAGCCGTTATTGAGGTTAGACTGTGAAAAGAAAACCGCTTGCGTATTAAATATAGATAGCAAGAAGAACCTATTTCACTAGTCTCGTGGTAAAAGTTAAAGGTGCAGTATGATAGACGTTAATTTAATTTATTCATTCCGTACATAATGAATTAATTTCTTTTGTGAAATTTCAAAACAAGACACGAATGGACGCAAAGTACACCAGTTATAAAACAATGCTATTTAAATTTGTCAAGTAAAATTATTAACACTTCGACAACCATTTAATTATTTGGGTTGTTATAGGATGAGTAAGTTATGTAACTTACATTGTAAAAAATGAACTAAAACTTCTAAAATATTCAGGTGATTTTCAGCATAAAGGATTTCATTGCCGCTACAAATATTTATACTAGGTTTAAAATATCTACCTAGGTAGATCAGCATTTCCAGGTAAAGTATAACATAAAAGGTATAAATATATAGGCAATAGCAGTTTATTTAAGAATTAAATACGAGAAGTCGCCCCTGGTTTTTATTTTCCTCCCCGCGAGCGGCCACACTGCATGGAAGCAGTAATGCTAACATCACAAATATTCCCGGCCAAGGACGGGCACATGCGGTTCTCGCTCCTCCTGCGCTGTTCCGCCGCGCGTACATCCTCCCCATTCGGTCAAATGAAGCAGTTTGCCATTTCTGCGCTATGCACCAGTTGGGCGATTCGGAGCTATACCACAGTTTTCGATTTCGGTCTAATAACTTTCGGCGCTATGCAACAAATTGTAAAACTTTCGGAGCTATAACACAATCTTACAATTCGGTGCTATGAAGCACTTTTATATTTTTCATTCGGCGCTATGCATCATTTGTACTTTCGGAGCTATGCCGCAAAATACACTTTCGGTGCTATGAGATTCGGTGCTATGATACCGCACCGTATTATGCTATGGTTGAACAATTTTTAATCATAATTTTGTTTTCGTTAAAATGCATAAAACATTAAAAGCAGTTCTTTGTTTGACGAAATAAATCATAAACTATTATAAACGATCAGCCTACTACGAAGTTTGTTTAAAGACTACACAAGCAAGGATCACTGGAGGTATTAAGGAGGTCGGACTCATCAAGTAACAAGACTACAAAAGGCGTCCCACTCATGCTTTATCTCCTATCTCCGTTTCGAACTCATCTCGCCCAATTGATTGGAGTCGACGAGTGCAATGCTAAAAGACATATTAAACATTTAGTTGCGTGACCCATTACATAAAGGTTTATAACAAGTCATAGGAAACTAAATTCACCCGGTACATTGTGAGGAAGAAATCATAGCTTTGTATCCTTGTATAAAGCTGTAGCAGATGCCATTCAAACCCATATCCAGTTAAGTAATTGTGAACGAAAATTCATTTCGACTTTAAATAATGGTTATCGGCATAGCGTCTACCAAAGCACTGAAGGTTTCTGAATTAAGTTTATGAAAAGAATTCAACAGAAACGTTATTAGTGTACCCTTAAGTCACACTTTGTGCAAAGATAAAAGTACTCTTATCATAGAAGAGACGGACAAAACGAAGACTGATAGTACATAATGTACACTGATTTTCTTCTTCGAAGTGCAAAGCACAAAGTAACCTGAACTCTGCAGTAGTCGGTTGCGGTCGAGAAGGCGGTGATAATTGATCGGTAATGCCCGTCCAGCGGCCACGATACTGCAAAATAAACAAGCTGAGATTCCACCGACAACCCCTCTACTAGGCTGGCTCAGCGAGCTCTTCAATAGTTATCTAGATATAGTTGCCGAATTATTTCTCTTGGATTTCATTTGACACTGACGGTTGGTAAATGGTAAAGTTAAAAGAAATATGATGTCTCTGCGTGGAGAAGGACCCGGTCGCCTTTGGTACTTTGGTTATCTGTGACTGCAAGAATCAATAAGGGCAGTAGATGCAAACTAGTAGTGGCAGTAGGCGCAAACTGAGTGTAGTGTGTAGTGGGTGAAATTAGGTTAATTTAGTTTAACTTTCATTACACTCACTGGAGTCATTGCTATCACTGATCACCGGTCTTAACCATTTCATATTAGTAACGGAATGTTTATTAACTCTATCTCCAATCAAAAAAATGATTTCCATAAAAGGTTAAACAATGAAAACCCTAGCACTTTTTATTTTATTTTTAACGGTTGAACTGAAAAATACCAGTGCAGTGAATAATAAAGAAGTACAAACATTTTGAAAAATGCTGTTAAAGCTTAAAACGTCAATTTTTATATTGGAGACCCCGTCCTCAACACAAACTTTGAAGCGTATTCCAATGTGAATTTAGGTAAAACAGTGAGAATATGACATATTTATGGAAGCCGTATTATGTACAGCAATAGTGATCTAAGAGCATCCAAGAAGAGTATGTAATTTTCACGTACGGTAATGCAAAGTTTCTGAGTAAATCTAAGCCGGCGCAGTTGGGCCTACAGTGGCAGATAGCTGTTATCAGTGCTATCAGTGTCGCCTCGGGTTATCGCACCCACGGCAGTTTAGGCCATTGCTGGGGGCTGGGGTCACCGGCGCGGCGGAGTCATCTCTGGCAGAGAATGTTTTGAATCGAAAACGTAGGATTCATCGCACCAAACAATATTGTCGAAATAAAATAGAAACTGTAGTATTTAGTGCTTTGTGAGGGAGTAATTGATTCCTCATTTAGATAGAGCGTTCATCGTTCATGTCATTCAATGTAACCCAGTCGTCACATAAAGCTTAAATAATAGTTAGTTGATGTACGTGTTTGTATATTTAGCTTTGGGTTCCTGTAGGCCCGATAGATAAAAAATATCATTAAAACCCCATGAAAACTTATTTTTATAATTTATTTTTTCCGAAGGATTAAGCCATTCATTGCAGCATTACAAAGTGAAAAACCGCTCCCATGGATGAATTGGCAATGTTGATTTACGATGCTGTTAAAACGTCAGCATCAGCCCATCCGGGCAATAAACATGAACGGATCTGCCTGTATCTGCAAGAAACAAGTTTCTTGGCTAGTTTTATCAAGATAAAAAGAAAAATAACTTTAATTTTAGACTAGTTTCTGATGAAAATAATATTAAGATAACGTACATAAGTTGAATGCTTACATATATACAAAATAAATCCTATGTAAATTCGTTTAGTACGCAGGTCTGATGCGACGGGGGCATTTTAAATTTTTGCACAGTAAGCCGAATCTAATTAATTTAATCACAGTATCTAGTTTTTTCAGGAAAAGTAGGAAGTTGGAAATATTGAACTCTGAACGAACACTCGCCGCCGGCAGTGGTTCCGGTGACAGCGCCACAGCGACAGTTCAGTACCACTGTAGTAGGTCGACCATTTGCATGACACACGGCAGCTAATGGGCTGCTTGTCCTTCATACTCACTGTTCGGTGGAGAGCTGTCATGCTGGGGCTTTGGGGGAAAGGAAATGGCCAGAATTGAAGAATATTGCAAAAAGCAATACAAATTTCAAATAAAGCCTATCCGTGTTGAGATGGCCATTAAAAAAGCACCCTTGGGACCAATGTTGTCAATACTAGCAGTGCAGTTTTTTTACTAAAAGTAATTATTATCCATATAAAGGTATTCAAAAACTGCTAATTACGTAATATACGATCGAATTAAAAATGAATCATTCTAAAAACAATCGAAGCCGAGTGTAGAAGCTAGTAATAAGTAATACGTACGTCATACAATATACAATACTTGAATGTATGATTGATACCCTCAATTTTGCTCGTACAGTATTTTTATCGAGCGCCGACACGCGCGGAGAGGAAACTGCGTGCATCTTTTCAGTATGTTAAAGGTTTTGAGTAGTCCTTTAAAGAAAAACTTATCTCTATTCCTGGCGTGTAAGTCAACGTTCCTCTGATGTGACACTTTGGTTTTCAAGAAAGTTAAAAACGAAATGTTTATCACTTTTTACTTTTGTTCAGGAAGACTTGCATGTTCTTTACGTCAAATTGGATCGGCTATGGTTATTTCAGGAATTAGTAATTTGTGTGTTTGGGTACATTTCTGTTAGTTTTTGATTAAACTATGTAAGGACAAAAATAAGGTGTACTGTTAACGGGGATGGTTTTACAAAATCTTGAAATGTTCACATATACAGTGGAACTTTATGTAAAAACGCCTTTATTTATTTACTAAACTTTTCTAAAATGTCAAGTTAATCACTGTGTCACAAATAAAACGAAATGAGTTCAGTTGTTTTAAAGAATATTTTTTTTATCAAGCTTAAATACCGGTATTGTACACATCGCGTCCTTCTTGTGGATTTAAAACTATAGGCTATTTCATAAAATTTTATCTGCTCATGCAACTACAGCTAACGTCAGTTGAAACGGTTTGTTGAAACTCTACAATTATGTAGGCTAGTGATCTGATAACAATTTATTGCCGCAAGCATTAATTTACGGTGACGTCATGCGCTGCTGCTACGTCAAACGACATTCCTCTCTCTTCCTTCGCCTGACGAAGTTGCTGATCGTTGCTACTACTGACCGAATTATTAATAAACAATAATTCAAATTAAATCTAAACATACAATTTAGGGATGGCGATGCAGTTTTATGGCCAAGCATTAGATGAAAGGATGTGCTCTATAGATATTTAGGCCCTAAATTAATTTTTATTTTGTTAAGATTTAAGGTTTTTCTAAATACGAATTGGCAAGTAATTAAGTCCGGATAGCCAATACACCTAAGCTTTTAATGGAACGTAAACGACTAAAAGTAACAATTTTTTACGTATGGCTAAGGCTTAAAAGAAACATAACATGAACAAAATCGCGCTTAAACAGTACAATGTCGGTAGTAGCGTATCAGTATCTACACATAGGATAAGTGAGTAAACTATAAACAAGATGTTGGAGGTGGGGGGTGGGGGGACGGTCCTATTATAGACAACATGTGATATGCACCTGTGCTTGAACAGAACCAACAGAACACGCGGCAGCAATCGGCTGTCAAACAATACTTGCAGTGCTACATCAGAGACGCAGCTTGGATGTCGCCAGACTTACGATGATTGATGAGATTGCTGTACGTTTTCATTACAACAATTTCATTTATGATGTACGATCTAATTGTTGCTGTTAAAGAACGAAATTAAAATATTTTTTTACCCACGACCGATAAGTTTTTCCATTACAACCAATTTGGTAAAGCTATCTACCATTTAAGAAGTTAATGGTTACGGTAAATTTCTTTGAAACCATCGCGTCGATTGTGATTTAAATTATGGGGCACTGCTTGTAGGACTGTAAGAGATCGGGGATACGGTTCGTCTGTCTCCCTAATTGCCTTAAATTAGATTTATATCATATATTTAATTTCGTAAGGTGATTCTTTGCATCAAAATTGTGGGCGCTTGGCAAGTCGTAGGAAGGTGGGAGAGGGCTCAAATTAAAGGTCTCTATTCCGTGATGGCGGGAAAAATTCTGAATTTGCTTGAAGCTTACTAGAAAATGAGAAATAACGTAAAATATCTGTCATTTAAAAAGCATTGGGAGCTGCTTTGTTTACATAAAACATATGATATTGTTATTTTATTTTAAACCATGTTCTAGATATTATCATATGGTAGATCTAAAAGCCAGTTTATAAAGGTAGATCTTACTACATGAAATAAGAATTGTTTTAATTTAAATTTTCCCTTATTAGGGGCTTATGCACCTACAAGCCACTAGTTTTTATTTAATGGCCCCTGACTCGTTTTTTCAGTAACTTTTGTTGAGGTTGTTGACACAAAGAGAATAATTAAAAATATTGCAGCGAACAATATAAAAGTAAAAGTAACATACTAAGTTAAAGTAACTTTTCAGTTTGTTGAAGCCTGGATAAAAATAGAATAAATAGATGGTTACAAAGTTTTCTAAAAAACTTAATCCAGTGGTTATCAAAGGCAGATGTCCGCCTAATCAAACAATTAAATCCTTTAAATCCTCATACTGTATTATTATATCAGTAGTTATTATTAATCAGTACTTCAGTATAATGTTCAATAACAGAGAAATTTACACACTAATATTTTTTTTAATTCTGAAACTAAGAAAACTCACAGATATAATTTCACGCAGGTTTTAGACTATATTCGATTTATCAGTTTATCAAATTTATCATTTAGCATATGTTATCAAAAGAACTATTGAGACATTGTTGTAAACATGTTGCTCCAAAATAGCCAATTTTTATCAATGACCAATTAGTCTCCAAAAAAGACATCAATTGCGGATGTTTGAGTAGACTTTTAGTATGAATGGTGACAATGGTGATGGTTTATTGTTCATCGACATTTTATTGCTTGTGTTTTCTTCCACTTTATAATCTTGAAACTGTTAACCGCGGAAATTGTGGTTCGGATTCCACGTTATAAAATGTAGGTCCCTTAGTTTCCATTGGCTGTTGGGCTATTAATTAACAGTCCTGTCTAAGGAACATGTCGGCCTTAGTCAGTAACAATACTACAAGATCGCACCAAAATCATCCTTCACGCATCTGTCATTCATACCAATGACCTTGTTCATACTTGGCTTAAAGTACCCTGGGTAGGTCGCCAATTCGAGTAATGTATGTAAAGTACCTAATGTATCTAAGACAGTGTTTAGTGATATTTATGTACCTTGGTTCCTTGAAATGGTAAAACTTAACACATTAAAACCACGCTGTACATTGTGTGAAATATCTCAAATTATACTCTTTCGAATCTGTCTTGTAAAACTGAGATACTAATGTTGTATTTTTAGATAGTTTTGTTAATCGTCTTTAGTGTGCGGCCATCAGTTTCATTTGTTAAGTTTCCAAGGACCTTGAAAAACACTGATAAATTTAAATAAATAACGAGAAAAAACTATGATTTCATTTTGTTTTTATGGAAGAAAATTAACTTACAAAATAGATATTTGCGGTAATTACTTTAAATTGGAAACCACTTCAAAAGTCGATAACACAACAGTAAAACCCATCGCAAAGCTATTCATGGAGAACACTTCGACCGAGAATACCATTCAATCGCAGTGTCGATGGCGAATGTTCCCCTTTTGTTGTGAGAAATCTTTGTTTGTGCTGTTCACGGTGTTAGCTGTGAATAACATTACACAACTAAGTAAAAAACAGGTAAAAATTTACACTTTACTATACGCTGTCAAGGAGATTATCTTTGTACAGCGACAACATACGTACAATAGACGGAGCACACGAACCGCGAGTTGAAGCCTAAATTTACTTCAAAACCGCCTGCATGGAAAAAAACAAAGTACGTAAAAAATTACAAATATGGTATCAAAATAAAGGTCTGAATCTCAGAATCACTATAGTACCAAATATAATTGGTTTACAGGTAGTTTACACATCATAAACACTGATAACCTAGAAGCTTGTTGTCCTGACATATTTTAAGAGAAGCTGCCGCCACGGAATGCACCTGTAACGTTCCTATGATGAGTAAACTGCTTCTTAACCATTTATAATTGGTAACATAGTAATTAATTGTGAGATCCAGACCTTTAATTTGATAAGACATTTGTATTTTTGTAGTCGACTATATTTTTGTAAACAGCAGTTTGGGATTGATTTCGTTTTTATGCAGGCGCCGCACGGATAAACTCTCCCACAATAACTAAGTTATCGACCAAACTAAGGCAGCTATTTTTTTAAAACATTAAAAAAATAAGGCAGCTACTTGCCATCAAGCATTTTAATAGTAGTTTATGCAACGATTGTATAATGAATGCCTTTAAGCCACGAGTGAGATGTAAGTTAGAACACGAGCGAAGCGAGTGTTCTAAATATCTCACGAGTGGCTTAAAGGCATAATACAATCGTTGCATACACTATTTTATCTACGACCAACAATATACGACAAAATTTCCCCCAAAGTTAAACAAAACTCATGACCTTTACTAGTAATGGAATAGGTCAACTAAAATTTGAGGTTAGGCAGACTGAACCATGAATCGTTGTGGAACAATCAGCTGATGGGATAAGTAAACTCAAACATGAATCGTAATGCAACAATCAGCTGATGTGCGAATTCCGTAATTGTTATTATGACACTACTTCCGTAAAATGCCGAGCTCTCATTGGTCTAGAACCAGTACTCTAAAGTGACTCCAGTACTCTAAAGTCGTCATTAGAGTACTGCTTGGTTTTTGGTGTTTTAATGTATATCATTATAATGTTTATTGTAATACCATAATTGGTGCTTATTGCAATGGTCGTAGATAAAACATTTTACGTGTTTTTTGGGAGGTTGAAACGTTCTAAATGACTGGCGTTTGAAACGTTCTCTGACGGACTGCTCTTCTGCCTTTGGAAAAAAACGTCAGAAAGTGTAGGAATACCAACGTAAACGAAAATAAAACTTAATATGAAACTATTTTATTTAGATAAAAGTACAAAAACATAATTTTGCTTCATAACGTGATATGTCATTTTGCTAAAAGTTATCCAAATGTGGAGCTTAAAACGTTATTCTCCTCGCTTCTTTTGGAGGCAATTTTCCAGGCCTTGACTTCTTGGTTTTTGAAATAAGGGTAATACAGCTTGTTTACATTCCTTCCTTGTCTTATCCTTCCACTCTCCAATATTACTTCACGTTTCTTAATTTTATTTACGAGATTTTGGTCGCTAGGCGACAACGCAACGGCCGGCGGGGAGTCTTATCTTTCGGCGTGTAGAACCATAGAAAAATAGAACGTTATTCCCAAAAAAGTCCGTGCAGTCCTGCGAAGCACGCCAACTTTGACAGACGAAATCAGGGCTGCCAACTCAAAAATCTTCAAAACAAAATATACCACGGTGTAGCTCGTGTGCTAGAGAACCTTTTTCACTGAATATCTCCGATTTTGAAATTTTGTCGTTTAGAACGTTTTACGGAGGACCCCTTCAATTGTCGAACCACAATAATGTAATTATAATTGTAGGGGCCTATACCATAATAATGGAAATGAAAGTCATATATAAAAACGTTCCAGTTAAATTATTTAATTTATATACCGGCATACTTTTTCATTAGCGTTTTCTTCCATAAATTTTCCCTTTTGTGACAGAAAACTACTATGTCATCAATTTTGATATATTACAAATATATTACAGTATACAACTGTATTTTATTATTATTGTTCTGTAGTTTTGATCGGCTACTGAAGTTTTAAAGGAATAACTCTTCGCCCCTTTCGAGACAATAATTGCTGACCGTTCTACAATGAGCTTGTATCTCATGCAACCATGCAAAACTCAACATAGGCAAAACTTACACACTAGCTGATAATGACTGGATTCACAGAACCCCTGACGATTCTTAGAAATAAAATTGACAATTTTAGACATTGATTGCAACAGTTATTGAACAATTATTAACAATTTTTGATATATTTTTTGAATATTTTGTTGACATTGATTGCAACAGTTATTGAACAATCATTAACAATTTTTTGAATTAAATTCAAAAATAAAAACTACTTAGAATCTCGCCTGTGCTAATGTTGCAAACTAACCATAATACAATTGAGCGCAATCACAGGGATAAATTATTATTTGATTTAGGCCTAAATACTTTGTTGGATACAGTGAGTGCATGCATACATTTGCCTAATCGAAAATAAATAATTTCATAAGTTTTCTAAATGGCTGGTTGAAAATAAGGAGGAGGCTTCTCAACAACACACTCAAGTGAAGTTTCGACTGTTTGTGTGTGTGTGTATGAAGAAAATTGGTCTGATCCGCTGTGGTCGATCACTATGCAACCAAATTTTATTACCATTGAGAACAAACGTATAGTTTTCCCGCAAACCTACAGGGGTTATTATGACATTGGCCATCACTTGGAAGTAAACACAATTTCACATGACTCAGAGGCTGCAGTCCAAACCCGTCCACCCCGATAGAAAGGACCTAGAACATAACAAGCTCAAGTGGTTGTCATAAAACCTGCTTGTAAACAGTTATGGCAAACAACTGCAAACGCTTCAACAAGAAAAAAAGAAAAAAACATGACAAAGATAAATTCTTAACAAATAAAGTACAGGGTGTTTTGTAAAACACAACCCAAAACTTTATTTTATCGTTCGAGGATTCCCTCCCCCAAGATCCCCGGATTTGGCCCCACTATATTATTTTCTTTGGGGATACATAAAAAGTAAGGCATATGAAAACAATTCACAGGATATTCTGCATCTCAATACAAACATAAATTTAATGCAAGAAATTCAAAGAGGTACCTTGCAACGTGTTCGGGAATTTGATGGAGAAAGCACAACTCTATAGGCTACATATGCCAATGGCGGATTGTTTGAGCACAGAATGTAAACTAAATGTGATGAAACTTAAACAATAGTTGTATAAGATGTAAAGATCAATAGAGCAAAACTCATTTCTAATTTATATTTGCATTATTCAATCAATAATGCAATAAAATGGTTTGTGTTTAAAAAAACACCCTGTACAAAGCAAGCACAAATCAAATCAAAACAGAAATTGAATTCAAAGGTTTTCTCTCCAAACTAGGAAACACAAGGACACTTACGATCCTCTGCGTCTTGTCGGGGGCGATGACGGTGATCTCCAGGAGTCGGCGGTCCCTGCGGAGGACGAGGGAGTCCCTGGAGCCGAAGTCGCTCTTCAGCTTGGAGCCTAGCAGGTTGGGCATCCTGGTCACCAGGGAGAGCCTCCGGGACAACTTCCGGCCCAGCCTCCGGGTCGAGCTCTTCTCCGCCATCCTGGAGTCCTGGAGTCCTGGAGTCTGGAGCCCTAGAGTCTGGAGTCCTAGAGTCCGGCCTACCTCCTGGACACAACAAACCGATTCAACGCATCTCCACTCCGACCACTTTCGATTTCACAGACGTAAACATTCCGAAAATATCACTGACCGTACATAAAAATGTAAAACCGCTCAGAAACACTAAACAAACGCGTATCCGCCGCTCGGAAACACCGAAAAAACACGTATCCGGATCTCGCACCGAGGTGTAATCAGAAGCGCTCCGAACACATGGTATCACTGATACGCACACACTGACAGTCTGCGCAGTTAATTCCGCCGACCGCCGCGCCGATGTCTGGCGCTAGAGGCGCTACTGTCGCTGCTGCAAGTGCAAATCGCGAACGCTTTCCTTTCCTCTCCTTATTTTGTTAATTAAAGGAAGCCGAGGCCGTAGCGTCCGTGTGAACGCTGGCAATAACGTTCGCGCTAATGAGAAGAACGGTGATGAAATGTATTATGTGTGCAGCGACCAGTGTTTGGTGTGAAAAAACAAAGTGTGTTATTGTATTAACCATTTGGCCTAA
This sequence comes from Flexamia atlantica, assembly GCA_035578135.1. NCBI lineage: Eukaryota > Metazoa > Arthropoda > Insecta > Hemiptera > Cicadellidae > Flexamia > Flexamia atlantica. Next base: position 65,394,260 of record JAQJVK010000002.1, read on the forward strand.
ATTAAAACAAAACTTGCAAAATTACAAGGTTTAATATTAAGTTTTAGCCTACTCGTTGTTTTGCGGGGAATGTATCCTAGGATTTCGCCCAAATTAATTTCGAAGCGTCATTTATACTGTATGTCGTTTAAATAACACACGCATTGAACTTAGCGTCTAATAGGCTACTAGATTAAAATCAAAATTAAAACCGTCATTGGTGCATTGGTGGTAAGTCATTGTATTAATCCGAATAACTATTCAAACAAGTTTATCATTTATCAATATTCTGACAAACATAGAAATTAATACTTTATATTGTACAAATGCCAGTAATAACACTACGACCTATTAATATAAAAATTACTGTTTTAAAGAACTGATGTCTGAAAGAGAATTTATTATTCAAATTAGTTCTGATTAAGGGCCTCTTTCATTCACAGCGGCAGCGGGAGCGGTCGCCAGCTATTTCAGCTCTATTTGTATATTCCGGTTCACAGAGAATGTATACTGTACTGAAAATGACTTTCTCTTCTATGATGTCAACATAATGATCGAATCGAATACTCTCAACCCAAAATGATATTGAAGACTAATATATTGTCATAATAATCAATATTAGTCTAAGTCTAGGTATTCTTAAAGTGTATTGTTCCCAAACCAATTCAAAATATTCTCAAAACAAAATTTTCCCAATATTTATATTGTGTAACAATGGTAATGCTCTGTTTCCGTATTCTCTATTAGCACTAGGATATAATGAAACTTGGATATTGGTTACAGTTAAATAATAAAACATACGGTCATAAGTTCAACTTCTACTAAAAACATATTGGGTTTCCAAGTCGAGGATAACAGTACACATGCTAATTAGCTTTCCCTGAATTAAATTTTAGAGTTTTGAAAATTTCTGGACTAAAATGCTACCATAGCTGAATTTTTATAAATATTTAACAAAAAATGAAGTTTGTTTCAAAATTATATATACTTTAAACATTGAAACAATAATTTTCAATATTACTGAAATATTGTCAACCTCAGCTGAAAAGACTAATTAATTAAGGGTTTTTGTTGAACTGCCAAATCTTTGTTTGCGTTTTCAGGGCGTTTACGTGTAGATTAGCATTTGCTTTAACATATATTATGATCAAGTCAACTACCAAAACAGATACTAAGGGGCCGTCCATAAATTATTACGTCATCTGAAAATAGGGGGGAGCGATCCAGAATGAAAATGACGGTAGGATGATGTGCTTGGGGGGGGGGCGGGTGAACGCCAAAATAACGTAATTTTTCAAATTTTGCTTAAAAACAGATATAAAAATTGTATCGGATTTTTTTATATACAAATTTTGAAAATCTATGTAAATTAATTAAATTTTCAATGTAAATTTTAAATAACTTCGAGAAAATGTATTAGAAGTTTCTAAGTTGTTGATATTGTAAAAATCGAATGCATAGTTATTTACTCGATTTTTACAATATCCATGAAAAAGTTTCAAACAAAGCAGACTTTACAACGATCAATGTTTTTAGATTTGCAGGCAGCGTCAGCAAGTCCAGTTTGAATCGTTAATTAACATAAAATAAGTCCAGAATGGGTTTAAAACTTAATTTTATGGTTTCAACAACCCAACAGATAAACGTTAATAGGGTTTTCCCAAATTTTGGCATTATTTTAGGAGTTTGTACCCTATGACGTCATTTTTCAATGGTTGGGGGGGGGGAGGTCAGGCGGATTATGACGGTAGGTTGATTGTAGGGAGGGCCATATTTTAGGGTCCAAAAATGGCCTAAAAGCATGACGTAATTTATGGACGACCCCTAACCAATAATTTAGCCGGCAGCGCACTCACTCGCCCAAATTATTTGGTACTCCCGATTTTAGTACAGAAACAAAATCACAAACCTATTTCGCAGATAAATACGCCAGGTATTTACACCTGGCGTCACGAAATTGCGACCCTCAAGAACTTAAAAAGCTCTGGTAATTCACCCGACTAATTTTATTTTGGAAAATCCAGCTGTTTTTTGAAGTTATCATTTCGTGACGCCTAGTATACAATTATCGTCATCAATTATCATTATTGATCAGTTTTCTATTACAATTTTGCTATAACTGTTTCGACTCAAGTTTACTATCGCCACATCAAGGCTAATCCATACAAATGCGAGCATGTACTGGTACGTTTCGCATAGAGTTTTGAATTTAAAACAGTACGGTTTTAGGAGGGGCATTTCAACGAAACTGGCTCTGATAGACTTCGTCAGCGAGTGCATCGATGCGGTTGAGGAGGGCGAGTCGGTGATTGGGTGTTTTGCCGACTTGTCCAAAGCCTTCGACTGCGTCGATGTGCCGCTGTCCGCTGTTGATTTCTAAACTGGCAATCATAGGGTTTAGATGATCAGCCCTAACACTTCTCCAATCATACTTAACAGACAGACAGCAAATGACTAAAATTCAGCACAAATCAAAAAACAAAATCAAATCTTTTCAATAAAAACTAGAAACTGTAAAAGCAGGAGTTCCGCAGGGATCAATAGTTGGCCCTGTTCTTTTCCTTATTTATATCAACTACATTTCATAAAAAATCCTCATTCAAAATATATTTCAATTTTCCGATGACACCACAATGTTTGTTCTAAAAACAAACATCCTCTACAGTTGGAAATAGACTCATTTCAAATTGTAAATCAGGTAACTCAATATTTTTCAGAACACTCTCTTGAGTTAAACTCGTCAAAAACACATTTTCTCCACATTCAAACTCAACAGAGGAAAATGTTAACCATTACTGCCTCTCCTAACCTAACAATTGGCGAAGATGAAATAGAAAAAGTAGAGGCGGCCGAGTTCTTGGGAGTGAGATTGGACGAATGCATGACTTGGAATGAACATGTTGGTAAATTAGAAGGTAAACTTGCTAAAGGCCTATTTATTCTAAGGCAAGTCAGTGGATTTGAAAACAACCACTGAGCTGTGTTTATTTTCCCTTTTCCAAACACACATAAACTATTCAATAACCCTTTGGGTTCTACCAAAGGAAATTTCAATAAAATATTTTTATGGAAAGAAAAGGCCATCAGAGCAACAGCCAAACTACCCCCTCAGGCTCACTGTCAGGATTTTTTTAAACAACTCAACATTTTGACTGTTCCGTGTCTTTTAAAGACCCTCTATAACTGCTAATTTCAAGTCGTCCCATCCCACACCCAACTAAACCTAGGCCTAAGTTGTCCTGACCACGTTAAGCGACTACAATGACAAGTTCCACGCATCGAAGTAAATAATACAACTGTATTATTTACTTGTATAATTTACTTCGATGGTTCCACACCGCTCAACGGTCATTTCATTTCATTTCATTTCATTTCACGTGTTACGTTCCTTTAGGTCGGTACCTGAGCATCAGGGCCGCCGACAGACTTTTGGAGGCCCGGGGCAAAGTTTGAGCATGAGGCCCCTCAATAGATAAAAATCGTAGATAAAAATACTGTTATCTCTTGAATAGCTAAAATCGTAGATCCTGCTGATTAAAAAAGTTTTGTTCTTTTGTTCTAAAAATGTTGAATATTATCTTAATTTCTTCAAAACTAAACAATTTCATCGTAGGCCTGAAGTAAACCTTTGATTTGTAAATTTATTCTAATTTAGAACACAAACTGTATAATTAGGTAAAATTATTTTTAATATGTCTAATGAATCTTTTGATTGGAGACACCAGACTAAGCAATGTTTGTAAGAAGCCTGTACTTGGGGTTAAAAAGGATTAAAGAAACAGTTCTAAGTTATATTGAGGACTACCTAATTAAACCTCTTTATTGGTTTTTCTTCTATTAATTAACTCCTATATTTCCATAAGGCCTGTGTGACGTCATCAGGAGAAAGTTTATCCGGTTGTATTCCAAGATCTGAAGAGAAGAAGAGAAGAGAAGAATAATGGTACACATAGGTTACCTCAGTCAAAAATGTAAACAAATCATGACGTCTTCTGTAGACCGGAAACCTAATAATCTCCAGCTGGAAAAAAGTGATTACTCTTGACCAATCAGAGGAAGCATATTACTATTACCTCCTTTGAGGCTATATTTTACCCTGAGGCCCACATTACACTATCAAATATTTTATAAAAGATTCTTTTATAAAAGATTCATTTGTCCAATCAAAATTAAAGATTTTGTTTTGAAAATCAGCTGACCTGAATTTTGATTGGTCAAATCAAATCTTTTATAAAAGATCTTTCATAAAATATTTGATAGTGTAATGCGGGACTAATGCTAATAGAGTTGCTTAGATCCGGATATTGGGTCTATCATTGACATCACAGGCTTGGATCCACAGGTCATATGGGAGATGGAATAAGTAAGACTAATAAGAGTATAATATCAGACTGTGGATTCTATTCTAATCTACAGACCTTTGTTGTATCCTAGCTATAGCATGTTACCATTCAGTGGCGAAGGTACGGGGGGGGGGATAAGGGGGATATATCCCCCCCTTGGCCCTACACTATGTAAAAAAATTAATTATACTCAAAAAAATTAAAGTTAGGCTACGACGTTTAACTAGGAAGTAATTCTTTTACCGCAATAAGCAATAAAAAATCTTTGTAAAAATATATAAATAAAGTTATTATTGTTATTATTTATTTAGTAGTTGAAAAACTGCCAAAAAATGTTATCTTTGAGGTATTGCGCGCCAAACGAATGCGGCGGTTCGGTGACAAGAGGCTTAAAAATACAATACAGTATTTTGGAATATTAGTGGTAGCGGCGAATGCGTAACTGAAAGTGAACTGTTACTGTAACAGAATCAAAGCAAAATTGCACATTTTCTGTTCCTTAGTCACTGATGGTCCCCGATTTGCAAATACTCTGTTATGAAAGGCAGACGATAAATCAGTCTGAGAACGCAACTGAAAACGTGCCATTCACAGCCGAATTGGTATTAGATTAAAATTCGCCGCCTATAATATTACATCTTACAGAAAAATTATAATGTTGTTCATTTTGTTCAGAATGTTTTTAGTCCTATATACCAGAAAAACGTTATTTTGAACAATTATTTATATTTATCAAAATGAGTGTACCTGTAGGCTATACAGGCCTACATTATTTCCTCGTTGGAACTGAAGTAGCCAATAAAAATACTAGATTCACCCACGACCTATATTCCCTCTTACGGCCAACACCGGAACTAACGCATCTGATCTCACCTTGACGTATAGGATGCGTTTATAACCAAGACTACAGAATATCCTGTCTATTCTGTAGTCCTGGTTTATAACTCGGTCAGTTGGTCCTGTGACCTTGCGTAATTCGCAGCGAAGCGACGCGACGTGACTACAATATGTTGTGATGCCGAAACAGTGCAAACTGAGGGGGTTTTTCGCTCCAAAACGAAAAAGTGAGAGTGAAGGTGATACTAGTGGCGTGAAAAAACTATGAGATTCATATGTTGTAACTATGCTGAAACAATATTTCAGTGATCAGTGCTAGCAGAGAATGGAGTGAAGTGGACTGATGCAGATTCTTGTATTCATTTGTTATCTAGTGATTTTATTATAAAATGAAATAAAAAGTAATTTTTTCAAGCCTAAGTAAAATAAATGACAGATGGTATTTTCAATAAAAGCGCCAAAACTACGTGAAAGCAACTTAACAAAATTATGAGAATGAAGTAAAAACATATACATACAGAAAAGAATAAAGCAAATGTAAGATCATTATGACATCAAACCACAAACCACTCCCCCTGTGTTCAGCTCGTTCTTTTGGAGAACTAGCCAATGCGCGGTATGCGCGCGGCGACCACGTGTCTGCATCAATTATTCCGTATGAGTTCCACTATGCCTCTAGATTGCATAAAAAGTTAGTTTTAGAGTTATAATTTTCAAAAATTTTAAAAGCACCCCCCCAGACCCCCCGGTTATATCCCTCCCCTTGACCAAAGTCTATCTACGCCACTGTTACCATTGGGTAAAAGTAAAGCCTAAATCAGAGGTGCCAGTAATAAGAACTTTCTGATCAGCCAAGATATTTTATCGTACCAGCTGGAGGCTTCAGTCAAGCTGCATTCTTCTAGTCGCTGATGACGCCACATTTACTTAAATTTTTAATGAGGAAAACTGCATTTCATTGGATCATGGTTCGTACGTAGCTAAACTGAAACTAAGAAGAGAAACGAAGCTGAAGAAGTTACTCATCTCTGCAAAACAAGTCATGTCAAGTAAATGTTGTAACTACTGTTCTTTGTAAAATATAGTATATACTCCGTTTAGTTGTTGCTAGGAATCCTTTTCCTTGGTCCATCGTAGGCCTGTACAACGTTTTGTGAGGAATTTTTGGGGATAGCCAATTGGACCAGGGACAGGGGCCCAGTTTAGTACGGATTTAGTTATGTGTGATCTGGCGCAGGCGTAGTCCTGGGCCTAACCTTGGGGGGCCCCTGACGAGACGCCAGAAAACCAAATGAAACTGAATTAAAATAAGACAAATAAAGGGCATTTTAGTTAGTTAATACACGTTTTAAGACTATAATTGTTATGTATTTTCTAATATTTCATTTCGTATTGGCCGTCTTCAATTAAATATCCTAATTTTTAATAATCCACAAAAAATATACTGTGCTCAAAATGTGGCCCCCTTCCTTTTGTGGCCCGGGGCAATCTGCCCCCTTTGCCCCCCCCTCTCGGCGGCCCTGCTGAGCATTAGCCTTTCCCGGCCCCAGCCAGGCTTGAGACCATCGCCCCTGGCTGTCGGGATGGCTTAAGACCATCACACTCGTCAGCGGCAAAGCCGAGCCCATCGAGGAAGGGGTCACCCCCGAGCCTCTAACCAGGGCAAACTGACTACTTATGACCACCAACTGAAATGCTTAAAGGAACACTTGCCACGGATGACAAGAGCCCTTACCACACCAGTGGGGTGGAGGTCTACGTGAGCTTCGTACGAGGCCTAACTTACCTCTGACAGAGCCAATCCGCCATTTTGAGCCAGAACAGGGTAAACCAGACTCATGGGGGTGACCCCATATACCCTGCCCATTTCGTAACCACATACCACCTCGAGACCAATCCCAAACGCTGGTGCACCAGCCCTGACCGAGAGTCGACCCCAGCCAGAGCCAGCGGGGCCTGGTAACCAGCACCCGTGGTACTTCGTTTGCCTATGCACCCAGCCTTGCGGCCTTCCACGATAGGTTTCCCATTACGGAGGAGGGATTAGAAGTGGGTCCCACCCGGGATACTAGGTTAAAAACCCGACACCCTTGCTCAGCAGAGGCCTCCCACAAAGCCTCCTCCAATGGACATGGACAGCGAACTGTCCAAAGTCCTGACGTGAGCCTCACCAGGTTCCCCATTTTCAGACCTTTGCCCTCGCCAGCAGACCTTTGCCCTCACTCTGGGCAGGACCAATGGTCCCGTTTCACACCTCAGAGGGGAACCATCCGGAGACCCAGGCCTCAACAAGGGGAACAACCTCGCAGATGAGCTGGCAAGCTAGCTGAGAGCTGCGAAATGCTGGTCCCAAAATATCGGCACAGGGAAACCTTCAGGCCCCCATCAAGGAGCTAGTTCCAGAGACAGGGATCAGTCCCGGTCAAGCTACTTCCAGAGACAGGGACGTACCTACGGCACCACCACTGGGGGGCCGCTCAACGGCCAACGGAACGCCGGCGCCGAGGGATGTAAGATGTAAGATAGCAAGAGCTCGTTCTACATCGCTCGGCCTCATGTGTTAGATTGCTCGCCGAACGTTTGGACAAGTTGTATTCGTCCTCATTCGGCGATAGTGAACATAATGAAGAGCTACCACCGGGATTAATGGTGATTTCCGGTGTGGAGCTCGAGCTATCGTTCGGCGTCCCCTTCGCCGCAGTAAAAATGGGCAGGTTTTGAGTCGTTATGAAGAACGAACGACTCCCTTCTAGTGAGTCGTTCCACGCGAGTAATGATTCAAGAACTTTGAACGACAAAGACTTGCATGGCTCTCAGCTCTTGCACCTAACTTATTTGAATTATCTTTCGAGGTCCTATATTGCTCCTATTATTGTTTGCCAATGAACCATAACACAATATTTTACACGACTACATACTGCCAATAGTCAAGTCAAGTCAATAAACCATATCGCAACATTTGACACAAGACAATAATTAGAGAGCAAATTCTTAAAACGGTTTTAAAATATAATATGGAATTAATACCCTTTAATATTGCCCAGTCGAACAACTGCTTACTTTTAGTCAGTTTTAAATTTACTGAATCTCTTAATTTTCACTAAATTTTACTATTAATTACATAGATTAAAAATAACCTGCAACTGCAACAATAAATAGTGATTCAAATGTCAGATTTATCATAGCTGTGAATTTAGGAAACTATTTATCAACAGGCCTACTAATACTAATGTAAACATCACCAGACTATTTTTCACTATCGACCAGTGACTAGGCCAAGTCGATTGGTTTCGAAGATTGACTAAAAGACTGCATTTAACAAAAGAAACCAGCCATTTAAGTCAAAAGAACAAAAACCTTTAAAAAACAATTTCTAATCGGTTAAGTTAGGTTGCCAACTATTATAAGTTTTGGTTGGTTAACAAAAACATATCGACTGGTCCAACAACTCCACTTACACAAGAAGGTGAGAGAGGTGTGTTTAAGGATAATATAAATTTTATTGGTGTACAATCCTGTACATCTACACTTATTTTAATTGTACCGATGTACAGGATTGTACAATACAGTGAAATGGAGCGGAATACGTAGAAGAAAGGAAAAAGAGGTACAGTGAACGACTCGCTGCAGGCCTCTCTGGTACATATGATAATAGAAATTTTGAACTTTGTCTCTGCCTCACTTCAAACCAGTAATTTTGCTTGTGAGACCAACATTCTCTTCATGTTCAATCTGGTGTGGTAATGATATTTCACACTTACAGGTATTGCGAGCTGTGGCAATGTTTGACTTAAATTCTTAACATGTGACATAGTAGTAACCCTTCAGGGTACAAATTTATTGTTAGGCCTAGCATAAATTATATTTGTAACAAGTGGCATGACTTAATAAATTACTTTAAGGGCTTAACTTATCTGGAGCCACCTCACTCAATTCAAATTTGAAAAAAGTAAAGGTACAAACAATAAGTCTTTTGAAGATCTGTGGTACAGTTTTTATTACAATTAGGCCTATGTTAATTCAAAGTTAGCCCTTTGTAAATTATTTATCTCAAATGCCACATGTTCTTTTGTTCTTTGTTAAATGCAGTCTTTTAGTCAATCTTCGAAACCAATCGACTAGGGCTAGTCACTGGTCGATAGTGAAAAATAGTCTAGTGATGTTTACATTAGTATTAGTAGGCCTGTAGATAAATAGTTTCCTTAATTCACAGCTTTCATAAATCTGACATTTGAATCACTATTGTTGCAGTTGTAGGTTATTTTTAATCTATGTAATTAATTGTAAAATTTAGTGAAAATTAAGAGATTCAGTAAAATTAAAACTGACTAAAAGTAAGCAGTTTTCGATTGGGCAATATTAAGGGGTATTAATTCCATATTGTATTTTAAAACCGTTTTAAGAATTTGCTCTCTGATTATTGTCTCGTGTCAAATGTTGCGATACGGTTTATTGACTTGACTTGACTATTGACAGTATGCAGTCGTGTAAAATATTGTGTTATGGTTCATTGGCAAACAATAATAGGAGCAATATAGGACCTCGAAAGATAATTCAAATAAGTTAGGTGCAAGAGCTGAGAGCCAAGTCTTTGTCGTTCACAGTTCTTGAATCATTACTCTCGCGTGGAACAACTCACTAGAAGGGAGTCGTTCGTTCTTCATAACGACTCAAAATCCTGCCCATTTTTACTGCGGCGAAGGGGACGCATGGTTCGGATATGAACCATAATGAACTAGTTTTCAGCTTAACTTTTAAACTTAGATATTTATTTGTATTATCACGGTTATGGAACGAAATCAGTATTACGAATAACAAAGCATAGATAAAAACATCCAAATGGATGTTTTTATCTATGAACAAAGGCAGATGTTGTTAACTTGACAATATAGTTTTGAAACGGGGCCCAGCTAATGCGGCCAGTGGTTTTTAGGCTTTATGGTCCATTAAAAAAGCCTGCCAGCGGTATTTAAATAACAAAAAGGGGTGTTTGTTGTTTGAGTTAACCAGAAGCAAATCAACTAATTTATTTAGGTTAGCCCAAGGCCTAGGCATAGTTTGTGTGTACGCTAGGATTTTAGTTACAATTTTGCACGTGCGTGGATGTGAAAATGGTTGGCAATACAAACACTCTATAAATTAATTATGATGGTAATGTAGGCATAATAGTTGTTTATTTTAGTACTGTTATATATATTTTGTAACCTTAAAAACTGGGCAGCCTAAGGTAGGCCTACTGACAACACAAATTTCTGAATTCTAATATCATCTTGTTGAATTTCTGCGATTCTTTCTAAGGAATCTGGACCAAATCTAACATAGAAAGCACAATTGTAGTGTTGTAAAAATAATTAATTATAGTGCTCTTTGTTTTCACATTTGAAATAAAAATGAAGGATGAGGATAACATTTACCACATAGATAACAGTAAACCTTTTACACTGAGAGATGTTTACAGGAAACTAAACAAGCCTAGGCTAGAAGTTCTTGAATGGTTTCAAGAGTTGGGTCTAATTGCCAAGGAATTTTCATGCAATGCTCCAAATTGTAACGCTCCAATGATATTGGAACCTACTGAGTGTATAGATGGCTATCAATGGGTTTGCTCCAACCGCAGTAAGAAACATTCCTTTAAAAGGTCAGTTCGTAAAGGAACATGGTTTGAGGGATCGAGGTTAGCCATGGAAGAAATAATATTAATGATATACTTTTGGATCCATGAGTTCATGCAATCTCAGGTCAGACAGGAGTTAAATATAACCAACTCTGAAAGTGTTGTAGCATATTTCAATTATTGTCGAGAAGTTGCTGTTGATGTCATGGTGAAAAATTCACAAAAGATTGGAGGTTACGGCTGTGTTGTTGAAGTTATTGTGAGTAAATTTAACAGGAGGAAACCTGTCAGGGGTAAAAAAGCGGAAGAGCAATGGGTGTATTGTGGAGTAGAACTCGGTTCAAATACAAATAAATGTTTCATGGAACCTGTTGACATTCATTACACTACTACTTTCATCGAAGTGATCAAGAAGAATGTATTGCCAGGAACTACTATTTATTGTGAATGTCTCCACGTCTATCAAGAGTTTGACTTGCAGGGCCTGCAGGATTTATGTTCAGATCACTCAGTATCTTTAACCGACAATCTCAACAACATTACTAACTTAAATCATCCTGTTGAAAGTCTCTGGAGTTTGCTGAAACCAACTCTGCCACCATACAATAGACAGAGGGAGAAATCTATGTTCACTGGCTATCTTGGTGAATTCTTGTACCGAAAGATCATTAGAGATTCATCTGATAAGTTTTTGAGGATAATTAATGATATTGCAACACTCTATGAACCTGCTACTTCGGAATAAATCGAGGCAGGTATATCCTTAGTCTACTAAATTTAATGACATGTCACTCTTTAACTTAATGGGTTTATTTGTGGCTCACGCCTAAACCTATTAGGTTTTTTTTTTAGAGGCAGCGTTGTACAAAAAATTGGGCATTTGAAAACATTGTGTAGACTTTTTGTAATATTATCACTAGCCTAAAGTGATGTTCTTTAAAATCCAAGATTTTGTGGTAAAGATTGCCATGAAACTTTATAGGCCTAATGAGTATTATGGTTCAGAGGCATTACTTGTTTTCCATAGAACAGTACTTGTTCTCCTCTGTGTGTGTGTTGCTGGCCTAACGGTTAGTTCTTGGACTTTGGTTTAAGAGGTTGTGGGTTCGATCCATGGCTTATTCATAGCAATCTGAGAGTCTTGGTCTACTTTCCTTAAAGCAATTAGTATCTCGTCTTCAAATATTTTTCAGCATTGGCAACACAAAAAACAAATATAATTGAACTACGGTGTTTTATGATTTCAATATATGAGAATAACTATATCATTATTCTGTCACTTAAATAATAATTCACTACTCATAAATAAACTGGATCATCAGTGTAACACTTTATCATATGATTGGAATTCCCATTCACGGCTTGAAAATTCCTCACAGTTACATGACGATGATAAAGATAATAATAGTAGGCCTAGAAATATTAATAACAATCATGGGACCTATAAGTTACTAAATTGTGTGTTCGACAGCTTGTGTAGCTGTCAAACAAGAATTAAATGCTCCTGACCTAATTAAAAAATGCAGCCATTCATATGTTTATTAGTAAAGAATATTAGGGTATGCAGACCAATCTGAATTTAGCACAAAACCATGAGCCACTTTATGACTGTTAGTTATGCTATTAGTTTTAAAATTAAATTAAATCTTTTGTTTTTGAGGTGATTGGATTAATTGTCAAATAACCTGTTCACTCAACATGTATTAGGGCCTATAAAGTTGTGAACATTGTTTAGCATTTTTGATTCATCAATGAACCTCTTATTGTTTTCATTACTGGGTTTTCCATTCTCAGGTGTTCCCTTTTGTTGAAGCTGAGCTGCAGCCCCCGAGCACTCCTCCCTGGACCTCCTCGTCAATGTGTGAACATTAAGCTCGTGTCATTTCCACCGACAAGTAGTATTACTTCTCTCATGAATCTTCTGGAGTTGAGCTGTTAACCATTAATGTATCACAATTGTTTTATTAGATGACTTATAGGAACTGAGGTTAGTATTTATTTCCTCTGTTGAATACAAACTGTGTTTGGATAAAGATTGGACAAAGACCATTGGGTTTCAGTTGAGCGCTGAGTTTCAACCATTATTTTAGCCTATTGTTTTGTTTCAATCATCTGCATTTATTTAATTTTTAATTTTCAACTGTTATCATTGAATTATAATGAATCTTGTATTTGTATGATTGCTTTTTTATTACACCTGTCTTAGTACCTATCAACTGGCCTTTTACCACTTATTCAGGTTTGTTTAAGTTGGGGCTCCAGTCACAAAAAATATTGTGTTTCTACCTGCTTCTTCGATAAGGCCAATGTTAATTTTCAAATTCGGCACAGCGTCAACTGCTCAACCAAAATTGTTAATTATTAACTCATTTGGAAGAACAAAAAATTATCTAGCAATTTCAGTGAGCAGAATTTTGATATCGTTTTTTGTTTAGTTGTAAAAAAATTGCAAGAATTGAGATTTTCAGAATTTTTTATAAATTATTTTAAAATTGATATCAAAATTCTGCTCACTGAAATCGCTAAATAATTTTTTGTCCTTTCAGATGAGCTATAAATCAACGATTTTGGTTGTGCGGTTGACAATTTTGGTTGTGATGTACCGAATTTGAAAGTTAACATTGGTCTTATGGGAGAAGCAGGTAGTCGCGCAGAACTGGAGCCCACTCTTAATGACATGGATCAGGGTGCTACCATAGTAGGCTATTTATAAACTCCTTGCAATTTTGATTTGACTAAATTTAAAAGTTGCCCATCATCTCACAATGCTCTTAACAAACTGCTTATTCTCTGTACTATTGTAAAATCAAATAACTGAACTGACTGTTCTTCTCTGCATTAATCAAAGCTTGCTGATACCTCAGGGAGTAGGAAATGCTGCATAAAATTAGGCCTGCCTGGAACTTCCTCAGAAATTATTGTTGAACTGAAAAATTCAAATTGAGCTCACTTCCAAAATTTTTTAAAGTTAAAATTTCAACAACGGAATGTTAGTAGCACCTGCTACTTCTGCTAAGGTTTACTAATAAAACTGGCTCATACTCATTACTTATCATCTATATATTTAAAGCCGTAAGGAAAAAACCTTGGGACAGTTCGTCTGAGACCTCCACTGGGCCGATTTACATCCAGTTTGTACCAAATAAATAAATAAAATCGTCTTTATTCTAAATAAAAGCTCAACTTATCTATATTTGCAGGTTTTGCTTAATTTTACATTATGTTGATTTTTTAAATAAAAAAATCGAAATTTCCAAACCTTTGCCATAATCTTATTTAACAGTTCTTCAATCAGCTGATTTTAACGGAATCAAGCTATTTTGTCTATCGACAAAAGAAGAGCGAATGCTCAAGAAGTATTTGATTTGTTATGGCCAGTACCCAAAAACGTGTACAAGTATTTTAAAATAAAAGGGATAATAATACAGTTTTAAATTATTTCAACCAAACAATTTTATAGTTAGTGAATTATAAAAACAAGTTTTGATTGTTAAATGTGGTTGGGCTATACATTTAAAGTTACTTAATTATATGAAACAGCTGATTGCAACCATTAACGGTCCAAGACATTACAACAATGGCAAATTAATTGTAAAGGCGGGTTAATTTTAATGGTTTACATTCATAGTAAATACCATTTTTAGCGTAGTAAGGAACTAATTTTAAGTCATTTAAACTTAGCAGTCGATATAACTCAATTGTACGGTAGGCCTAGCAGATAACCTTTAAAACTCATATCAACCCCGATTTCAGTAATACTTTTTTCAGTAATAATGCACCGGTTTCAATTCGACGCGTGCTCCAAATCCTGTGCGTGTTAAGGAAATTATCGTCACATATTTATTTATTCCCGAAAAAGTAGTCAGTCATTATGCTTCCTTTGTTCACATCAGCGCAAGTCATTGAAGCAATACCGGCAGAGTGTCTGACTCCCAACTCGCCGAGTCGAGTTCAAATCCGCGTAGCGCTCTTATCTTTTTTCATACGTCGTCACAAATGGCGTCACTAAGATCTGTTTTTTACTCATAATGATATTTATTTTAGGTAAACTAAGTTTTATAGGAATTACAGTGTCTTTAGGCCTTTGAAAATTCTCGAAAGACTTATTTCTTGAACAGTTTATAAACAATTTAATCCAATACAAATATATAGTTCTAGGCCTATTTATTTCTGATGTTTTTGAGCCTAATAGAACGCTTTAATTAGGCTACTAAGGTCTAGGTCTAAGTAAACAGGCTCCACGTTTAGACCTAAGGTTTAAGCCTTAAGTTTATCCTGTGTATTCCTAAAGAGCATCTGTGTATGTATAGGAAAGACGCAGCATTATTGTTTCTAAGGCATAGCCTACTTTGACAGAAGTTCAAACTAAAAACATAGTATTTTCTGTGATTTTTTCTTACTATTGGCATTTGGGTTTGTTATTTAAACTTATACATTGGAACTTTACACATAGAACCATCCAAAGATATTTCGTAAAAATGTTAATGGTTAGGCCTATAATATGCCGTGCTTTCATCATTCACTGTTCTGGCCACATCATTAGGCTGGTGAGTGAGCGCGCTGCTGGCATTAAAAATATGTTGTTTGGCTAATGTTTTACTAATCTGACGTTATAGACGGTTATGCTCTTTTTTACGTTCTGCTGAATCAGCCGATCATTGAAATACGTGAAGGTTAATGTGCTTTTATCTGTTAAAATATGTTCAACTACTTAAATGTGTAGAGGAATGGATTTGCCTCTAACATTAAGTCATTTACATAGCTGAAGTTTCCATTTTTCGCCACTCGCCTAATGCTGGGGGCCAGAACTGTAGGTACACATTTAACACCACACCGCATGAAACACTGACGTTTCAACCTGATTCCGGTAAAAAGTTAACGTTTGGTCTTTCAGCGGTTTCCGAAATTGTGACGCTGAGTTAATCACAGTTTGTATTTAACTTGCGTGGAATTCAAGTGCTCAAGTAAAATATTTTCGTGTAGAAGTGTAGTTTTAGTCCTAATTCATTTATGTTCATGGGCGCCGACTTTTAAAAAATATTGCGGGGGCTTAAGATGTTGTTGGCGGAGGGGGTAGGGGTTGGTGTTTTAATACTTTGCCCAGATTACCCTGATTGGCCATTCAACTATTAAGCTCTCCTCTCGTTTGCATAGGGCGACTACAAATGTGATAAAAATAGAATATAACCTTAAAAATTAGCCTGTTGTCAGAAATGAATTTACGGCTGATTGAGCATCACTACATAATGCAAATTTAGAGCAAGACCCAAAATGGCTGTAAAATAATTTAAACGAAACCCCTAAACAACAGTTTTAACCTCAAAGTATACAGTAAGATTTAAGTTATCTTGACTGAAAAACTCGCAGACTAAGAAAAGACTATTTGGCTTGCAATGTGCCAAATCATCAAATACTTGTTTCAATATTTAATAGATGAGTTTTACATGTTGTGTGAGATATAGTAAGCAAAGCAGCACCACTTGTCACTAAATTTGAAGCAGATGCCTTAACGATAAGCACCGTTTGGGTTTTGGAGAAAGTGAAAGCACCACTTCACTTTTTAAATAAATACAATTCAAAAAACGTACGTACGTAGTACGTGTGCTTATAGGCCTACATCACGATTTTACATTATTACTTTCAAAGTTTAAGAGATAATTATTTTTAAAACAACTTTTTATAACTCTTTAAAGAAAAGTTGATTACATCAGTAATAGCCATTTAAATATAAGCTCCATGTTTTATAAAACCGATTTCCCTTTGGATAGCTGTTACTGGTGCCAAGTCTTAAGGCCCAGTCCGTCCATAAGGCTAATGTTAATTTTAGCATTGGGCTTATGGACGGCATGGGCCTTACGATTTGGCACCAACTATAATATATTGCACGTCCATTTTCCGTGAAATGTTTATTAAGGTCATTACATTGATACGTTTTGATTTTGTTTTTTGCAGAAATTTGCCATCACTGATTAGTATATAAAGCATTTGTATACCACAAATAAGTATTTTTATGTAGATCACTGAACTGAATTGAATAAGGCAACTAAATTTATAAAGATAGCCTATTTCGATTTTTCAAAGCCGCATCTCATTTTTCGTGGTATTGATATTGTACATCAAAATTATATAAAAACAGAAGCTGGTCACTTGTTCACTTTTATAGTGTTGAAAAGAATAAAATGAGGTAAAAATCGTTTACAATTGAAATATAGTTTTTTACAAAAAATTAAAAATAACGATAGCATCGTCCTCGAGCATCGCGTAGGCCTAGGTCGCGGTAAAGCCTAGTACGCGGGAACATATTCTAGTTCTACTACTTTGCATTTGACGCGGCTAGGTCTATATATTGGCCAGAAATATATTGTGAAAGTTCACATTTTTAATTGCCTTTCTGATATGGAGCGATTGAAATATTTGGCAACATTTTAATCCAATGGATGGACTAAGCCATTCCTACGTCGCATGCACTACTTTCGGCGCTCGACTGCGTGGGTGTAACGAAGTCGTTCCTTGATCGGGTGTAGAATGTATACAAACAACACTTAACTGGCTTTAAATCCTGTTTAAGTAATTTCTTTTTAAAATGTTATTTATTTGATCTTTTCTTAAATTATTTATGAAAAACTACTTACTACTAGTTCCTTGATAGTTTATCAAGATAAGAATCTAACTTTACTCTTGGGAGCCGGACCCCTCTTCTTTCAATATTGGGGGGGCCGGGCCCCCTTTCCCTTAACATTGAGGGGGCTCGAGCCCCTTGGGCCCCATGGAGTCGGCGCCGGTGTTTATGTTGAAAAAAAACATCAACCAGTGAGGAAACGATTGTGCCCATTGTAGGCGATGGAAATTGCCTGTTCCGTGAAGTTTCATGTGTAATGGTCTTGGAAATCAAGACCAGCATAAAAATTATAAGAAGTATAGTTGTGTGCTACATATTGGAGCACTGGGAACAATATGGACATTTTATTGTTGGGGACAATTCCTATATAGTTATAATAACGTGCAAAAAAGACCCGTGTCCGTCGAGTATCGACGGGCAAAAACTAGTTTCACATTATTTTTTGACTAACTAAAAATAAACTATTCTGGTTGAAAAAATGAAATTTGTTGATGCCAGAAAAGGTTAAAAAATGAAAGTAGTTGATCGTTTACTTTATTTGTTGTAATAAAGCAATTTTGAAGTCTAATGAAAGTTAGAGAAGACTTTTACTTTACTATTTTTAGGGAAGAGGGCCTCAGTACATCAACTACCTTAAATGATTTAAAAAATAATTGTATGTGCAAATTGAAATTTTACATTTAATGACACTAACCACATAAAAATTTCATATTTTTCAAGTGCCAGATACAAAATTTAGAGTGCCACAATTGTGTCTGTCATCAAACTAATCGGCGAAAGGGAACTTAAACCAATTTTTTATATAATTGCAGAATTACTTAACGTAGAGACAGGAATAAATGGAGCTTTTGAAAATTATTTCAGTTCATAACACTCGATGATGCAAATTTGTATTAAAAAAGTATCCATTTTTATAAGCTGTACAAAAACCCAACCTTAATTACATTGGACGATAAAAGATGATAAACAGAACAAAATAATACTTATTTCTTAAGACATTTATTTTCCTTAATTTAAAGGCTGGTTTAATATTTAAAATTTGATATGTACATTGTGTTGGCTTCTAAGTCTAATCAGCTTCTGCATTCAGCTGTTCTAAAAGCGCTTTCCGTCGTCGTTCAAGCTCCTCATCACTCAGCTCTTCTGATTTAGATTTCCCTGCAGGTTTACGATTCTCAGGTTCCATCACCTTGCTTTTATCTCCTTTTGTCTCATCTGAAGCTCCTGAAGGTGGCTAGAACATCAAAATGTAGTAATATGAGTAAGCTTAAATACAGTGACAATAATGATCAATGTACACGGTTCTTCCCGATATGTTGGTGAAACTCGGGGCATTTCCCCTAACCTATCTTAAATTTTAAAATTGTTTGATGGTTTAAAGACATTTGTAGTGTTTAACCTTTTGTTGTTGATATCAAATCCGAATTTTTATGGCACCACATTTGAAACCAAGCATTAGTAATTTTAGTAATTTTCAATGATAATCTATGTTTTATTAAAGTAATTAATATGTGTCTAATTTATATTTTTGTAAAGTTAAATGCTCTTTTATGCATAGTGATTGAAAGAAGAGTTGACCCTGTCTTAACCAATCTTATCAGGATGAGACCTTAATCAGATAATGTGAATGAGAAAGGGTCGGTTAAAATGGATACACTCAATGCACATACGGAGTAGCTATTGATGCATCTGAAATTAAAAGAGATATTATAAAAATGCAAACAACATTTCTGTCAAAACTGTAATATTGACATCCTCACAATTTAACACAAGCAGGCCTACTCAGATTCAGTGTACTGTAAAAAAGCTAATGTTAACTAAAATAGAGAAATATTTCAAAAGAAAAAAAAACTAAGTATCTGTTGAGGCAAGTCTCGCCGGGCACGGAAACAGAAATGCCTCGATTCATAGAAAAGGATGGATTCCAAAACTGAGTTAAAACAATTTGTAACTTTTTCTGAGCAGAAGTGGTTAAAGTGGGGCCGGATAAGAGAAAGTCTACTGTACATTGAGTTAAAACACCATTCATGCATCAATATCTCGCTGCAGCATTTCAGTGGAACGCTGGACAAGAGCAGATTGAGTTACAAACCACGGTTTTTTGGTAGTTTCAATGGTAGCATTTGTATACTGTTGTGGGAACGCTTCTGCTCTATCAGTGCTGCCAACCTATCCTACCCTTAACTAAGGGGTTGCTCACATCCTTCCGGAAAACCATGTTCTCATACTAGTGTCAGATGTAGTCACTGACACCATGCCACTTCTCAGTGACTTGGATATCGAACAATTTATAGATAAAGTTAGATTGAGTCAGTGCCTTTAGAACACAGCATCGCAGGACTTTGAAGACCACTAGATAAAGAAGTAAGCGATATAAATTCAATAGTCAGAGACATCTGTGAATTTGTTCCGGACTCAGAACTTGTTTAACCAGGTTCACAGCCCATCCCCTACTCTTATTTTTTTTTCACGAGTAAGTATAGTAAATTAACAATCAAGAGCCACCTTCTGTTCATGTTGTAGCTGAACTCAACATAGTCAGTTGCCAGCATTGGCACCCTCCACTATGACAGCACAAAATGCAGCCATTTCGGTGCGGAATCAGGTAAAAAAAAAAGTTCTGCAGGGTCTGCTGGACAATTTCCAGAGAAAATTTTATTTTGATATTTCAATTGTCGGGCAAAAACACCTAACAGACTTTGTAGAATAAATTTTCATGAGATTCTGCCCAGCATAATGAAGCAGGCGAAACATCACATTTCGTAACTCATCCACTCTTGTCCACCGTTCTGCCTAAATGCTGCGGGGAGATGCTGCCCATAAATAAATATGTACTCATGTGCCCATTTAACTCTATGTACTCACAATTGAAATAAACACAAAAAAAACATTGTGCATCCTGCTAAAAACAGGTTTTAAAAGGAAAAAAATAGTTCATCGTATTTTTTATGACCATTTTGTGTGGCATATATTTCAATAATGTTAAAACAAGACCCTAGAGACTGGGAGGGTAAGAATACCAATTTTCGGGATGGGTAGTAATATCGAGAAAATTTGTATTTAAATCCAAACAAACATATCTCTGGATATTGATTTGGGACCACTGCCAATTGTTGGGGGGGTAAATAAATACTTAAATGTCACTGGGTACTAATTTTTTCCAGCCATCCTGGATCTGTCATTGTTTAAAAGTTATAACTTTTAAATGTGAAGGTGTCACACCATTACTAACTCGGTTTTCAGGCTGATTACAATGACACAATCCGTTAATGAAAATATTGTTGTCAAGATTTATTGAAAAAAAATTCTTCCCTATAGATTTATAAGCATTTCAAAATAAACTTTTTTTGGGATGGTTTTGTTTTATTTTCAGTTTTAATCACAGCATGATGTTATTTTTGGTCCTAACACACTCAGTGATTTCATGGATGGAATTTGAACTATTGATTGTCAAAATCTTGACAAGTAATTTAATAAAAGCTCCATTTTACTTAGTGTTTTTACAAACATATTTAAATTGCAGGTTCCAAATAATGTTCCTTCTGGTCTTAAATCACTCATTACATTTTTGGCTGTTATTTGAGCAATACATCATGAAAATCAGAGCGTTAAAGAAGATTCTCTATTGATTATAAAATTTATTTGTTTCTGAAATGCACATTAACTAAAGTCTTGTAAGTTCCTTCCCAAAACACCAACCCAAAAACAGTAATTCCAACCTTCCAATAATTAGGGACTCTTTTGATTCTTGAAATATTTGCCACATAGAACGTTCATGTAAAGTTTCATGATGGGAAACTTTCTTTTCTCTCGCCTTTTAGGTAGAATTTTACTTTCTTATGCATGTACAATGTGTTTTGAATGATACTGTAGTTTTAATGCAATTTTATGATTAGTATGTTGCTGTAAATGTGATGCGGAGGTGTAATACTCATGATTTTTAGGTTAAAAATAGAGAGTTTTTATTTAAATGTGACTGGAAATCCTTCTCTGCTTGTCATTTCCAATGTATTCAAGTAAGCAAGTGAAAATTTGAAAGCCAACAAATGTTTTCAATAGATAAGCAAAACTATATGAGAAATGTGGTGGTGTACTTAAATGAAAATATCCAGGTATATATCAGCTAAGGTATGAAGTAAACAAAACAACCATGATTGTAAACTATACTGATAATTTTGCTCTCTCCATTCAAAAAATACCCAAGTGCCCCAAACTCAAATTCAAAGTGTAAAACTAAATTGTGCAATTCTTTGTAAAAGTGGTTGGAACCTGACATTTATGACAAGGATTAATGATAGTTACCATTAACGTTTTCAACTAAACTAGAAGCTCAATCAGCTAGTACAACAGACGTCCTCTTAATTTATTCTCTTTCGGAGCAGACAAGGGTCGGATAACCAAGAGGTTTGGGTCGGTTTAAACCAATGACATATGATTTGGTTATAAGTAGTACAAAGAACTTTAAATTCTACACAAAATTAACCAAGTTATTTTAGATTGTAACAAAAGTTCATTTCCATACTAGAGGTCATAATTTATTATATGATGCAGGAAATGGTAATTTTGTTTTAATACAAACATTTCAGATTCATTTCAGATTAATGTACCTCTGGACTATTGGATACAAATTATTTTATAGGAAGAGAGCGTTGGTTGATCCAAGGCCACACTATAATACAGGCCGGAGTCTCCCCCTCCTCCCTGGTGCCACGTCACAACACCGGCCGAACTCCTAGCACTGTGTTAGAAATATCAACTAAAATCATACGAATGTTGTAAACATTTACTACAACATCATCACATTATAGAAACATCAAAATGAAAACAATGAGAATCTCAACTGTCAAATTTCAAATAAATCATTTGATGAAAAGTAAAAAAAAATTACTTTCCTGTGATGTTTACCGTTTTTCAATCCAAGAAATAAATTCTTAGTTTATTTAAATTAATTTTTGACAGCAATTAATAATTCACTGATATTTGCAGATTTAAAAAATTAATGGTTTTTAAACGAAACTTAAACTAACTACATAGGGCACGATAGTTTTAAGAGTGTGACAATGAATCGTCATAAGAATGCATTACAAAAGCGTCTGCGATTCCGTCTGATAATGTGACGTCACCACGGAAGGACTCCGGTCTGTAGTGTCGTGTGGCCTTGGTTGATCTTGGGGCAGTTAACCCTTGAGCGGGCGCTTCACCGGCAAAACACGGGCGGGCGCATGCAGAGCTTTACTCCGCAACACTAGATTGCACAAATTTAAACCATTTTACTTGTTTTATAATGAAATATTGTATTTAAATGTTGACAAACTTCATTAGGAATCACATTTCATCGTCGATTAAATTAATTGTTGAACTTAATAGGTGTAATATTTCAATTAAACTTAGTAAGTAATTTTCTAGTATAAAATATGTATTAATTACTATTTACGTTTTTGGACTTTTCCTTTCGCTTATTTTTTTTGAAAGCAAAAGGAAAAGTCCAAAATATTAATAATAATTACAAATCCATTGCTATTATGAATTTTTAAAATAGGTATCAGTATCTGTATAACGGGAGAGGGCGCTCCGCGAACTGAGACGGCATCTCTGAATTGCATATAACAAGGTACCAAGGGGGGGTAGGGGGATATAAATAGCTTTAGGAAATTCCTGGAATGAGGGGCATAGAGTACGGAGCCGGACACGACCGCCGACACCCATTATGTCTGTTTATTTTAAGTAAAACAACAAGTGCGGAGGAAAACTCCGCGTGCGCCCGCTCGAGGGTTAAGAAGGCTTCTATTGTACTATGAACCTTAGATCTAATGATACCTTGCCATAAAAAACACAGGCTTTACACAAGGTAAAATTTGTAATGTGCATTATTCAAGCAGCAGGTTTAAAATTTATATTTACTTAACATAAATTAGGCCTACACTGAATTAAGTTAAACATAGTTCTGACCAAATGTTTTAAAAATATAGGCTTATTATAATGTTAAAAATGTTTCTCACCTTTCTGCATTGAGGGTGGATGCCAAGTGATGGGGGTTTAGTGAGGCAGTTTGCAAAGGTGGTACTATGTAAGGTTTTCAGGGGTATTCACATTGTAATTTTGATTATAATTTAAAGAAAAGTGTGAGCTAAGGGAAACACAACTATCTACTGCAATTGTGTTGTCAACACATTAAGCAATTTTGCAAAATATACCATTATATTTTACTACAGGGTTTTATTGAATGGAGCCTCTTTTTGAACGATTCTGGTTTGTAGAGTACGATCAAGTAAAAGCCAAATTAAAATTAAATTAAGCTATTTTGTTTGAATGTGACTCGTCCATTCAGGTAAGATGTGACCAGACCAGGCAGTAAACCAAGGAAAACTTGCTAAGAGATTAATATTTAGCGAACTAGTCAATAACAGAACTTCAGAACAGTCAACCAGGCAACTTGGTACAAATTTTGTAAGCTATTCAAGTGGTGTTGGGCTGTCAAAGTTATTCCAATATGATGCAGCTGGGTAGGTTAAGTTGTGCTTCAAAACAACACTTGTTGATTGGCTTTATTACTTCTGAAGAAGGTTTGAAAAATTTGTGCAAACACAGCAGCCAAAAATATGGCATTAGTCTTTAGCATTTGGTAGATAATTTCTAAAGTCCTATTCCCAAAGCCTGAATTATCTGACAATGCTTTGAAACTGCATACACAATATACAAATCAATTATAGGTCTCGACAAACTTGTGTGCAGTGATTAAGTAGCAAAATTTCAGGTGGGAAATCACAAAATATATACCAAATCAACATTCAGCAATTTTTTTTGGGGAGGGTTCCTGTTCCCCTGCACTGCACCTCTGCACATGTGCATTGATACAATGTTGTTTATTTACCGAACTAACCTGTTCAAACAATTTGGCCAACATGTTTGGACACATGGCTTAAGAGTCTTAAGAGACATATAAAATTTATATATTAGATATTTTATCAAATTATTGAAGGAATATGTTTCACAATTTATAACAGTAAAATTGAAAGTGAATTTGATAAATGTTAGTTCACATACACACTAATCAAATAGATGTTTGCCAAGAGTTGAGACAATCAAATACTTCACTGTCATGTTATTGCTTTCTTGTCTTTAGGCATGTAAGTTAACAATGTTCTGGATACATTAGAATAGGCCTAACATTGTATTTAGTCATCTTAAGGCCTGTTTACATAAGGCTGGTTGCTAGCCCTCTAACGAACGGCTGTTTAGCAACGGCTGGCATCAGCGCTGGTAGAAAAAAATAACAACATGTATGAGTAACTATCCATGTCTACGGTGAATTTTTTGTTCACATCTAGCTGACAGTAGCGGTTCCTTTGCAACAGATTATCGTCAGCGATGGCAACCAGTCTAGTGAAAACGGGCCTTTAGCTAGGAGGAAGGATGACTTGTCAGACAAGAGAAGAAGTTTCAAAAGAAAAAGTTTGTGTAATAATAAGCAAAGCATCAACAAATTTATGAAACAGTTGATTTTTTAATAATCTTAATCATAAACTATCTTTTGCTGTAAAATCTGAACCGTAAAAAGTTGTATAACATTTTATTTTATGATTGTAGAGTAGTGTTTCTGTTCGTACTTAATCTATTTTCAATTTACATCAACATCATGGAATTAAAATGAACCATTACTATGTGAAATTACATATCTTAATAAAAAAATTTCATTATTAGTTATAAAACCCGAACACCATAACTTTTTTCACATAACACAATAAGTGCTACATTAGAATATAGTTTTTTTAATAAGAAAACTAACAATACAAAACTATTTTTGTGTTTACTTTTTAATTTCCTGAAATTGTCTTTGAACTACACCATTAATAAGATGCCTAAAACAAAAACAACTCTTGCCTATTGACGAACATCTGTATATGACATGTCAGAGAGGACTACGACTAACTATAATGAGACGTACAAAAAAATTCAACTGAATAAGAAAATGAAAGACCCAGCAAACAGTGATATATCTTTATTGATAAATATTAACAGCTTAAGAGATAAACAAAAACGGATTAAGATTAAGTACAATAGGTTAAAAATGAAGACAACATTATTGGATACAATGTTGGGTTAGGCGATGAAAAAGAAGAAAGATCAAGAACTCACCGAAGGGCTGCGGCTGCCTCGCCGTTTCTTACTCTTCTTTCGTTTACTCCTTCTTTTGTGGTCGGAGTCGGAACTTTCCGAGTCGCTTCGAGATCTGTGTCTCCTCTTTTTGTTGGACCTCGAGTGCGCTCGGTCTGAGTCACTGTCCGACTGCAAAAGTTACATTCAAACATTAATTAAAAAAAACATTAACATTAATAAAAAATCAACACAATAATATTCAATCTCACTTCTCACTAAGGTTTTAGTTATTGCTTTAAAAAAGTCTACCACTTCGAAGGCAGTAAAAAGGAGGACTTTTTGAAGTCCTTTGGAGGACTCTACAGAATTTGGAGGACCCAACGACAATTGGAACCAAAACACATAAAAAAGACATCAAATGTAGGGATTTAGAGGTCATTTATTTCAAAAGGAAGACTTTTGAAGGATTTGGAGGACCAATAGACAACCTGTTACTCATAGCACCTCTATTGAATGAATTTTAGGGAAAAGATTAAAATTTAAGAATGTGAATTTGAAACACATGTTGATAAGATATGTATAAATCTAGCCTACATTTTAGGGTTTAAAATGTACTCTGGTTTAGGATTTCAATATATTCAATCATTTTTGAATATCTGGCTTTTAGATAAAGAAAATAATTTAAATCTTTAAAAAGCCACTTACCCCTCCAGATCTTGATCGAGATCTCTTCTTCTGTTTTTTATTTTTCTTGGATTTCTTTGACCTTGAGTGATGGTGGTTGCAAGCTTCTTCTGTTTCATGTTGGTATTCCTGTAAAATAATATTATGTATAAATTTATATTCCTCACATATAAGATACTGGTACTACTGGTGCAAATCTATTTTATGAGTACAATAATATTTTTAGTATTATAAACCGGTGGAATTAAAATTCCTTTTCCTACGAATGTCTACTTATTTATTTTAGGATGTTTTCTCCTACTGGATGAATTTGGATTGTTGATGAATTTATCTTGTTTTAAATGTTTACTGATTGTCCGCCAGATAGTGCCCAGGGAACATATAAGGAGACTTCTTCTTGTAGATTCCCTGGGTAGTAACACCTTAACTGATGAATTTTCGGAGATTTCGGATTTCCTAGTATGTTTGTCCGTCTTCGTAGAGTTTACCTGTCATTTGCAAATGGTAAGCATATGAATTACCCTCCCTCTCCCCTCTCCCCATCCTCTCTGCTTCATAGTTGTATAAATTCTACAGCAGCAGCACTTTACCTTGAAGATGCGGAGGCGCTCGGACTCGAGCGCGATGCTGCGGAAGGCGTCGTGCTCGGCCAGCTTGTCGCGCAGCTCGTCCCAGCCGCTGCGGTAGTCCACGTCCAGGTCGCGCAGCAGCGCACGGAATGCCGACTCTAGCTTCCGCAGCCGTCGGCTCTCCTCCTTCTGACGCTCCTTCTCGCGAGCCTCCGCCTGGCGGAACAGAATACAAATTTATTACCATTAAAAATTTTACAATTCCCTGTGCAAATAATCATAATCCAATTGATTTTGAGAATTACATTTTAAAAGTAAAATGAGAGACAGCAAAATTTAAACTAAATTTAGAGTTGAATGGAATTTTTGGAACATTATCGAGCTCCAATGATAGTGCATAGCGGCATTTGCAATCAGTATTGCGTCCATGGCAATGCGCCCTCCAATCAATCGTCTTATGTGATCAGAGTAGTTAATCCCACCATATGTGATCGGTAGTTAATCCCGCCAATTACCATGGGTACCAATATCAACACACAGAAGACCAACAATAGAAACATGGAATGCCTTGTAATGACAGGAGATCAACAACAGAAACATGGCATGTCTTGAACTGACAGGAGATCAACGACAGAAACATGGCATGTCTTTTACTGAAGGGAGATCAACAATCAGACAATATTTTCATTGACCCAGCTAAACAGTGGGTTTCAAACAACAGTCCAAATGTTTCATACCCAATTTCAAGAATCTAACCATGCCTTCTGACAGAGTTAACTCTATCTATCTTTTCTTTGATATCTATATTACTAATTCTGTAAGCGATTTTTTAAAATCAAAATAGTGAGAGTTTGACAGCTCACAGGATAATGGGAGATGGCTCAAATGAAAGGTCTCGGTCCCAGGGGGTCGGGAAAATATTAGATTATGTCAAAATATACCAGAAAATGAGAAATAACGAAAAATATCTTCCATTTAAAATGCATTGGGATTGAAAAACGTCTGCTTTGTTTACATTAAACATGTGGTGCTAATGCTTGATTCAAAGCCATAAGGTAAATGTTGACATGTGGTGGGATTTATTTCAAAATGCAGCTAACTATGCACGTTCAATGTATTATAACAAAAAATATTTTAAATTTAAGATTTTACGATTTTATATTAACTAAGGGTTTGAGTTTTTTCATAATTTAAAATTATAAAAAGTTAAGTACGTTTGTTTAGTTTATGTTATAACGATGCAGATTTAATACCAAATGATCTATATATATACATAATTACGTAAGGGAAATTTTTGCGCCGAAATTGTAGGCGTTTGGAAGGTCACAGGATGATGGAAGGGGCTGAAATTGAAGGTCTCCATCACAAGGACTCAGGGAAAATACTGAAATTGATTTAAGTTTACTATAAAATGAGAAATAACGTAAAATAGCTGTAATTTAAAACCCATTGTGATGTAAAAAGGTCTGCTTTGTTTACTTAAAACCAAATGCTAGATATAATCATAGTTTTGTGGATCCAAAAGCCTATTAACTAAAAAGGTATTTTGTACTGTAGTAAAGGATTATGCTTAGGGGCTATTAGCCCTTTCAAGCCTCTAGTTTTACTCTAATATAAAATATGGCTTTTGAAACTCACACGTTTAAAATGAATGAACATTTGATAGTTCTGTGCCATATCATTACATGTGAAGTTGATTTTATACATGGAACTATGTAGGTAGCAACTTAGTTAATATGTTTTAATATACTGTGTAATACATTTCTAATTGTTGATCCCAAAATTCTGTGGATATTTAACTACCTTAACTCTCCATCAGGCGCATCTGGAGGTTACCTCCATATAGTGAAATAACATGAAACATTTGCTTTTAACATATTTTATTAATGAAAACATGTAATAAATTGAACGAAACCTTAAATGCAATGGTATATTATGTATTTAAATGCATGAAACATTTCACTATGATTATATATAAAATATTTTAATAAGAATGAAAAAAAAATTGGTGAAAAAAAGATTACAAGTAACATGGCTTACCAATGAAAAAATGTAATGAATTAAATGTAAAAAGAGCAATACTGATTGTAATTATCATTATAAAAGGTGGTTTATATGGATTTCTAAACATACATTATAAAAAATATATCGTAACTCTGTTTTTCACGTCTGGAAGTTACCACCAGTCAGGTCGAAATCGCACTGTCAGACTAAGGTAAACAGAGTAAATAGCCAAAATCCCGTATGAGTCGGTTCCTAGATAGAGGCATTTGAGGTACGATAAGCATGAGACTGCCGACTGCACCCTTTCGTATTTTATAAGGAAAAATTCAAGAATATGGAAGTTACCTCCAGTGTGCGCCATATGGAGGGTTAAGACCTAACACAATTTTTGTTGTTTTTGAGCAATAATAAAACAGCAGTAAGTTTTAAATACTAATGTTCTTATGGGACTTAAACACCTAAAGGCAACAGTTGCTGCAGATTCTTAGGCGAAATATCACATCTTGGCTTGTATTGTTGAGAGGTCAATGGGTCTTTTCAGAGGGGGTGGACCGCGCTTTTCAAACCACTTTCATTTGATTGTTTTACATTTTGGCAGGTAAAAGCACAAGTAAGAAAAAAATAACTAGACAAATTAAGAATACTGAATAAATATTTACTAAAAAGAGTCAGGTCTACCTTAATATTTTATTTTACGATTGAGGGCTATTGCCAGGAACTGGTTTGAAAAAAATATAAGAATACAAGTTAAAAAAATAAATAAATCCATAGAACGCAAATGCTACACAATAAAATAGGAATTTTCATGGACACTGACCACTTTTCAACTGCCATATTACTATTTTGTAGCTTAAACAGTTGAGGATAACTAACTATTAATATCTAAACCAATTCAAATACCTTTTCTAACAAAGCGTTGTAAGTCAACTTGACGTTTCCAGCGTCTAAAGTAGCAGATCTTCGATCCTCACACACAACTGTCGCAAACTCTTCAAAGGTCGTCGAAACCTGTATAAGAAGAGCATTTTGATCATAAAAAGAAAATTGATGTCCCTAGATTAAAAAACAGCATGTTTTGTAGAATGTTTGGTAAGGAAAATTAATCATAATTACAAGTTGCCAAGCAAATTATTGATAGATATATTGAAATAGGGCCCAACTGTTGATTTGTTATGGCAAACAAGGTTTCCAAAGAAACTCTAAGATTTGGCAAGACCTGAAAAAACTTGAAACTTGGCGTTATAATGTTAAAAAATATTAATTAAAACAATTAATTTTACCTACCGAAAACTCTTGAAAATCTACTTACTTCAACTTCAAAACCTTTTTCCTTAAGGATTTCTTTAATAATTTTTCTTTCATCATGGAATCTGGACTTCAAATCTTCAACGTAAAACTTAAACAAATCTAAAGGTGTTGAACCTGAAAACAACACATTCAAATTAATGACCATCATACACAACGGTATTCATCATTATCAAACAAAAGAGGCTACTCAAAATGAAACAAAAATAACTTACTAGTAAACCTAGTAATAACTGTGACTGCCTATTTTTTTTTCTCATTTTATATATTTTTTCTTTTCCCTCTCAATTTTTTTAAATTTTAGACAACAAAAAACAATAAAATGAACTGACCAAAAAACTGTAAGGAGCATCAAAATAGCATTCAAAATTTTAAATATACTGGTTAAATACGCACTGGCTGCGTATTTTAACCAGAATATGAGTGAAGGATGATTGTGGTAATATATCAATAAATGAGATGGTTCAGAATCACAAAATACCTGGTTGGCCGAGCATTGCGGAGAACCTGAGATCAGCGCTGATGATAGGGTACAGTTCCACCCACAGAGACATGCTCGTCAGCTTGCCTTGCTCGTGAAGTTCATCCAACAGCATCTGTAATAAATTCAAATTCTTATCAATTGCCGATGACTTAATAGCCATAGAGCAAAGGAACTTTTTAAGACTATTTTTTTTAATACTACAATACAACCTTGATAGAGCAAATCTGATGGGACTCACAAAATCTGTTATGTCAAGGAATGTGTAACATCGGCATTTGTTTAGTGATATGGCGGATTCTAGGGTATTGAAAACTGTTTTGTATCAAGGGATTTTATGAATTGAAGTTTGTTATATGAAGGTTATATTGGAATTCTAATTGCCTTTTGAACTAGAGTAGAGTGCATGAAATAGGGCGGGCAGCAAAAACTGTAAACTCATCAAATTGTCTGCTAAACCTCAGCAGAATTGACTAAATGTTATGTTTTTCTGAACTGTCAAAACTTTGTTTATGTCCTTTATGGTCTTTTACAGTAAGTGTAAATTTGTGTTTACTTTAACATATGATCATATAGTTGATTAACTACCGAAACAAATAATAAACAAAAATTTTGCCGGCAGCGCATTCACTCACCCGCCCTATTTGGTGCCTGCAAATATAGTTAGACTAATTAAAAGATAGTTAAAGACTAATTAAAATTCTCTTTACAGTTTATGAACGTCTAAATGTGGGAGATGTTAGTATCCAGCAACATCTTTTTGATATACAGATAATACACTCAGCTTTGTGCAAATATTATACAGTTCGTCCGTTTTATCTTGACCTATGGCAATCATTTACTCCTGAAGCAGTAGGAGTGGAGTGAAAGTCAGCAGAACATCACAGCTGATCTCTGAAGTCGTACTAGCCTGACATGTTACCAGCTGTCCCCTTTATTGTAATTTGTAAACAAACAGAGTTGGTGTAGGTTGAAATAATTTTTTTATTGTTTATTTCTCAGATAATTAACAATAGACATTGTTTGACAGCTCCGGCAATGGAGTAGGCCATAGCTCAAGATAAAATGGACGAACTGTAACAGAAGATAATTCTATATTTTATAATCTGATGCAGAGTGTTAATTTACCAACACATGAGATATCAGCGAAAAAATACCACAGAAATATCAATTTTGAAAAGTTGTCGCTTTCAACGTTACTGGTGGGACCCATTCAATAACTCTTTCTTTTTGCGGATGACACCACTGCACTTGTCAAAGCAAATTCACAATTAGAGTTGGAAATTAAGGTAGGTGACACACTCAGAGAGCTTCAGGGTTGGTTTTCAAAGAATGGCCTTATTCTAAACAATTCAAAAACCAATGTCATATTTTTAAAACTATCAGCAGACATTAATGACAAACAAGAACAGAAATTTTTGGGTCTATCAATAGACAACAGATTAAGTTGGAATTCTCATATAGAATTTGTTTCAAAAAAATTACGCTCTTTCACATACGCTCTTTCTATACTTTCCCAATGCACTTCATATGATATTCGTAGGACAGTATATTTTTCTTATGTCGAATCCACTCTTAGGTATGGTGTTGTAGCTTGGGGAAATTCAGTAAACAGTAAGAAAGTTTTTGTAAATCAGAAAAAAATAATCAGAATAATTACTAACTCTAGTTATCGAGCTTCCTGCAAACCACTTTTTAAAGCATTAAATATTTTAACTCTTCCATGCTTGTTTATATCTGAAATACTAAACTATGTTCATTCAAATAAAAATCAATTCAGTGCTTATTTATCAACGCACACATACAGAACTCGAAATAAACTCCTTTTGAACTATCCCATTCATAACACTAGTGCCTTCGAAAAGAGCCCTCTGTATACTGGCCTGAAGCTCTATAATCATTTGCCTGACAATTTCAAACAAAAAAACATGAATTCTTTTAAGAGAGAGATAAAGGACCTCCTTCTCCTGAAGACCTATTATTCAGTGTCTGAGTTTCTAAATGACACACACCTAGGAGGATGATTTTTTTTATTTATTTTTTTTTATTTATCAATTTTAATGCATTCTCTGTAAATTTTTTTTTAGCCTTAAGATTCATTTTATCTATATATTGACGAGACACCTGTTACTGCTTATAGCAAATGATGTAATGTTTTGTGTCAATAAAGAAAATAAATAAAATAAATAAATAAATATTCAATTTTGGAACATAAAAACATGGAATATTACAGTCTTAGTCACTACCAGAGACCAAGTGAATGAATTGTGGATAGTACAGAAAATACAAGAGCTGACTGAAAATTGTTTAATTTTTGGTTTAGTTCTATTTAAAAATTAGCATTAATTCTAATATTATTCCTAATACCACATACCCCAAAATTATCCCTGTTTTTCCTCTGTTGGCGTTTTACCCTCTTCTTCTCTCGTTCTTTCTCTTCCTCTTCTTCCTTTTCCATCTCCCTTATGTGATCTTCAAAAACAATCAATGCATCTTCCTTATCCATACCTAGAATTTAAGATTTATTGATCACTAAACAATGTTGTGCAATCGATCTCATCAAATCAAATAATTAACAAAGTAACATAATACATTTGCTTAAGATTCCATAATAATTAATTGTACTTGACTGTAATTTTTATATTCAAGAAT
The DNA here is from genome assembly GCA_035578135.1 of Flexamia atlantica. Classification (NCBI taxonomy): domain Eukaryota; kingdom Metazoa; phylum Arthropoda; class Insecta; order Hemiptera; family Cicadellidae; genus Flexamia; species Flexamia atlantica. The sequence continues at coordinate 65,427,444 of JAQJVK010000002.1, forward strand.
TTGAACAGTAAAGTGTAATGCAACATAACATATCTGATTTTTGGCAACATTAAATTGTGCCAAAAACAGAGATTTGATCTTTTCAATTCCCATATTACGCTGACACTGAAGATATTTTGATGAATCCAGAAGTTTTGATTTTCCAAAAAGATATATTTTATGCATATCTGTGGTCAGCAGCTTGGTTAATTGTAGCAGCAGAGGATTTCTAGGTTAACTTGCCTCTGAGACTTCTAGTTCAGCTGAAGAAATGATGCACAATGAATGAATAATGATTAATATTAAGTACAGGGTCACTGAAAAATGGTGTCAATGTTTCAAGGATTGTTTGCAAGGATTCTTACAATAGCTGGTGATGTAGCTTGTGGATTTTCTCAGAATAAACGATAACCTTAAGGCAACCCAATAAAATAAGTCATTGGTGTTTACCCTGGAAAAATCTGCAATCTATATCACCCCCAACTATTGAAACTGTGACTCCTTAAATTATTCAGCGAACATGGCTGGAGGTTGACTATTGCTTAAACATCTGTCTTGTCACAGGGGGAGCTCTAGTATGTAGCCAAATTTATGAGTTTCTGCATGTTTTGATGCATCTCTGAACGGTTTACTATGTATAGGGCCTTTTTTCATTAAGTTTTAAGTCACGGACATCTTTTTCAATGACCTTGTACATACCGAGAAGACTGGCGTCATCCACAAAGTTGGGGTTGTCCAGGAGCATCTGTTGTGCCTCCTGCCACGTGGTGCGGTGGTCGATGGCCACCATGGCGTCCAAGATGGCCGCCAGCTGCCGCATGTTCCGCTTCTTGCGAGCCTTCGCCTCCTCCTTCTCTCTCTTCGCCAAGTTGAAAACGCAATCGTCATATATGTCTCTCCTCTCTGAGTCTGGCACGTTTTTCCACACCTGTGATGAGATAACTTTTTTTAATGAAGTTGAGAATTTCTTTAACCAGGTCCATCTTGGACAAATTTGTGTGAAGACATTTGGGTTTGCAAGAGGTAATTCTACTTTTGAAAGACATGTTTTTGGTGAGGTATAATTTATTTGATTTTGTTGTTATTGGGTTACTCTCACCTATTGTTATCCCAGGAGTCTCATTCAGTGCAGTCAAAACACGTAGAATCACAAAATACAAACACATAAAAACACGAGTAAACCCAGGACATTGTCTGTGTTTATGTGTTTGCGTTTTGTGATTATTCATGTGTTTTGACTGCACTTAACAAAACTCCTGGGATAACAATAGGTGAGAGTAACCCAACAACAACAAAATTAAGAGGTAATTCGTACAGTAGCAAAAGCATTGAAACCACGCTAAATCGGCCAGACACAGAAAAGTCCAATCCATCAAGAGATGTTTTAAAAGTGCAAAAAATAAACTAGAACAATGTATCTTTAGTTATAAATAAATTTAACTTATTTTAATGCAGTTTAACCTAAAGGTTGCAGTAAAATAACATATTTTTGATTAAAAAAAAACAGAATACTAAAGTTCATTTGTCATAAACATAAATATTAACTCAGTAATCTGGTGGTTTATCAAATAAATGCACGTACAGTAAAATTATATGGCCCATGAGTTTATAATCATATAAAATTATATACACATCACACAATATGTATCCCACCTGTTCTAGTCATCACTTTGCTTAGCATACCTTCATTTTCTTGTGCAATGATTCTTTGTTACATCTTAGTTTAAGTCACATCTTTTTCATTCATTATTGTCAGCATCTTATATCATTAGTATTAGTGGTAGTAGCATCATTTTTCTGCAGCAGCTTTGCACTGGTAAAATGGACTTTCGTTTTTATGTATATATCTGTATAATGGTGTTCACCGTATGTAATAAATAAATAAATAAGTAAATAAATGAGCCCATTACACTGATGTTAATTGTAGCACTGAGCTTACGGACAGCCTGGGCCACGTCATTTGACTAGGCCTGTAAATGCATACAAAAACATTACATGAAGTTGATTAATGATCTGTGTTTTGGGTCAGATGTAAAGAAATATGGTGTTTTCTGTCAACTCATGCTGTGCAAAATTCTTCCACGGGCAGATTTCAGGCAACAACTGATTTCATAGAAGTCGTCTGAACCACCCAATGTTTGAGCTATTCAATTTTTAATGAGAATTAAATTTACAATCAAGCACTAGAATTAAGGCTGATGGCTAAAATTCTAGCTGGTCTTAGATGATTGTTTTTGTTTGACTGGTTGATTTTCTTCATAAGACTAACGAATTCATCAGTAAACTGAAGCTTGAAAAATTCAAACTTACATCCAAGTCGCCAAATATCTCTTGACACCTATAATAGCGGGTTGTAGAAGTCATTTTGTCAGTTGTCATTAAAAACTCTTCCAAGTCTTCTTTAGCCTTCTTTGCTCTCATCCGCTGTTCCTCCTTCTCCTCCTTCAGCTTCTGGGTTTTGTAAGCATTGAAAGCCTGTTTTTTCTCATTCAAATGTTTGAGATGGGGGTAACGGGGGTCTGAGGAAATAAGCTTCACTGCTTGTTCCCACGACGCATTGCTGGGTACATCCTACAATAAAACAACAATGAATTTACTTTTTAACCTCTTAATTTATTCGGGGTATAATATATATGATACAGATAAAACATGTGAAAAGACATATGTGAGGAAAACATTAATTTAAAAAAAATATATAGTATCATTCGGAAATGAAAAATAAGTTTGTAGAAACACGTAAAATCTATTTAAATTTAAATTTTCAATTTCAGAACTAGGAGATCGAGCTTTTATCAGAAAAAAAACCTAAATCAGCTGTTTTTTTTCTAATTGTCCATTATGAAAAAATAGGCACATCAAAGTGGTGTAGGACGAAAAACAAATTTTTCCCAATCTTGTGACCAGCTCCACTTGATTTCTTGTGACCAAAAACCCCATATCTAACAATCAAAAATTCTTGAACAAAACATTTTTTGCCTTCCCATATAAAAATCGCTTGTTATAGAGTATTATAATACAATAATACTATAAAATAAACATATGAAAATATGATAAAGAAGACTTGATATTTTTGGGTATTCTTTCATAATAAATTTGATGAGACTTATAAAAACTTCAAAGTAGTTAATGAGTCACTATCAAGTAAAATGGTAAAAGAAGTCTTTATGTATTATTAGGATTAAATATTCTTTATAAAAAATTAGAATGCAATTCATCTGAGACATTTTTAGTTGAAGTTCATAGTTTACTGATTCCAACACTTACCCTTTCTTTCAGAAGTTCTTTAAAAGCTTCGATTGCTTCTTTCTTGTCTTTGAACACGAGCTTGTTGGGCTCCGGGGTGCTGGTTCTACTGTCCGAGGCAGACTTGAACGACGACACACTGTCCTCATCTAAAGCAAAAAAAGTTTTTAAACCTATCAAAATGTTAAAGGTTTCCTAGGATCAAGTTCAAAAATGTGATTACATTAAAATTATTAGTTTCACAATTTAAAAAATATAAGAGCTGAAATTATTTCAAGCTTGAAATGAGTATCTCCCTATTTCTTTAGCAACAACATCTAGTCTAAACAACCTCAATCTATATTCATAAAGTTGTCAATAAGGGCAAAAGAAGAAATATATCTTTTTTAAATAATTTAAATGCCTGCTTTTAGGTAATCCTTGTATAGCTCTAAGCCTAAAAGCAGGTATTTAAACCATTTATTAATATTTTATGGTAATCCGGAGGTCACACCAATAAAAATTATATCTTTTTTGTATTCTAATATTCAAGAGTGGGCTCTTAATTTAGGAAGGTAGGCCCTAAGCTTGGTAACCCTTACAATTCAATCCATTGACCAACATGTTTAATTTCAGCGCTCACGGGCAAGTACATGGCAAGCGAATGACATAGTGGGTGACTGATACTCACTGATGTTGGCGGGCGGGGTGGGGATACTGATGGCTGCCAGTGTGGCGGCTACGGCTTGGTCTAGCGCAGACGACGAGCTCGACTGATCTGCACAAGCAAGGTAATGATCAGCTGATACAAATCACGACTGAATCAAATCATAAAAAAATATCATTGTAAAAAAAAAACAGTAATATAAAGCAATTTAGTCATAATCTGATTTACCAATGAACATCTCTCAAGATTTCTTGAAAACTCGAAAGTTAACAACATATAATGGCACCAAAATTTGTGTTTTGCAGCAGTACATTTGTAACATCCCGAAAGTCTGATAACTTTTTTAAAATACAATTTTTTTAATGAACTGGAAAAATAGGAGGACCTTTAGGTCAAGAGGAGGACTTGGAGAACCTTTTTTCAAAAGAAGGACTTGGAGGACCTTTTTTCTAGAGGAGGACTTTTAAAGAATTGGAGGATTTGGAGGTCTGGTAGACAGTAGACACCCTGGTGATGGAAGATTAAGGTTCTTGATACCATTGTAAGAAAAGTGTTAAGAGACTACCTCTGTGACTCCTCATTGGTCTCTCTTCAGTTCTCATTAGGTAGCTGGGAATCATTAGCTCATTAGTTATTGTTTGCTTAAGAGTCGGTTATTTAAACAGTAGACTAAGAGAGACTTGAAAATACAAATTTAAACAAATCAATGGGACCGAAGTCTGAGGAAATTACACATCATGTGTTGGAATATATGCATTACTGTTCGGTAATGTTGTAGATTGCTCTCTAGCTTTATTAAGCTGGAACATAAATTCCTTCTGAGGAGGAAGGGAGATCGTCATAACGGATTTTCTTAGGCACAAAGCACTATGATAACTCTTCTTCTCTGCTGTACCTAGACATTAACCTTCTCAAAAAAAAGAGAGGGATTTGTAACATAGATTAGGCGAAATATTGATATGTTTTAAGGCCAGCAGGAGTGACCACAACGCAGTCAGCAGCCAGTCGGAATTAATTTCCATATGGCTTGATTCCGCCGGTCAGATGGCCAGCTGTACTGGCCATGCCCCACTCCGCGTCAGTTCGGCATTCATCATGGCGGCTCACTCCCATCAGCTCGGAATGGTTTTCAAGCCCAGCTGCTCGGGATTGATTTTATTGTAAGCCTGCAATGTTATCGTAGGGTATTTTCACTATTCAATGTTGCAAGCCTGCCGATCATTTAGGCTAGTTAAATAACTCCTCACTAGGTTGCAGCACTCTACAGGCATCAGGCAAACTTTAGAAAAATAAACAAAAACATATATTATTGACACTTATTGGCCAGTCCTGCTGGACACCCGAGCGTTCGTTGGATTTTATGTTGGCCAGCTCTGCTGGACGTCCGATCGCAAATGACAACTGCTGTGGAAAAAAACCGACTTCTGTACGCTAATGGTGGTGGCCAGTAGAGCTGGCCTCGCAATCGCTATGGAATAGCGGCAAATATTCAATCTGATCGCAAAGCATGGGCGCCCGCAGGGGGGGGCCAGGGGGGGCAGTTGCCCCCCCTGAGAAAAGGAAAATAAATTTAAAAATACATGAAGCTTTTATGTTTGTTCAAGTTGACCAAACAAAGTTAATCCCCGTGACTTTAATCAGGGATGGTCGGGTCCCAAAACTTCGGGAAAATTGAATTCCCAATTTTTGGGCGGGATTTTTATTCACTTCGGGAAATTTTCGGGACGAGATCGTTTTAGCGATCGCAACTAAAAAGCGAGTGTAGCTTCGCAAAACTCGATACCGGCCGCGGAAAACGAACTCGCGTATTTGCCATTTACCGATCACAAATAAACAGCAGATCCAGGTTAGCGCGATCTTCCGCTAAAACTGTCGTGTGTATTAGCCGATCGCAAATAAACGGCCAGTGAAGCTTTGCAAACCTTGTGATCGGCCGCTAAACCCAACACGTGTATTTGCCAGTCGCTGATAATTGGCAAAAATCGCTTTACGCTATTCGCGAACGTCCACGAAATATGCTAGCGCATATCTCCCGATCGCGGATAAACGGCCAATGTAGCTTTACGAAACTCACGATCGGCCATTGTAAACGGTCGCGCGTATTTGCCGATCGCGAACAAACGGAGAATCTAGTTTTGCGAAATTCGCGAACAGCCGCGTATTTGCCGATTACGGATAAACGGCCGATGTTGCTTTTCGAAACACGCGATCGACGGTATTTGCCGATCGCTGATAAACGGCAAGAATGTAGGCCTACCATTGCGAACTCGCAATCGTGTGTGAAAACCAATCTTATGTATGCACTAATAGCGGTTGATCGACGGAAATACCTTGCTAGAAGGCGTGACAGTGAATGACAGTTATGATTGTTCATATTATTGTCCTCATAATGGTCGGCTAGATAATAATAATTTGCAATATGGCACTGGTTTTGCCTATTGATTCAATTTCCTAAACTAATTCAGGATGTAATTGAATCCCAGCTAAAAGAATGATTATTTTTCATAAATAAGAAACAACATTTACAAAAGTAAAGAACTTGAGACTTTTAAATTAAATTGACAAGCAAACTAAAAATTGGTATCATGATAGAAGAAACAAATGAATATGTTTGAAATGTTTTGAAAGGTAACTCCGGTTTTTAGACAGCCAAAAATACATTTTCAAGCACTTTTATCTTACTGTTTCTCCAGAAGAGGGCTGCGGGCCCAATAAGGGATCCCGGGATATTTTCCTCATCCCAATAAAACCCCAGGAAAAAAACTGTTTGCCCCCCCTGGGAAAATATCCTGCGGGCGCCCTTGTCGCAAAGGGTTAAGTGCTATCATGAAAAAGAGACTCTTAAATATAGGAGGTAAAATATTTTAGGCTGCAAGAGGTAATAATTATTATGTACTTACTGTTTAAAGATGCTGCGCTTGCTTTGGCTGAAGAAGTTTTGCTGGAACACAGAAGGCAAAGGGAAATTAACATAAACCGATAAAAGATGAAGAAAAGACATTATAAAGATAAAACCGATAAAAGATGAAGAAAAGACATTATAAAGATAAAAGAGCTGTGAAAGTGAGATTGTTGAAGCTATCTTATTGACTGCAAACCGCACAATGTGACCAGTTTTTCAAATTTCTCATTGGATACATTTAAGATATTTCTCAAAGTTATGTGTGGTACTGTTAGGATCTACAAATTAATTTACAGATGTAGTTTCTAAGCAAGAGACTTTTGAGGGATTTGCAGTATGGAAGGAATGATTTTCTCCTGTGATACTTGGCGTACATATTTCAGTCATACTCTTATTTTCACAATCCATCCTACCTCAAAGCTTCTTCCTGCGCAATCTTAGCCTTCAGATCCTCCAGTTCCTTGGGAATTGTCCATCTCGACTCCTTGGTTGTGACGTTGTGGTAATACGTCTTTCCAGTTTCTGACTTGTATTCCTTCCAAGGACATTGCGAGAGTAACAGCTGGAAAAGAAAAATAATGCATTACTGTACAAAAGTGGGACCATAAATAGTTTTGCTGGAACTTTTGTTCTTACAGTTCTAGCCGTGGCATTAGGCAGGTGGCAAAAAAATGGAAACTCCAGCTGTGTAAATGACTTTATGTTAGAGACAGCTCCGCTCCTCTACATATTTAAGTACCTAGTTGATCATATTTCCAACAGATAGAAGCACATTTACTTATGAATCAACCGAGTTCAGTTAAGGGGATCAACGAGAATGAACTTTATAACAATAAAATACCATAACGTAAAAAAAACTATGACTAAAAGAAGAATGACTAAATTTGACTTTAAAATGTTTAAAACGACTTAGGTTAAGTTCTTTAGATAAATGACGTCAAATAAAATAGAAAAAAGAAAACAAATTTAACTATCACATATTTCAATGACCAGCTGTCTTGAAGAACATAAACAAAGATAATAATTGTCTTCAACGTCAGATTGGTAAATGATTAGCCGAACGACATATTTTGAGTGCCAGCAGGGCACTCACCCGCCTATTGCTGTGGCCAGAGCTGCAAATCTCATTCTGTCTCACAAAAGTTAAAGCTAGCCACCAAGAATTTTAGTTTCTATATTGATAAACCAGTCATGTTAATTTATGAAAATAAGGTTTTAAGCTAAGGTACGTAAATACCTTACCTAGATCATAGATTAAAACTGAATTTTGATTGTTACATTGACAAAAAGAGATACAATATTGATTTTAATTTTATTTCTGGTAAAGACTGGGAGAGAAAATTGTTGTTGCAAGTGTATCGACTGAGTGGTCTATAGGTTTATTTTTATGAACAAATAACTTACTTCAGCAGGAGTTTTTAGTTCATTAGGTTTCTCCCAAAGACTCTGCTTGGTGACAGTATTGTAGTAATAAGTTCTGCCGTCAGGAGCTTTGTGTTCTGTCCAATCAGTCTTCTTCTTATCTTTTCCTTCATCAGATGTTGCCCTGCAATGAACACATTTGATTTAATTTAGTGTGTCCATTTATATTATTTTAGAAGAGAGAACTCATACAAAAGAAACAAGAGAAAGAAATAATAATAGTGATATTATCTTTGAAATATAAAAATTCTTCATTATTTCTTAATACATTCTGAAGTCTTTGTGATACTGTATTGAACATATTCTTCCTACAAAGTGCTGCTCAAAGATACTACATTATAGTCAACTTATCCGACAGCAATAAATTCACTATTTTTAAATCTGGTCTTCAAAACAATGATTTCTAACAGACCTTATAGTCAATCAAGAGTATCTTGCAAACTTTATTGAAATATAATAGACTAGTGGCCCCATGCGCAAATCGCATTTTCATATTACATATTTAATGACCGGACTTTGTTCAAACATTGCGGTAACAAGTGAATTCTGCTTTCCTTTTGTTATCCAAAAGACTAAGAAGCTGACTTAAACTTACCCTACAGCTGGTGGAATCCCAGGACTTGGTGACAATGCTGGTGTGTCCGTGGGTATGGGTGCATCCCCTATCAAACATTCTCAGCATGGTATAAAGTAAATAAAATAAGCGCAAGTTATTGGTAAAACAACACTAGGCTACACCAACATAAAGTTAAAGCAATAAGAGTAACCTAAAATTCAACATTCTTAGGGTTAAAAATACTCAAAGCATATGGGAATGTGCCAATATTCTTCTTGGTTCAGGACAGGGCGAAAACAACACGCCGAAGTAATCAATAAAGTCTTTAAAGCATGGTTTAAAGAGATCGAGGTAGAACGAGGCATGACAACCATGTGCAATCTTGCACTTGCCTGGGTCTTCTCTGTGCTACTTGTTTTCTGTGCTAAGTGTACTTGTGGTACTACAGCTGACCAGCTGATTACCAATAATACAAGTGTCAGTTCAATGTTTACATTACAGTTTTGTTGGTTGTTTTTCTACTGAGCTTTGATTATTTAGTACATTCAAGTATTTCAATAAATTATTAGCCTACAATTCAAAACGCGTGCATTTCTCCAACGGCCACAATAGTTGGCGACTCGGTGAAAGTTATTAGTTTTCTAAATTCGAACATTATTTAACATGAATACAGAACAATTTTCAATCTTTTTAAAGATATTTACAGAAAGTCAAGCTGCATTAACTTCTACTCTTGCTAAAATCACGGAGACACTTCAGCGTCCAAAACAAAAAGGAAATGCATCTGTGAGTAATATTCAAGCATTTGAAAACTATGATTCGAAAAAGGAAAAATTCAAAAACTAGAACGTTTTGAAAATTATCTTGCAGTCAAAAAACATCTCTGATGACAGTAAAAAAGCACAACTACTATGTACTTCAATTGGCTCTATTCACTATAATAACTTATCTGCTCTATTAGGACCTGAAAACCCTATTAAAGACCTAGATTTCCCTATATTAGTCAAATCCTTCAGTGACATGCTTTCCCCATACAGAAATGTTGTTGTTTCACAACATTATTTTCTTAACACATATCAAAAGCAAAATTAATCCATTCCCAAATATGTCGCTTCACTTCAAAAAAACCTTTCAGAATGTGAGTTTACAGTTCAATGCCAATGTACAAAACTAGTTCCTGTCTCAGACTTATTCTTAAGAGCTCAATTCATCAGGGGGCTCAAAGACGATTGGAACAACTATTACAGTCTGATACAACCTCCTTCAAAGACATTCTAGCCAAGGCTACAGCTTTAGAAGCTTCCAGATTAGAGACAAAAATTTTAAACAATCATCACCCTTCACAATCAAGCGAAGCTGACTTAAATAAACTTTCAAAGGTAGACATAAATCTCTAGAGGTCGTTCAAACAGCAGTCGCAGGCAGAACTTCAAACGCAAAAGCTCAGTTTTCAATTCTTGTTCGAAATCCAAGCCTGACTACTCCAGACTAGGGATTGATAATGTTTGTTTTCGGTGCGGCCAAAACAATCACCGAGCATCTGAATGTAGGAAAAACAAATCTTCACTGCACTGTGCGTCCTGTTCAAAAAAATGGTCATGTGGCAAAAGTCTGTATTTCTTCCCTTATGAAAAATAAGTATCCTAATGATCGGATCAGTCCTAGCTCAACTAAATACATAGATTATACTTCTGATAACTCCCTGCTATGATTAAATCAAATAACCGATGTCATGCCAGTTAATACACAAGAGGTAATTGACATTTTTGACTATCAACGTTCAATCGTATCCGATTCAGAAAAGTACTTTGTCACTGTTGATATAAATCAAAAACCTGTGCGTTTTGAAGTAGATTCAGGAGCTGGATTTACTCTTATCCCTGAAAAAGATTTCAAAAGTCTCAAACTCAGTCCGACAAACATTTACATCTTACATCTTACATCCCGTAGCATCCGTGGTTCCCTTCTCCCTTTACTTTCGATCATTCACCAATGATGTCTTCCGACCAATGGGTAAGGTTACGATTAATGTATCATATAAGGGATGTAATTCAATAGAGGACCTATACGTCGTTCCTGATGGCCGTCTAGCAGTCCTCGGCAGAGTTTGGATCCGGCATCTCTGGATATGTCTTCAAGAGATCGATGACTCTAATGTCACACAAGGTAATTGTTTTAATCTCTCTGACGCCTCTCTTTCCACTGAAGAACTATTTTCTGAATTTTATAGAGTATTTGAACAGAAGACCAACTGCGTACCTAATCGTAAGGTGTCACTTCAATTATGTGAGAACGCTACTCCTGTTTATACCAAGGAGCGCAATGTCCCTTTTGCTCTAAGGTCCCAAGTTGAGGAAGAACTTAATAGTCTTGAGAAGACTACACGTTTAAATGGACAGTCACCTGCTGAGAGATATCTGAATCAAAGAATTTGAATCGAACTAGACGCACTTCAACCCTACCACCCTTCGAAAAATCCTCCCATAGACAACCCTGTAAAAATAAGAAAATTCAATGTGGGGGAGAGAGTCCTTGTAAAAGAATACTCTCCTAACAATAAACACACATGGAAGTTTGGAGAGGTAATTCAGAAACTCGGAGTACTTCATTATGTTGTCAGATTGGATTCAGGAAGAACGCTGACACGCCATCTAGATCAGATGAGGAAAACAGAAAAGAAAAAAGTTTGGTTTGAGAACATTGAAAATCAAACTAAAGACAGCCAAGGCAACAAGCCCTTACAGATTCCAGGTCTGATTCAGCAAAAGATGACTCCATCACCAAGTCCAGTTCCCAACTTCAACATCCCTCAAAATCAAGACTAAAGACAGCCTGAACCTCTAACACTTCGTCGTCCAAGTCGTAAAAGAAATCAACCAGCTTACTTCAAGGACTATTCATCAAGATGAAGTTTATAAATAAGTGGGGGAGAATGTTATGTCCTTAGTCTTTAGAAAGCAGCTGACCAGCTGATTTCCAATAATACAAGTGTCAGTTCAATGTTTACATTACAGTTTTGTTGGTTGTTTTTCTACTAAGCTTTCATTATTTAGTACATTCAAGTATTTGAATAAATTATTACAATTCAAAACGCGTGCATTATTCCAACGGCCACAATAGGTACCTAACCTAAACCTTTTTTCTGTAATTAGTTATGTGGTCTAGTTGCAATTATACAACTGCAACTAGACCATTATATTGATACTGTATTAGAGGAAAGTTATATATTTCACCAAGGAAATATCTTTTTTATTAGAGATAAAATTTATGATGGTTTCATCAAGCAAGTTATTTGCTTGGATTGTTTTGAAAAAAAAATCCTAAAACATCAAAAAATGCTTTGAGGAATCATCCGACATTGCTAATGAAGTATAAATCGGCAATAAACAAAAACATAGAATAAAAGTCTTCAGATGTGCAAGTTAGCCCAAGGCCCAAAGTATAAAAAAATGATGATACCTCAAACAAAACTGAGTATTTTAACACGTTCACTACACAGGGTGTCTACCAAATTTCATATATGAAATTCCCAACTTTTTCCCGACTTTTCCCGACAATTTAAAAAAAATTCCCGACCATTGGAAACAGGACCATTGCCTCCTATAACGAATATTGAGAACGATATTTGTAAATAAATACATTTAGACGGCTACAATGCAAGGGAAAGATCGCCAAAAGATGAGCAAGATGACCGCGATAAGTCCGATAGATTTGTCTGCCGTAATGCGACCGAAATTTCCGGCTGCGGAAAGAATGACCGATTTTCCGGCCGCATTGTGACCAAGAGATTCTCTGGCCGTGGTTTAAACGACCGAGATTTGACAGCCACGATGCGACAGAGAGATTTGCCGGCCGCAATACGACCGAATCATGTAACGGCTATGAAAAGAGGAAGCGACATAATACGATCAAGAAACAATCGGACAGCCTGCTACCAGAACCGAACAAACCAAGATTTCCGGCCGCAATAAGTTCAAAAGATTTGCCAGCCATGATGTAAATTAAAATATCTCTGGCTTTGAAAAAAATAGCGATTTTCTTGTCGCAATACAACCGGGAGATGTAACGGCCACAAAAAAAAAAACAAGGAACTCGTCTGCTGCGAATCGACCGAAAAATGTTTCATTCCTAAAACGAGTGAGCGACTTTCCAGCCGCAATATGACCGAGGTCTAATGGCCGCGAAATGAGTAAGGTTCTCATCGGCAGCGATGCGACCAAGAGATTTGCATGCCGTAAAACAAGCGAAAGATTTCCGATCGCAACGAGACCGAAAATCTTGCCGGCCACGGTATAAATGATAGATATTCCGTCCGTGAAAAGATAGAGCGATTTTCTTATCGCAATACGACCGAGAGATGTGACGGTCACGAAAAGAGCAAAAAATTGGTCTACCACGAGACGACCGAAAAATGTTTTGGTCCCAAAATGAGTGAGCGATTTTCTGGCCGCAATACGACCGAGAGGTCTAACGCTCGCGAAAAGAGCGATGAAGTCATCGGCCGAGGTGCGACCAAGAGATTTGCCGGCCGCAAAACAAGCGAAAGATTTCCGGCCGCAATAAAAGCAAAAGATGTGATGGCCGTGAAAAGAGCAACATATTTGCGGCCGCAAAGAGAGCGAGATATCTGACAGCCCCAATGTGAACGAGACGTTTGCTGACCCCGAAACGACCGAAGAATTTGCCGGCCGGGTTATGGATATTCTGGCCTTCATGTGGCCAACAGATGTGATGTGATAGCCACGAAAAGAGCACACGATTTTAAGGTAGCAATACTAGCGAGAGACTTGACGGCCGCGTAAAGAGCGAGAGACTTGTCGGCCGCGTGAAGAGCGAGATACTCTTCGGCCACGTAAAGAGCGAGACTTGTCGGCCGCGTAAAGAGCGAAACTTGTCGGCCGCGTAAAGAGCGAGACTTGTCAGCCGCGTAAAGAGCGAGAGACTCCGAGTACAGACCGTAGAGACTTGTCGGCCACGTAAAGAGCGAGAGACTTGACGGCCGCGTAAAGAGCGAGTCTTGTCGGCCATGTAAAGAGCGGGACTTGTCGGCCGCGTAAAGAGCGAGAGACTTGTCGGCCGCGTAAAGAGCCAGAGACTTGTCGGCCGCGTAAAGAGCGAGACTTGTCAGCCTCGTAAAGAGCGAAACTTGTCGGCCGCGTAAAGAGCGAGAGACTCCTAGTACAGACCGTAGAGTCTCGTCGGCCACGTAAAGAGCGAGAGACTTGACGGCCGCGTAAAGAGCGTGTCTTGTCGGCCGCGTAAAGAGCGAGACTTGTCACCCGCGTAAAGAGCGAGAGACTTGTCGGCCGACGTAAAGAGCGAGACTTGTCGGCCACAAAACGAGCGAGCGTTTTTACAGCTGTATTAGGACTGAGAAACTTGCGGCAGCGGAATAAGCGACAGATTTTCTGGTCGTGAAATAGCTAAAAATTTGTCTGCCGCAATTCATTCGAGATTTGCCAGCCGAGACGATGACAATAACGAAGAAAACCGCTATTTCGTTTTGTTTTATAGCCAAATTCGAATTTCCCGACCAAATGTTGAAATTCATTACTTTTTCCCGACTATTCCCGACCTTACAAAATCTCCGACATTTTCCCGAATTCCCGACTGGTAGACACCCTGCTACAGGGCTGCTCATATATGGTACACAATGGCCGGTCATTGAGGTAGCCCGCAATACTAAAAGAGAGTCCTTTGCTGTGGCCTATATATGTCTAAATATGACCACACCCACAATCTTGAAAAAAGTGTTTTACCTTGGCCTATTAGTTTTTTTTTATTACATTTAGCTTCTATTGATATACAAGCTAAATGTAATGGACTTTTGCAGCAGTCTATAGAGATACGGCCAAATATACGTATAATTGATCTGGGTTTCTTGACTTTCAATGCAATATACAATGTTGCTATGTTGGTATTCCTGAATAACCATAGATGACTTGCAGCCGGTCAGTTTTCTATAGGCCTGGAAACTAAAGCAGTGCAAACATGTGTTTTTAGTGTTGTAAATGGATGGAGTGATGCTTACAGTGAGTATGGCGTACGGTAATGTGTTTTATGTATTGATTATATATAATTGTGACCGCCAGCTCGACCTTATAATGAAGTTTCCCAAGTTTCTCTAGTATAATGCCAGGTGATTTCTGCGGGTACATACGACCTTGATTACAGCTTTTATTCCTCCACGACCATTCCTGATCATAATAAAACAATTCTAGGCTACATCTACAGTTCATTAGCCTTAGTGATATTACCTTGAGGTGGTCCAAATCCAAAAGGAGGCGGCGGCAGACCGAAGGGAGGGGCCATGGGCGGCCTCGGGGGCAGGTGCATGTCTCCTGGGATCATGGGCGGTGGGATGAACGATGGTGGCGGGCCCCCGCCAAACCCACCAATTGGAGGCGGACCTCGTGGCGGCAGACCTGGCATAGGGGGGAATGGCCCTCCTGGGCCAAACTTACCAGGTGGCCCAACTATGTCATCGGGAGGGTTCTACAAACAAAGATTTAAAACCATTAGAGTGTTTCATTTGGACCTTGAAGAGGTTTATTTCGCTTCGGAAAAAGCCAATTATTAATTGGATAAGCCATAAGGAAACGTGGGTTACTTGCAGTGATGGCTAATGAACTTTTCAAAATAACTTATATCTAGCATATGAATGTAAATTAATTTTTACAATAAGTCCTACAGTAGGACCTCGACAAGACGACACCTGGCTGGGATGGAACCAGCCATGCTCGACTCGCTTTACAATGTAAGATACGGACGGCCGGAGCCTAAGGGGAATTTTAGGGTGACTATAAGTAAAATATTATTGTAGAAAGCTTTGCTACTGGCAAAGACCAGCTGATTCATAAGTTACCACTGAGTTACTAATTTAGTCCTAAAGGAAGTTTGCTCAGTAAATGGTAACAGTAGCCTTCCTTTTTGAACTGCCGACTAACAATAAGGTGAATTATCTGTTGAATACAGTGAAATATCGAATAGATGGTGGAAAATGAAAGATTTGTTAGGTACCCGGCCAGCTGATTTTTACCACTTTTGGATGGATTCATTCCGTCACCTAAGCCAATAAATAATATGACCTGTGAGTGGTCTTATAGGCCTATCTTATTGATTACGTTACCCATTATGACAAAAACTCACCATTGATTGTTGTATTGAAGAACAATACTTTGACTGAGCAAGAAATTTAGCTGCTATCTAAACAGTCAGTGGAATTTTAATAGAAGAATCTTTCAATGCCTTTCAAAAACAGTGTCAGAACTTTTGAGGTTACTTTATTACAGATCCAACAACGCAACGCTGAGACTCGAGCTTGAGACGCCACTTTTTTTGGTTTTTAGTATTTGCAGTTGGCACTGGCAGCGTTGCCATTTTCAAGTATGGGTCATGGCTTAAGTTCACCATCGCCGAATCAGTATAAATTATGACTTGCCCAAACGTTCGCTGAGCAATTTGCCGCTTAGTGTGGCCTTGAGAAATTTGCCGCCCATTTCACACTACTCGGTTTTCGCCGCACGGTTTAAAAACATTATAACGCGCCAAATAGTCATTTTCTCAAAAAATGTTGGGGACGGGTCAGACGAATTATGGCTTTAGGCAAGGCCCCACTGAAAATACAGGCCATGCTGCAGAAACGATGACGTCATACTTGTAGGCAGTCTTAGAGTCTGGCTCAAGACTCACAGCTGTGTTGGTCATCACAGCTGTGTTGGTCATCAGTTTTACCACCACTCTGGTGACTGATTACCCACAACTGACTCCAGATACCCCAACACGACAAAAATCATCCCAACCCCAACATCACTTCCGCACATATTTGGCCATTTAAAACTTTTAAAATAATTATAAACTGTCTTAAATAATTATGTAGACTTCAGATGGCTAATACTTTTACAGACATGTAATTTTCCCAATAATAATTTTACAGTTAAATAAGAATTTATGCTATACATATTAATGTTTTGTTGAAATATTATGGCAGTAGGCCTATATTAAATGTGGAATCATCCACAAGCTAATCTGACGTATAGTTTATATTAATGCAAGCAACTGATATTCAAGTTTGTGTTAGACGAGGCCCCTTTCACATAAGGCGGTTCTGAAGCGGCTTCTGCCGTGCGAAAATTAATTTTTACCGTCCGGCCACTTCAAGATTTTTTAAACTGAACTTCAAGATTTTTTTTTAATTTTTACCGTCCGGCCACACGACATATTTTTTTAAACTGAATCCATTAGTACATGTTCTAAACAAGTACCGCTCTCCACTACCTAACCAGCGAAGTATCCCAATGAGTTTTCCTTGCAAGAAGCCGCGCGAGGAGCCGTGCGGCAGATAGCCGCAAAAAAACCTTAAAAACAACAGTCGGACGGCAGCGCAGCGTGTCGCACGAGTCCTTTTCGCACTACAGCAGCCGCATAACAATCACATCGTATAAAAGGATCTTAAGATAGTTCTGGTCACTCTTATCCTGCATATCAATAGAGTGAAATTATTGCTAGCAAAGAGATATTCAATTTCTGGAATGATATGTTTTAGTTTACAACTTCTGTAAGAAGGATCTTAAAATTACAATATGATGCTGAAAAAATTACGCTAACTTTATACTATTTCACCCTTTCTTATCACACGGTTACAGAAGTCATGAATGAAAAGATGAATTTAAAAAAGGATTTTATTAATAACATTGATAATTTGTACACTATATACTTCTAATCAGTCTGATTTTGTTAGTTTCTGAATCTTACGCTTTTTACTGGATTTCTTATCTTCAATCGTGTCTCTTGAAGATTTGCAATAATTATTTAGTAGAATGTTACTAAATGTTGTAATACATTTGTAAATTATTTCACAAAAAGGCGTATTACATGATTTACAGTCTGAAATGTTTTCCACCAAAAATAAATCTACTGCATCAGCCATTAAATTCACAAAAAGTTGACGATGGTGTTTTGCCTTGATGAAAGATTGTTCAAAACGCTCGCTTACAATATAGTTTTGAACAATTTTAATCCTATAACTAAAATCCTTACTACTACGTCAGATGGATACTTAAGACCCCCCCTATCCACAATACTTAAATAATCATTGTTTGTATTTATCGAAATCATGTCTCTGTCATTACTTAATAATGCTTGCGCACAACTTTCACATTTGTTTCTCTGGATGATTTTGTGACAGACATACCCACCAATGTAAGTGAGACACACTAAGTCATCATCACTTATTTCCATAAGATCAATGTGTTCTAAAATATTTTCAAAATCAGAACAATCGTACAGAAGCTCATTGTTTGGAAAAATGTCACTGAAACAATCATCACCGATGTTCGTATCTGAAATTACTATTTCTTTTTTAGAGGAAGAAAACACTTTAATTGCACTAACAGTTTTTAGCTTCTTTTCTGATTCAAGAACTTGCATGACAGAAATATTGTAACAACCTCCGCTCATTTGCCTATATTGGCCAAATCTTTCTTCAAGAGCATCAGTTTGAAATTTAGCCAACAGTATGTAATCAAAATTCCAGACACTTTTTAAATGTGGTATAATCTATAGTATGGTTGCAGTCGTATGTTGTAAAGCTAATTGAGTGTCCAAAGTAAGTTTACCGTTCCTTTTTCGTTTGTTGCCCGTACTTTCACCTTGCACTAATAGTTCATTCCACTTTTTAACCCATAGTAAAAACCGTTTTAAAAATAGTACATTTTCATCATTTTCAAATCTTATAGGCTGGGAAAATGAATCTTTAAAACGATCGCCTTTCAATGCATGGGACACATTTACAATTTTCCACCATTTAATAATTATTTCTAAGAACAATATAGTACCTGCAAAATTTGAATTTGTTTTAGACTGAAAATATTTGAGAGCCGCAACATTTTTTTCGTCAAAAAACTTAACACATAATTCTACTTTTTGACGTTCCACAGATGTTGGATGGAGCACTTTTCTGTTTAAAGCAGGAGCTAGTTTAACAACATTATTTTCTTCACTTTTGTAAAGAGATTTAAGATCACTGACACTGGCAAAACACGTTTCATCAAAATTTTCAAATTTAGGAAATACAAAGGTCTGATTGCAATCGATTTGGTTCAACCAATTGTTTCTAATGGATTTGAACAAGTGTACAGTGTCAAAAAGGAGGAAAACTTTTTTTTTCCTTGGTGGTATCATATGGATTGAAAAACCATGACATCAATTGTCCTCCATTTAACTTAGAAAATGCAGTTCGATTTATCGAGTTATTGTCCGATATTATTGACAAAACTTTGTATCCTAATAACGTTAACATCTTCAAAACTTGTAAAATTAGTTCATACAAATGATCTCCAGTCATATCTTTGCAAGGGAATAATCCAACAACGTCTTTATTCTTCGAAAGTAAGGAAGTTATCATAAATGTTTGGATGGTGGTCGCTAATTCTGCAGAAGAGGAATCATTTTCATTATGTAGTTTATGAGCTACCCCTTCTAATCTACCACCCTTATATGTTAAACCAGGTTTAACATAAACTTCGTCAACAAGAAGGTTAACTAATTTCTCATGATCTTGTAGATGGTTTAATTTATTTTTTAAATAGTTCACATGGGAAGTGTCAATGCCCGAACAACCAGTTCCAATATTTGATGTAAATGATTTTAAATATCTCGGATGAGGCATAGTAAAAAAATTAGACAGTCTTATACTTTTGTAGGCTCCAGGGAAGCAAAAAAATATAGTTGCGAACCATATTAAGGTTGTTGTACAATACCTAATTTGTTTTTGAAATGCTAGGTTTATTTGTTCTTTGTAAAATGACAGCTTCCTTGAAACTACTTCATCACTGGATTCCTTGATGTCTTCAATAATACTGTTAACTTTTTGAAGTTTGTCTGAAAGGGAGGGTTCGACAGAAGTTCCGCTTTCAAACAACCAAGTCCGTAGGCCGTGAAATTCTGAAAACTTAGTGATTTTGTTTTTTTGACAAAGATTTACAGGACAAACAGTAGTTGTATTGACAATGAATTCATTTTTTACTACAAGAAATGATAAGTCATGTTTAATTACAATGGATACGTCGATTTTCGGTATGTTTTCACTGGAATGTTTCAAATTAAAAAGAGTAATTTTGGCTTCACATAAGTGAATTTTCACTTTTTCTGTCTCGACATTAAATTTGGTTCTAATGTAATTCTGAAGAATTTCAAAATTTTTGATGAAGTCATTTTCTTGATATTCGATATTTTTATCCAAAGATCTCAGCTCATTTCCGAATGTTTGTTGAGTTGAAGATGAAGGTAAAGGAAATTTTGTATGGCATAAGTCCGAAGGATTAAATTTTAAATGGCGTCGTATGTCAATTTAAAGCGTTTACGAGGAACACAAATTTCTGTCCCATCTGGCCGGGTAAGTGAGTCCTCTCTCACAACGAATTTCTCCTCAAAATGTTTTATACATACCCTGTGACTTTTACTTGGTTTTTGGCCAGGGACAAATGAGTCACGTCGAGGAATTGCATTTATCCAAAAATCGACTCTTGGTTGGTAATTTGGGAAAGAAAATAATGGTACAGACTCATTTCCCTCGTCAAAGTCGTTACTGCGGCAGCCAGGGACACAGCAACGATAAGGCATCACAATTAATTAATTTGTTAGTCAATAGAAATTATAAAAAAAACTGTAAATATACCTGACATAAAATAAAGATCAAACAAAAACTGTCAATATAAATTTCGCACTAAAGAATGTAAATGAAAACAAATCTTACACAACTTGTATCTCACACCGTACTTTTATCTTGTATCTACCACACTTTTATTTAGGTTATTGGCGTCATTGTAGACTAAACTCTTTACTGATAAAAAAAAATATTTCCACTTCAAAAGCCCGAATTTCTCCAACGTAAACTGCATTACTAATATTGCAGGATAATACTTATTTTTTGGTTAACACAATTATATAATAACAACGTTTTTCTTTCAGAGATACTTTCAAAACAAAACATTTGCAATAAAGAAACCAAATAAAAATAAACAAATACAATATGTTTGACATTTGACATTCGATGACGTCATCATGGGATTAGTTGACTACCTACTTGTATGACGTGGCGCAGCGCTCGGATCGCTGCAGCATGGCCTGTATTTTCAGTGGGGCCTTGCTTTAGGTTAATTATAGAGATGGAGGTTCAAAATGTCCAAAAAGCATTGACGTAATTATGAACGCCCCCCTTAAGGCCCGTTTTCACGATACCAACTGAAGAGTAGGCTTACCAGATGTCAGGGATTTCCCCGGACAGTCCGGGTTTCAGGCTTGCGTCCGGAGAAACGTCCGGGGTTGAATTTCGTCCGGGGTTTTATAGTCAGCCTGCGTGAAAAAGAGAAGGGTAACGCCCGAAACACGTGAACTGGTAATTGGTTTTGAGCAGTTTTTAAGAAAGTTTATACAAAACAAAAGAAATTTCAAACGAAACGAAGGACACCACGAAAAGGCCTTTACCACAAGGCCCGTTTTCACGATGCCAACTGAAGAGACAATCGGCATGAGACAATCCAATGCCGAAAACGTATTTGCAGCGTATGTACACTTCTTAACTAATCTTTATTGATGAATATTTTTAAATATTAACTATAAATTGATCTAATAGTTATTTATAGTTATTTTTGGCATTGTGTCGTCACGGCTAAAACGTGCACTTGCTGTAAATAGATTTTTGCTATTGGACTATCTTGTACTGATTGCCTCTTCAGCTGGCATAGTGAAAACGGGCCTAAGAGAGATCCGCCCTGTTCAACGACAGTGAACTTGCACTATAAAATGACTCTTCGGCATCAAGGTCTGTAGAGGAGAAGATAAGAAAAGTATAACATTACTTTTCTCATTTTGTCAGGGATTATCTAAGTCAAAAATTTAAACAAATCATTACGTCTTTTATCGACCAGGAACATACAGCCGCTTGATTCCACAGGCCTTATGGAATTTAGGCAACCCGACAGTATAATAGTAATAGTATTATTATTCTCTTACTATCTACAAATATTGCTTCAGCATGACTTCACTGAGCTCACGCTAATCGGACCAAACTATGGAACCCGCAGAGCACACTCTCATAACATAGAATAAAGTGTGTATGCCCATAAGGTAGCAATTACTGCTGCCTAACGTTTTCATGGAGGGAGTTTACACTCGTCAAGCGAGGGTGAATCAGGTTGAACAAAACCATTTGACGAACTAAGTTATATTTACATCATGAGACTTTATGAGAGCGACGTATCTACTATGAATACCTCTTAATGTATAGGCATGAAGGCATGGGCATGGGACAGTTAGAATTCCCAGAGTCACAAAAGCATCTCTGCTGCTCGTTCTTGATTTATAAATTTGTGAACTTCTCGGGTTTTCGCGAATGCTAGCGAATAACAGCGAGCGTGCATAAGCGAGCATTCAGCCTGTATTCGCTCCAGTGTAAAGTGAGCCATATATTACATTTAAAGGTCGTTGACCAATTGAGCAGGCTCACGACTCACGACTGACTTGCAGACGGCAGACACAGACAGACGTCATTTTATTTTCTTGTTATGTATTTACTGACTGGTTATCCTTGGAATGATTGTTGTTTTGTGATAAGCAAGCGATTAATAATGACGTCCACACAAGATTTCAAGTAAATGTAACTCTGTTGTGCAGGAAATGGTTCTTTCTTCAAACATTGTCCGATTCTACAAGGGGTTATTAAGCTCTAACATTAGAGCGGTCGTGTTTTTGGACTGTCCCTGTAACAAAAGCTTCTCACAGGTAAGATATTTCGAGTCAAAATTCTGAATTATGGAGCGTTTTAACGTACACTCTCACCAAAGCTTCAGCCTGGTTTGAAATTCTCTTCTATAATTTTTGAAGGAAAGAGTTCTCAAGGAAAATATATTAGAAGGTTCGTAAGACCTGGTGTCTATCCCCAGCTGTTAAAGAAGTATTGTCCGCTTATGAGGTTCTACTTTGAAAAACATGACTTGAAAATTCTGAAGTGGGTGACATCCTGTAGTGGGGGGAAGGGGTTTAGTTGGGTACGAGTCCTGCGCACCAAGAAAAGTAAGCACAAAGGAATGTAGGTACAGGCCGGCATCTTCTTCGATGGTGCATTATTAATAACATCCCCCCCCCCCCCCCCGGAAATCATGTGTTCCAAATCAAGAGTGGAAAGTGGGTCATTACATATTTGGGACCATATGATTTAACTGTACAGGCACTTCATATACCTGAGAATATGTAAACCAATCTCACTTCTGTCTTGAACCGATACTTTTCATGACACATCTGATGAAAAAAATAATAAATATTTGTTTTACTTTAGCCTATGGTGGAAAAATCCTAAACAGATAGGCCTAGTTAACATTACCATGGGTGGTTTTCTGGGGGTTCCCGGCACCCCCTGATAACTTATTTGGTGAATTTGATCGCAGTGAAGGGAGAAAATTTTTTCAACATAGCCTAACTTTGATTGAGGTATTTGCATAAATTACTAATGGTTGTTGTTAAATAAAATAAGTATATAGCCTACTTGGAATAGGCCTTAAAACGGACCATTTAAATAGGAGTTTGATGTTTGAATTTGAGCATACAATACAGTACTTCAAACGTTAAGTGAGCTGGCACCCCCAAATATTATGACCTAAATCCGACCATGAACTTAACATATGCGTAATAAACATTGGTTTTGCCTAGTGAACAATGTAATGATGAATTTTCTCAGGTGATTAACTTAACAAATAACAAAAACAGATGGTTATGAGTAGTGTATTCTAAAAAAATTACTTAAGTTACAGTTCGTGTCAGAAAGGAAAAGAGAGTGTCGGACCGGTCCAGGTAGGCCCGGGCAGCCCTAATCCGCTGTTGTCACAACACCTATTGTTGTGAGGCCGGCCGGCGAGTTATTTCTTGAGTAATTCCTGGTATAAGGAATTTCGAAGCGGCCCGCAGTCAATGACACAGGCGTGGGGGCTGCCCACCCCCGTCGCCGGTCGGCCTCACAACAATAGGTGTTGTGACTACAGCGGATTAGGGCTGCCCGGGCCTACCTGGACCGGTCCGACACTCTCTTTTCCTTTCTGACACGAACTGTACCGTAGTTGTTTTAAACATTTTTTAAGATATAGGCCCTAAGTAATTATTTGATGAAGATTATAATGTAGATTATTAGCCATAGCCTATTATGAAGGAAATGCAATGTCAATAAATTGTAGGTTAGCCTATATCGTTTAACGATAAAAATCTATTGTTACAATTAAGTTATTGACATCTCATCTGTATTCATTTTATCTGATACTAGCAGTTGCCCGTGGCTTCGCTCATGATAGATTGCTAGAAACAGCTGTTCTTGGCACTGCTCTTAGAACTGTCAAATTAGTACCCACAGTTATTCCTGTGTTTGAAAGTTTACATCCTTATAAAATGTAAAAATTGAAACTGAGGACGTTCACGGGGTGTAGCCTGAGGGGATTTTAAGGAATAGGCCTATGTATTTCCCTGGTTCAAGATCTATCTCTGTATGAAATTTCAACCCAGTCGGTTCAGTATTTTTCGCGTTTACTTGTCACAACTAAAACATACAAACAGAAACCACCTCTTCTTTATAATAGTATGGATATTTATATAGCAAAAAAGCAGTAGCCGCCAGGAAACAGTTTTGGGGCGGGGGTTTGGGCTCCACAGTTACAGGATGTGAAAAAATCACTTTCTTAACCTTTCATTTTAAATAACTAAATTCTTGTAATTAATTTTTAGGTGGGGGGGGGGGTTAGACCCCCTGACCCCGCCCATTGGCTATGGCCTTGTAAACACCGAACATAAATGTACCCAGTATAGGCTATTGATACTTTAACAACTTTTTAATGTCTGACATGTTTTAAAAAAACTTGGTTTGGCCATGATTATGTAATAACTTGGATTGTAATTCAAGTTAAAATTTACTTTAATTTGAGACAACAATTTTAATTAACCTAGCATACCTATCTGACAACTGTGAATGTGCTCATTATTATATTTTTGTTTGAAAATTAGGAAGTTGGAAAAGCCATATTGAACATGTTGAAAATTACCTAGGCTTTATGATGAAAATGTGGATTTTATTTTATAATTCAATAGTATTATTCACCCTGCCCTATGGATCTGTTATCAAAATAATTGTCCTAAACTAACTTAGAGACAGTGGATCTTATCTGAAATCTTTATTGTACTCTATCTTGGGTAATCTTTCGCTTTGGGATCTAAACTTTTTACATTGGTAAAAAAAGGTCTTGGGCACCGGTACAGTTTTGTAACAAGCATACCTACTTATACTATAAAAATGAGCTCATACATAGACTGGTCCTCTCAGAAACAAAACCAAATTAGCATATATGGGACTTAAATATGTTAATAGTTTACCTGATTCAATCAAGACCGTCTTTAGTTATACTAAATTCAAGGATAGCCTAACTGCTCATTGGATTGATCAATGCCAATGAAAGGGAATGAGCAATGACACTCCACATGCTTCGCAGCGAAGTCAACATGGTTCAAAGGATACTGAAAGTAAGTAATCGAGTATACATAGTCCTCTAAATCAGTAGGCCTACGAAATCGCACCAAAGTGTGCAACAGTACGTGCAAGTCATTTTACAGTAAGAAATAACTGTTTTTATTTGATCCCAACATTTTTTTAAATGGCAATAATTCATAGAAAACCCCTTTTCAGGTTGTGAAACCAAATAAATTACCCAAACATGTCCGTGTAGTTGAAGTTGGGCCGAGGGATGGCCTCCAGAATGAACCAGTTACAGTGCCAACAGATGTCAAGATTGAGTTTATCAACAGATTATCTCAAACTGGACTCAGAGTTATTGAAGCAACCAGGTGAGGGAGGAAAAGGATCGTTGCCTAATCCTGAGGAGAAATTTCATTCTTAGCAGATGCAGTGTTTTAGTTTATAGGCCTAAATGTTTAATAATAATAAAATGGTTGCAGATGCTTACCTGGATCAAATTTTTGCAAATATAGGCCTACACATGTTCTTACAACGTAATTGTTAAGCCTGCTGACTTTAAATTTGAATTCCTGTTCGAAAAATAATGAGTTATTTGGTAATTCTTCACCAATTGAGCAATAAAAAATAAGCCTGATAGGCTAATGAAAACTTTTTAA
Source organism: Flexamia atlantica (assembly GCA_035578135.1). NCBI lineage: Eukaryota > Metazoa > Arthropoda > Insecta > Hemiptera > Cicadellidae > Flexamia > Flexamia atlantica. The sequence continues at coordinate 65,453,355 of JAQJVK010000002.1, forward strand.
AAAGAGCACTTTTTTACTCTCGATTTCTTTGGTGCTGGTGCAACATGTTTCTCTAAATTATTTCTTTTCATATTCTTTCCTGCTTTCTTTTATTCCATAAATGTCATTTTTATTACTAACTGTTTCTATTTATTCAAATGTTTTTGTTTCATTTTCACAATTGATACAATAAGGCATTTTTCATTCTAAATTAATTCTTAAAACTACTCCCTAAAAACAAAACAATTTTGACAATTTTTTAAACTACCCGCGTTCTAAAGCGATAGGTCTAGTATTTCTTATTAAAATTTCTTGTGCAATAACCTTAAACATTTTTATGGTCATTAGTAGTTTGTTTGCAAACCAAAAAAGCTAATACACCCACAGAAATAGAGGAAGCCTAAAGGTTAATAAATTTTTCAAAATTGTGTGGATTATAGGATGATGAAGTATTTAATTCTTCACAAAATATTCTTTTTACCAATTTTCTCTGACACTAAAAATCACTTTGCATTTAGAATTTACTGTTTGTGGTTTTTAGACATTTTTCTGCTTTGCAACACCAAGACAGTGTACATAACATCTATAAACAGAATCACTTATTACACATTTCTTTGACAACGAATACACAGCTTACCTATCACTTCATCAAAGATATCTGACGAAGGAAGGGGGGGGGGATTCCCGAGTTGAGACTTGTATACAAGTGGACATTCGTTGTTTATTGTTTGCCCAAAACATCTGATAAGTCACTCAACAAGAAAACTATTGCCAGAGAATGCGGTATAAGTTTGGAGTTGCCTCATCGAGATTAGTTCCTAAAATTTTATGTTATAGAGGTTCAAAGCCTAAAAATGATAATTTATCAAAATTAAACTAGCAAAATTATTTAATTAAAATTTGATTTTAAGCACAAAAACTTTTTTTTTAGCTAAACCACATGTCAAATAGGGACAATTTTATAGTTCTCCAAGGATATACACATGGGCCTTCCCTTTTTATTTGCTATATCTTTGATAAATGTAGCGTGTTATGTGTTTAGGGGCCATCCATAAATTTTATGTAAAACTAAATTTGGCCTTTTCAAACCCCCCCCCCTCCCCTTTTTGTAACGGACTTGTAACGCTGGCACCAACCCACTATCAAAAATTACGAAACACTGAGCTATCACCTCCCCTCTAAAAAGTAAAAAAATTTGTACTCAGAAGATAATTGAAAATTTTTAGAGAATTTAAGGTTAGAACCCTTAATTTATTATACCCTGATTATCGAAAGAAGGTGAGCGGTGCGGCGGCGGCGGCGGAGCGAGCGCACGGCAGTAAAAACATTCTTATTCATAACGCTGTAGAAACGTAAAAAACGCTGTTAAAAATTTGCAGTACACTTTATTCCAATAACCAGTTTATCAGCACTGTTTTCAAATAATTTTTAACGTAATTCGTTTAGTTTATACTGAGAGTTATATTACTAAAAACACGATTTACGAATTAAAAAATTCAATTCCTTGTGTTTGATTTATGATAACTCTGCTTAGAAGTATTGAGGAAAATATTCCTGTACAGAACCTTTATTCGACTTTCTTGGGAACAATATATCAAAATTTGAGAGTCCTGTGATCAATATTTACGTCGTTATTAATTTATTTCCAAAGAACTGTTAACTCTTTTGTTAATTGAGATTTTCATTTCATTTTTCCTTTAATGACAGTAGATAGTTTCCACAGTCAATATTCACTTAAAAAACTACTTTAATACTACTAGATAAATCCGCAATCAGTTGATAATTGAAATTAATTACCAACCTTGCTCGGGCGAGCGCGATCTAGACGAGGTACAGCAACTGACCAACAACAATGGAACACATGCTTCCTTCCAACATACACAGCAAATGCAGTTCGGAGGAACTGAGAGGTTCCTTATTGTTCAATGTTGGTAAATCGGCATTGTTTTTACAATGAATTCTACATCTGGAAGAAGGCGTTGTTTAAAAGAGAAAAACTGAGGCATGCAGTGGCGCGTGAATAAAATGGGTCCACTAGGTCCAGACTGTACTTCAACAGTCATTGTTGCGCTCTGCCTCGTAGTGATACTAACGTTTATATATTAATCGATTATGAGAAACCATTCCAATAAAAACATAAAGCTGCGACGGAGCTGTGTCCTATATTTCATTCAAAGACATTGTTTGATGAATTTCATTCATCAAAGTAGTTTAATAGCTGAGATAACATTACTTTAGAAATAAATTAATAACGATGTAAATATTAATCACAAGACTCTCAAATTTTGATATATTGTTCCCAAGAAAGTCGACTAAAGGTTCTGCACAGGAATATTTTCCCCGATGCTTCTAAGCAGAGTTATCATAAATCAAACACAAAGAATTGACTTTTTTAATTCGTAAATCGTGTTTTTAGTAATATAACTCACATTATAAACTAAACGATGTACGTTAAAAATTATTTGAAAACGGTGCTGATAACGTAATTAACTGGCCATTGGAATAAAGTCGACTGCAAATTTTTAACTGCGTTCGTTACGTTTCTACAACGTTTTAAATAGGAATGATTTTACTGCTGCGCCCTCGCTCCGCCGCCGCCGCGCCGCTCACCTTCTTTCGATAATCAGGCTATAAGATTTAATAGTTACATAACGCTGCATATTACTCCCCCCCCCCCCCCCTTAGGAGCGTTAAGTAATTTATGGACAGCCCCTTAGTTAGTGTACATTTTATACAATTGTACATATTTGCACCCTTCAGTGTTAAAACTGCATAAATGAATAAAGGATTTTAAAATTTATATTCAATTATTTTTCAGCTTTGTATCGCCGAAATGGGTCCCTCAGATGGCAGATCACAAAGAAGTGTTGCAGGGCATTACAAAAAGGCCAGGAATCAGCTACCCAGTATTAGTGCCCAACCTCAAAGGGTTGGAAGCCGCTGTGAGTAGTGTGTCCGTTATTTTGCATTAAATTTGCCCATATGAAGTGCAAATTCCAATAGGTTCTGACCACATAAGTTGTTTTTAACCTACGTTGATTTGGAAAGTAATTATCTTTCGTACCTTATTCATTGTGGGTAAAATTAAGGAAATAAACTCCTTCAATTTGTCTTGAGTATAGAAGCGACTCTCACTGAAGTGTTGTGTGCTTTTCATTTTTTTATCTAATTTGTATTTTAGGCATCAGATTGTAAGAATTTTGATTCATTAAAAAGCTTTATGAGCTATCCACAGTTAGCTTTTTAAGGGGAGTCTGTGTATTTCTATCAAACTGTGCAAAAACATATATAGTCCAGTCAAATTGTAAAATAAAAAGGGTGAAAGTGACAAACGGTCTGGGGTGTCTGGATTTTTTTCAAGTTGTTAGGACCATAAAAAAGAATAAAACACCAAATTTGTATAAACTGGAACCTTGTGCGTCTGGAGTTACGGCAAGTAAATGTTGGATTTCTCCCCGGAATATCAAAGGGTGTCCAATATAACTCAACGTGCCACTACTGGCATCTCAGAATATTAGATTTAGAAAAAAATTTTAATTAGGGGACTTGAGCTACCTTTTTAAGAAAATCAAAAATATAAATTCCATTTTCTTGAGATTGGCCACCAATTTCCAATATGGCAGACAACATTGATTTTTCTTATAGAACACCCTACATTTTATGGCGGTTTTTGGATTTTACGCTTAATTTTAAAAACTTTTATCCATTAACATTTTTCCCCTAAACTCAAATGGTATTTAGTAAATTTCTACGCCAGTGGCATTTTTTAACGTTTTGATCGGGAACGGTCCAAACCCGGGTCTCGCTACAATCTAATGGCGACCTTTTGTTAGATAGCATCCCTAATTCATAGCCCAATGACAAAAGGTAACTGGACCCAGTTTCGATCCTGTCAGGAATTGAACCGGCTACCCTCAGGTTATGAGGTGAGTCCTTTATCCACTCTGCTACACAAAAAAACCTCAATGGTTAAGGAGATGTATGAGCAGTTAAAAGTTTGGTTTTTTCTCCCATTGGAAATGCCAACTTTAACTGCTAATATCTCCTTAACCATTGAGTTTAGGAAATAAAGTAGGTGAAGCCCCCTATTCAAAGTTTACTCTAAATATAGTGGTATCTGAGATGCCAATAGTAGCCCATTTGAGTTATGTTGGCTATCCTTTGAAAACTAGGAAATAATTAGGAAAAACTCAAAATTTATTTCTCAATGTAGCTCCGGACCCACAAGGTTCCCGTTTCTGAAAATTTGGCGTTTTACTCTTCTTTTTGGTCCTGACAACTTAAAAAAAATCTAGACATCCTGGACCGTTCGCCAGCCTACGATGTACATCTTGACTGGACTAATAAGAAACCTTTACACAAAAATCTATACTGTCATTTGCTGACTCTACAGTATATCATATTGCAGTTTTCAGAAACAAAGGTTACAAAAATAACCCTAAGAATAGAAAAAGATAAGATGTTTTTTTATAGATTTTTGGGTTGCCAGGTCACCTTGAGGTTAGATAAAGGCATGGAATAATGTTATCATTCTAATTCTAAGAGATAAAATTTAAAATCACCATTAATGATGTCAGAACAGCTTTTTATAGTTGACATTTCTTAATAATTGCCTTAAGTACTATCAAAGGTGAAAAGTGTATTACGTGTATACTTTTTTCAATTTTAATGCTGATGAAATGAATTTCTTCTCCATATTGAAGTTTCAAGTCTTTAGTAGTAGATAAATTTAATAAATTCCCCTGGTGGGCAGTTTATTATTAAGTGACAGAATTTTATATGAATCTGTATCTTTTTAGAACATGTAAAAAACCATATCAATGACCACACTTTCTCATTGAAAGGCGTTTTACACTGGGGACACTATAAATAATTACCATGAAATTAGAGCCTATTTTATTACCGAGTGTCGTTTTTTCAAGTCACAAAGTGACACGGGCTGCTAGTTCTAAATTAATAAGATTTAATGAGTTAAAACGTAATAATGTGCCATTAGAAAAATTTAACTCGGCCAATTTAGAATAAAATACCCGCCTTGTTAGAATAAAATACCCGCCTTGCCTACCTATTAGAATTTTTATAAAATAGTAATCCTTGCAATTCACATCTTATTAAATATATGAACTTTTTTATAAATTAGTTTTCCACTGTTTGCTTTGCCAAGTATGAGTTTTGTTCATCCGTCATCCCCGTAACACTTTATGACATCATGATATATCCAACGTAATTTCATAAATTTTTCTATCTTCTTGTCAGTTTCTAGCCGGAAGGTAATATTATCTTTGATTCTGAATCATGTCTGTTAGTAAACTCATTAAACAGCAACAAAAAATTATTTTCAGATATCGGCCGGAGCCGAGGAGATTGCAGTATTCGGAGCCGCGTCCGAGACGTTCAGCAAGCGGAACATTAACTGCAGCATCGCCGAGAGCCTGCTGCGGTTCCGAGAGATCGTGAGGATCGCATTGGACAAGGGCTTGCGAGTCCGCGGATACGTATCCTGTGTCTGCGGCTGTCCCTACGAGGGCGACATCCAACCTGAACAAGTTGTCAAGGTAATGGAATAATTTAGTGATTGAGAGCAATTAAAATTAATTTTGAAACACCTGAACTGTGGATATAAATAAAAAAATAGGCTAATCACCTTTTTCATCCTCAGCTCATTTCTAACAATACCACAGGTTAAGTTGACATGTTACGGTTTTTGAAAAAATCTTTCTCAAAACAAAGTAAGTTGTGGTATTCTGATCATTGTCAAATGTTAAAATAGTGCAAACATATCACATACATGTAGACACAACGAAAAACATTAAATAACTTGAAAAATTGAACGTTTGATAGGCCTATCACGATTACCGTGTCGTGACATGTACACGGGTAAGGTTGCAGATATGAACTGCTGACGAAAAAGTTAAACAGCCTATATTGTCATGATAAAGAGCAAGTCATATTTAATATAAAATTATTATCCTCTTTAACTGAAATACTAAAAAGTAATATTAATGTAAAAGCAGTAAATATATATTTTAATTGTGTTTTTAAAAGCTTACATTTAAGTGGAAGAAGTTGATATTGTAATTTAATTTAGGTTTCAATTGAAATTTTAAAAATCATTTTGGAGTTAATTCTAGTCAAACTTATCTATTTAAATATCTTATTATTTTAGTGTAAAAGTTAACAAGTTTTTTCTAGTTATCTATTTATTGGATGAGATGAAAACAATATAGTTACCATATGGATGCACCCTTGCCACAAAAACCTTTAAAATTAAGGTTTTAAATTAAAATTTATATTAAACTCGCATGAAAGGTGTCAGCAACTATGGCACCATCGAATTGGCTAGTATATGCTTTAGGGTATTACCAGTAAGGGTGTTCGATTGTATGTTTTATTACCTGAAAGATTGTATTTTATAGTTCTGTAATAATTCACAGGTTAATAGTTCTATCACGATTCACAGGTTGTGCAAGAGTTGATAGAGATGGGCTGTTACGAAGTGTCTCTCGGAGACACTATCGGCGTTGGCACCCCTGGCAGCATGAGGCGCATGCTGGAGGCCGTGTTGGCAGTAGTGGACAGCAGACAGATCGCTGTGCATTGCCACGACACTTACGGACAGGCGTTGCCCAATATTTTGGTCGCATTACAGGTAACCTCTCAAACTAGGATGTATAGTTAAGTACTTTGTTTTAAAATGTTCAGACAGGATACAACAAAAATTAACTCAGTATATAATATCTTTCAAATTTTTGTGGTTTAAAAAGAGAAAAGGGTCCTCTTTCAACAAAGTAAATTTTGAAATTCAGGCATTTTATTCAAATCAGATATAAATACTGACTTTTAGGTGTGGATTGAATATGACTCATTGATACTTCCTGTACAAGTTTATTAAATTATTTTAGCGATAAGAATATGATAAATAAAAAATATATATTTAGTATCCTAGTGTAGGCTAATGCATATGAAAACGGATCTTTTGTCACTTTAAGGAAGTATCATGGACATTAAGTAGCATCAGGTCCCATTTCCCAAGTGTACAAGCCCATACTATAGTGAAGCATTAGTCTGTAGCATCAGAACATCTATAGGCAGATAAGTGAACTACAGGGTGTTTTTTAATGCAACCCATTTTTAAAATTGAATAATGCACATATAAAAATGAAATGAGTATTGTTTTGATAATCTTTACATTTTACACAACCTATTATTTGAGTTTGATCACATTTAGCTTACATTATGTGTTCAAACAATCCGCCATTACATTAATACTAAGTTGTGCTCTCTCTAAGTTGTGAAAACTCTAAAAGGGTTGGTATTAAATTAAGGTTGTAGTGGAAACAACTCGCTAGTTAATCACCTTATATTTTTGAGTTAAAATTAAAAGACCCATCTAAACCTTAATTTGGTACCTAAATAATGTCATGTGTTAAATATTACAATTCTACAGACATTTTAATTTTTGTCCTTGGTTTATGAACTTCCAATTTTGATTTGATAACATGCAAACCCAGAAACGTAAATAATAAGAAAATTTAGAATTTTTAAATATTCACCACTTAAAGGTGAATTTGAGAATTGTCATATTACACATCTTTAGCTTACCAAAGTTAGGAGTAGGGTGAAGTCCTCTGTGATCATAGAGCATGGAGTAAGCAGCTTCTAACTGCAGTGTCTAGAAATAAGATGTTTTCTATGTCAAGTAACCTCCTCCAAGAATGCTAAAAACTTAAAACGGGATATATTATAAGAGTCCCCTTTTTGCTTTCTGCATCACAAATACAATGACGAGCTTGTCCCTAAAAGGCTTAAATAAATAGAAGGAAACCAGAAGTCATATGGTACACAATGTATAAGTATGTATAAGCAATTAATTGCTAAGTGAGATTAACGTTTTATCTTTACTTATCCACTACTAAGTCTGAAGTATTTATACCTCTTATCCTGGTGCTTAGAATAGACTAGTTGAAAGGTAATCTCAGGCCTTAGCTTTATAAAAAACCAAAAACCAAATCAATAGTTGCCGATTATATAGCTTATTTTGGAATATTTATATGTTATTCTCTTCAGTTTTTGGCTCTTTCTTATGGAATGATCACATAGAGTGGCGGCAGTTAAAGGGAGCATTGACAGCCCAATATCTAATAGATCAACGGTCGTTACTGGCAGGACGACCTCAATTATAGCTGGCAGCCAAAGGGGTTTAAAACTTTCAGAATGTAGGGTGGATTTATATGGGCTGAGTTAGGCGAGCCGCTATTTGCCTGTTAAAGTGGCCCGGTGTAATCGGTCTGGGCAAGAAGAGTTACGTTTATAGGTGGTAACACTTAGAAAAGTAAAGCTGACCCGGTTGGGTTGTGTATGGATGATTCCTCAGTCAGAAATGGAATCCTGTCTGCAACAGTCCCAAGCATCGTTGATAGTGTGACATTTGAAAGTAAATCAGTTTGATAAAATGTGAGCTTGTGAAATCAGACCTATTCGACCCACAACTTGCCCAGTTTCACTCGACTGTGTAATTCAACTGAAGTAAATCCACTTGTAAACTCAAACAATCCCGTACTGAATGTTCTCTCCCACAGATGGGTGTCAGTGTGGTGGACGCGTTGGTGTCGGGTCTGGGCGGGTGTCCGTACGCGCGAGGGGCGTCGGGCAACGTGGCGACGGAGGATCTCGTCTACATCCACTGTACTGAATGTTCTCTCCCACAGATGGGTGTCAGTGTGGTGGACGCGTCGGTGTCGGGACTGGGCGGGTGTCCGTACGCGCGAGGGGCGTCGGGCAACGTGGCGACGGAGGATCTCGTCTACATCCACTGTACTGAATGTTCTCTCCCACAGATGGGTGTCAGTGTGGTGGACGCGTCGGTGTCGGGACTGGGCGGGTGTCCGTACGCGCGAGGGGCGTCGGGCAACGTGGCGACGGAGGATCTCGTCTACATCCACTGTACTGAATGTTCTCTCCCACAGATGGGTGTCAGTGTGGTGGACGCGTCGGTGTCGGGACTGGGCGGGTGTCCGTACGCGCAAGGGGCGTCGGGCAACGTGGCGACGGAGGATCTCGTCTACATCCACTGTACTGAATGTTCTCTCCCACAGATGGGTGTCAGTGTGGTGGACGCGTCGGTGTCGGGACTGGGCGGGTGTCCGTACGCGCGAGGGGCGTCGGGCAACGTGGCGACGGAGGATCTCGTCTACATCCACTGTACTGAATGTTCTCTCCCACAGATGGGTGTCAGTGTGGTGGACGCGTCGGTGTCGGGACTGGGCGGGTGTCCGTACGCGCGAGGGGCGTCGGGCAACGTGGCGACGGAGGATCTCGTCTACATCCACTGTACTGAATGTTCTCTCCCCACAGATGGGTGTCAGTGTGGTGGACGCATCGGTGTCGGGACTGGGCGGGTGTCCGTACGCGCGAGGGGCGTCGGGCAACGTGGCGACGGAGGATCTCGTCTACATCCACTGTACTGAATGTTCTCTCCCACAGATGGGTGTCAGTGTGGTGGACGCGTCGGTGTCGGGACTGGGCGGGTGTCCGTACGCATGAGGGGCGTCGGGCAACGTGGCGACGGAGGATCTCGTCTACATCCACTGTACTGAATGTTCTCTCCCACAGATGGGTGTCAGTGTGGTGGACGCGTCGGTGTCGGGACTGGGCGGGTGTCCGTACGCGCGAGGGGCGTCGGGCAACGTGGCGACGGAGGATCTTGTCTACATCCACTGTACTGAATGTTCTCTCCCCACAGATGGGTGTCAGTGTGGTGGACGCATCGGTGTCGGGACTGGGCGGGTGTCCGTACGCGCGAGGGGCGTCGGGCAACGTGGCGACGGAAGATCTCGTCTACATGCTGCACGGTCTCGGCATCCACACCGGCATCGACCTTCTCGCCCTCGTCAGCGCCGGCCAGGTAGGCCCCTAAAGGGACCATTTTTACTCGACTCATTAGTATGTTGAACTGCTCAAGATGATTTGCAGGCCGCACTGACAAGTGGCAACAAGTGGAAACTCTACAAATCGTCTATTAAAACTCACAACTGTGTTGAACTTGACGACTCACTCTCATGCACGGGATATTCCCTTGTGAGATTAATTTCGCATAATTTATTAGTTAAAGTTAGCAGTTTAAGTTAAGTAAGTTATTGGTTTATGTAAATAATTTTGTAAGCTGCATGTAACATTTTTTGCGAAATAAAGGCATTTTTGATTTGATTTGATTTGAACTGTCAAAGCATTGTTTGTATGTTAAAAAGTTCTGGACAGCAGTACAAGTGTAGTGGCAAAACTACACACCAAAGTGTGGTGGCCATGGAGTGGCAGAAAGTGTAAACTCTGCAAAACGTCTGCTGAAACTCATTATTCTGTTGAATTGTCAAAGCACTGTTTACATTTTTAAGGCCCATTAATACTAAGAAATTTGTGCTGCTCTACTGTAACAAAAGTTGTCTTGTGCATTACTAAACATAACATTGAGTATTACCTCCAGTAATGAGATTATAAAATCATCCTAGACTTAGAGCAAGCTTTGCAGGAGCTTTTACCGTCATATTTTGTGTAAGTTTAACACAGATTGTTGTGTGACCATGTTCAAATTTGATGTTTATTGCTATATTGCATATGAGTTTGCAGTGTAGAATTTCATATTCTAAATGCATCTTTACTTAAACAAGTAATCATACGACCTACACAACACAGATCTTATATGCTAATTCCGAATTCAACACACAGGTCCCAGTAATTCAACACACGCCAGTAAAACAATCCAGAACTACAGTTGCACTTTGTAAAGCTTACAAAGTTCTCATTTCTATAGCTTGGAATTTTCCTGATATCCCTTTTGCATCATACATAATTTTACCTGAAGTAAGGATTGCTATCTCACTGCCATATGGATGGAGCCTATGAGAGTGAATTAATACAATTTATAAACATAAATTCACGGCATAGATGACAGGTACATTCCACAGTTAATCGTAATACTTACACAACTCAATTGAATGCAATAAAAAATTGAAAAACAAAACAAATTGTTCCATTGTTTGTTTTTGCAATTTCTTACATGCAATTGAATTGGGTCAGTAATACTAGTGTTTTGTATTTTAAGTTGTAGATAAAAAGTTTTAAGACCCACTAAAAGCAATGAAAAAAAATTAATTATATATATATTTTTTCAGTACATCTGCAGTTTCTTGAATAGGCAGACACAGTCAAAGACAGCTCTCTCTCTGTCCAACAAGATCGCTGCACTTGAAAACAGCCGAGCACCATGATTCCACTGCGGTTGTTCATGCATTTTTATTTATGATATTTTTTACTGTGATAACTTAAAAATTTGTAATAAAATATACTTTTTGTAACTGTGCCTTATTTTTTAATAGTTTTTTCAGCCATTTAACATATTTGTCTAAATGACTGTGGAGATAGGGGTTTTAATTAACAAAAACATTTTACTATGAACAAAATATATTATTTTAGTTGAACATAACTTACTAACTTAAGAATAATTTTAGGTGTCAGTTATGCCTTTTTACTCTGAAACACTTAAACTAAAAATGGAAAATGATTTTCATCAGACTTCAGTATTATCCTTTTAAAACTAATGGTAAGGAGCGCCATGATTCCACTGAAGTTGTTCATATATTTTTATAATCATGTTTTTAATTTATCAATAAACTGACAAAACAGTTATACCCTTACTTCTTTAACATAACTGCAGTTGAATATTAAAGAATCGTACAGTTGTAAATGTACGACCTCAGTGATTGTTTACTTCATTTTACTTATCAGTGCAAATACCAGCAAAATAAAAAAAATCATAACATCAGTCAGTCAAATTTTTGCAACATTAATTGAGGGAAAAATAATTAATTGTAAAAAGTTTCTTATTACGACCATACTATATTATTCCATACACTTTTAAAAATAATACAATCTGATCAAAAGAACCGACCTAAAAAAAATCCTGTAGGCTTTTCCAATAAAAAATACATTTTAGCGTTACTACCAGTGGTAAGAAATAACTTTTTGTGTGTGTAACTAATGAAAATGCTAAATAAAAATACAGTATTGGTAGATAAGCCTGATTTAAACGACTACCGGTACAGTGGACAGTGACACCTTTCCACAAAAGATTTTTTCCACTGTGCTACTGTCTGGTCATTGTTATTCAACCAGCCTTTACAAATGGTCCATACAACCGAGCGGTTTACGCTCAGTAGATAGGAAAGTGAGGGTCCACGGTCGCGGCCCAGCCATGAAGTCCTCCCCTCAAATCCCGCAGTCGTATCTCCGAGTGGTCCAGGAGCCCCTTCACATCTCTGACTGCCAACTGCGAGTCGTTGCCACGCCGGCACACCATGCATACTGTACAAGCGTCATCTCCCGATTAGTGTCTGTCAATACTTTTAGAGACAGTTTTGATGTTTCAAGATTGATTATTAGTTAGGTAATTTTTATGTTATGTAAATGTATAATACTATTCACTTTTAAATTTAAGTTTTTTTAAAGAGGGTAGCAACCTCTTTTACCTTTTACCTTGGACATGGGCCTCAGGCCTGTGCGTGGAAGTAATAAAGCAAAGCAAGGAGTGAGCCGGTAAAGTACAAGGATGATCAGTACTGCTAAAATTATGCGACACCAACGAGACTCGATCCTGCGATGCTGCCACCTCAGGAATGGGGCCGAATGCACTACCAACTGCGCCACTGACTCATTATAGTCAATACAATATGTCTTTTAACCCCCTGTAAATAATCAATAGGGGAAAGTCGCTAAAAATGTAAATTTGTTGATTACCTTGTCATTGGGCATGTTCAGCTGCACTCACAGGTGAATTATTAACCTACAAGTGTTAATCTCCTAAAGTCTGATTAATTTGGTCCTCCTATCAACCCCCGGGCCAGGTATTTCTTTAAGAAACCAGAAAAGTCGTTATTTCTCTGTTTTGAATTAGGATGAAGATATAAACCATAATAACTTATATAAGTAACCTTTCTTTCTGCAGTTTATTAGTTTTAAAATAAAATTATTGTAAATATTTACTTTTTTCCTTGGAGTAACCTATTACCGGCAGGCCCGAGATGAACTGGAAGATTGACAACCGATTCATCTTGCAGTATTCACAAAATACTTGACTCACAACTTCCCTGATCCATTTCAATCTGTGTCAGCCGGAAAATCACTTAGGCCACTAATTTCAAAGTATTCGCTAATTTCACTAATTTCGCTAATTTTTTTTTCGCTAATTAAGAGTGGAGGACGGTCACTCTATAAAGTTTTTGGTCCGCCATTGCCCAATGTTTACAAACACGATCAGCTGTCAACAAGGCAACTCGTAGAATTAATTGAGATATTTCAGTGATGTATTGTGCTAAGAAGCAATATAGCCCAAAGACAGCCTGACTATTTCTGAAAATAACCAAAGTAAAACAAAGCATTCAGACTTCTCCCGTGGCAGAAAGAGCGCCAAGTTTGAATCACGACAACGCCGTCACATATACGTGACCTGGACTTTTAAAGAGGTTAATGGTGGATTTATCAACAACCGAACACACAACCACCACAGATCATTTTTGTCTATCCACCTAAAGAATTTTACAGAGGTTTCGGTTAGAAACCAGAGTGGAAGTAGAAGTTGTTGATTTTCAACATACAGTGGATTTGCCTTTACGAACTACAGTGACCGGTATTTCACTTACGGGTGGGGCTGGACTTGCCTTTACGAACTACAGTGACCGGTATTTCACCGGCGGGTGGGCTGGACTTGCCTTTACGAACTACAGTGACCGGTATTTCACTGACAGGTAAGGCTGGACTGAAATTTATCCCTTTTTTTCTTAATTAACAGTGGTGAGTAGCCATAAAATATACATTATTTATTACAATAAAAATTAACCTCTTGCCAAAGGATAATTATTTTTGAAAGGTGCAGTCGAAAAAAATTCAAAAAGTGATTCAAACTTTAAAACTCATTAACATACTGATAATTTGGCAATTATTTTTTATTTTTGGAAGGGGGAGACATTAATTGAAATCCAAGCGCAAGGACAATTTTACATAGCCTTTTGACTACATTGTATTATTGGTTTACATTACAATATATAATGTGACTTGTCATTTGTCCTAATAAAAACACATAAACTGTTCATTTGATAGTACGTGATCAATGATCTGATTTGTAAGATGCTCTGACCTTCACCATTTAAAAATCACCAAAGTCACCATGATACTTGGTTATCATTTACCAAACTCATCATGACTGTGGTCTGCTATTGTCACTGACTAATAGAAGTAAAAAACTGAACAGAAATAGAGGTGGCATACATCCGCAGTCCAGCTTTACTTCTACAGTTTTGAGCCATAACAAATCAATCCAGATATTAACTTACCCGTAACAGCACTATTTCCAAGTTCTTCAACTTTTTCCCTGACAAGCTGCTGAATCTTGTCAACATTCTTCACGAGGGAGGGAAGTGGGATGTTGATAGATCCCGGAATGGAACACATCTGATACTCCGATGTTTGTCGAACATCCACAACGACCAAACTGCTCGACTCGGACTGTATCAAACTGTTCAGCTCTCCGGGCGTCAACCTCTCCTCTGCACTCAGCACCGACAGGCTCCAGTCCTAAACATACCATTGTATCCATGTACATAGAGTGCGGCATCATAATCACAAGAAAATACCAAGTAATATACTGAAAAATGGTTCAATAACTATGGCGTATGTTATCACTATTACAAACAAATATTATTCTTCCTACGAATATAAAGGTTCAGATAACTAGATTTTTTAATTCCTTCTTTGAGGTAACAAAACTGGTAGTACTTTTTTTCGGGCGATAAAAGATTTAAAAAATCTAATACCTGCATGTCACAGCAAATCGTATTTCTTTTTTCTATTGAACTTAAGAAATCAAACAAAAATTACTAGTAATATTAAAATAACAAGCACTGTTATAACTGTGAAAGAGTAAAGTAATTTACATTTAAAATATTAATTGTAAATCCACTAATACATGGGAAATTCACTAAAAAATTATACAAACCAAAATTACCTTGTCGTTAGCTTTGGCACCACAGAACTGTTCATAATCTACAAGCTGGGAGATGGTCGGATTTGTCCCACACACGGGACAGTCGTCGCGCTTCTTCCGCAGCTTTACAGTGCGAAACACCGAGTCTTCACCATCAAACAGCAACAGCCTCGAACTCAACACTCCCGGCAGATTCAGCAAGATCTTCATCACTTCCAGGGCCTGCAGGGTACCGATCACTCCTGGGACTAAAAACAATTAATTATTTTAGGCAGATTTGCATTTATTAACTGCTTGCAACAAGGGATAACTTTTTCACAACAAAAGTGGTTAACAACCACTTTTGTTGTAAACGTCAGTTCTAGAGGCTCTTTCACAATGAATAAGTTTTTAGCTTAAAAGCCCACCAAAATAATTTGTGGAGAGTTTCTGGCTAAACCATTTAGTTGTCTAATTTGGTGGATGCCGACATTTCGGATGTGTTGCAACATCCATCTTCAGGGTGTAGTGAATCGTAGTGCACAAAGCTTGCTAAAATTCACTTCCACATTGGCGAGCGTGCGTGACTTCTTATATAGATGCCACAGCCGTTGGTTGTAAACAGGCCTCACTTGAGCCCGAAAATCCTCTGGAATGCCGGAAAAAGGGGGAAGCACCTTCTCCATTGTCCACGGTGATGGGATTCACAGAATCGCTACTTAGAGGCAGAATATATCCATTTAACTTTGTATTGTTTCTTCAGCCTATACTTGGTACATTTACATATTTGTTAATAACAGATAGCCGATTGTAATTTAAATAAAAAAACAATCTAAATTCACATTTTAAGGATTTTTTTTAATTTCTACAACTTCATGTAATTTTTGTTTTAAGTTATCTTCTAGGACTGCAATTATTTTGGTATTTTCAAATCAATGTTCAATCTCACTTGAATTTTTGGCTACGCCCTACACCTCAATATCCTTCTTTTTCTTGTTTCACAGCCGAATGCTGTAACACATCCAAAGTGTTGTCGCATTCATGGAGTTCGACATCTACACGGCTTACCCCGGGAACTTTGCAAGGATGTATCTTCGGACTGTGGAAGTTTACACAGTTATATAACAAGAACTTATTCCAATAAATTTTAAAGGAAATTTGTGCTAACAACAAAAACAGCATAGCAATAACAACAATAATATTATATTTATTTTCTCATATCAAAATATTCCAAAATATCATAGTTGTTAGTCCCTTGTTTTCCCTAACACTGCACACGAAAAAGAAATGTCTTGACTTGTCAAGCTGACTGAGGTTATAACTAAAACTAAAATTCAGGAAAACAATAAGAGTAATAAAAAGAATATTAAAACCTAACAGAGAAAATAAATAGGGCCTCTGAAGGCAAAGCCTGCATAGAGGTTCTGTAACTATAACTAACCTTCATATCTAATCTGATAGCGAAAAAAACAAAACAAAACAATGACTTGACTCCTAATAAAAAAATCATACATTACATTTTTAAACAAATAAAACTCTCATTTAATGTTGTAAACAATAAATCCCAGAATAGAAGTTCCAACAGACATTTTTATTTAGCTAATTTCTTGAAGTATATTTCTTGAAGTAATTTTTGCCCAATACAAAAATTAACATTAGTCTTATGAGCGAACTGGGTCATTTTTTTTGCCTAAGTGGAATTACCCATTACCTGCACCCAGCACGCCGGCGTCGCTACAGTTGGTAACCGTGTGCGGCGGCGGAGGCTGCGGGTAGAGGCAGCGGTAGCAAGGTCCGTCGCCGTGGTTGTAGACCGTCAGCTGGCCTTCCATCTGCAGAGCACTCCCGGACACCAGCGGTCGCCGCGCCAACACACACGCGTCGCTCACCAGGTACCTGCGAGGTTGTGAAGGATTTCTTTTGTTACTGTCCCACCTTCACATCCCGGGATGCCAGTTCTAGCCCGGAACTGTTTTGCACAATATTTCAGGCTAGGATTAGTGGGTCACGGAATTATCACACAGCGAAAAATCCCTCAGTGATTGGCGGGATTTGAACCCAGGCCCTGAGACCAAAGTCCCGCATTCTAACCTCTGTACCAAGCCTGCTCCCTAATATTATGGAGGATTATTGTGTGTTAAAATGGTGGATGTTAAAATTAAAAGAGAGGAGTGACTTTGGATCAAGCTTTGCCTGAGGTAGCTTTGCCTCAAATACATTAATTTAGGGTGTTCATTGTTAAATTTAAGTAACAATAATATGCTTACTAATATAACTTGTAAGAGGTGATGATAATTAATCATAAAAAATTATTATCGATGTAATTTTAGAAATAGAAGGATTGGCAGCTAACATGTCTTGGAAAGGGTTTTGGTAGGCGACAATAATAGAAGGATTAACAGCTAGTATGTCTTGGAAAGAGTTTTGATTGGCGACAATCACAAATTAAAAATTGAAAAAGTTACAAACAACCACAAGATTTCCTTCCATTAGTAGTGGGGGAGCTACGTACAGAAAAACTGCAAATTGTGATAAGAATGTGCCCTTTGGTGAGAATGTAGTTGAAGGTTAGGCAATGAAAATAAGAAGGGGAGGCAACGTCTAAAGTTGTTATAATCCAAAATGGCGGCTATTTTTCAAAATGGCTACCCGCATTTTGTTTTCACTCATTGATTCACTGATAAAAGCATAAAAATGGCATTAACACTATTAATAATTGGTATCATATTAATCTGGAGATTCTGGCCTTTAATTCAAGACCATATTTATCATATTTTACAAATATTTCATCTCTATAATATAAGTTTGAAAATAACGAGAGTTCTAAAAGTCTGGAGACGGCTTAATATCTTTTTCTCTAAATTTGTTAACAAATTCAAACCTTGCATATCAACTTATCTGTATAAAAACAACTTTTTGCAAACATTGCCATTTTTTGACCTCCACCAGGGGACGGCCCATGAGGAGTAGGTACATAATCTTTAATGTAAGCATAGGTTGATATACACATCATTTTAAAGGGCTATTAAGTGGAGTTCAATGCCTGAAACCGCGTCTCAAAAGGTCCACCCGTTACAAAATGGCGGCCATTTAAAATTTCTTGTCATATATCTTGAACACCCTGTAACTCGTAAACTGTTCGATATTTTTTAGAACAGTTTAGGATTTTAAAATCTCCTTAATCTCACCTTTGCTGTGATATGTAACATGTAAACATATTCAAAATTTGATTTTTTTCCAAAACTACGGTTTATGTTGGTACTGCTGTTGCAACACCTAAAGTTGTTATAATACAAAATGGCAGGTATTTTTAAAAATGGCTACCCGTATTTTGGTTTTTATATATTTTCTTAGACATGCGTCATGCAAAATAGTGTTTTATTTACAGCAATTTATAAGGATTTTAGGTCTGAGATAATTAATAGGTTAATGTATTAAACTTAATTTTTATTTAGGCCTACACAAAGTGTTAATCACTAAATATAACAAAAAAGGTCACTTACAATTACTATATAAGTTACGGTGGGCTATCCAACATACATAAAATGGGCTTTAGATCAGGCTACTTACAACATGAAAATAATAAAAGTTCATATTCAAAATATCTTCTAAAAATATGCAAACCTGTATTAATAATATTGATTAGCCTAATTCAGGTTTTGTTAAACTGTTTCACCAAAGATATCATTCTGCTTCCCCACATCCACCACGTTTTCCGTTTTCCAACGATGCTGGATCCGGATATCATTGTCAACACATACATTTGAGGACTAAAATAAAAATTGTTTTAACCATTGACAATGCAAAATGTTGCATCCTAAGCCGGGATTTATACGCTACAAGCCGGGGATTTTGGACTATCAACAAAGACTTACTAAAAATTCCGTCTATTTTAATTTCTTTAATTTAAGTTGTGTCTGGTAAGGTCCTATTGTTATATTGGACAATTTGGGGCGTTTTCCAAAAAAAGAATCTGGGAAATACGAAATTTCGGGAATGCAACCAGGGGTCAGCCTAGCTTTGTTTGAACTTCAGGAGTTGCACAGCTCGTTTTTATGACTCTGAATTGCCTAAAAAGCGAGTTGATAGGTCTTATTTTCTACCATTTCCGGGGGAGGGGGGGGAATACCAGACTCCCAGGGTGTTGGAACCCCCCTGGAAAATACCTAGGTGCGCTACTGCCTTGTCCCCTCGTCATACTTGTCCCCCGCCCTTTCGACGTTCCCAGCACGGGCTTGGATAACCCTTACATATTTCTGCAGATTGGGAACCAAGCTTAATATTAATGAAGATCCATTTGAATTGACTATATTAGAGGCCGTGTACTGCTCACAGAATAGAATAGAAGGTAACATTTCCAATTTAGGGAGCGAGCCTGAAAATGGGAGTGTAAAAATAAAGGAATCCTGTAGTTGGGGACCAAGCTTAGTGAGAGGGAATGTCAATTCTATTTTGTTGGAGGAGCACTGTTAATTAAAGGTTTCCTTTTTGTTTTCGAGGACCGAGCTTGGAGAAATAAAGAAATTCTTAAGAGACAATTAATGTTGGGGGCTGCTAGTGCGTGAAATAACAGTTTTGGGGGTTAAAAGTAAAACGCACAATATGTGTCCCATCATTGTAAATTGCTGTAAAACACTATTTTGCATGATGTATATCAAAGAATTTATAAAAACCAAAATACAGGTAGACATTTTAAAAAACAGCCACCGTTTTGTATTATAACAACTTTAGGAGTTGCCTCCTCATTTCATTTTCATTGCCTAACCTTAAATAACATTCTCGCCAAACAGCAGTACCAACATAACCGTAGTTTTGGAAAAAAATCAAATTTTGAATATATTTACATGTTACATATCACAGTAAAGGTGCGATTAAGGAGATGTTAAAATACAAAACTGTTCTAAAAAATACCCCCGTTGCAGCAGACCTGCATACTCAGCGAATTTCAAATGCAAAACAACATATTTCGATCCAACATAGCGAGATTTGACATGTTTTGGTAAGCTCCATAAGAGTAACATGGGGAATGAGTATGCAGGTTTGCTGTTACAGGTATATTAAAACTGGGTGGTTTTAATTCAATATTCAATATATCTGAACTAGAAAAAGCTATTTACCAAGTTTTATTGAGATATGTTGAGAAATAACCGAGACGTAGAATTTTACTTATTTCCCATAAGATTAACATTGAGACAACGTCCTGTGTTTACCACTTTCAATATCTCGGTAACTAATGGACATAGAGCAATGATTCAAAATGCTAAATTGTTTGTTTTTTCGAGCTGAATTCAATGGTGCAAGCCAAAATTTGATTATTTTTATTTTTCTATGTGAAAAACTCAAACAACCCATTTTTGGGGGGTTTATCCCCCTTTACCCCCCCCTCCCAGTGGTCCGATCAGGCTGGTTTACGAACTCGTCCAATTGATTACCACTTTATTGGTCAAATTTCAATAAAGATTGGACCATATTTACGGCCGCTATTGTGCTGACAGACACACACAAAAAAACAAACAACGAACGAATGGTGTTTTTTGCTTCTGGTGGCCCCAAAATGAAAAGTTATGATAGTCTCGGGCTTAGGTCTTACCATGAGACCTACGGTAATAGGTTCTTCCGGGGAAATTCGCTAATATGGAACAGTTTACGAGTTACAGGGTGTTCAAGATATATCAAAAGAAACTTTAAATGGCCGCCATTTTGTAACGGGTGGACCTTTTGAGACGCGGTTTCCGGCATTGAACTCCACTTAAATAGCCCTTTAAAATGATGTGCATATCAACCTATGCTTACATTAAAGATTATGTACCTACTCCTCATGGGCCGTCCCCTGGTGGAGGTCAAAAAATGGCAATGTTTGCAAAAAGTTGTTTTTATACAGATAAGTTGATATGCAAGGTTTGAATTTTTAACAAATTTAGAGAAAAAGATATTAAGCCGTTTCCAGACTTTTAGAACTCTCGTTATTTTCAAACTTATATTACAGAGATGAAATATTTGTACAATATGATAAATATGGTCTTGAATTAAAGGCCAGAATGCCCAGATTAATATGATACCGATTATTAATAGTGTTAATGCCATTTTTATGCTTTTATCAGTGAATCAATAAGTGAAAACAAAATACGGGTAGCCATTTTGAAAAATAGCCGCCATTTTGGATTATAACAACTTTAGGCGTTGCCTCCCCTTCTTATTTTCATTGCCTAACCTTCAACTACATTCTCACCAAAGGGTACATTCTTATCACAATTTGCAGTTTTCTTATAGATTTCTTTGTCTAGCTCCCCCACTATAGGGACTTCTTCAGATGAAGGAGAGAAAATTTAAAAATTGGTTAAGGAGAGAGAGTTTCTATCTTTAACCTGAAAAAGTCCCCAATGAGACAAAATATTGTAGCCTAATGATATTTTTGCCCTGAACGAACTATTTAAAAAGTAAGCTATACTAGGTGTCAAGAAATTACGACATTGAAAACTTCAAAACTCTCTTCGAAGGCTCTTTCAATTATATTCATGTGGTTAAGTGACCAGCTGTTGTAAGTTTTTAATGCCACGAGTCTGTGACGCCTGGTATAGCTGTCAATCCTTCTATTCCTAAAATTAAAATCATGGCCTAGAGCCTTTCTTAGAAATATGATAATAATTTAACAAACATTTTTATATGAATAAACAAGAAGTTTTACTGCAATTTTTAAATTCTGTAAATAAGCAAATTTACTTGGCGCATCATATCTTAAGCCTTAGGAACCATTTTTACTTTGGGCAGTTGGAATGGAGCGAAAGTTCTCAGGAAACTACAGCTAATGCGCAAAGTCATACTAGATGACATCGGACACCTATGATGTTCGCTGGTAGGATTTTAAAAGTAAATTTTTTAGCAAATTGTTAATTTGTTTTCACAAATATTTTTAATGTTTTGTATAAAAGTGGAAGTAGAATTATTCCGGACTATGAACAAGCAAATACTACAATAATGATATGGACAAAATATTAGGTTTTTACAATTTATTCTTGTTCCTCAAGAGATGACTGAAGTAGCAATATATTTTACCATATTCAGTCGGAATATACTCAATTTATAACTAACCACGGGCGGCTCCAGGGGGGGGGGCCATGGGGGCCATGGCCCCCCCCCGAGAGCTCAGAATTTTTTTTAATTTCAAACAAAGTTTTACAAAAATTCGTTCTTGTGTATATGAAATCATTTTTGACCCAATATCGGAAAAGCCGTTTCGTATACAAGATTCTCGAAGACGAAGCCTTTTTATTTCTATATACAGTAATTGTTACTTATGTACACTTAATTCAAGCTTAAATTTTTTGTTCAATATTAATAGTAGGAGACATTTTAAGTTGTTAGGTTGGCAGCGCGTCACGATTTGCCGCATAGCCATCTCTATTACTAGAGATGGCCATGTTTGCTGCCATAATTTGGGTTTGGAAAATATTGTTTATGACGAAAACAAAACAATATACGTTTATTATGAAATTAGCGCTTATTTCCTCTATGTATGGATTGAAATAATTTTATTATTACCAAGACCATCGAGTAAGTGATTGATCCGTTTGAATACTATCTGGCATTCAATACTTATTCGGACTATACCATATTACTGTAGTCTCAACTAAACGTACAATCACAACAAAGTTGGAGTTAATTTACCCTGTCTAAGTCCTTTTTAAAAATGAACAAATTATTTAATCATTAAATTAGGGACCGTCCATAAATACTTAACGCCCTTACGGGAGGAGGGGGGGGGGGTTTCGTCAGCATTATGTACCGCTACAAAGGAGAGAAGGGGGCTCCAACGCAACGTTAAGCACCTATTAAACCTTAATAATTAATTCCATAAATTATTCCAACAAATTCAAATTATCTTCAAAGTACAAAGTTTTGACTTTTTGTGGGGGGGTGGGGGTGATAGTACAGTGTTTGTAACTTTTGAGGGGGTTTACTGCCAGCGTTACTAGTCCGTTAAAAGGGGGGAGGGGTTTCTGATAAGGCCGACTTTAGCGTTACGTAATTTATGGATGGCCCCTTATGTAAAATTTTAACAAAGTGTTAATAATCTCATAGTAAGAGGTGTTAATAAACAGTATTTGGGGGGGGCAGGAGCGTACCCAAGGGGGAAATCGGGATATATCCCCCCCGAAATTTTTGGGTTATGGGAAATTTTTGGGAAGATTAATATCTTGTTCACAATTAAGGTGGTGGTATCACTAAACTTGCTATGAAAGAGAGAACACTACACACTCACTAAGCTTTTATAAGGGGTTTAAATAGTTAAATTATATTATTTGAAAGATAATTGGTTCGGGGATGATATATTGGATTAGGGTATTTTTACCTATTGAGGTTATCGTGAGTGATTGGTGGGAGTGGGCCTGTAAGAACATAAGGCAAGCAAAAACTACTGATGAAAACAGTGGTCATCATTAATGGTGTCCGCGATATTACTACCATACCCATCGTCGGGGGGGGGGGGGGTTGACTAAAGATGAACCAAATTTTCTCATACTTGGCCCCCCCCCGAGAAACTGTCCTGGAGCCGCCCCTGTAACTAACTTTATTATTATTTTCAAACAATAGTTGATTTTTGTTGAAATTTGTTTAGACATTGTTTATTGTCCCTGATTATTGATAAATAAACAATCAATGGCGGTAGAGTAGGTCATGGCTCGAGATAAAATGTGCCAAGATAAATTTGTTAGTGCTAAAAGAATGCAATGGTTTTCATTATATTAAAAAATGTAACCAGAGTCATGTTTTTATTACAGTAGAGTCCACTAATCTGGTAGACTGAGAAGAAATAACTTATCAGATAGCTGAAATGAGACAAGAAATGAATAAAAGTTGTGTTTCATTATTTATTAAATCCCTTGTTTATTCACCATTGAACTTATAGCCATTTACATCTTTTGGAAGGTTATGCCCGCCATTTACCCATGATCGGGAAAAAGACCCTGTTCCAATCGGTTTTCAGATTAGATAGAATTCTAAAATTGGGATTATTGCAACTCCACTAATGCATCATTTACTAAATGCAATGTTTAGTATTAACTTTGAATGCAACTGAGGAAATTCAGGATTGAAATGCAGTATTAAATGGAAAGTGCAAAACTCACCTAGTGGCGACATTGTCACTGGCATCAACGACAACATCGTATCCTCTTACTATCTCAAGTGCATTGCCGCTACTCAACTGCACCTTGTGTTGATCCACAACCAATTCCTTATTTAACCTGAAAATAAGCAATCCAAATCCTTACAATCAGTTTAATTTCCCACCTCTGATAGCTAAAATCTTAAAATTATTTATTCTTTAAACGGAACAGTAGACTGTTTAAAATCTTTGGTGAATTGAACTAAAATTCAACAGTAAAAGTCATTGAGAAACACACCTATTTAGAGCTTCTGCAGCGGATTCCACTTTTGGTTTTTCCACTGAATCCTCGTTGTGCAGAAGTTGGCGGTGAAGATTGTTCTCTTCTACTGCATCGTAATCAACTAGCCCGAGACGTCCTGAAATCAAAACATAATTAGCCTTGTATTACAGAGGAGCTATGCAATACAACATATTATATTTTTTAGTCGGTTCTTCTTGAAAATTATTTTTACCGCAATCACGACTAAAATTTTTGTATTAACATTTTAGGTGAGTGGCTAAATTATTTAAATAATCACCTTCATATTTGTTTCTCACCTTCATATTCGTTTCATATTTGTTTTCTTTATATTTTTTCATACAGTACAGCAGAAACGATTATGATGAGGTCGTACACCTCATCATAATATGGACAGCACAATTTTGTGCAAATAACTTTTCATCATACTGACTCAGAAACATCTGTTTTCTGTTCCTTTTTGTTGGCTCGAAAGTTACCCATTGCCGTACTAGTCCGGCAAAAGCTTTTGCCATACTAAGCCAGCAAATCAGAAGTAAACAATCAGCTGATTTTTCAACAAACCGACGATTAATGCTTGTTTATTGGTTACTTTTAAGAGGAATGTAGTTGCAGCAGTAAATGTTTCTTCTGTTTGTGACACGTTAGGTTTGAAGCTTGAAGGGTTGAGAAATGTATTGGTTTATGCAAGGACTACTTTATGATTGAAAGTATGTTTGTTTCTGAGTGATATGATGAAAAGTATCGTAAGTTATACGGCCGGTAAGTTTTACCGTACTCGCATGAAAATCTCGCACTAGCTTTCACTCGCGCGGGAACTATCATGCTCGTCTGGCAAAACAGTACTTTCAGGCCTAGTAACGTAATGTACTATTTTGGGTGAGTTATTTTCTTTGATAAGAATGCTGAGTAACTAACATACAGTAGAGCGCCGATTATCCGAACTAATTGGGGACAAGGGGTGTTCGGATAACTGAGATTCAGATAACCGAACATGAAAAAACAAAATTTAAAAATTATATATGTAATGTAACTCTCACTAGAAAAAGGTTAAAAAATTATCAAACAAAAATTATTCACGTAATTTTATTATGAAAACGATCAGAATACATGGGTATAAATTTTTAAAAAAACAATTTATCATACACAGATACAGGACAATGAATACAAATTTGTTTTTGCTTTAGCCCGGACACTTTTTTTTGCGTGCAAATTTGAATTGCTTAAGAATCAAGTTCAAAATATGAATTATTACAGTGTTAGGTTAACTGACGGTTTGGATGACTGATGTTTGGATAATCGGCGCTCTACTATAGGCTATTTTTAGTTTTTTTTTTTTTAATTCTATTCACCCAGTAGAATCAGGGGCATATCCAGAAGGGATATGGGCATATATTCTCACCCGAATCACCGTATGAAAAACAAAGATTAAGATGTTATTCACCAGACACACTCACCTCCAGTTTATTATTGCTGTCAGGATAAGAAGTTATTAAAATTTGAGTAAGTACTTTTTAAATTTTATATTAATTTCAATAAAATATTTTGCAAATTTCAAACTAAAAAAAGTTCTGATTTTTAGGTTATATCTACCTAAAAATCAGTTTCAGCTTCTTTTTTTACCTCCATATTTTACATACATATTTTCCAAACAAGAGTTAAATGCCATATGTGAGTCTGCGAAAACTTGTGAATGGCTGTGAAAACTATCACTAATCGACCGGAATGTTTAATGTTATAAATGGAGCAAATAGCCATAAACATATTCTTATTCTTGGGTTTTTACCCAAGAATAAGAATATGTTGGGTTTTCTCTTTTTTTTGTGGTTATTGCCAGAAAAATGATTCAAGGAGATAGGAGATTTTACATCCTGTTAAGGATGTTCCATACCTCCATAACTTCCTTGAAAATAAATTCTGGGTACGCCACTGAATAGAAGTAGTGCATAACTCCTGCCAAGGAGTTGGCCTGTTTTAATCAGCAAAACTTCCGTATTGTCACTTTAGCCATAATATAAAAACTTACCAATTCCTGCTCCAGCTAAATAAAGAGCAGCGGGACAGCCCAAGCCCCCCACACCGACGATCAGTACAGACGAACCCTTCAGCTTCAACTGGCCTGAAAATATTGTAAATCAGCTTTAATAGTCTGTGATTTTCAACAAAATGCAAAAACTACTTTAAATTCTACACAAATTTTACTGTTACTGTTTTTCTAGGTGCTTGGCTAGTTAATGTTGAATTTGATGGGTTTAGACCACTTTCCCTTAAAGTGTTTGTATAAATAATTTTTTCTTTAAAAATGCAGTGAGGCATGAACAAAATACCATGATTCTAAAAGGTCCTGGACCGGTTTACTAACTTTTAAACTAAATAACATAGCTTAAAAGTTTTTCCCCATGAGTTAACAACGAAATGACTTGCTGCAATACTGTAAACAAAGTAGGCCTAAGCATGGCGTTTACAAAAAGTCTTGTCTTCACATTTAAAAACATCTTGTCGTCACACAAGACATGACACCAACACAGCAAACATATCTCCACATCTTGTCATGGAACATAAATTTAGTCATCGTCTAGTCTAATCTAGTATTGCAACTTTCATATTTGGTTCTTGAATATCAAAACCGATTGTTTTTTCACGTTTATGGCGGTCTTGTGATTTGAGATTTGGGTCTGATTTATTACTAGTACCTACACAAACAATTCAAGAGTTAAGTAGGTCTTCAAATGAAAACTGTGATACTATAGGATAATGTAGTTTACTGATAACTGATTGCACATATCCCCAACCCCCCCTTCCAAAACAACCACTTTTAGGCCTACCCTCAAACAATTTCTCAATAATTTCCGTAAGGCCATTTGCCACTACTTACACCTTTGGCTAAGCTAATTTTGGCACACCACTGATAGAAACTAAGTCATTTATTGTATGGTGATTCACTGGTAAGGGATATTATTATAATTATATCAGAAAGTAGAATAATATTCTATAAAATAACCCAATATTCAAAGTTATAAGAAAACTGAGAAATACATGACAAACGGGTTATATTTCCTAAATCACCATTTACCAAAAAACTTATTTCTAAATTATCTATATCATATGACTTTTTCAATGTATTTATTTATTTTTATACTTATATAAACACTTTATGTTATAGGTTAGATTTGCTTGAAAATGACATTATAGTCGAAACATGTTGCAAAAATAAACCATGAAAAAAAGGGTATTTGTTCTACTTTCTGATATAATAGATATAAGTCATTTATGTTTTTAATGCATACATCTAAGATTTCACTTATTAAAGTCATATTATGAAGTAAAAGAACAAAAACACAATGCACTAAATGTATGTAAAATCGGCTTAGAAAATACAGACTACAATTACCGTCGACTCCAATCTGAGGAATGATTATCTGTCGTGAATAACGAATTACATCGTTTTTTGATAGTTTGCAATTTGGAGGCTTAATCTTGGATTCCTAAAACAATTAAAATCTTATTAATCAATAAATTATAAAGATAAAATTATATATCAAAAGTTTTATTTGTGATACTGGTGGCAAGCGGTGGTTGTGAGGTGTTAAATTTCATTCCACAGTAATGCTGTCATCTTGGCTGCTGAGAATACAGTTCTTTTGACTATGACTACAATGAGTTCCAAAGACGATTACAACTTAAAAGAGACGCTTATTCCCTTTATTGAATATTTCCTCCCGGTCAGCTTTGTTAATAATTATGTTGATCAAATAGCACTCAGCTCAAGTTGTCAGCTTGTTGTTCATGAATTCATAAAAAAAATAAACGATCAAAAGAGCTATTGATGGTTGAACTTGAGTACCGGATATTATTGGTTGTCAGTAGAGCCCCTCATATCCGGCCTCGGTTTTACCGTCCCTCGGTTTATCCGGTCGGTTCTCAGAAGCCTATGTACGTCAAAACATATTTCCTACGCTTACAAACGTATTTCCCTCTGATTCTCAATTGGACATCTCCTTGTTTGTTTACGCTTATCTCTATTTGTTTATGGCTCCAGTTTACTATCAACAATCAGAATGATACTAGTCAATGGGAGCGTGTACTGGTACATTCGGTATGACTCGTACTATCACTCTCATAAGACCTTACGTGCCAAATTGCTCTTCGAGCATTTTGGCAATTTGGATCCGCCCTGATTCGGCAATGGTGAAATTGAGCCATTAATGTCTACTGCCATGTGTACAATACTAAGTTAAGCTGGTAACCTCAAACTGTTGTTTAATATCCAGTACGGTTATTAATTGTTTTGTTTCGTCAAGTCCCATAGTATGGTAGGCAGACAAACAGTGATGAAGCTATGGTGGTAGTGATGGAGGTACTTACTACTGATTAGGGAAATGATTAAGTTTGAAATTCATTCAAAACCATGGGCCAAACGAGATCAATTAATTATTGGTCGAGTGATGTGTCAGTGGGTGCAGTTCCGTATAGTTCCACCCAAAAAATCGAATGAAAAAAATCGATTAAAATACCAATATACCGAATCGTATCACATATCGGTATATCACATCGAATCAATAATAAATACCGTAATGAATCGATATATCTATAAAATCGATGCATTATAATATTGTGTATTTGAAATAAAATATTAAAACAAGTTGAAACTTATCATACATTTAATAATTATGAAATGAATCAAATTATAATTATAACTTTGATGCACAGATAGATTATTTAATTATTAAGTGAAATATAAATTAATGAAAATCACAAATACAATTAATATTCAAAAGAAACATAATGCATTGAAAAAGTGAAATGTAAACTAATTTAACTCACAATTACACATTTTAAATGAAAAAGAAACACAGTACATTACATTAATAAAATGAAAAGAAAACTAATTAAACTAAAATACATTTAAAATGCAAAATTAACTTGTTTAATTACATTGATAAGTTAATTAACTTGTTAAGTTATTAAAAAATGAAAAATATATTAATAACACAACAAAAATTTAGAAGTTCAGTTAACAAATAATAATAACACCAAACAATTTAGAAGTTCATTGGCCAGGGTATACGTTTTTATAGCTTCAAGAAAATGCAAGAATGGGTCAGCTCCAGATAATTTAACTTCTCTCTTATATAGGTACTCTGATAAATGATATACGGTGCAGTTCCGTATAGTTCCACCAAAAAAATCAAATGAAAAAATCGATTAAAATATCGATATATCGCATCGTATCAATATATTGATATATTTGTACTTTTTCACTCGGCACCACTCAAAGCTTCACCAAATAAACAGGTAAAAGTAATTCACTTTTTCATATAATTATTTGCTATTTAGGGCATGGTGATTATTTCCATTGTTTTCATACGACGTAAGCGATCGTTGAATTACAGCGGAGGAAACAAAGTACAACATGTTAGGTACAGTGCCAGCTCAGAGTCACTCAATAACTGTTTGAACCAATCTAGACTTATTGGTATTTACAATCGCTAGAACTATCGAAGTATCAAACCAATTCGATTGCAGATATTCGGCAGATAGTTCCCCACCTTACAACCCTGGTTCCCACCGTGGCCCCAAGATAAACTGGGTGTGCACCTTTTGCCGAACTCGTACCATTTAAATCAGGCAAGTTCAGCCACTCACTTTGATTACACCGGTGATTGTGGCTGAACGGCCCAATATATTGTTGTTTTTAATAGATAGCATTGAGGCATAACCAGAGGTATGATGATGGTCAAATTTTAATAAGAGAATAACCTGATAAAATAAAAAATATATAAATATAATATAAAAGCTAATAATATTTGTATCATTCCACCTTCTGATGAATATGCTTAAAAGAATCTATCATATGGCTCCGTGAGATGGGGAGCAAGCTATTAAAAAATTGGTTAAATGAACCACTAATCACTACATACTCACTGATTCTATCTGTAGCTGTAATAATTCCCTTTCTTTTTCGCTTATGATTTCTTTTAACCTCCTTATTTCACACTTGAGTTCCTCAACTTTTTCATTAACTGGAATCATTATTAAACACCAAATATGATTAAAAAAATAAATTAACACAACAAGACTTCGATTTGTGATTAGGTTGAGGTTATGTTTATGTTTTAACAAAGAGACGGCGACATCTGATGTCACTTTTTTAAGGTCGTTCTGACAAGGACTGCAATAAAAAAAGTGATTATGGCCTCAAAAAGTAGTAAAAAGAAGCAAGTTATTGTTCGCCGAACGTTTGGGTATGTTGGATTGGATTTGCCCTGATCCGGCGATAGTGAACTGGAGCTAAGTATTCACTCTTTTTGACTACTCATCATTATTGCAATAAAAACAAAAAAATTTTTATTGAAATAGTGATGAGTAGCCAAAATATTGCGAACTCAAAAAACTCCATCTCAAATAAAACATACCGCCAGCCAAGAATGAACTAGAGCTGTCACATGGGCAAAAATATTATAGTTTGTCCAAGGTCTTTCTTTCGCAAAATTTATTTTGGACTGTTCTGTACGATCGTGAAGACAGCTCTCGCCAACTAACGGCGGCAGAAATGTTCAATACCCCCACTACTCTTACGCCGTACAGTAAGTTAAAATGAAAAAAGACCCTTAGGGTAAAACATCAAAATAACAAACTTTGATACTGACGATTAAACTCTTTCAAGCTGAAATGTGTTGCTTATCTTGTAAAAAAAGGAAATATATAATATATGATAATTAAAATTTGAGAAAGTGAGAATAATCAAATCGTAAGATCAACTTCCCTTTCTGAACCCAATGAATCGGCAAAGTTAGAAACACGGTTTTATATGTTCTTAACCAATTCCCCACATTTTTATTCCTGAAAAATTTTAATTATATAGTAATGTGAAAGAAAATATGTAATGCATGAACATAAAATATGGGGAACATAATCAAAATCGACCCGTAAGAACAACTTACCACTCTGAAACTATCGAATCGCCTAAGTTTGAAACACGTTTCTGATATGATCCAAACCAATTCCCCACCTTTTTATCGCTGAAAATGGTTGTTTATATAGTAAGGTAAAAGAAAATATATAATATATGGAAATAAATTTTGGGGAACATGATCAAAATCGACCCGTAACATGTTATGCTTGCCTTTACATAACTGTATCGCCAAAGTTTGAAACGCGTTTCTGATATGATCCAAACCAATTCACCACCTTTTTATCGCTGAAAATGGTTGCTTATATAGTAAGGTAAAAGACGATATATAATATATGAAAATTAATTTTGGGGAACATGATCAAAATCGACCCGTAACATCTTATTCTTGCTCTTTCATAACTGTATCGCCAAAGTATGAAACGCGTTTCTGATATGATCCAAACCAATTCACCACCTTTTTATCGCTGAAAATGGTTGCTTATATAGTAAGGTAAAAGAAAATATATAATATATGGAAATAAATTTTGGGGAACATGATCAAAATCGACCCGTAACATGTTATGCTTGCTCTTTCATAACTGTATCGCCAAAGTTTGAAACGCGTTTCTGATATGATCCAAACCAATTCACCACCTTTTTATCGCTGAAAATGGTTGTTTATATAGTAAGGTAAAAGAAAATATATAATATATGAAAATAAATTTTGGGGAACATGATCAAAATCGACCCGTAACATGTTATGCTTGCTCTTTCATAACTGTATCGCCAAAGTTTGAAACGCGTTTCTGATATGATCCAAACCAATTCACCACCTTTTTATCGCTGAAAATGGTTGCTTATATAGTAAGGTAAAAGAAAATATATAATATATGGAAATAAATTTTGGGGAACATGATCAAAATCGACCCGTAACATGTTATGCTTGCCTTTACATAACTGTATCGCCAAAGTTTGTTACGCGTTTCTGATATGATCCAAACCAATTCACCACCTTTTTAAAGCTGAAAATGGTTGTTTATATAGTAAGGTAAAAGACGATATATAATATATGAAAATAAATTTTGGGGAACATGATCAAAATCGACCCGTAACATGTTATGCTTGCTCTTTCATAACTGTATCGCCAAAGTTTGAAACGCGTTTCTGATATGATCCAAACCAATTCACCACCTTTTTATCGCTGAAAATGGTTGTTTATATAGTAAGGTAAAAGAAAATATATAATATATGAAAATAAATTTTGGGGAACATGATCAAAATCGACCCGTAACATGTTATGCTTGCTCTTTCATAACTGTATCGACAAAGTTTGAAACGCGTTTCTGATATGATCCAAACCAATTCACCACCTTTTTATCGCTGAAAATGGTTGCTTATATAGTAAGGTAAAAGAAAATATAT
The DNA here is from genome assembly GCA_035578135.1 of Flexamia atlantica. Classification (NCBI taxonomy): domain Eukaryota; kingdom Metazoa; phylum Arthropoda; class Insecta; order Hemiptera; family Cicadellidae; genus Flexamia; species Flexamia atlantica. Next base: position 65,486,068 of record JAQJVK010000002.1, read on the forward strand.
AATATATGGAAATAAATTTTGGGGAACATGATCAAAATCGACCCGTAACATGTTATGCTTGCCTTTACATAACTGTATCACCAAAGTTTGAAACGCGTTTCTGATATGATCCAAACCAATTCACCACCTTTTTATCGCTGAAAATGGTTGCTTATATAGTAAGGTAAAAGAAAATATATAATATATGGAAATAAATTTTGGGGAACATGATCAAAATCGACCCGTAACATGTTATGCTTGCCTTTACATAACTGTATCGCCAAAGTTTGAAACGCGTTTCTGATATGATCCAAACCAATTCACCACCTTTTTATCGCTGAAAATGGTTGCTTATATAGTAAGGTAAAAGACGATATATAATATATGAAAATTAATTTTGGGGAACATGATCAAAATCGACCCGTAACATCTTATTCTTGCTCTTTCATAACTGTATCGCCAAAGTATGAAACGCGTTTCTGATATGATCCAAACCAATTCACCACCTTTTTATCGCTGAAAATGGTTGCTTATATAGTAAGGTAAAAGAAAATATATAATATATGGAAATAAATTTTGGGGAACATGATCAAAATCGACCCGTAACATGTTATGCTTGCTCTTTCATAACTGTATCGCCAAAGTTTGAAACGCGTTTCTGATATGATCCAAACCAATTCACCACCTTTTTATCGCTGAAAATGGTTGTTTATATAGTAAGGTAAAAGAAAATATATAATATATGAAAATAAATTTTGGGAAACATGATCAAAATCGACCCGTAACATGTTATGCTTGCTCTTTCATAACTGTATCGCCAAAGTTTGAAACGCGTTTCTGATATGATCCAAACCAATTCACCACCTTTTTATCGCTGAAAATGGTTGCTTATATAGTAAGGTAAAAGAAAATATATAATATATGGAAATAAATTTTGGGGAACATGATCAAAATCGACCCGTAACATGTTATGCTTGCCTTTACATAACTGTATCGCCAAAGTTTGTTACGCGTTTCTGATATGATCCAAACCAATTCACCACCTTTTTATAGCTGAAAATGGTTGTTTATATAGTAAGGTAAAAGACGATATATAATATATGAAAATAAATTTTGGGGAACATGATCAAAATCGACCCGTAACATGTTATGCTTGCTCTTTCATAACTGTATCGCCAAAGTTTGAAACGCGTTTCTGATATGATCCAAACCAATTCACCACCTTTTTATCGCTGAAAATGGTTGTTTATATAGTAAGGTAAAAGAAAATATATAATATATGAAAATAAATTTTGGGGAACATGATCAAAATCGACCCGTAACATGTTATGCTTGCTCTTTCATAACTGTATCGACAAAGTTTGAAACGCGTTTCTGATATGATCCAAACCAATTCACCACCTTTTTATCGCTGAAAATGGTTGCTTATATAGTAAGGTAAAAGAAAATATATAATATATGGAAATAAATTTTGGGGAACATGATCAAAATCGACCCGTAACATGTTATGCTTGCCTTTACATAACTGTATCACCAAAGTTTGAAACGCGTTTCTGATATGATCCAAACCAATTCACCACCTTTTTATCGCTGAAAATGGTTGCTTATATAGTAAGGTAAAAGAAAATATATAATATATGGAAATAAATTTTGGGGAACATGATCAAAATCGACCCGTAACATGTTATGCTTGCCTTTACATAACTGTATCGCCAAAGTTTGAAACGCGTTTCTGATATGATCCAAACCAATTCACCACCTTTTTATCGCTGAAAATGGTTGTTTATATAGTAAGGTAAAAGAAAATATATAATATATGAAAATAAATTTTGGGGAACATGATCAAAATCGACCCGTAACATCTTATTCTTGCTCTTTCATAACTGTATCGCCAAAGTTTGTTACGCGTTTCTGATATGATCCAAACCAATTCACCACCTTTTTATAGCTGAAAATGGTTGCTTATATAGTAAGGTAAAAGACGATATATAATATATGAAAATTAATTTTGGGGAACATGATCAAAATCGACCCGTAACATCTTATTCTTGCTCTTTCATAACTGTATCGCCAAAGTATGAAACGCGTTTCTGATATGATCCAAACCAATTCACCACCTTTTTATCGCTGAAAATGGTTGCTTATATAGGAAGGTAAAAGAAAATATATAATATATGAAAATAAATTTTGGGGAACATGATCAAAATCGCATAGATGACCTGTTAAAAATTGTCGTAATTTAAACGAGCGGTCAATAGCATTTTGGCTTTATCTTGAACGGTGTTTTATTAAGATACAGTGGAACCTGGATACTTCGAATTAAACTCAATTTAAATTTAAAAAATTAAACTCAATCATATGGTTTGTAATATAATTTTCGCTTTAGTACGCAGGTCTGCTGCGACGGGGGTATTTTCTGTGTATATTGTACAGGGCGTTTTTTTTAAAAACGCAACCCATTTTTAAAATTTAATAATGCACATATGAATGCGTAATGAGTATTGTTTTATTGATCTTTACATTTTACACAACCTATTATTTAAGTTTGATCACATTTAGTTCACATTATGTGCTCAAACAGTCCACCATTGGCATTTGTATAAAGTTATGCTCTTTCAATCAAATCCCCGAATATGAATTTGCTGTGATGCAAGGTGCCTCTTTAAATTCCTTGCATTAAATTTTTTATGTTTGTTTTGAGGTGCTAAATAGCTTTTGAATTGTTTTCGTAGAATAATTACCTCTTTACATGTCTGTGGCGAATTTAATTTAGATCGGACCATTTTACGCGAGTTATCGTGCTTAAAGACACACACATTAAAAACGCAACCCAAAACTTGATTTTATCGGTGAAGGATTATTTCCCCACAAGATCCCTGGATTTTAACCCACTATATTATTATGTTCTTTGGGGATACATACAAAGTAAGGCCTAAAAAAGTCACATCATATTCAGTACCTCAAAACAAACAAAACAAATGTATTACAAGAAATTCAAACAGGTACCTAGCAACACGTGTTCGGGAATTTGATAGAGAGAGCATAACTTCAAACAAATGCCTCTGGCGGATTTTTTGAGCATATAAGGCGAACTAAATGTTATCAAACTTAAATAATAGATTGTATAAAACGCAAAGAACCATAAAACAATACTTATTTCATATTTATATATGAATTATTTAATCTTAAAAATGGGTTGCGTTAAAAAAAAACACCCTGTATATAATTGTATTGTATATTATGTAATACTAATCCAACTCTGAAGTTTCTGCAATAAATTATTTATTTATTTTTTGGTTCCTAACATTCTGTATCGAAACAATGCTAAAAAATCGTGGATGATTAGAATTTTTTAAGTGCCAAAATAAGGTACATTAATTTGATTTCACGACTAAAAATAGTTACAAAATAATTGGAGAACACGTCTTACAACGACGTTCAAAAAATGTAAGGCCAGACATATGGCGTGTCAGGTTACGGTCAAATGACTCATCCCTTCCCCTCCCGCCGTGCACCAACATCGCTTGTAACTCGACACCAAGGCTACTGAACACTGCGACCCCCTTACCTCCCCCACCTGCCAAACTAACTTCCGAATTCCAGTGCTGCATTCCGTTGTTATCGGTCGTCCTTCAAAAAGTGCGTTTTTCATTTAAGTAGTGTCTTGTTTTTAAGTGTTTAAAATTTTTTACGTAAAATAAGTGTAGTGATCATGTGGACAAAATCTCGGACCTTCAAAAATCTCACTTTAGCGGAAAGTAAATGAGCGTGCAATTTTCAATGTTGCACGAAGTTAAGTTGGTACCCCGTATCACGTCAGACTGTATTTTAAAGGTCAGTTAGGAAATATATTACTTTGTATTGTCGTACGCCGGACATAGTTTATACTGTAAGGTAGTTATTTCTGATTCATGAATACTTTTTTGAACCTAATAATCAACGTTTGTTGATGAATTTATATATTTAGAGTGTCAATTTAATAAAGAGGTTAAATTCACAATATAAAGTTTTAATTTTTTGGTCCCATTCTTTTTGGAACTTCTTAAATTAGAATTTATAGATAATACGAAGTTTTTAGCTGGTCCCTTAAGGTTCGAATGAATTGTCCAGGTTCCGCTGTGCTAAAAATTGTCTTAAAATATTTTCTTTTACAAATGTTGAAATTTTGGTAGGACAGAACTTAAGCCTTCCGTTTATTCATTTTAAATTAACGACTTTTCAACTTTTAGTAATGTTAATTGATGGGGTTTCTTAAAATAATTTCTTTATTATTAGGATGAAAGTAATATTTTTTTTTCATATACAGTAAGCCTACTAAATAGCTACTCACCATTTGCCATTCCCAAGATGTGTTCATTCAACTTAAATCTACAGTCCATATAACGCTTAGAATGTACACTGTGGCTGTCAAATTTAGGAATTGGCGGAATAGTGCAGAACACAGTCATCTCACATTTTCTTGATAAAATGTTGCTCAGTTTCGTAAGATTATGCTTAGATTTTCCTACTTCTTTTGACTGAAAATACATAACATTGGTAAGTTACATAAGGTTTTTGTTATTTTTGTGAAGGCTACACTAACTGTAAGGTAAACGTTATTGCACAACACTGATGTTACTTCGCTAAAATAGTTAGTGCAATTTTCGTTAGCTCCATTGAATTAAACTCGAAACAACAAACAATTCAGTATGTTGGAACACTGCTCTTTGTCCATTTGTTACCAAGATATTGAAAGTGGTTAACACAGTACGGGGGTATTTTAATTATGTATTTGTAATATTAATATGTATGATCGGAGTTTCTTTGTCCGTGCATCACTTATATTGTGCGAATGGTTTTCGATGACAGTTTTCTTGTGGTCAACACATGCCTGGAATGTTATAAGCTACTTACGATTTTTTATATCCGCCATGAGACAAAACCAAAGGAGTTTTTATAATTCCATACAATTAAAATCAGTCTTCATAAAAAATGTAGTTGCGAGGAAATAATGTGCTGTTATATGTGTAATGTGGATTGTAAATAATATGAATGTTTAATGTCTTTATTGCCATTTATACTGTAATTCAAAACAACGAACATAAGTTACAAAAACAAATAAAAATACTATTACAAATTTGTTATTTACCATCTGTCCTGCGCTTTTAGTGATTCGAATTACGTCATTTGTGCCTATTAATACACATACTTTTCTCCGCGGGGTGTAGCCTCCCAAGCGGCTGCAAAGCTCCTTCGTTTCTTGGCCACTTTTGCACAGTCCCCACTCTCCATAAGTTTCTGGAACTGAAATGTATGACCATAATGTAATACAAAAAATAGTTTAGTACTGCATAGTTATAAAGGTGGGTGAAAAATGCACTGAAAACTCTATCCAAAATTAATTTTGTTATGGTTAAAGTTGTATGTGTATATTTAATTAAAATTTTTTATTAATGTTTAAAAAGAAAAAAATCCAAACAAACTTTATAATTAATTGACCTTTTTTGGTCGTCTAGTATTTTTCATTAAAAATAAGTACCTACAAAATTTTGTGGATTACTAAATCTTTTTAACTTACCTGTCATTGAACCACAATACTTCTTAGCAAATCTCAAAAACATGCTATCTCCCATTAACTCATGTTGACAAAACGACGGGCAAAATTGCGCCATAACTAATTTACCCTTGAAGCAATCGACTAGCTAAAAACACAGGGGCAATAGTGATCACCTAGTAACCAAAGGGAATCGGCCATCAAGAGCGGGCAAGAGAACCCGTCACGTGATGCGCAGAAGTCTACAGCGCTACATCCACGGCGGCCATCCTTCATCAACATCGGCAAGTCTTCCATATTCCATACAGTGAGTGATCCAGTCATCTTCTGTAAGTTGCTGTGTTGTGTCTTGAGTTTCTATCGTAATGGGTGTCGATCTCTCAACCTGGAGATCGCGCATCGGTCGGTTCCGGGCTAGAGGGCGAATGAAGAGATTTGAGCAACTTGCCTCAGGTAGGCTACATATCCTGAATATTAATTTGTTATTGCTTAGTTTTAATTGTCATGGCAGGGCAGAGTGCCTACGACCCCAAAGCTTAACTGCTTAGTAAGGCTCAAGCCTCGATTATTCTCACTCGATGAAACATTATTTTCTTTCAATTCACAAGTTATTATAATTATTGATTGTTGATTATTCATTTTGAACTGAGCTGAGACTCACAGACTTTCTAATATCAACTACTTTAGTTTCTTTACATCCAAGCCAACATGGCGTACATATGGTGGAGTAATGAACGAACTATAGCTGGATCTTAACCAAAAATATACGATAATACTTAAAAAGTAAAATTAACGTTCAAGGGCCGAATTTCACTCTAAAATTTAACTGAATATGTCATAACCTATTTGGTAGCAGTTGATTTGACAGTCTAATCCTTAAATGTTATGGGTGAAATGAAATATACAGGGTGTTTAAAAATTGTTGGGCAATAATTAATTTACGTAGTGATTCCTTGGGTGGGTCAAAATAAGCAAGACTCTACTAGCGATTTAGTTTGGCTAGATCATTGTACCCGGAGTCCCCTAAAAGAGATAAATTTGTATACCTAAAAATAGGTTGGTGCGTAGATTTTATGAAATACAAAAGTGTTAACAAGTTAATTTGAAATCATACGATGACAAATCCATTAAACGTTCTTCTATTCTAGCGAACTGTTTCTTTTCAACTCCTGTATTTTCTCAGACGTGATATTGTTGCTGTAGTAATATTGCCTACGGCGCGGCGCCTGCCGAACATGAGTCTGAATGACCTTCTTTACTGTTGGCATAATTTATCTGGATAATCAGTTGTTTTCGGGTTCCCTCCTTTTCTATCTAGCGACTAATTTTTGAAACTATTACCTATTAGTTTATAACGTACAGAAAATAACAGAATGTTGACAATAAAAATGTAGTCCATATAACCATTTTTTTAGTGATTTCAATATAATTGTTATAAACAATTGTTCAGTGACTTACTTTAATGATTATGTTTTAGGCCTACTTATCTAATTGGTTATATTTACTTATAACAGTTAAATTTATGATTTAATAACCGTGTAAATTCTCACGGGTTCACCTATTTTTAATTATAATACCCAACTGACTCAATCCACTAATTAAAAAGAAAATGGTTTGTTGTTGCCTTCAGTACTGTCATCACCAACGAAAGAGCAACGAGGTTAACACGTTGAGTGCCAAGCGGTGCGTTTGCACCGCACCGAATGTCTAACCGGGGACCGAGCGGTGCAGGTGCACCGCTAATAACTATGAATGGTGCAATAGCAATAAATTAAGTTTAAAAAATTAAAAAAATTAAATTAAAAAAATTAAATTAAAAAAAATTATTATTATTATTAATAATACACATTGTTGAACATAGCTTCCATGACGACGATGCCTCTTATAAAAACACTATTTTCGGTATTGGCCACTTGGTAAGGTTATAATAGTTATTAGGGTGACCTTGGTTTGTATTTCCAGCGTCCCATTCGTGAACACAGCGTTTACAAAAATGGCCGCAATGCGCGGTGCTGTGTTTGTTGTGATTGGGAGCTGGTCTTTTTCCGGCATCCCATTCGTGAACACAGCATTTGCAAAGTTGGGTGCATGGCAATCTGCTGCATTTGTTATAATTGTGAGCTGGGCTATTGTTTATGCAGTGTGATGTGTTTTTAACCCTAGAATGGTATCGTACGTAATTTTGACGTGTGCGGAAGTATTTTTTTGTTCGATTTTGCAATCAAATGTCCTTGAGCCCTGTACCGTCAGTAGTGCTTTTCGCGCTATAGGTTTGATTTAATTTGACAGTATTATGGCTGTTCTTAATGTACTTCCAAATTCAATTGAAAAATACGTCAAAATTACGTGCGATACCTACAACAGTAAAATGTCCTTTTCAATGGACTCTTATGGAGCTTATTCCCTAAAATTGTAATGGAGATAAAGACATAATGTAAGATTATAATATAGTAAATAATATTATCAATGTTTTCTTGTATTCGGGTCCCTTCTTTGTAAATAAGAAATATTTTATCAAACATATTTTAAGTTTTAACCACAGAGTAAAATTTACGTATCGATACCTTTAGCGTATATTTGAACAACGATACCTTTCTTGGGTTAACATTGTTAGCGTGCTGAATTTTCAATTTTATTTACTTTTCATTAGATTTCATCAATAACAATTTTATATAGCAGGAGAAATAGGCCTATATCTTATACCTTATATCTTTTAAATTAGATTAAACGCAAAATCATCATAACTGGCATAATTACAACTCACAGTGCCGAAATAAAGATGGTGCCATAAACTGAATTTATGATAAACACATTAGTTACTTTAAGTTAACTAAATTTAACTTTTATGTAGTACAGTACATAATTATGCCCATAAAAGAAATCAACAAAAGAACAATAACAATAAAACCGTGATGAAATAAATTTCATCACGTCCACGCAAAATTTCAAGGTTCTAGGTCATATAGTTTGGGCTGTGCGATAATAGGTCAGTGGTTTTTGACAAATATACAGTAGATTTAAACATTATTTACAATAGCAGTTACGTTATTAAGCTTATGTCGTTAATAATATCATAACACGTAAGCTATTTAGTATTTTCATTGAGGTTCATTGTAGGTAACAAAGGAATAAGGGTTAGCCTGATCTGGGGTGGGGTGGGCGAATGGAGGCGGGGGATGGCCACCACTGATGTAGGTCATTGTCAAGGTCGCCGCTTTGAAGTGGGTACGTACGTGCGCCGCCGCCGCGCCGTGTCCGCGCACAGTTGCCTAGCACTGTTATTGCGCTGTGGCTGTAATTGGCTAATAATAGCGCTATAATAGGCTATTATTGGAAATAAGTGCACGGTAAAACAACCATGATTTTTGGGTGTATAACTGAAGTGCTTGTGTGTAATAACTGTTTAGAGGCTTACCGCTAAAGTTGACACGAATGAATCACTACATCGTACATTAGACGTAACGGAAATTGTAGCCGTCGTTATACCATTGTAATTGCATTGCAACGCACATCTATTGATTGTTCACATAGTTTATTTGCCTAAAAATTGCCAATGTAACAGATTAATAGTGAACAATACATTTTTCACGCAGCCTAAATAATTCCGAGGTCCACATGTGTAACTACTAAGGCATTGTTGATTGAGTACTATTTTTAGCAATTTTTAACTTAAAAAACAGTTTTAGTAATGTAAAAAAAATACTAAAAGAAACCAAAAAGGTCACGACTAAGCTAATTGAACTAGAGAGATTTAAGCTATGTTGGAACTGCTCATCGACAAATTTCTACGTGGGTGATTTGTCTCTATGATTTGTTTCTATGGGGGTTTGATTTGAGCACTATATTCTGATTAAACGAACATACAATAAATTCGCGGTCACTTCCATTGTCTTGAATAAATAAAAATATATCGATAAAAAATCAAAAGACTATCGCACGCTTCACTTCTGCCGCTGTCGTGTTAACACACAAATAGCTTTAAAAATTTGCTATAGTTATTTTTTATAATTGTGATTTATTTATTAGGCCTACTATTGGTTATTTCAAAACTGAAAATATTGTTTTCTTTCCGAGATGTACTGAAATATATATACTTCTGAGTACATTCCTAAAGGGAGTTTCCGAGTTTTACTATTTTTCGTTTTGTATTTCTTATTTCTCTGGTTCAAATCATTAGAATGATGTTTGTTTTGGTCTTAAAAGATTCAGTGATTTAATGACTTCAATTTGAATTATTGATCGTATAAATGTCAAATATGAGTTATAAAGCCGCATTCGACTGAGAATGATTCGATAAAACATGGTCCCGGTATAAGTCACACTGTGTCGCCTAGTAGGGAAAATGTTATAAAAAATTCGCTAAAAGCAAATGTGTGTAATGTATTAACCTCCTCTCTTGCAAAAAAAAACATTTTTTTCTGATAATTTTATAAAAATAACTCTTTCAGGCGGGACTTGCTCAACAGCCTTCATTTGGTATGGAACAGTAGTTTTGATGCTCCTGGTCATTGGAGGAGTTGAAACAAACCCAGGACCTTGTGGTATGGTAAGTAATGACACTCCAAACTCTGTCAGTTCTGATCAAGCGGTGACGTCTGGTTCCAAGCGGAAATTGCCAATGGTTTGTTTGCTTTCGAAAAAACAGCGAGTTACTGAATGTAAGCCTTCACTGGATCAGCTGTTAGTAGCTCTCTCACTGATTAGACGTGAAGCTAAGATCGAAATGCCCTTGCATCTTTTAAAGCCGCACACAACCCCTCTGTTTACAGAAGTCTGCAATGTTATCAAGATGCCGAAAACCACGAAGACAAAGGAACGCATCAAGTATATTTGGAGGCAATACTGCGAGATGATATCGGGTGAGAAAACAAGCAAAGATTTTCAAAACAGAAAAGATAACACTCCAACATCATGGGATTGCGCAAAAATGTGTTCACCTGAGCATGAGGAGAATTTGCAGGATGATGAGGATAGGAATAGAAATAATAGTGCTGTTGAACATTCGAAAACGAACTTTCAAGACAACCTCCCTAGAAATGACGACTCTATAGAAGCAAGCCGAAATTTGAGTAAGGACAACACTTCGTATAATGACAATTTAATTGACACCCAGGATGAGTTGTTTTACGGCGAAGGCAATCCGATACAAACAGAAAAATGCCAAGACACTCAAGCAAATTTGCTGCAGGGAGATTCAGCTTCAGAGAAAAAGTCAGAAAAAAGCACTGTCAAAGAACTGACTGAAAATCAACTGTTGTTGGATGACGTTGCTGCTGATGTCACAACAGCCACTGAAACTCCTGCCGTTACTTTGCTTGGACTCGATACAGGAATGGAAATTAAAAAACATGATAAAGTTACTGGATCTGCGGATAGCATCAATAGTGACAATGACAACAGTGATGATGGGTTTTGGGAGTTCTGGATAACAGCTGAGGATTGGAAGAAGGTGGAACAACGAGATGGGAAGTATGATTTGTTCACGCTTCGAGAGTTGATCAAACTCATTGCTGCTCCGGTTTTCAAAATATGCCTGATTTGTTTTAAAACCCATAGGAAGAACAAGCTGAAACAAGGAGAACCCGCCATCGTATATTATGGATATTGTAAACAGGAAGGATGTAGAAAATTCCGATTTGATGTTACTCCAATGGATAATGAAATCAAACTTTTGGTGTCAGCATATGGAGAGCTTAACCACAAAGATATACTATCATCGCGTTTGAGTGGACTTGAAAGAATCTCAGCTAAACAGGCATTGTTGACTAAAAAAGCTCTAGCCTTCAGGAGTGAGAAGATCTTAAAAGCAGAAGCAAAAACTGTTTTATCAGGAAACCTATTAGAAATAAGATCTTTGGACGTTTACAGGCAAGCAAGAGCCGAGGCTGCCAAGATGATGGACAGGCATAACGACGATGGGATTGATTTAATAATGCGCTACAGAGAAAATAGAGAACAAGATAAAAAGAAAGATGAAGTATGCAATGGCGACAAAAAATCTTTGAACAAGGAGAAAATTATCCAGAAAGTCGGAGAGCCACTGCATGTGTACATGTTCAGTGAAATGCAGTTAAAAACTCTACTATCTACCCTTGGAAAAAGATACCAGAAATGTGTTCTGCATATTGACAGCACAGGATCAGTTGTTAGACCTTTGAAGGGCGACAGGAAGACTGTTTACTATTATTCTGGATGCGTCAACATTTCAGGGAAACTTTTGCCAGTCATGGACTTCGTTAGCTGTCAGCATGATGTCGCATCGATCACATCATTCTTCATGCAGTACGTGCAATTTCAGAAGAAACACTTTGGGAGCAGGCGGATCTTCAGCCATATCGTGACAGACTTTAGCACCGCTCTTTTACCTGCAGTTATCCTGGCCTGGAACAGAATGTCGGTACTTTCTTATCTCATGAAGATGTACAGATTTTGCACGAAAACGGACTACAAAATTAAGGGAATCGTCACCGTGCACCTTTGCTGCAGTCATTTTATGCACATGGCAGCTGGGGATGTTTCACGATTAGGTATGACAAAAGAGGTTAAGAAGTTTTACTTGTGCTGTATTGCTTCACTGATTACCTGCAGCACGTTTGAAGAATTCCAAATGAAAGTTAAGGCGTTGGTAATAATTTCAAAAAGTTCAACAAACAGCATTGAAGTTAGGAAAGCCAAGTTGGTGTTTGAAGGAGACTTGAAAGCAATTGAAATGGTTGAGGAAATTGAAGGGAAAATAGACGAGTCAAACGTGGGGTCAAACGAGAAGAAAATTCTGTACAAATCAAGCCCTTTCTACAAAGTTGGAAAAGACATCGAGGAAAAATTTGAAAAAAAGACAAAACCCGATGATGGCGAAATATCAGATTCCGAAAAAATTGAGGAACAGGTACAAAGAAAAGACGACGAAGAAAATGTTTTGCTTAGTAATGCCTTTTGGACTTTGTTTTTGACCAAATACATGCCATATGCACCTTTCTGGTCTGGTTTTTTGATTCGTCATTCGTCTAAGAAAAAGGTTAATGAAACAAGACTCAGCAATGCTCCGGTGGAAGGATGGTTTAAAGTAGTCAAAGAAAGTGTTCTTGATGGGTTGACAAATCTGAAGGTAGGCCGCTTCGTAGAAAGACTGACAAACAGGATCATGTCCATTTGCAAAGAAATATACTTGAACATCCCAAAAGCAGCGTGCAACAAAAAGGCAAATAAAAAAGGCGTAAGGAAGATTGAACATGACTTTGACGACAAAAGTTCAATAATTAGTGGAAAAGATGAGGAGGTGGAAGAGAAATGGATGAAAAGACCTACTAAGAAAAAGACGTACTTTTCAACAAGATTTCCTGAGTTTGAAAGAAACAAGAACTTGGAAGGAGAAAAACAACAGAGTGTGCAAAATGAATTGCAAATGTCAAAAAAAGAAGTTTCTGAAGAAGACTTACAGACAAAATTTTCTGGAGAAATAGTTGCAATGGAAAATGAGATTGAATGTAAAGAAATAAACAGTCAGAGAGTAGGAGCTACGGAGAAAAGGAAATCGGAATTTGAATGCATTACAGAAAATAAAAGGCTGAGACATGAAGAGTCATACGGAAGAAAAATGAAAATAAAACAATATGGACCATTGAAATGTGAGCTTCAAATTGAGGACTACGACTCCCTTTGTGAGAACAATTGGGTAACAGGAGCAGCTATAGATGCCGTTGCAGAGAATATGTTGACGAAAAAGGCAAATTTTACGTACGTTTATGCAGGTATTGACATCGGAACAGCAGTATTCTTAAAAGGAGAGAAGATTTATGCCGATAGCTCGCTAAACATTGATGATGTAACAAAAAGTCAATATTTAATAATGCCTTACAATACGTCAATATTGGGTCTACACTGGTGTGTCGTGGTAGCAGACTTGAAAAATAAGAATGTGTATAATCTCAATTCTCTAAAGAACGTAGAAAGAAAAAAAGATGTGCTTGAAAAGCTTGTAAAATTCCTAGACAGCATCAATGCTTCTGCAGTTGAGGAGAAAATAAATCTGAATGGCTGGACTGACAAATCGGAGACAATTGAATACCCAAAGCAGGATGATGACTACAACTGCGGAATATATGTCCTGTATTACATGATGAGAGTTGTTGAAAGAGGATTGAAATGCAATGATACCATCGATGAAACAGATATAAATAAGTTAAGGAGGATATGTTTGAAGGTATTAGAAGACCCAGACACGAATTTCGTTCTCACATTGCCAAATGGATTGCTTGAAACACCCTCATATTATACACCAGACACTGAGAAAATTGATACGAAGGACAAGGCCACTCTACAACATTTGCGCATAGCATACATAAAAAACAGAAACATGGGAAAATATTTGGAGAAAATATCTCAAAAAGATTTTGCTTCATTGACAGGCACCAACTGGTTGACTTCTACGATGGTTGATTTTTGCAACGCAACATACATTAAAGATGGGCAATATTGTTTTGCCATTGGAGAAGCCACATTCGCCTTACAAGAAGGAAGACCGAAATACACACCAGTCTTCAAACCAGTCACGACTGAATTAGAGAAACTGAAATTAATATTTGTTCCATACAATCTCGGCCATCATTTTAGTTTGTATGTTGTAGATGTGAAAAATAAACTTGTGACTCACCTCGACCCAATGAATGCAAACTGTGCAGTAAATGAGAAGAAGTGTGAAAGAATCAAAGAATTTCTTAGAGCAAGAAACCGGCTGTTAAAAAAAGAAACAATCAACGTTGATGAGATAACATTTGTTAACATCAAATATCCAATTCAAAATGATTTTGATAGCTGTGGAGTGTTCGTAGTATTTTATATATCAATTCTGAGTGAAAGAAACAAGATTGATGACATCGATTTGACATGTAACAGCGCGGAGTTTAGGGAACACCTTCAACGCCGATGCCTCAGATTATCTCTGCCTGTCACGGATCTCTGCCTAGTATGTGGAAATGGATCAGACCAAGTTCGATATCAGTGGATAGAATGTCACAAGTGTGAAAGATGGATACATTACCTCTGCATGAAAACTTCTCTGCCCTACGAACGTCTCAAAAGGCAAAGTGCTACGTATTCTTGTTCTCTTTGTTCATTAAATAATTTGTGATTGGTTATATTACTGTATGATAAGATGGTATTAATGAAGATTAGGATTCAAAACTTGATGCATCCAAGCAACCGGGCTGTAGAGATGCTGATGGTATTTTCAAAGTCTTCATAAACCAAATTTCATACAAATAATTGTTAATATGCTGTTTATGGTAGCAACAGGAATACCCTTTTTTCTCTTTTTCTCAATAAATTTAAGAAAATTATTAATAACAAATCCTTGGGCGTTGATAAGTTATTGTATGTTTAAAATAGAAAATTATTAATGCAATATTCATGTCACAGCCATAAACAGCATATATTAATATAACTTAAAATCAAATGTAATAGCTGTATATTCATAAGAAGTTATATTGCCTTTAAAGTTGTTATAATCTATTCAATAAGAATATAAACAGAAAAATTATATTTTGTGAGTATTATTAGGCTAAAGGCGCACTATTGCTAGCTTTGTCACTCAGGGCCTAAGCATTGTATGCTGTGAGCTTTGACGGCACTTGGGAGACCAACATCGTAGGGAAACCTGTGGTGATGGGCCATGAGCCGCCTGGTGACTAAGTGCGGTGCGCGGTTTCAAAGTTTGAAACCTTAGATAATCAAGTACTTTTAATTATAAGAGGCTTTAATGATAAGAGGCTTTATATTTTTATTGGAATGCTATATCTTGAGCATTAGAATTCAATATTGTTCGGGCTTTATGTAAAAGGATGCAAGGGCATGACGTCACGAAACCCCCTACTGCATCGTGAGTATTAGTGATGCACAGGGGCGTCTGAAGAGGAGGCTAAAGGTAACTCGAAAAAACGTAGTTACTACACAAAGATGTCTACTTATATTAACGTGTCATAGTAAATAGGCCTAAACCGTCTTTATGCAGTTTGTACTTAAAAATTATTCAAAATTCTGTACTTCAATTTAACAATTTGAATATATCTTCAAAGGCTTATCCATCGTTGTTTTTTTTTACAAAGTCTTGTCAACACATTGATGTATGCAATGAATTCCTCCTTGGGGCCACAGCAACGGGACATGCAAACGCGTGAACCTGTAGGTATTTATCTGATGAAAGCAGGTTCAAGCGGTTGTAAATACAACGATAAACACACTGGCTAATCCTCTGATGATTGGTAAGTAAACGTAAAATGAGTATCTTAAAGACTTAAAAACCATACTGCTATAAGATGGTTTATATAATACGACGCCTTGCTATGACTATATACATCGTCTGGAGTAAAGGCGCGCGGCGCGGTGTGATTCTCCGCTTGACCGCTAGAGTTACCGAAGTAGGCCTAAATGTAGCCTCCTCTTAGTTACAGTAGCTACATTCATTTAAAAACTTACGTTTATGTAGTATAATTTAAGTTAGCACATGAACCTATATATCATAGCAATTCATTTTTATTTTCAATAAAAATTACTCCTTAAACTGTTCTGTTTATTCTCCTTTAAGATTTGTTTCAGGTACATCATGCCACCTACAAGACTGCTACCTACTCACGATCAGTTCATGCGAACAAACATTGGGAGAAAATCCAGCAACAGATTCTAAGCATATTGTGGAGTACTAATGTTAAATCACTCAAAATAATACTTTGAAAGCAGGCTATGACCATTGCAACTTGTCATATTTATACTGGAACGCACGAATAAATTTGTACATCACAAAAGTAATAAGATACAAAGCTGAGCGTAAAATTTCAAGTATTATAGTAATATCATAAAAGTTATCAAATATATTGCATCAAAGTATTGTTTTGCGGTGTTTTCCAATGCAAAAATGCAGAGGGCAGCTCACATACAATTATAATTCGTCATATACTTCTCACATTTTATAAGAATAAATCTAATACATATTAGTTTCACTTATAGTCCTGGAGTGGAGACCAAGCTTTGCTCGGATGTAATAAAAACAAGCTAAATATGTGAAACAGCTATTTTGCTAAAATTTTACCATAACTATAACTTTAGCACTTCAAAGGGCTGTAAACGGAAACCAGATTTTTCGCAATCTTATGACAAGCTCAAATAAAAAACCTCGTGGACAAAAAACCCATGTCATTTTTTATACCCTTAGAGGAAGAAAAATACTTCTATATTGTATGTGGGCTGTAATGCAGGGTTCTGTTGTGATTAATCATTGAAAACAACAGATCGCGGTCCCAACCCCGAGGGTATTGACGGTCGATTTTGATCATGTTCCCCAAAATTTATTTTCATATATTATATATTTTCTTTTACCTTACTATATAAACAACCATTTTCAGCGATAAAAAGGTGATGAATTGGTTTGGATCATATCAGAAACGCGTTTCAAACTTTGGCGATACAGTTATGAAAGAGCAAGCATAACATGTTACGGGTCGATTTTGATCATGTTCCCCAAAATTTATTTTCATATATTATATATTTTCTTTTACCTTCCTATATAAACAACCATTTTCAGCGATAAAAAGGTGGTGAATTGGTTTGGATCATATCAGAAACGCGTTTCAAACTTTGGCGATACAGTTATGTAAAGGCAAGCATAACATGTTACGGGTCGATTTTGATCATGTTCCCCAAAATTTATTTTCATATATTATATATTTTCTTTTACCTTACTATATAAACAACCATTTTCAGCAATAAAAAGGTGGGGAATTGGTTTGGATCATATCAGAAACGCGTTTCATACTTTGGCGATACAGTTATGTAAAGGCAAGCATAACATGTTACGGGTCGATTTTGATCATGTTCCCCAAAAATTATTTTCATATATTGTATATTTTCTTTTACCTTACTATATAAGCAACCATTTTCAGCGATAAAAAGGTGGGGAATTGGTTTGGATCATATCAGGAACGCGTTTCATACTTTGGCGATACAGTTATGAAAGAGCAAGAATA
The DNA here is from genome assembly GCA_035578135.1 of Flexamia atlantica. Taxonomy (NCBI): domain Eukaryota; kingdom Metazoa; phylum Arthropoda; class Insecta; order Hemiptera; family Cicadellidae; genus Flexamia; species Flexamia atlantica. The sequence goes on from JAQJVK010000002.1 coordinate 65,503,594, forward strand.
AGATGTTACGGGTCGATTTTGATCATGTTCCCCAAAATTTATTTTCATATATTATATATCGTCTTTTACCTTACTATATAAGCAACCATTTTCAGCTATAAAAAGGTGGTGAATTGGTTTGGATCATATCAGAAACGCGTAACAAACTTTGGCGATACAGTTATGAAAGAGCAAGAATAAGATGTTACGGGTCGATTTTGATCATGTTCCCCAAAATTAATTTTCATATATTATATATCGTCTTTTACCTTACTATATAAGCAACCATTTTCAGCTATAAAAAGGTGGTGAATTGGTTTGGATCATATCAGAAACGCGTAACAAACTTTGGCGATACAGTTATGAAAGAGCAAGAATAAGATGTTACGGGTCGATTTTGATCATGTTCCCCAAAATTTATTTTCATATATTATATACTTTCTTTTACCTTACTATATAAACAACCATTTTCAGCGATAAAAAGGTGGGGAATAGGTTTGGATCATATCAGAAACGCGTTTCAAACTTTGGCGATACAGTTATGTAAAGGCAAGCATAACATGTTACGGGTCGATTTTGATCATGTTCCCCAAAATTTATTTCCATATATTATATATTTTCTTTTACCTTACTATATAAGCAACCATTTTCAGCGATAAAAAGGTGGTGAATTGGTTTGGATCATATCAGAAACGCGTTTCAAACTTTGGCGATACAGTTATGAAAGAGCAAGAATAAGATGTTACGGGTCGATTTTGATCATGTTCCCCAAAATTTATTTTCATATATTATATATTTTCTTTTACCTTACTATATAAGCAACCATTTTCAGCGATAAAAAGGTGGGGAATTGGTTTGGATCATATCAGAAACGCGTTTCAAACTTTGGCGATACAGTTATGAAAGAGCAAGAATAAGATGTTACGGGTCGATTTTGATCATGTTCCCCAAAATTTATTTTCATATATTATATATTTTCTTTTACCTTACTATATAAACAACCATTTTCAGCAATAAAAAGGTGGGGAATTGGTTTGGATCATATCAGAAACGCGTTTCATACTTTGGCGATACAGTTATGTAAAGGCAAGCATAACATGTTACGGGTCGATTTTGATCATGTTCCCCAAAATTTATTTTCATATATTATATATTTTCTTTTACCTTACTATATAAGCAACCATTTTCAGCAAACATTTTATTTTAGTTCAATACATGACTAACAATTTTCAATCAAATAAATGGGGAATTTGTGTTTCAATTATTGCCGATTCCATAGCTCCAGTGTGTTGATATATCCACTCAAGGTTATTTCATGAATTGATCACAGTCAGGTAATTTAAATTGTATTAATTGTTAATTTGAACAATTTTGAGGGACTTCAAATGATTAAAACATAGTTGTCTTTTTCTAATTACAACTAAAACGTTAAATACGCCGCAGTAGCTTAAATTAATCGTAAAAGCATGCGAGGTCTACTTTCGTGGGCAACCACTGTACGCTCCAGGAAGCGGCATCCTCATTGGTCGAAAGGGGAATGAGGGGAGGTGGTTGTGGAAGGGGGAGAAACTGGAGGGGCGTTAGCTGGCGAGAGCTGTCTTCACGATCGTCTGTTCTGTCATGTGTTTATTTTTGATTTTATAAAACAGAAGAAGAATAAACTTGATCTTGAAAGGGTTGTTGTTGTTGTCAATTTCGGTGTTTGTGTCGTGATTATTATTGTTCGGGTAACTATTGGCAACCGGAACACTATTGACTCAAATTGTAAATGTAATAAAATACAGCTAAGCTTATTACTTTAAGTGTGCCCTTTTCCAATTTTCGTGTAAATTAAGTGTTGATTTATGTTATAGACTAACAGTGGTGTGAAAACCTCATGACATGTTTAAAAACACATTTCAAAGTGGATTCCTGTCAATTCTTTACAGTATTGGAAGTAAACCGTTACAAATATGGGACAAAAAAGTACGCAATGGGCATATAAAACGAATTACAGACAACGACATTCAATCACTTGTTTTAGAAATTGTAGGCACCAATGTGAGCACCACATTTATAACATGCCCTGCAGACCCCAAAAAGACATTGGGTATCAAGCTGCCTTTCCTGGTCATGATCATAAAAAACCTGAAGAAGTATTTCACCTTTGAAGTTCAGGTAAAACTAGCGTATCTGAGAGTTCCGTATCTTTCTGCTGATCTCAAGAAAACAAATTGAGTGATCGATTTACCGATTTTTAATAGGTAGTCGATCTTAGATGTACGGTATAGGCTTAGTTTGTTTGGCAAAACGGTATCCGATTCCATTATTATGGTTGTCAGAACAGTATATCGAATGAATCAAACAAATATGATAGGTAGGGGACCTACGGTTGTTGATAGTTGGTAGGCTAATGGATTATTGCGAAGCAATAATGAATCAATTGTGAGCATGAGTTTTATAGGCTATCTGATCTTCTGCTGATTTTTCCTATAACAGACGATTCAACATCTGATTTTCAAGAAAAAATATTGAATGATTTTCGATAATATTGAAGTCCGATAATATTGTTTTTTGGACAGAACTTGACATCTGAATACATTGTGCTTACCAGGCCTATCGATTGTTTTCATACTTTGTAAATATGTAATTTATATCGATAATATCTATATAAGTCGGTGGATAATGAAATATAAGGTAGGTTTTTTTTTTTTTTTTTGGGTAGGAGGTGGAATGCATTTACGCACACTGAGGGGCTCATTGTCCCCTCAGTAGTGTCGGACTCCCACGAGCACGATGTCCCGTGAACTACCGACTAAACCACCTCCCTCGGCACCGAGGACACTAGCCTGGAACTGTTTCACACATTACTTCGGGCTAGGCCTTTGATATTACGCCACTAGGGCAACCTCCTTGGGGAAAAGCTGAGGATTAAGGCCGATCGAGGTCGACCTTTTTCGCCCGAAGAATGGCCTGGACGTAGTGCTGGACACAGTTCCAGTTGCCCTCTCCCTGAAGCATAGCTCCGACGATGTTGTTTGGGCTGACGACCACGCCGATCTCAGATGAAAGCGAGGCTTGGCGGACGTGCCAACGGTCGCACTGAAAGAAAGTGTGCTCGGACGTGTCTGGGATGCCGGGGCAATACAGACAGTCCGGGCTGGCGACTTTGCCCATCCGGTGCAGATAGGCTCGGAAGTACCCGTGCCCAGAAAGAAACTGGGTCACGTAGTAATCGACCTCGCCGTGCTGCCGTTCCACCCATGGTCGGACGGAAGGTATAAGCTGGAAGGTCCAACGTCCCCTCGGCTCGGCTTCCCAGTCGCGCTGCCAGGAGTTGAAGCTGCGATCGCGCTCTTCCCTGGCAGCTGTTTCCCGGCCCACTTCAGGCCTCTTCCGGTAAATCGCCTGCCTCTCCCTCGCGAGGAAGAGGACGGGGATGACTCCGGCGATCACCATCACAGCAGGCTCGGAGACTGTGCGGTAGGCTGAAGCGACCCGCAGAGCTCCTCGGCGCTGGACTCGGGCAAGCCGGTCTCGGAAGACTCGCTTCTCGAGTGCGTGAGCCCATACCTCCGCCCCGTACAGCAAGACTGACTGGACGGCAGTCATGAGCAGACGGCGCTTGCAGGAACGAGGACCGCCGACATTGGGCATAAGCCTACCAAGGGCAGCGACACCCTTAGCGGCTTTGTCGGCGGCGCGCTGGATCTGCTCGCCGAAAGACAGTCTGCTGTCGACCATGACTCCCAGGTACTTTGCAGCAGGCTTAGTCTCGAGTGTGACGTCACCTATCTGCACCGGGAACACGGTGTTTATCCTCTTTTTGGTGAGGACGACGATCTCCGTCTTACTGATAGCCAGGGACAAGCCGTGATCTCGCATCCACCCGTTGACCTTGGCCATTACAACGCTGAGCCTCAGTTTTGCCTGCTCGACGTTCCTCGCAGCGATCAAGGCAGCGACGTCGTCAGCATAGCCAACGAGGCGGGTCTCATCGGGCATGTCTAGCCTCAGCAAGCTGTCGTAGGACACGTTCCAGAGATCTGGTCCGAGAATGGACCCCTGCGCAGCCCCGGAAGTGATGGGAATGCGCCGCTGACCTTCGGTCGTGTCGTACAACAGAACGCGGTCTGACAAATACGCTTCTATCATACGCAGGAGGTAGGAGGGAACTTGGAACGTATGCTCAAGCGCCCACAGCATATCGCTCCACCTGGCGGAGTTAAAAGCGTTCTATATATAAGGTAATATAAGGTAATATAAGGTAGGTTGGTTAGTTCATTAATGATATTAATGATAAACTTAGTAGGGCCTAAGGTTTTAATTTAGTTTTTGGTTAGCTTCACTGTTTGCTTTAGTTTTCTAGAGCTTTATGTTTTATTGTTCGTATGATTCAAATAATATAATTGACAATTGTCTCGGTTCTTGTTTGTTATCAAATTTCTTTATTACTGACGGTGGTTGTAACAGTACATGGATTGAGCTAAACACGACAGGTTGACAACTGATATCGGATTACCGAAACCTAAACAATGTAGGCTACTCTTTCGTGAAAACGAAACTGATCTTCGCCCATGTTAAACTATATTGAGAAGTTCATTTATTAAACCTGTGCAAAATATATAAACAATAATTAGTTTCAACATATCCTGTAAAATCAGAAGATCAGATATGAAACTTGTATTAGCCTACCTCAATTGTATACTGAGAAGATCAGTTGTTACTTATCTCAGTATAATAAAACCTAACCATAACCTGTAAATTAAACAAATATGGGTAGTAATCTTAATCTGCACAGGCAAAAAATCAGGGTTGGACTCGCACCAAAACCAGTCCTGTGTTATAAAATGATAACTTAAGCAAACTCAGCATTAAGTTGGTAACAGGTTCACATAGAACTTGGCTTGGAAACATTGTGAGCTGAGCTTGTTTGTTACGTTAGCCTTAGTTGTCATTGTTTTGGATTCAACTTGTAAAGTCTTGCTCAATTCCCTTGTTCAGGAAAGGTTGTTTTTATCGTGGCAACAATTATTGTACTTGTGGGTACAAGTACCTACCATAAGTACTTGAACATCTTTCACATGTCCCTATAGCAAGATTATTGAATACATTTTGCCTTTAAACATCCGATCTTTACCCTTCCTCTCTATCAGGTGGGAAAATGAATAATTTCGATAGTCGAACTTCGGCATACACTGTTTTGTTTATTGATAGCCTATTCCCAAATCTTACCTGTAATTTTTTATCATGTAAAAGGGTATGATATTGTATCATATTAAATTATCAATGTAGGTTTTGCGTATGATAGGGTTATTGTTGATACCAGACTACTACTGAGGGTCAGATTTGTCTTCATGAATTGTTCAAAACTGTGCTAAGTACATTTTCGTGAAAATGACCTTTGCCCATGTACAATAAATTTTATGAAGACCATCCACCGCACATGTTAACTGATTTGGCACCATTCGATGCATTTCAGTTAGGTTTTTTACCGTTCTTACCATTATTTTACTGTTGTTTTTTTTGCCAGTGTGTAGGCCAAATAAGTTTTTGAATTGCATTTAAGATCAACTTCAGGCTTTAATGAACAAGTATTAAAACTGATTGCTGGTGGTATTGAGGCCGAGCGGTCCTATGCTGGCCTTAATAGTGCTGTCAAGCTGTATAGTTTTAATTTTTGTTATTGCTCCAAATAAACCAATTCCTAACTAGGGCCTGATATTTTGTGATGGAAAGAAAAATGAAATACCCCCGTTGCAGCAGACCTGCACACTCAGCGAATTTCAAATGCAAAACAACATATTTCAATACAACATAGCAAGATTTGACATGTTTTGGTAAGCTCCATAGGAATAACATGGGGAATGAGCATGCAGGTTTGCTGCTACAGGTATATTAAAACAGGGTGGTTTTAATTCAATATTCAATATATCTGAACTAGGGTTACCAAGTTTTATCAAGATATTATGTTGAGAAATAACCGAGATGTAGAATTTTACTTATTTCCCATAAGCTTAACATTGGGACAACGTACTGTGTTTACCACTTTCAATATCTCGGTAACCAATGGACATAGAGCAGTGATTCAAAATACTATATTGTTTGTTTTTTTGAGCTGAATTCAATGGTGCCCACAAAAATTGGATAAATTTTATTTTCCTATGTAAAAAACTCAAAAAAAACCCATTTTTGTGGGGGTTTATCCCCCTTAACCCCCCCTTCCGGTAGTCTGATCGGGCTGGTTTACGAACTCATCCGAGGGATTACCACTTTACATGTCTGTACCAAATTTCATTAAGATTGGACCATTTTTACGGCCGCTATCGTGCTGACAGACATATATATATATATATATATGTATACATATATAAAAATTCGAATGAATTGTGTTTTCTGCTTCTGGTGGCCCCAAAATGAAAAGTTATCATGGTCTCGGGCTTAGGTCTTACCATGAGACCTACGGTAATAGCTTCTTCCCTATAGGGAAATTCGCTAAAATTAAAGCTAGGCCTAGTCAATATTACTAGATTATCATGGGGTCTCTTATTTTATTTTCCTTGTGCTTATGTAAAAAAGGTTCACGTACAGGTATAAACAAAATGTACAAATATTTTAATTTATTCAATACCGAGGGATTGGATCCGAGTCATCATTTAATAACAGAACACATGTTAATTCAAAATTTAATTGCTTTCAAAGTTTTAAATTGATTTTGTGGTTTGGGATAATTTTTTTACTTATAGTTATGTTATTTGATTGAACTTTTCTTTTTCAGGTTTTGGATGACAAAAATGTTAGAAGGAGATTCAGAGCTAGCAACTACCAATCCACCACTAGAGTTAAGCCTTTTATTTGTACGATGCCCATGAGACTCGACGACGGCTGGAACCAGATCCAGTTCAACTTGGCAGACTTCACCCGGCGAGCGTACGGGACCAACTACATCGAGACTCTCCGTGTGCAGATCCACGCCAACTGTAGGATAAGGCGGGTTTACTTCTCGGACCGGCTCTATTCGGAAGATGAATTGCCTGCTGAATTCAAACTGTTTCTACCAATTCAGAATAAAGTTAAGCAGTAACGAACTTCTATGTTTTGTTTATTAGAGGACCTTTTGTACTTTGCTTAATGACATTAAGTTACACCACAGAGAAGGAAAAGCCGTTCATTAAAAACCAAGTTAAAGATGGCTTAAGTTACTCTGAGGAACTGGCTGATTTCTTTCACACATCAGTAGGCTGTAAAGTTGAGTTTGACTTATTTTTAGTTTTTGTAAAATGAATGCTATGATAATACAATGATAAGATTTTAAAGAAATAAAACCTTGAATTTTCTTTAGTTGTACTTTTCTGATCTTACTTTTTTAACTGAAGGTCAACTTTAGTAAATAAATGACTTAAGACTAACACAATCAAGGGCATGTCTCTATCCCCATGTTAGGGGGCATAAAGCCTAAAATTTTGTAGACTTCATGACGGTCTGCTGTGTGGGTAGGCCTACTGATTTTCATTTCTTTTTTGATTGATAAATAATTCAAAGTGATCTATGATCACGAAATATATAATTAATTTCATAATGTCTGTCTTTTTTACCTATTATGGATGATTTTCTAATCATCTGGTATTTTAATAACAAAGATATTCTGTAACCAATGTCAAGATCTTCATGAGAGCTTCAGGTGCCAGCAAGAGAGGGTAAGAGTGTTAACAAAGAGTTTAGAATACCACACTTTTTTCCATCAATACTCATTGATTAGGATTTTTTTGCGGACATTTGCCATCACTGATTAGTAAAAAACAAGTTTCACGACGTTTCGGGATCTGGAAACCTAAAATTCATAAAACTGATGTACCTCTTAGGCCTATAATTAGCTCTCGCGACTCACCGTGTAGGGAACTGTCTAAAGTCCTCCTGGACATCCTAAAACCAATGGTAGGAAAAACTGACTCGTTCATAAAAAATTCTAAAGACTTCGTTGAAAAGTCAAAGGACATAGTGCTGGCTGAGACGGATAAGCTGGTTAGTTTTGATGTTGAAAGTCTGTTCACGAATGTCCCAGTTCCTGAAACCTTAAAAATAATCGAGTCTCGGCTCGAAAAAGATGATAGTCTAACTGAACGTACTAAACTTCCTGTTAACGTCATTATGGAACTGCTTGAATTATGCACTCAATGTAACTATTTTGAACTAGAGGGTAAATTATACCGTCAAGATGAGGGGATGGCCATGGGGTCGCCATTGTCGCCTATCTTTGCTAATATCTTTATGGAGGAGTTTGAGCAAAAGGCTTTGTCTTTGGCTCAACTCAAACCGAAGATTTGGTGGAGGTATGTCGATGACACCTTCGTGGTATTTCCGCATGGAGACGATGAACTAAAAGACTTTTTAGGGCATCTTAACAGTATTTCTCCTTCCATCCGCCTAACAATGGAAGAGGAAGTCCAAAACAAACTAGCATTTTTGGATGTGTGCGTAGAAAAGGATAGGGACACGCTTAGGACAACTGTTTTCAGAAAAAAGACACACACAGGGCAGTACTTAAATTTTCAATCAAACCATCAAAAATCTGTCAAAGAAGGGGTAGCTTACTCACTATTTGACAGAGCAAAGAGCATTTGCTCAAATCAAGATGGATTAAATCAGGAAATCAAAAAAGTAGAGCAAGATTTGGCTAAGAATGGATACCCTCAATCCGTAATAAGAAAGTGCAAAACCCGTAGGGCTAAACAGAATGAGTCAGAAAACACTGAAAAATTCGTTCCTATGTCAATCCCTTATGTGCCGGGATTATCGGAAAAAATTAGAAGAGTTGCTAGGAAGTTCAAAGTTAGAACCGCGTTTAGGACACAAAACACTCTTAGGCAATGTCTCGTAAAAACCAAACCAAAAAATGGCACTCAGGGATCAAAAAACTGTGTTTACAGAATAAACTGCAATAGTTGCTCTAGGCCGTATTATGGCGAGACAAAAAGACCTTTAAATGTTAGAATCAAAGAACACAAAGATAACACGAGGAAGGGCTTAGTGGATAAATCAAAAATTGCTCAACACTGCTGGTCTGAAAATCACCAGATGAATTTTGACGAAGCAAAAATAGTACACCGCGAACCTCATTTTTTCAAAAGAAAACTAATTGAAGCTTCATACATAAAACTAGCAGACCAACCAATCAGTCAATCTTCACTTGAAATAAGGCCAGTATGGCTACCAATATTAAACAAAGAATTGAAAGACAGGGAAAATAAAGTGTCAGCAAATAGGGCAATTACTAACAATTCTGTTCAAAATTCTCATAACATGTTAACCCGTAGCAAGGCCAAGGGGCAAAATCAGGTTAAAAATTAACTAAAAAACACAAACAGACACACGGAATTTGCATATCACATGTCTCTGTTTCAGGTTTTCGCCACCGGTAGCGCGCTGTGATTTGGTTGGCTGTGTGTGCCGCCATTTCCGTTGCCGCCGCCATTTGCTTTCCTCCCACCAGTCTCAGCTCAGCTCTGATTGGGTGTGGACGTGCTCTCTCCGGTCTGGTGATTCTTGATACTTGTGATTCCTGTGTTATTTTGTGTATTGTTTTTCTTTTCAGCTTATTGTTTTCGTGACTGCTTTTACAGTTCTCTGTTTTAGCTGTGTTTTTGTCCAGGTTTCCCTGGCTATGTGTTACTAATCTTGTTATGTTCTAGGTTTTCTTCCACCTGAAGACGGGATCAGATTCCAGATCCCGAAACGTCGTGAAACTTGTTTTTTACTAATCAGTGATGGCAAATGTCCGCAAAAATCCTAATCAAAATATAAAATCACCATCACCAACAATGAATTTCAAACAAAGAAATACTCATTGAATACTACATTATTATAAATTTATAATTAATCTAATTCAAGCATCCTACGACACCTCAAGATTTTCACCTTTAAACAACAACGGGCTGTAATTTCATTTGTCTATTAATGGGGTTTTGCAGCATGAAACACATTTTAGTGAGAAAGTGTATTTATTATTATTATTTTTTTATTGTATACATAATTTAATCGAGGAAACAAAGTACCAATGCTTGCAATTTTTTATAATTACAAAATTAAACTTCAAATTTAGACGTGGAACTTCAATTAGTCCAGTAACTGAAGGTTAAAACCGGCGGAACTGGAGAATTTTCTCAGTCAGCACCGATTTGCATGAACATTTTGATTTAGGTTCTACTTCCCCTCTACTTCAAAGTTAAAAATGTTTTAAGGGTTGCTTTTTCCCAGGGGGTGGGTGCCACCCCTTCAAGGGGGTGAAAATTGTTACATTAAAACTAAGCCCGGAAATGGATATATTGACCGATTCTAAGAAAATTTTATCCTATAAAGTTTTTTCTTAAAGTCAATACTTTTCGAGATATTCACGATTGAAATTTGCAATTCCCCCCCCATAAAAAAAACTTTTTCAAATGGTTTTCCACAAACAACTCAAAAACTAAGAGGTTTAGCGAAAAAGTTATAATGAAATAAATTGTAGCGTATAAAAAAATAAAGAAAATGGTGGGCTTTTGAAGTCTGTAAACCCAGTTGGAGCCATGTTATGGCTTGTTTAAGAGTGGTTTTAATTCGTTCAACGCTAAAACACACAATTTCAATGCGAAATAACTAAAAAACTAAAAGTTTTTCGAGGAAAACTTACTGAACATTTTTTAAAGATCATTAAAAGACTTTTAATTTTGTTTTTTGGAAAAGTTATTTTTGTAAAAATTAAGCGAGTTATGATCAAAATAAAGTTAGTTTATATTTTTTCGGCGATAAAAATCTTTAAATATCTTGAAGGTGAACGTTTGAAAGTTATTAGCCTGTAACGATTGTCAACATTGAAAGCCACGCACTCTTTCCCTTTCCGCTCGTGGAGGGACACAGCTGAACCGGTAGCAGTGTTGCCAATGTAGTTAAAAGATTTAGATGCCCAAAAGAAAGAACATTGGAATGTTATTAGTATTTGCAAAAACTTTAGAGTAATATAAATAGTTGGCACACTATTAACTATTTTTATGTTTTCAGGGCTACCAACCTATAAAAACTTTTTTGTTATTGAAAAAAAAGCAATCGGTAGCCTACATTATTTGCGATAATTGTTAAAATATCTACTTGGTTTATCAGCCATAACTCGGTCAATTGTTAACTTACGAAGGATTTCTAAGTATCATTTTGTACATTATTTTAGGAGCTATAAGCTTATAGCCCCTAAAACCTCACAGAGTAGTATTTGTTTTTCAACCCTTAAGAAAAAACGGGGTGAGCTGAAAGGGTTTGAAAATATCAGTAATTATCAACAATTGAAGACTTTGAATGCCTGTATCATTGTTAATTATTGTCAAAAAACACAACAAAAAAGGTATTAAATATTTATTAAATCAATAGCTACAATCTTTTACTCAACAAAATTTTCTGTATCATCTAAAGATTTAGAGTTATCTTGAAGAAAAGTTTTTTTGTTATTGTTAAAATTCCCTTAAAGAGAATTTCCCCTATAGGGAAGAAGCTATTACCGTAGGTCTCATGGTAAGACTTAAGCTCGGGACCACTATAACTTTTCGTTTTGGGGCTCCCAGAAGCAAAAAACACTATTCGTTTGAATTTATATGTGTATATATATATATATATATATATATATATCTATATATATATATATATATATCTATGTGTCTGTTAGCACGATAGCGGCTGCAAAAATGGTCCGATCCTTATGAAATTTGGTACGGACGTGTAAAGTGGTAATCAATTGGACGAGTTCGTGAACCAGCCCGATCGGACCACCGGAAGGGGGGGTAAAGGGGGATAAACCCCCCCAAAAATGGGTTTTTCGAGTTTTTTACGTAGAAAAATGAAATTGATCGAATTTTTGTGGGCACCATTGAATTCAGCTCAAAAAAACAAACAATTTGGTATTTTCAAACACTGCTCTATGTCCATTGGTTACCGAGATATTGAAAGTGGTAAACACAGTACGTTGTCGCAATGTTAACCTTATGGGAAATATGTAAAATTCTATATCTCGCTTATTTCTCAACATATCTCAATAAAACTTGGTAAATAGCTTCTTCTAGTTCAGATCTACTAAATATCGAATTAAAACCACCCAGTTTTAATATACCTGTAGCAGCAAACCTGCATACTCATTCCCCATGTTATTCTTATGGAGCTTACAAAAACATGTCAAATCTCGCTATGTTGGATTGAGATATGTTGTTTTGCATTTGAAATTCGCTGAGTATGCAGGTCTGCTGCAACGGGGGTATTTTAAATTAAAATTTTTTCCAAAAATAAGCTCTTAAAAGAGTTCGAACTTCTTGAGCCTATTGAAAACACATAATTGAAGGGAATTGCAGAGCGGTAAGGATTAATTTCAATTAGAGTCCTAATTGGGGGTTGATATTTCAAGATTTTTATCGCTGAAAAAATATAAACCAACTTTATTTTGATCCTAACTTGCTTAATTTTTACGATAATAACTTTTCCAAAAAACAAAATTAAAGGTCTTTTAATAATCTTCAAAAAATGTTCAGTAAGTTTTCCTCGAAAAACTAAGTTTTTTAGTTATTTCTCATTGAAATTGTGCGTTTTGGCGTTCGACGAATTAAAACCACTCTTAAACAAGCCATAACTTGGCTCCAACTGGGTTTACCGACTTCACAAGCCCACCATTTTCTTTGGTTTTTTATATGCTACAATTAATTTCATTATAACTTTTTCACTAAACCTCTTAGTTTTTGAGTTATTTTTGGAAAACCATTTGAAAAAGTGGTTTTTTGGGGGGGGGAAATCGCCAATTTCAATCGTGAATATCTCGAAAAGTATTGACTTTAACAAAAGACCTTATAGAACAAAATTTACTTCGAATTGGTCAATACAGTACACCTCGGATTATCCGGACCTCACATTATCCGGACCGGTCCATCCGAGAAATTAAAAAAAAATCACAGCATAGTTATTTTAGCGAGTTCACGAATGAAGTGCGCCTTCTAAAAATAAACTGCAAATGCAATAAATTGCTGTACGCATTTGGAATCACAATAATTAAAGGAGTCGCATCGCAAAAACAGTACACTACAGCATTTCCGTGAACGTAGTCTTTTGGTTTGCTACTTGGGGCGCTAGCAGTAATCAACATAAGCTTAGCCTATAGTAATTTTGCGAGCTAGTTTATTGCTGTCACTTTAAGTGTTTACAGTTGTGAACTCTTTATGTGAACTGATATTGAATTTCAAAATGAGTGGTTTTAAAAGGAAAAATTGATTTTAACTTTAGAACAGAAATTAAGTGCTGTCAAAAGACTTAACGCAGGAGAATCAAGTAAACAAATAGCTTAGGAAGTGGGTGTTGGAACAAGTATGGTGACAGGAAGAATTGAGTGCAGTTAGAAAAATGGTACTTATGCGGAACAAGCTTGAAAGAATAACATGTTGTACAGTCTTGATACTTCGTTTGCAGCATCAATTTAGCAGGGACTAAGGTATGTGATCGCTATTTAGAAGATATTGTAATGACCTCGGATTATCCGGAATTTTCGTTATCCGGATCGGTGTTCCGCCACATTAATCCGGATAATCCGAGGTGTACTGTATATCCATTTCCGGGCCTAGTTTTAATGAATTATCACCCCCTAGAAGGGGTGGCACCCACCTCCTGGGAAAAAGCAACCCTTAAAACATTTTTAACTTTGAAGTAGAAGAGGGTAAGTAGAACCTAAATCCAAATTTTCATGCAAATTGGTTGTGACCGAGAAAATTCTCCAGGGAAATGGCCAGTTACTGGACTAAATGTGGATAAGGAATCCCTCACAGGATTTCAGAAGTTAGAAATTGAAAATATGCTTAGATGTATCTAAAATGTGCCTCTAAATTCATGGACTGAATTAGAAACTAAAACCAATTAAGGAAGATTAAATATGTTTTGCACATTGAGTTTCAGCCAGACTATTTGCTGTTTATGTCATATTTGCCCCTGCCTCCCCAAAATAACATTTTGGTGACAATGACAGATATGCGATGCATAGCGAAAAGCAGTGTATTATGGCTGGAACTCAAGTCCAAAATATCTCTAACCCGTTTTAATATTTTTCACCACACTAACAACATAATCACCTATTTTACAAATGACATTTGGTGGCTGAAACCAGCTCCAAGGCCGAAAGTCAGTTGATCATTTATTTGCTTGAAACAACTTGAGGACATTATAAATCATACCCCATCCCAAGATTGGATAGTTGCGATCGTGTGATTTTCAAAGCTGTATTTGATTAAATCATGAAGAAGTTGTACAATCGTTCATAACCTCAAAGTTTTATTTTCAAGTGTTTCTAATAACCAGATTTTTAATGTTAGGTGAATAATTTCATTCTTTAGTGCGGTGAAAAATAGCGTTCGCACCTTGGCCAAAAGGGTTTTACGGATCTCCATCCTTTATTTTTAATGTTAGGTGAATAATTTCATTCTGTAGTGCGATGAAAATAGCGTTTGCACCTCGGCCAAAAGGGTTTTACCATCCTTTCCAATTCATCTCGAATTTGAAACATGATCTCGAGCCTGCAAAACCTCATTTTCGGCCCTAGTTACGAAATATACTATTAAAAGTTAGTAAAGTTTGTAAAGTTAGTAGTAAAAGGGACTTTTCAGACACACGGTATATTCTTCTCTTAGCAACCTCAACAGTAGGGGTGTGCGAGTATTTGAGCCATCAAGCTTTTTCACTCGAGCTTTTCAATATTTGGCTCTGCTTGTGTCTTTTTTGGAAAAGCTCGAAGCTGGAGTCGAGCTTTTGATAAAAGTGTTCTTATCTGAAACATAAGTATTTCTACCTATTTCTAGACACATGAAACCGGAAGAGCGATCCTTTCCCACGAAAAACATACACAAATAAAATTCCCTGAAGTGATAAATAAAGGAACAGGTAACAAGATGTCCATTAAGCAAAAATCAGAGTTTCAGCTACATTTAGTTGACCTTGAAGAGCCGCGAAATACCACCTAGTAGTCTTTGTTCAATCATGTTTTATCTCATCACTGGTATGCAGTGGCAGTTCGTGCATAGGAGCACATGAGCACGTGAACCCCCCATGAAAAACCACAAATAATGTTATTTATTAAAATACTTCCATATAAACGCAGAATATCCCAAACAATCAAAAATGACAGTAATAAGCAACAGCGAAGAGTGCGTGTCGCACTCGACGTTGTCACTAGAGCCAGTGAGGCGAGACAGTTTGGAGCACAGCTCCGCAGCTACTACAGGCATAGGGCGAGTCTATTTGTGGCAGTGGCGGGGGAGGAACCCTGATTGCATGGTGCCTTATGGAGCTTCTCTCGGAGCTGCTTCCTAGTGTGCCCGTGTGCGTTTTAACGAGACTTGACACTTGTTTTTTGGTTCGGATGATGTTAAAATTTATTAATATAAATATTGCATGTTTTAATGTTGTTTTTAGTGATAAATATGTTATATCTCAGTGATGTAATTTGGTGTTTTATGATATACTCTGATTATCGAAAGAAAACAATTGGCGTAGCGGCCGCGCGATAGCTGAAGAATATTTGTTACACTCCTGGCTAATGGTAACGGCATATTTAATTTATTGCAAATGTATTGAATGTTATTCGTGTCAAAACATAACTGGGTGTGTAAAATTATATTTTTGGGATAGAAATTAATTGCAAATTGTTTGAAGACTTGCGTTACTATTTACACGAATAAACTTTACCAAAAGCGTGTACAATTATTTAAAACTTGCTAAAAAAAACTTGTATTATACTTTTTAAACTAATAAAATTTACTAAAACTTGTAACGAAAAATTTTAGTTCAATAGTTCAAATAGAAGGAGTAAGTTCTGCGTGGGCGCGGCCGCGTTTTCTTTCGGTAATCAAGGTATAGTCGTAATTCATCGTAGGTTACTGATTTTTATTTTCAAGAATTAATCAAGAAGAGCATTAATCAATGATGGAACATAATAACTGTAGGCCTCAGTTCACAGTTATTTATTTCAAAAACATTCGGTTTTCCGATTTATTGTTATAATATTAATTATCTCAGTATATTTCAGGACTACAGATTAATAATAAAATTGGTTTCAGTCATTTATTCATGCTCAGCACTAACTATTTATGCCTTATTTATATGTTTACTCTGAATAATTCTCTTTTAAAATAAAATTATGGTTATTTTTATGTGTCATATTAAAAATAAAAATTAAAGTCAATAAAAAATAGTGAAGAATTAACTAATGTTTAATTTTGGGTTAATATCATATTAATGTGTAATAGTAGCAAAATACGTCAAAGCTAGGGTGGTGCCTTATTAAATTTAATACTTTAAGCATTACACTCGTGTATAACAACAGGTATCTCAAGAAATGCAGGCGCTGCGGTCTTCTAAGCGTTTGACATACTTAAATACCGATTAGTTTAAGACAATAACTCTAGTATAATACATTGATATCATGTATATATTTTTTAACTGTGAACCCCCTGTACATAAACTCACGAGCCGCCACTGCTGGTATGTTGTACAAGATTCTTTTATATAATTTGATTCATAAAGATAAGACAAAAAATATGAGCCGAAATTTGTATTTGTTTTTACAAGTAGTTTGTATTTTTGCATTTTGAAGAAGGGACTCCAGTAATTCATGCACACAATCAGACAATGACAAAAACCCCGGTGGTCTTGAGCTTTGTTGATGTAAACTAACCCCAACTCCCCCCTGCCAACTGAGAAGGAGAGTGAGAGTGGTAGCTGTTTCTCTCTTGCCCTCTCTTCCTCCCTTATCTGCCTTTTTTCTTTTCCCTTTTTCCCCGACTTTTTGCAGGTTTTTGTCTATCATCATACATTTTCTTACACTGTATATTATTTTCTTCACTAAAGTTTTAAAATACAACTAATTTTAAAATGAAAATAAATTACTGCCAATTATTTTTGTTACAAAATATTATTTCATTCATTATATTTTAGAATTAAATTAAGCCATGGATATTATGCCACAACTGGGACTGTTATTTTTGTAATCATCTTTAGTTTGTGAAATTCATGAAGAAAAGCTATCTTGTGCTTAACTTCAACTGGGAATATGTAAATTTTTACTGGGTGGATCTGTTTTAAAACTTTTTCAATCAAACAACTCTTTTCAACACTTGAAATCAATGTTTAAGTATATTTTATACGCACCCCTACTCAATGGTATAGCCACTTTCATTTTGCACAAGTTTTTGTTAAACACAAAACCATTAAATTCTGCAAAATGCAAGAATCGGTAATTTTTGATAACTAGATACACATAATTTCTTATAACTATAAAAACAAAGGGGTTAAGAAAAACTTGATACAGCACATATAATTGATTTATTCATATAATAGTACATGGATATAATATTTTTAGAAAAAGGCTTCTGTAAAGTAGCTTGCACCGAAACCATTCAAGACTCTTTGACATTGAACATTGACGTTGAATATTTACTGAATAATGCAAAATATGCAAGATGCACTACAAGCTGGCAATAAAATCTAGAATAACATTACACAATATTCTAAGATTTTATTAAACATGCAACCCACTTTAGCGACCTTTTACTAAGAGGATAACAAGGGTAAAGAACTATACCTGTCACATCGATCCAACAGTATATAAATATCTACAGAAAGGAATTTTCACCAAATAAAATATATATGCTTTTATAAAAGATATAAAATACGTATTAACATAAAACTCGATTTAAAATAACTAATACAGAAATGTACAACAGAAAATAAATAATGATCTATGGGGAGCTTGCGCGGTATATATTATGTATACGATCAACTTTAAAAGCCACAAATAATAAAAGTATATATACCTGACAGTGGACAGGTAAATTCTTATTGCTTACTGAAATAGACGTTGGTATAAATAGACAATAACCTGACCTAGGGTAAATAACATCTTATGTTAGTTGATCTAGTGCACTTGATAATACTAACTGATCCGAACATTATACAAAGTAGACTAACTTAGCATAATAATTACAAGAGTTTCTACACCAGGGTGGCATCTTACTTATTGGGGTGGCCCCCGTTAACATAGTTTGTCTTGATCACTGGGTTTCCTTTGCTGGTGTACATCCTGCAACATAAACAGTAATTCATCATTAGTTACCGAGAAAGCAGCAACAAGGTGACAGAGAAGAATTTACCATTTTTCCACTGGTAAGTGTTACATACCACAGCACAATTTCAATTACATTCCAATACGTTTTTCTAAGTTTCCTCTCCCCTTTCTTAATAGAAATGAGACACTATTTGATTGACTATTTTTTAGTGAGTTGGTCAGCTAAAGGTTTGTTTTTTGAGTAAAAAGGTTTGACATTGGGAAAGGTTTGGTCTTGTTGAAATATGTCTTAAGAGTCATCAATGGCTTATCTACCAATCCCCTACTATTAGGCCTAAAACTAGTTATTAGATCGCGAGCAATCCTCAAAAAAATTAACCACAATACTCACCAAAGTAAAACATGATATAAACTAAGTTTAATTTGTTGTACCATTGATTTCATGAATAAATAAATTAAACATACAGACCCGTCATTGGGGTTTGGAGGAGGCTCCTTCTTCATAGGTGTAACGGAGTCCAGACCCATCTCCGAGAGAGCTCTCAGTGCTGTCAACGCAGCCTGGAGACAACAAATATTATGAAAATTAAGGGACACATGCCGCTCAGCAGCTCTGAAGTAAACAAATAATAACTTACGTACAGTTCATATGTTGATAAGTAAGTTTTAACAGGCTTCATAAAATAAAATAACATGTAATAGTCTTAAAACTGAATGTAAAATGTTATTACATGTCATTTTAGCTTTTCTTTTGAATCGTGTGAATTTCAGTAAAACCCAATTTATACTGAACAGATAAAAAACCAGCAGAGAAATCCAAACAGTTAAACTGACCTGATCATGTGACAGCTCTGTCGTAAGGCCCGACCCATGACAAACCTGGGGCGGGTCCGTCGATAATGAAACTAAACTAAGAAACTCGCTGTGGTTGCCCTGTAACAAAATTTAAACAACCATATATTTATGAATTCAGAAACACACCGGAAAATAGGCGCTGCAACTTTTTAAAATGCTTACTGGACAAACCACTTTTACAATTTGTTACGTGTGCAATATTATTCTCATACCTTTCCCACGAGAATCATCGATACATCGCCCATTTCATGCTCATCACATATTGTTAAAAGTTAAACTGATGTGTTGACAATAATAGTCCAGTTAAAAATGTGTTATTTCCACAAAGTTTAGTCATCACCATTGTTTTGTTAAATACATATGACAATTGCAGAAATTTTTACTTGGTTTTAAACTGGAAAAACTTGGAAAAAGCAGATGAATACCTTGGGGAAGTCGGAGAACTGCACACGGAAGCCGAGGAGCTGCGCCAGGTAGAGCAACTGGTCCTTGGGCCGCACGGCGGGGGCAGGGGCGGGGGCCGGGTCCACACAGCCCGCGTCCACCACGGCCCCGTTCAGGTACTCCTTGGCCATCGCCGCCGTCGCCTGCAAGTTCACCGCGTGGCCTGCAACGGTTTGAAAAAACTATCAAACAGCTGATTCTTGGTAAAAGGCAAAAGCCGTTTAGTAAAAGGTAAGATGGCTGATTTGTGGTTGACGGTGGGAGCTGGATTTCATTCAGCGTTTAGGAAAAGTTAAAACATTTTACTGCTTGTTTTGGTGCCGGACACAATCAATTTGATATTTCACTAAAGTGAATTTGGAAACTCTTACAATGGAAATAACTGCATCATTGGGCGCGTTCAGCCGCAGTCACCGGTGACTAACCTTATCTTGAACCTTATCTTGACTGTCAACAATGTCCAGTTACTTACCGATTCCACCGTAAACACAACATCGGATGCACAACAATGATCGGTAGGTGGTAAATCTACCACTACCGTTCACTTATTACAGGTTTGTAGATCACACACCGGTGACTGCGGCTGAACGCGCCCAATGTGTTGTCCATATATCAATATCGATATTGGGCAGCACACTGGGTGGAACCTTATCAATAGATAAAAAAATTGAATATGAAAAAATACTGGCTTATTGGGATTACAAATTGATGAAAACTAACTGAAATAATTATGTTCATAATGCTGTTACAATAATTATGTTAGTTTTATTTTTATGCAATTATGCAAGCCCATATTCCGAATTCAAAGTTCATTCCCATGTTTCATTTGGCCTGAGATTTTTTAAAGGTGACTAAAACAAGCTCAATAAATATAAAAATATCAAGTTATTCCAATCATGTTTAAGTTAAAACCTCATTAATCAGCTAAGGAATATTTAAAGACAAATTCTGACCGTCTTTGGGGCACTACGTATATACGAACAACTCCAACCGTATAACACGAGAGAAACAAAAATATCATCATACTACTCATCATAAAATAGAATAAAAAAAACCATCAATGGAAGTTTTTCAAAAATATCTACCAACTTATTTAACAATTGAAGATTTAGATTAAACACAAGTAACACACAGTGGCACTCGAGATGACGTACCTTTATGAGGCACCCGGTGCTGGGAGGTACCTTTAGGAGACACTCGGTGCTGATACATACCTTTAGGAGGCACCCAATGCTGGGACGTACCTTTAGGAGGCACCCGGTGCTGGGACGTACCTTTAGGAGGCACCCGGTGCTGGGATGTACCTTTAGGAGGCACCCGTTGCTGGGACGTACCTTTAGGAGGCACCCGGTGCTGGGACGTTCCTTTAGGAGGCACACGGTGTTGGGACGTACCTTTAGGAGGCACCCGGTGCTAGGACGTACCTTTAGGAGGCACCCGGCGCTGGGATGTACCTTTAGGAGGCACCCGATGCTGGGACGTACCTTTAAGAGGCACCTGGTGCTGGGACGTACTGTTAGGAGGCTGTAACGTTTTCCTGGCTAAACTCAGAGATGGGCGTGGTTCAAATTCGACTTGGTAATTGAAAAATCATTCCTAAGTGGTAGGCTACTTTGACTGGTCTTGGTTGAGGACGCCACCTCAGAGAAAGGAAAATTCTTGGAGTCAGTGCGAGGGCAAACTCCACCTTCAATGGTTGTGTCGGCAGCTGATAGCCACGGATTTTAAACAATAATTTATTTAAACCTCGACCATTCAAGCATACACACCTTATCATTTCTATAGTTTTGATTAAATCAGTAATTATTTACTTCTGAGCAGGAGTAAAAAAAAACTTAATTTAATTTAATTACTTATTACAATAAGTCAAAAGAAAACACTTATCTGAACAGTAATCGTGTGCGTTCAAAAATGTGCATTTAAGTATTGGACCATATTATAGGCTATATTGTTCGTACATTGCAAAGGTTAAGTTCAATTTAACCCTGAGTTTCAAAATAAATTTTTATAATAAAACAGTAAAACAATAAAGAAAGTGAATATCTAAGTTGTTTGCTTGAAACATATTTAAATATTTCCTCAAAAAATCAATAGTTTTAAAAATCATTATTTGAATAATCTCAAACATAACATTTATTCGTACTCTTAAAGTACATTGACATATTATTACAGTATTGTGCGGCAAGAATATTTTCTGAAATTATTTTTCTCTTGAATCTATTAGAAACCAGATATACAGGGAAATAAACATCAAAAATATACACACTGATGAGAAAATTAAACAGTGATATTCACACCTATTTTTAACATGTACATAGAAAAAAAATATGGACACCGAAAAATAAATTTACCTTGGTATCACATTATACTGGCGAATGAACAATATTTAAATTTTAAAATCCACATTTATTTTAACAGCTACCATTGATAAAATTGTATGAAATCATTTTCATAGTTGATTTCTAAGTAATATAATTTCATACACAAAAGAATTTTTTTTAAATTTAATAAACAATTATTTTTTTCTGGTAAGAGCAAAATATATTTTAATAAGACAACATTAATTTTTTTTCATAAAATACGAAAACAATTAATTGATATCAGCATAAGAAGGTTCATGATTCTCTGACAGGATAAAACAATACCAAACAGGTTACATAAATGGACCACATTTTCACATGAAATACGATTTACATGTTGAACAAAATATTAAATCTGACCTTTAGTATTTAAATAATAAGTTTACATGACAGAATAATATTATACACTGAAAGGGATTATATTTTTCTAATACTTTTTTTGCTGTGACTAATTTCCTACTTGTTCCTAAACTTTTACAACTAAAATCTCAGTTCACATATACATTACTTTATTTTCACAAATTCAATATTTCTTTTAAACAGCTTTGAATGGTTGAGGTTTATGATCAAATTAAAAATAAAACTTAACATAATAATTATGAAACATTTAAAACCTTACCTTTATTAAATCCAAGTACTAAAAGGGTGAACAAATTGCTGAAGTTCCCACAAACGACTGAACAAGAATCTTAAACCCCAAAAGCTGTCAGGCTAGCGCAGGCTCTGATGACTCATCCTGGACTTTCACTTGTTGCTTCATGTCAAGACCTTGCAGTAGGAAAAGGCCTATTGTTCCTTCAGTTTCAGGGAGGCAAAATGTAAAAACTACTGTAATTCAGTGGGGTATCACAAGCAGTCTGTAGGCTAACACTACGGCTGATTTAATTCCATTTAGAGGAGACCAACCTCTAAACTTGTTCAAGGCAACTAAATAACAGAATGTGACAAGGCACCCAGTGCTGGGACGTACCTTTAGGAGGCACCCGGTGCTGGGGCGGGTAGCCGGCGTTGTCAGACATCAGCAGCAGCCCCGGCACCAGCTGTCGGCCGCTCGAGCCCCCCACCGACACCTTCATCTGGTTGTCCGCCTCCACAAACGCCTGCACCACACACAACATCTTTGCTATCAAACATTTCATCATTGACTGTATTACTGTTGCAGCTTTGCTTGCAATGACATTCACAATTCCAGTGCTAACCTTCAATACCCCACCCTCTCCCAAATTCTGCATTGTAGTCCCAAAAACACATGATATACCAGAAGAACTGTCGTCTCCTTTCCACTTAACTTTTTGTCATCAATTAAACAAGTTTTCTCTTAAATATACATTTTCTTTAAATTTGTTTACGACTGTTTCTGCTAGGCTTACGGCTGCCACAATTTTATTTAGGATTAACAGCTAGGCCTACGCACAGCCTCCTGCCCATATTTAGCCTCCAGCCTAGGCCGGAAAGTTTTTTGGGACTGCAATGACAGGAAACAGCAGTAAACAATCAGCTGATTTGCAGCAAACCGACGTTTAATATGTGTTTATTGGTTACTTTTTAGAGGAATGTAGTGGCAGCACTGGCAGCAGTAGCAAATGTTTGTTTTCTTAATTACAGGTTAGGTCTGAAGGATTAAGAAATGTATTTTGGTCCATGCAAGGAATACCGTACTCGCATGAAAATCACATCCTCGCTTCTGCTCATGCGGGAACTATCGTACTCGTCCAGTAAAATAGTACTTTCCAGCCTAATAACGTAGATACTATGAGTTTTTCCCACAGCTGGAGTCAAAGAGTCACCGATTCCAAACAACTTTTATGATTAGCTCTTTTCAAAGATTCCTAAGCTATTAGGGGTGGGCGAGTACCCGAAGGTTGGGTAATTACCGAAATTGTACAACTACTCGTGCATGAATCGGGTAGCTCCTACTACCCAAAAAAACGAGTCAAGTAGTTAGTTACTCCCGCCGTTTACTTGCAATCGAAATTACGTGTGTGCGATCGCATTTTACAGCTGATCGCGAGTTAGACAAAGCTACATTTGCCGTTTATGCTCAATCGACAGATTCTTTATGGCGGCCGCTCGCTAATTTCACAAATAAGCAGCATTTTCTGTTCATTTGTGGCCGGCAAATACGCACGACCGTTTTTTTTACGGCCGATCGCTAGTTTCGCTAAGTTGCATTTAGTTTATTTACGATCGGCAAATACGCGCGATCGTATTTCACGACAGATCGCGAGTTTCGAAAAGCTACATTTGCCGTTTATCCGCGATCGACAGACACGCGCTATCGTTTTCGCAGCCATCCATGAGTTTTTCGTAACAATAACCTCAACAGTATTTCATTAACTCATAGAAGAATGGATTTCAACAGATATCTAGAATTACCATCTCTCAGATTTCAGAAATTGAAAACTTAAGCTATATTTAGCTCTGACCTTGCATTTTACAACTTCAAATTTGTATTCACAGTTTATCTTTTGAATAATACACAGCCTTCATTTCTGCTTCATTTGATTTGTAAAAATGAGAAGAAAATTGTGGAGTTAATTGGCTTACATAAAACAATTAGTTTTAATTGTAATTCTAAGACCTACTTACTTAAAAAAATGAACTTTACATTACTTTTCACAAACTACTCGACTCGACTCGATACTTGAGTATTTGGCTTAATACTCGACCCGACTCGACTCAAATTCAAAATCCACTACTCGCCCACCCCTATAAACTATTAAAATCGTTTCAAAACTCTAGGAGTTATATTGATAACAAGAGAACCTGAAGAGTATTTAATAACTTTGGACCTTTTCATTGATTTGTTATAGGTTTTTTTGTCAGATCTAAATATTGCTGTTAAATAAGGTCAAAATATAAGTATGCTACCTACTGACACTCCAAGCAACCCATATTCATGATTCTGATTACTTGGTAAAGTTACTGGATTATATCAATAGATTGTAAATCAATACATACCTTCCTACTTAGTTCAGCCGACGTTAACCTCTGTTTCCCAGGAACGTAACTGGAGTAACCTAATTTCTGTAACAGTCCTTCAGCCGCATTCCTCTTGGCTATTTTTTTATTTGGCCCAGACCCAACGAAAGAATGTTCACCTACAGTGACCTGAAATTATGACATATATATATGTATACTGTACTGAGCCAAGAGAGAACAGTCAATAAAAATCCTTGTAATTGATACCATAATATTTTTATGGTAGTTGAGTCTGAATGATTTTAACTGTCGGGGAAAAATTATTCAAACAACAGGAAAACTCTAGTGTAGACCAGGGGTTCTCAACCTGGGGGTCGCGGAAGCTCCGAAAATGAAAATTTATTTTGCTCAAAATGTAGGCCCGACTTAGACCAAAATAGATTTAAATATCTCATTTTTATACTTTAAGATGGGAGTGATAATCTCTTGAGAGATAATATGTTTAAGATATATCAAATAGACACAACTAAATCTCATTGGTGGTATCGATTACACTTCTTAAAAAAATAACTCTTAAGAGAGGGCTTCAGTCCCGCGCGACTACTTGCTTCTCCCATAAGACCAATGTTAACTTTCAAATTCCGTACAGCATCAACCGCTCAACCGAAATCGTTGATTTATAGCTCATTTACAGGAATAAATACTTATCTAGCGATTCCAGAGGGCAGAATTTTGATATCGTTTTTTCTTTAGTTACTAAAAAATTGCAAAAAATGAGATTTCGGAAATTTTTATAAATTATTCTGTGTGATATATCAAAATTCTGCTCACTGAAATCGCTAGATAATTTTTTGTCCTTTCAAATGAGCTAAAAATCAACGTTCTTGGTTGAGCAGTTGAGGTTGCACCGAATTTGAAAGTTAACATTGGCCTTATGGGAGGAGCAGGTAGAAACGCGATATTTTCGTGACTGGACCCCCCTCTAACCGAGACAAAGCAACAGACTCGTCGCCTCTACGAAGAAAAAACCAGGTAGGCCTATAACCATTGTATTTTCTATGCTAGATAAATTTATAAAAAACGTGAATTTCATTCTCACTACAGTACACACCAAACAATGAAACTTTAGGGTAGGATGTAGGTGTAAGGGGTCGCCATCATTTTAATACCTAAAAAGGTTTTTTTTTTAATTTATGTTAATGACCTACCTGAAAATATTCCTCACAACTTAATAATGTATGCAGATGATACTACTGCTGTTGTTAAAACTAAAGCAGGGGAAGATTTATGGGCGAAGGTTGATGAAGCTTTAACAGATCTGGGAAGGTGGTTTGAAATTAACGGGCTGAAATTAAATCAAGAAAAAACACAATTGGTAAAATTTAACACAATACAATCTCGGGATTTAACAGATCAAATGTCATCCAAAACTGTCAATAGTACAAAATTTTTAGGTCTGTATGTCGATTCTCACTTAACATGGGCAAAGTGTGTTGAAAACATATTGAGTAATTCTGCCTGCTTCCAAATGCTATGTTTGAGAGGGATTTTAGATTTAAAAACACGCCTTATGATATATTATGCCTATTTTTATTCAATACTTCAATATGGAATTGAATTCTGGGGGTTTTCATCAGAAATAGAAAAAATGTTTAAAGTTCAAAAAAAATATTTAAGAATTATGACGTTTGCTACATGGAAATCTTCATGTAAACCAATATTTAAAGAATTAAATATAATGACTGTGCCGAGTTTAACCATTTATAAAACTTTGTTAATGGTACAATCCAATTTTGAAAATTTGTGTGCTGAGAATTTTGAACATTCTTACAACACTCGTTTTAAAAGAAATTTTCAATTTCCAGTACATCGTTTAAAATTAGTGGAGAAAACTCCTACATATATGGGGGAAAAAATGTTTAATAAATTGCAACCAAAATATCAAAATTTAATCAATAGAACTTCATTTAAAAGCAGCCTTGCCTCTTTTCTGATAAACAAAACGTATTACAGTATAAATGAATTTTTGAATGATAGCAATACAAATTAATATTCATTTGCAGTAACATAAGTGAACAAGACTATGATAGATTTTTTTTCCTTTTAAGAATTGATGATTGTATTTTTAGGTAGTGTAAGATTACTTTGACAATGTCACCTGTTTTTATAGCTTGTGCTATAACTTGTAAACGTTTATGTGACAATAAAGAGCTAAAAAAAAAGGGGGGTCGCGGGCTCGAAAAGGTTGAGAACCCCTGGTGTAGACAATTTGTAGAAACAAAAATCTGAGTGTGCAATTTGTGTAATATGATAAGACCAAAAATCTCTTTGAAGTGGCCAAGTTTAACTTTAGTAATATAGTTTAACTTTAGTTTTAGTTTTTAGTAATATTTTTATAATTTCATTTCAAATTAAATTCAGAGTAAAAATTAAACAGCTATATTTGATTAATAGTAGCTTAGGTGAAGCACTAATTAGGTAGCGATGGATTGTTCTAATTTTCCTTTCATTAAAGTGAAAACAAACATAATCTCATTCTAAAATATAAAAAAACAACTGATAGACTTAAAATATTTAAAGTTATAAAAAATTAAAATTAAATTTGGAAGAATTAACAAGAGTAGAATTAAAAACTGCATAAAGCATTCTCACTTCCATGAAGAACTCTCTCCGTCTCGTCTGTCCTCTCTCTTCCATCAGCGTGTAAACCGGTTCCTTTTCTTTTTTCGCTTGTTGAATTTGCATTAGCCTAGAGATTGGGTTGATTTCATCACTTGTTTCGGCATTTTCTGAGTTATTTTCCTGCGAGAAATAACAATAAATAATCCAATGACAATGAAAATAAACATAATAAAAATCAATTCACTGAGTTTTATCTTGTAAGCAATATCATCATTGTCTGTCAAGTGGCCTCTTTTTCATAGAGAAAATATTACTTTTTAAAGTTAATGTACATACTATTATAATTTATGTAGTATGTATGGAAAAATTTAAAATAAAACTGCATTTTTATTTAATGTTTCAGAAAAAGAAAATTATAAAAATACGAAACTTACATTCAAAATGAAACCAGTACAGCGAATAATAATTAGACAACTACAATCTAAACATAAAATTCTCCACATAATGTGTTTAAATTTTTTATTTGAACCAAATGTTTTCTAAGCCAGGGGGGTATTTTATCTCTTTCAAACTGAAATTACTTTTAAAAATTATATTTTTTTGTACAATTGTAATTTTTTATAAAAACAACTGCTCTATCATAGCTTAAAAATGCTTCCCCCTCGGCCAGTGAAAATAAATGTCGTCCAACTCATACTTTTGTCCATCCACAAGAATCACATACCTTATTAGAATTAGAACTAGTGACTTTGATGAGATTCCGTGATTTCTTCTTGGCGGGGTTGGGTTTGCGCTTCATCCGAATCGTGCCCGTGCAGTTGGCAGCCGTGACCGTCGTTGTGGGCGGCAGCAGCTTCAGCTGTTCCAGCATCTTCTCCGCGGCTCGCTTCTTTGAAATCTACCACAAAATGTTCAAATAAGATTTATAACAAAGCTGTGGTGGGTTGAGTATAAGAACCACCCATAAGTCCCTAGTCTGATTTAAATCGCTTTTAAAAATAATAAATCTATACTTATTTAATACACGAGCAGTTTTTTTGTTACAAAGACTCCTCCTAAACTACTGAACCGATTTTCATGTTTTTGGTGTCATTGACAAGAGCTTGGCGTGAAGTTTTGCAGGAAATAAAATTTAAAAAGGTTTGTCTAAAGGGACGAGCCCTAGACGCCCTTAAAGTTTCGTATTAGTCCATAAGATTTAACATGGGAATATAAATTTCAAATAAAGCAGCTGATTGGAGCAAACAAAGTTTTTCAGCAAAGCCATATGTTGTTAATGGAATTGAAACCATTGCATGTAGAGCTGGAGGCATTTCAGTTGATGGAAGATGTAAATAAATAAACTATTATCCTAATACATACTTGAGGTCAGAATTTAGTTCTAAAAACATTTATTTTGAATCACATGTGTGAAGATCTTAATATTTACATATGTTTATATTCCAAAGAAAAATACTAAAAGGATCAATAAATATATTCTTATTAAATTCTTATTAATCTATTCTTAAATTTATTCTTATGTATAAATTCTATAAATATAAATATAAATAAAAGAAAAAAGAAACAGACTTAACATTGATTATAAGTGGATTTATTGAACCATTTTAGTTCGGTTTGAAATTAAGACGGGCTATACGCTACTTAGGGCCGCGAAACATGGACATCTTCTTAAAGGTGACTGAGTATTCACAAAAAATTTAGTTTTAAAAAGCTTTTGTAAAAAGTTTCAGTATAACAGGAAATTCAACCATACAATTAATAAAATAGTTCTAGAACACTGAACCATAATTATTTTTATTTTTAAATCAATACATAACAATTGCTCGATTTCGAGCAACAGGTTTACTAGTATTAAAATAAAAATGGAAACAGGTAGTGTAAACATATTTTTTATACAGTTTTGTCATTTGGTGTTTGTGTAGAAGATACCAGTAGAAGTATTTTTGTCCAAAGAGCCGATCTTTAATTTGTGTAGAACGCCCTTACGAGCCATTAAAGGCGGGTACCATTTAATCTAAAAATTATAGCTCCAGTTATATAAATTTTATATCTTTTTTTAATTGGATCAGACATATATTTTCGAATTTACAATCATTGAAAAAAATATTTAGCCAAAATAAATTAAAATTGCGAGGGCAACTGAGTGGGCGTGAAATTCACAAATCCGTCCTCAATATAGATGTGGGTCATTGTCACAGTGTGGTCAAGGCGATTGCTGTCTAACGTGGGTCACTGTCACAGTGTGGTCAAGGATACTGCCGCGCAATGTGGGTCACTGTCACAGTGTGGTCAAGGTGATTGTTGTCTAAGGTGTGTCCCTATCAGTGTAATCAAGATGATTGCCGTATAATGTCGGTCACTGTCACAGTGTGGTCAAGGTGATTGCTGACTAACGTGGGTCACAGTCACAGTGTAATCAAGATGATTGCCGTGTAGCCTAATGTGGGTCACTATCACAATGTGGTCAAGACGATTGCCTTGTAATGTCAGTCACTGTCACAGTGTGGTCAAGATGATTGCTGTGTAATGTGCTGGTCACTGTCAAAGTGTGTTCAAGATGATTTTTAAAAAACTGCAACTCTAGAGCCAAAGAGCTGTAGGTTATTTTTTGTCATATCTAAATATTGCAGTTAAATAAGGTCATAATATCAGAGTGTGCTACCCCACACACTCGGTGGGATTGATCGGGTCATCTGGGGTAATGTCGGTCACTGTCACAGTGTGGTCAAGATGATTGCTGCCTAAAGTGGGTCACTGTCACAGTGTGATCAAGGTGATTGCCGTGTAATGTGGGTCACTGTCACAGTGCGATCAAGATGATTGCCGTGTAATGTGGGTCACTATCACAGTGAGTATATGTTACACGTTTGCTATTTTAGGGGTTCTTATGTTAAGACCTGGCTTTTAATTTATTCTCACTTTTACTATTGTAGTTAATTCTCTAGTTTTCTTGACATTTTGTAGACATAGATCTCCATTTCAAATGATTTTGATAATGCATCACTTCTTTGTTCATGTATTACTTTGGTTTCCTCCTTGGAAGCAAAACTGAATTTAACATATATTTATTTTTATGTTTATTTTATTACATGCGATTATTTTATTAGAATTACTTAAAATACTATCATTACTGCTATTTCTCATGCTCATACTCTTAAAAAGTTAATGGTTTTAATAATTCAATGCTCAATTAACTTAGCTTTTTATGATCTATCCTATTAGAGAATTTACAATTAAATGTCTTTAAAATTGTAAAAACACTAAACATTAAGATGATACTGGAAATACTTAAAACCCCTATAACCTAAAAACACCACTTGAGTGGAATTGAACTATCATCCCACACTTATTCAATTAACAATTCCTCTTTTTGTAAAAATCTTGACTAAATTGATTCATTTGAACCCCTAAAGTGTACATAACAACCCCAAATTTACTTTTCTTCAAATAAAGGTTATGTTTTGTATTATTTTTAGAAATCCTACATTTTTTGTAATTCAACATGCCCCTGCAAGCAACTCTACCTGCTTACTTTGTTGTTGGATTACATACCACAATTACTATCACAAAAATTTTAGCTCTTGTTTACAACAGAAAACAATTTAAAAACCAGGATATGCTGTTGAGTAAAACACCAAGTACATTCACAAATCCCTAGCTAAAAGGTACACTTGAAATTTCTTTCTTTCAGTTTTTATTGATCAATCACAGTATATGTAGAATTATCTGGATTCTAGATCATCTGGACAAGGTTGAGAACTAAAATTGTTTGGAAATGCTGGGTTTTGCTTGAGTGTAGCATTTCAAAACCTCAGTTACATCTTAAATGCCATAATGTGCATGCCAATTATCGAAAAAGGCCTGCAAGGGCCAATTATCGAAGGGGTTATTGCCTTGGTTTCGAAAAAGTTTTGAATTCTGAAGTTGAACAGCTAAATTTAAAATCTGCCGAGCTTTGACGCGATGTGTGACACTGTAGAGACTCGTTTTCTTATAACATAGACTACTTCGTCTGCCATGATAGTGTTATGAGCTTAGCCAACAGACATTTGTACAATAGGAAGACGGAAAACTGTATTCCTTTGTCACAAAAAAAAGAAGATTTTTCTATGACATTAAAGGAAATATCACACGTGATATTACAACAAGAATCGTCTGCAGCGATCTGACCACAACGACGGCAACATTGGAGATGATAGTTCCGCAATCAGCAAGTTTAACTGAAATATTCCCTGTTATCATACTTCGGATCACCTAGAGTTTTTGTTACTCGAATCGGGACACTGCCAAATTAATCCAGATAATCCAAGGGGTACTAGAAAAATTAACATTATTGATAAATATTAGAGACTGTTTTCGATTTTCAGGATCATATCACAAAAAGGCTACATTGAACTTTGCAAGGCAATTAATACTAATTTGCAAGTAACAATTGAATACTACCTACTTTTTTCCCATTCCCTTCACCCAAAGTTTCAAAGTTCTCGCCGACACAACACCTAGTTACAAATGTTCTCATATGAGGGGGGCCTTTTTCACTGATCACATCAAAGAGCACTGTCAGATTTCTTTTGAGAGCCAATTCGTGGACCAATGAGATTGGAGATTTAAGTTCTGATGAGGAGTCCGCTTCGATGTTAACTGCATTCAGATCACCATCTGCACAAAAGAACAGTTCTTTTAGATACCTACACACAATATCCATCTGTATTTCACGTAAATATGTACTTAGCTAAAGACATTAACACATAAAGAAACTACCAGTTTCAAGTTTTAATTACTTGAACTGGAAATCCACAGTTGGGTCTTCAAGTTCAAATACATTTTTAAATTTATGGATACTGTAAAGGTCTTATCTTTATGGATTCTTAGCGTTTCACAAGAATTTACAATGGGATTTATTTCAGCCAATGACTTCTTTTTTGCAGTTGTTAACAGCACTGATTGTTTCCAAAGTCAAATTCAAACTTGGAGAATATTTTATAGGCTTATTTTTAATCAAATTTTGCAATTTAGGTTTCAAAAGATTCATATTGGTACCATCTTTAATTCGTATTAAAAATAGATTACGAGAAAGCAGTAAGATAAATTGTTTGTGCCTTACTTTGAATAAATAAATCATTACCATTACATGGAATAAGTCATTTATAGATCACTGGTATGATAGACAAAACAATCCATTGTATATTCAATCACTAAACAGTCATTTTGGTATTTTTTTAAATCATGAAAGCAACATTCCTCTAAATGCAAGTTTTCTTCCTCCTCAGAAAAACCAACTATCCATCCCCTTAAGGTAAATAACAACTCCCTTAACACAAACATGCATCAACCAAAACTTAAAATAACCACCACCACATGCAGTTAGTTGTACACAGAAGTGACCATTTAGGAAAAAAAGTCCAACACAAAATAGGCATCCTATAAAATCTAACAAGCAACATCAAAACCAACAAAAGTTAAAGATTTTTATTTCAATTTTTTTTATATACAAAGCAAAACTAGTTGTCTCTAGTTTGGACTGCCGTGAGAGTTCTCAGGCTAAGGAGGCTTGAGAACGGAACTTTGCCAGTACAAATAGGGAAGGCTGCAAAACATCTGGTAAAGGACATAATTTGAAGACCTAAAGAAAAAAGCTCAACCTCAAGATTTAAGAGAATCAACCAACAGGGTCAAGTGGAAAGAAAGTCAGGGTACTATGCTGCAGGAGGAGTCAAGGGAAGGAGATGTTAGAATGAAAAGAAATGAAAGCACTGGCAATGCTGGCTGGGCAAGATCTAATATTTGTAAGAAATGTATTTACAATCTGTAAGAAATGCGGCTCATGGAGGGAGGGATTGGAAGGGATAGGAAAAGTCTGCAGGGTACGACATGGTTGGTCAGCCTTCCCTTTACACAGGGAAGGGCATTCCTAACCTGCAGGACAGACTGGATTTGAAGCAGAATTTGGACAGTTGACAATCTGGACTCCAGAGAGATGACCTGGGGGACAACCTCTACCCAACAAACTTCCTCACAGGGACCAACACCGGGAGTCCTCCTTGCGGAGAGTCTCACCCGGGACAGTTGCCCTCCAGTTCAGTGAACTTCAGGAGTTAAAGTTTTTATTTTAATTTGCCATCACTGATTAGTAGAATAAAACTACACGATGTTTTGGGATCTGGAATCTGACCCCCTCTTCATATGTAAAAGAACCTAGAACATGACACAATCAGTAAGAAGGCCTAACACCCAGCCAAGAGAACCTGGACAAAAAACTTATCTAAAACAGAGAACGGTAAAAGTAGTCACAAAACGTTGATGGTGAAAACAAAACAAGAACACAATAAACAAAGAAATCATAAATATCAGTAATCAGATTGACTGCTGTATTACACTGTGTTCTTGTTTTTTTCAGCATTAGTTTATTGTGACTGCTTTTACAGTTTTCTGTTTCAGCGATGTTTTTTATTTCTGTTCTCCTGGTTGTGTCTCAATTATCTTGTAATGTTCAAGGTTCTTTTCCACCTGAAGGCAGGATCATATTCCAGATCCTGAAACGTCGTGAAACTTGATTTTCCTAATCAGTAATGGCAAATGTCCGCAAAAATTAAAATCAAAACATAAATATACCATAACCAACAATGGATTGGAATTCATTCTTGAGACAAAGAATTCAAGGACAAGGAGTTTGTCGGGTAAGAGTCGCTAATCCCTTTTCACACGTACAAGCCAGGTTCACTACTCTCAGGTCAAGTGAGGCAAGCACTACTCTGTACGCGGCATGCAGTGTTGTACTGACTTGCGCAGCCATCGACCATCGAGGGCTCCAGCGGCAAGTTGCGCAGCACGTCGAGAGCCTTGGCCGCTGCGTCGTGCCGCGCCGCCTGAGCCGTCAGTCCCTCGCCGCTGAACTCCCGCTCGCCCACCTTCACTGTCACTTTGTAAAGTGAAGGCGGCTTGTATCTCTACAATAACACAGCCGTCAGCCACCGATATCCGACTCTGCCTTTACTTTAGGCGTTGTGATAGACTGTTTCATAGGATTAGCCTTTCATCTAATCGAGTTTCTCTCTTAAAATTGTTTACACAGACGGAAACAAACAACACCGAATAAAACGTATAAAATGTATAACATTTCGTTAATGTATTTGTTTATAAGGCATAAGTACAAATTTCTTTAGAAATAAGCAAGTAAGCAGGTTTGCTGTAAAAGTGTTATATAAATCTTGGACTCTAAAACTCATGCTGATGGTAAACAACCAAAACCAAGACTTGTGAGTTTAGTAACAAACAATTCCCCTGTCATTAACATCTGACCATGTATTATGTTTAGCACTTTACTTCAAGAATTCATTGGATTAGAATAGCTTACTTTTATCAGAAATGAATTTTTTATTCTGCTTTAAATACAAAACTGTTCATCAAAAATGGATTTTTACAAATGTGTGATCTCAAGAACCCTTCTGGACCAGAGTTAATGGTCTTGAATCCTAACTTCAGGGCCGCCGACAGTTTTTTGGAGGCCCGGGGCAAAGTTTGGGCATGAGGCCCCTCAATAGATAAAAATCGTTGATAAAAATACTGTTGTCTCTTGAATAGCTAAAATCCTAGATCCTGCTGATTAAAAAAGTTTTGTTCTTTTGTTCTAAAGTTGAATATTATCTTAATTTATTCAAAACGAAACAATTTCATCATAGGCCTGTAGTAAACTTTTGACTTGTAAATTTATTCAAATTTTAGAACACAAACTGTAAAATTAGGTAAAATTATTTTTAATATGCCTAATGAATCTTTTGGTTGGAAACACCAGACTAAACAATGTTTGTAAGAAACCTGTACTTGGGGGTTAAAAAGAAACAGTTCTAAGTTATTGAGGACTACCTAATTAAACCTCTTCATTGGTTTTTCTTCTATTAATTAACTCCTAACTAAGAGGAGAAACGAAGCTGAAGAAATTACTCATCTCTGCAAAACAAGTCATGTCACGTAAATGTTGTAACTACTATTCTTTGTAAAATATAGTATACTCCGTTTAGTTTTAGGTAGGAATCCTTTTCCTTGGTCCATCGTAGGCCTGTACAACGTTTTGTGAGGAATTTTTGGGGACAGCCAATTGGACCAGGGACAGGGGCCTAGTTTAGTACGGATTTAGTTATGTGTGGTCTGGCGCAGGCCTAGTCCTGGGCCTAACCTCGGGGGGCCTCTGACGAGACGCCAGAAAATCAAATGAAACTGAATCAAAATAAGACAAATAAAGGGCATTTTAGTTAGTTAATACACGTTTTTAAGACTATAATTTTTATGTATTTTCTAATTCTTCACTTCATATTAGTCTTCTTTATTTAAATGTCCTTATTTTTAATAATCCACAAAAAATATAATGTGTTCAAAATGTGGCCCCCTTCTTTTTGTGGCCCGGGGCAATCTGCCCCCTTTGCCCCCCCCCTCTCGGCGGCCCTGCCTAACTTATTCTAACTAAAGGGTTCTCCAAATTCAATCTTTTGATCCAACACTACCTATGTGATCAGTGCTTTTCAACTATAATCATGGTGACCACAAAACAAAGTGACATCAAGTCATTTACACAGATAACACCTTCAAGTACAAAGTGCTATATAAAATTCAGAAATAACAAGATATAAAGACATCCAATTTTAAACATTATGTTAGTAAACGGAAAAACATTTTATTCATAGAACACAAGAACCTACAGCTATCAATGTTTGAAATTTAAAGCCAGTAAAAAATGGTGGGCTCGAAATGAGTTATACAAGCAACAATAACATATCTTATCCTTAAAAAATAAAACTTTTTATTTTTATTTTTGATGCTGCTTTTTCCCAACCCTGACATTGATATGCATTTAGTCAATCACAACAAACCCGAAAAAAAACATAATTCCTCGATACATAACACACACATTAACCCCATAGACAAAGAACAGAAGAAGTCATTTCATACTTAAAGACCAGCTGAAGCCACTTTTGACGAGCTCTCAGATGGAGAGGACATATTTACACTCAGTAACCAACGGATTTTCTGTTCTCTTGCTTTTTAGTAATGTTATGGAGATTTCTAAATGACCGTAAGTACAAGCCAGATTGCTAGTGCTGATAGGCTAATATTCGCTTTCTCAGACATGCCAACAGTAGTAAAATACTACATTAACCATTCCTGAGATTGTAATACACATCAGCACTCTACTACGTTGGTAACTGAGTGAATTATGTCCTAATTCACTCAGCCTGTAATTTTTGGCTGTACAGTACTAAAAAATTAGGCTCACTTTTTAACACAGCATGAAAGACCTACTTTTTTGTCTTAATACACTTAAACAAAAAGATAATTATTTTTAGAATCTTTATAACATATAAAAAATACCCCCGTTGCAGCAGACCTGCATACTCAGCGAATTTCAAATGCAAAACAACATATTTCAATCCTACATAGCGAGATTTGACATGTTTTTGTAAGCTCCATAAGATTAACATGGGGAATGAGTATGCAGGTGTGCTGCTACAGGTATATTAAAACTGGGTGGTTTTAATTCAATATTTAGTAGATCTGGACTAGAAGAAGCTATTTACCAAGTTTTATTGAGATACGTTGAGAAATAAGCGAGATATAGAATTTTAGTTATTTTCCATAAGGTTAACATTGGGACAACGTACTGTGTTTACCACTTTCAATATCTCGGTAACCAATGGACATAGAGCAGTGGTTCAAAATACTAAATTGTTTGTTTTTTTGAGCTGAATTCAATGGTGCCCACAAAAATTCGATAAATTTTATTTTTCTATGTAAAAAACTCTAAAAACCCATTTTTGGGGTGGTTTATCCCCCTTTACCCCCCCCTTCCGGTGGTCCGATCGGGCTGGTTCACGAACTCGTCCAATTGATTACCACTTTACATGTCCGTACCAAATTTCATGAAGATCAGACCATTTTTGCGGCCGCTATCGTGCTAACAGACACATAGATATATATATATATAAATTCGAACGAATAGTGTTTTTTGCTTCTGGGGGCCCCAAAACGAAAAGTTATAGTGGTCCCGAGCTTAGGTCTTACCATGAGACCTACGGTAATAGCTTCTTCCCTATAGGGGAAATTCGCTAAAAGGTGAAACAAAGAAAGAACTCTTTTAAAATACACACAGTAATTAAAATAAAACGAATACATTAAGTAAATAAACTCGAGATTACCTGAGAATCGCGGTAAGGGTGAAGCGGAGGCCTAGGGGCGAGGGGTGGTCGCCTAGAGTAATCTATTGGAACAGTGGGTGTAAATGGAGGCCGAACCTTTCAAAAACAAAATAAAAATCAAACTCAGGAAGAAAATAAATTATAAAAAATCTTAAAGCGCTACAAGAAGAAAATCCGTCAGTCAACCTACCTGAGCGTACACGCCTCTGTGGTAAGCGTAATTGTTGTGTGCAGGATAAGTGAACGTGGGGAGTTCGACGAATGTGTACACCGTCGGTTCTCCTCTCTTCATGGCAAGAGCATTCAACTCCACTGTCGGTGTTATGTTGTCTGTGGAAAAACATTGACATTTAATAAATACATGCATACCTACAGCCTAGTAAAATTTCATGAATTAAAATTTCTATAAAACACAATTATTATGACAGCCAACGTTGAATTATTCTAAGAAATAAAAAACCTCAAAATTTTAAGTGTTGTAAAGCATTAAAGCTCCAGTTCTGTTATCGTTTTACTGCCACGAATCAGCCGAAAGCTCCTGTAACTAGTAGAACTTAATCTTATTTACATGTATGCATGGAAAATATGCATTCAAACATTGATTTTATTTTTAAAATCTTCTTCTTATGAATTAATTTACCTCCTGTCGGGAGAGACAAAATAGCTATATTGAATTTCGTCACTTTAAGAGTAAAATTCAAACAGAGAGGGGGGGGAGAAATTGTTATGTATGTATTAAGAAAGTTAAGTGCAACACTGTCTCCTAAGGGAAACAACAGCTAGTATTGACACAAAAACTATAATTGTAACAAACACAAAGCTGATTATATTATACTACATCATATGTGCAATGGACATGCCGGTTCGCATGTGCCCTGAGGGATGGGGAAATGACATGGCAGGGGCTAGAGGGCGGCCACTAAAGCTACACCGCCTGCGAATGCATTGAGCGCTCCTGTTGGGGGAGATGTGTCCCAGCTTGTCTCCACCCTAGATCCGTTCTGGTGAACTGGGTCTTGCACGTCGATCTCACTTCAATACTCACTAGACAAATTAGTCAGTTTGAGGTTGACCCACCAGTTTGAGCTGACCCATCAGTGTGTGACAAAATCAATCTGAGATAACTTTCCCCACCCCCATCCTGAAGGTAGGCTTTGTAGAGTAAATATAATGCAGGACCTAATATAAATATTCATAGACAAGTTAGTACTCTTAGTACTCTTGAGTTTCTGCAAGGAGGAAACTGTTCTTCTTCCTCCCTAATAGACAATGAATTCCCTCCTTTCTGAAGAGGGAGTCAATGGCTTTGAAAGTTCATATTTTTTTGTGTTTTGTGTTTTAGTATGCTCTTCAGCAGAGGTAAGCCAACTATCCTCCTATCCAACCCTTTTATCTTACAGTAGGCAATGTAGTGTGGCCACTCACTTTTGCTGAGCTAGTTGATGCGTGAGGCCTTGTAGCCAGTGACCTTGTAGTGTGGTGAAAACTCCTTTTACATCATACTGACACAGAAACATCTGTTTTCAGTTCCTTTATGTTGGCTCGAAAGTTATTCATTGCCGTCCTAGGCCGGCAAAAACTTTTATCCAGCCTAGGCCGGATAAATCAGATGATTAGCAGCAAACTGACGTTTAATGCTTGTTTATTGGTTACTTTTTAGACGTTAAGACGTTTACTGCTTGTTTATTGAATGAATGAATGAATGAATGAATGAATGGTTTATTTCGTTCAAATATACATAGAAAGTTTTACAAAAACAAATAGAAATGATCCCCAAATGGGCTATTGCCTGTGGTTGGGGACCGAGCCCATTATCAGCAGCAGAGTCAGTCCATGCTTACTTAATTAAGACACATTAAAAAAAACCATGTTGATAACATAGAAGAAATTGAAGAGAAAAATATATAAAAGATGAAGGATGCATGTGTATTTAGAGGTAAACAGAAACACAATGTCAACTGATTAATTATACATAACTGAAACTTGCTCAATCACACAAGATACACCCACTTACATCCAGACAACACACACTCATGCAACCTATCTCTCATGCCCTCTCTTCCCTCCCCACCCCACACACGCATTCCACGCGCACACATACACACACACACACACACACTGAGGAGATTCTCTAATCGTTCAGTCGGAAATCAAGCATACTAGGAGATAAATAATTCGCGGATTCTATGACGGCCAATTTCCAACAACCATTTGTCGATAATTTTTTTGAATGTTCGAAGACTGCATTGAGGTGGTGACTTAATACTGAATGGAAGTTGTGAAAAAATTATATGGGCAAGGTAAAAAGAAGACGTCGTATTGATTGACTTGGCTAATCTGGGAGTGGCGATTCCGCAATTCACTGAGGATCTTGTTGTATATTCCGATTGCGGGAATATTGCTTAAGATCCTCAACTTCAATTTCAAGGGACTTAACTTTATTATTAAGCATTGTATTTTCTGCTCTAAGTTTCCCACAATCTTCTTTAAGAGTCGCAGTTTCTTTCTCTACAGCAGACATTTTTTCAGTTAAAGTAGTTAGGGTCTCTTGCATCCCGCTCAGCTTTTGGTTGACGGAGAGGAAACTTTGGTTGGTTGTGGCCTGGTTCGTGGCAATATCCCTTTGGATAGACTGAAGTATTTCATATACTTTACTGTCCTCGGAGTCAGACTTACATCTGGCGGACGAGGTGTCCTG
The DNA here is from genome assembly GCA_035578135.1 of Flexamia atlantica. Classification (NCBI taxonomy): domain Eukaryota; kingdom Metazoa; phylum Arthropoda; class Insecta; order Hemiptera; family Cicadellidae; genus Flexamia; species Flexamia atlantica. The sequence continues at coordinate 65,543,743 of JAQJVK010000002.1, forward strand.
TGCACATCCGTCGCATCGCCACGAGGCCTGAGCCTGCGCCGACATCGCCGTAAGTTTAGCTTGAGTCCTAATACGACAGCAGGTGGCATGGTAGAAAAGATTACACTCCACACACTTCGCGGAATTTCTCGCATTCGCATCCCGACCACACCCTGAACAGTTCATTGTGACAACAGCAACAGGCACAATATAAAGTGGATTATTGCGTACAACGCCACACAAAACCGCACAAAAAATGTCCCATAGGTAAGTCCAATTTAATTAAACAAAAAACACTTTCGATCGCGGCCAAACATAAACTTTATAAGTGCGTAAAGTCCTTAAAACATAATTCTAGACAGGTTATCGCGGGTGGACAGGCGGGCTTGTGTATCACGCGCGGTTTATCGCATCGACCGTCCTCCTCGGCGGACTGATAACGACTGAATTATAAACGATTATAAACGACTGAATTATACTGAATTATAAACGACTATTGGTTACTTTTTAGAGGAATGTACTGGCAGCACTGGCAGCAGTAGCGAATTTTTGTTCTGTTTATTATAGGTTATGTTTGAAGGATTGAGAAACATATTGGTTTAAGCAAGGACTATATTATGATTGAAAGTATGTTTTTTTCTGAGTAGTATGATGATAAATATCGTACATTACACGGTCGGGAAGTTTTGCCATACTCGCATGAAAATCCCATGCTTGTCCAGCCAAACAGTACTTCCCAGCCAAGTAATGTAATGTACTATATATCTTACAATAGGCAATGTGGGGTGATGAAAACTCACTTTTGCCGAGCCGGTTGTTGCGCGAGGCCTTGGGCGGGGGGTGCTTGTAGCCGGTGGCCTTGAGGGCGTCGCTGGCCGCCAGGTGCTGCGCCTTCTTGATGCTCGCGCCCTCGGCCGAGTACTCCTCCTCCCCGAGCTTCAGCGTCACCGTGAACAGCTTCTTGTGCGCCGGCCCCTGCTCGCTCGTCAGCCGGTACTGGTGCTGGATCTGCAAGGGACAAGAGGGAGATTAAATTTGATAAAAAATTGACAAAATTTCACTAACTCGACTGTCTGTCTAACTCAAAATTCTACCCCCAGTGGGATCCTAACTAGCTTTTGCTAGTTTAGGTACCGATACCTGGTACACTAACAAAAGTTGTCATGAATGGAGGCAGTGTTGTAGCTGACTTTCAATGAACAACTTCAGTTCCCCATCAGGGGAGGCTGGGCTTGACAGCAGGGTGGGCGTGGTATACTGACGACCAAGGTGAGGGCCTATATGAGGGCTACCTTATCCCTTGAGGCCCTGTTCTAACATCTATTGGATAAAGCTATACCTTTGCCCACCCAGTCTAAGCTTGGCCGAACCTATTCCATCTACCTATTCCTTTTTCCTTTCGCTTCTCTTCTATTAATCTTCTAAAGGCTGTGAGCCTAAGGGATAATCTAAGGGAAGCTTCCTTTCCTTTCCAGTAGCCGTACAAAAAGACAAAATACTGGCTGAAGTACTCAATATGTTTATTAAGTAAACATAAATCCAATGTTCTGGATAGCAACCCCAACGAACTTGAAAACTTTTGAGTCTTGACAAATAGTTAAGTTAGTGAAGTTTAGCTGTACCACATTTTCTAATCAAGGATAAGAATAAGAATACTTTATTCCATTTATCTGTATAAACAGAAATAGGACATGACATAGTTTAAATTAGAATACACAATTCATATTTTTACTAATTTTACCAAAAGGATTAATCAAAAATACAACTTTCTTTTAAAAACATTATAAACAATTTTCATCTTCAGGAAGCTTATTATAAAAATTTATGGAATTTGATTAATGGGAATTTCCAGTTTTAGCCAATCTATGCTGCAACATGTCCATCTTCACCCTGTTTCTTGCATAACAAGGATGAGTTTCTTGCCACATAGGAAAGGAATTGAAAATATCCGGATGAGGAATTGGATTGAATTAGTCCTTAAGGCTGAAAATTTGCCGGTCTATTTACTGAACGCCCAGATGACTAACACATTCAAATAGTTTATTAAATAAGTAAAAAGTTGATAAAAATACTTTTTAATAAAGTAATTTTAAAGTACTATTTTTCATTGTCTCCATGCCCCCCTATTGATTGTGCAGTGATGGATTGAAAATGCTACTTCTATTCCAGATCTAAGATTATCAGGAATTTAGAGTTTGAATGTAATTTATTGATCATTTAACTGTTGTGAATGTTCGTATGCCTAAAACTTGTTGGTGTTTCAAAATAAAGTGGGGTCCCAAGAATCCATGAGCCCATAGGCCCTTATTCCAGCTACCGCCTCTGTTCGCACACTTACGAAGATATTTTCTGAGTTCCTTCTGTCGTTTACCAACAATGAATGAGACTCCCGATTGTTTACAACTACATCTGAGCGGTATACCCAAGAACGCTAAATACATGCATTCAAATTTAACATAATTTTGCTTATTTTATGAATTTTTTCTCGGGTTTAGTAAATACATTCATAATTTTTACGGCCATTTACTCTTTTGCCAAGTCATTCCTTCTGTTTTATTTATTTATTTATTGACAGGAAATCCATTTTTACAAAGTCAATACATTTGGTATAACATTCCAAAAATAAATTATAATAATAAATATACTAGTGTCGCGAGCACGAAATACGGCGGGTGAGTGAGGGCGCTGCTGGCGAAATCAGCAGTATTTTGGTTGTCAATTAGTCATATGATTGTAAGTTTACAAGCACACGTTTACATATGAAAGTTTTGCTGCAAGCTCTTATGCAAGATTCTTCTAATTTCGTGCAAGATTCAGACTAGCAGGAATCAATAATAACTGTCAGCTGTAGACAAAAATAAAAATGTAACGATAGCCTACGTAATCTTTTGTTTTGTTTTTGTTTGTTTTCGGAGATTTCATAAGTTAATTCATCGAATTACGAAATTATATTATATTTTTTGGTGATAAATTGTTCAACACTTAATTTACATAATCAGTCAATTTTAACATATAACGGTTTTTGTTTAATCAGTGTGCAATCTATGAACATTAAGCCTATTTTTTGCATTCTCTCTTATTTTGCCGGGTTTGTTTTGTTTTCATCATGGACTCAGGAGAAATACAGTTTGAGCCGCCCAAGGAACGACGGTTACAGGGCATTTTCCAAAGTGACCTCAAGTAACAAATCAAAAATGTGGTTGCAAACGTTCTTAGTTTTGCAAAAAAGTTCAGCCGACGAAAATAATCGTGAAGCTATTGACTTCAATAAAAGCCAAGAACTGACATAAAAAATGTGTGGAATTAGTCTCCGGCCTGTTCAAAGGTGTGCCCGAGAAGTAAAAAGAGAAAGTAGTGTACCTCCTAGAAAACTATACTCCCGAGTCCCGAGAGAAGCGATTCGCACATTGATAAATCACTGATTGTGGCGTAGTGAGGGAGGCAGTTTTGAGATTTTATGACAGGGGAGATTTACAAACTGCTCAAAATGGCCGCAAGGAACTAATGGCCAGAGAGAATTAATTGGCTACACTGGTAGTATCTGCTCTGTTCGACGGTTTTTTGTGCCCTAGGATTCTGGCAAAAAAGCCAACGACGGACGCAAATTTCTTATGGAGAGTAGTCGCCGCTCGTGCGCGGTTCTTGCGCAAAATGCACTCGCTAAAGCAGGAACCTATACTAAACGACTGGGTGTACCTCGACGAAACTTGGGCGAATCAAAATCACTCCAGTAAGTTTATCTGGCAACACTCGGACAAGAGTGGAGGATTGGAAGTACTGTACCGACAGGGAAAGGAGGGCGATTAATAGTGTGTTACCATAGTCAATGATGTCATACTGGGAGCGCAAAAGGGTTCATCCCTCATTGCAAGTGTGTTTTTCGTTCTAAGAAGAATAGCAGTGACTCAGAAATGACCTATCCCTATTCTAAATATTCAGAAATGAACTAACTATTCGTTGATCTGTCCCAAGTTTTGAGCCTAAATCGAGTTACGTTTAAGAATATAATTTTTGTACATAATGTGAGTAGATTGAATAAAACTTTAACACAAATTACTTACTAATCATTTCTTAATTTGGTATTAATGAAATAACAATACCCCTATTATGTTATAACATAAAAATTACTTGATTTGAAACCTCCATTCACACAAGTCCGGTAAGGAACCGTTACAAATGTCCCATACAAACCAGAAAACTTCAATATATTTCTTGAAGTAATCATTGATAAACATTTAAAATTAGCATTAATTTGTTAAGAAATATATCTTTCATTGCTCTGTATATTTTTAAATCCTCTTTTACAAATATAATTAAAGATTTTATCAAAACTATGATGACGTGTAATTTTGTGGAGTCCCGTACGAGACTAGCCTACTGTTAATTTTTCCAAGAAAAATAAAGTGTTTGAAATGTTTTCAAGACACATAACATATTATAGGTAGTGAGGTATGAGAAGGAGCTTGAGTTTGAAGTTTCAACAGAGGAGGGGAAGAAATTATTGTAATTTATAAATCGACACACAAGCAGAAATATATCCTGGAAAACCAGATTAAATATTTTTTAAAGTCCATAAACTAGTTGTAAACATGGCCTTACCATTGATTATCCACATCGACAATCAATGTCAATGTCGATGTCGATAATCAATGGCCTAATTGTCCCGTGTGGAACTTGGAATAATTGTGCAACCAAGCAAACATATAAACATACAAGCTTGAAAAATTGTTCGTATAAGAGGATAACATAATTGTTTTTGTTTTAGGTAAATTTTGTAGCCTAAAACTATCTTTTTACAAGATTTTATATGATAAGAGTTTGTTTATATGTAGGCCTATTTGGTAGCCAATTAGAAAATTAATTTAGGTTTTGGGCTCAGGTTTCCGGGTGAAAGACTCACTTGCGGTTGGCAATGCTGTTTTGGATCGCAGACGGACAAAGAAAACTTTTAATGAAATATTGCGTCAAAAACTTGCATAGTGTAAAGTCCACGAAAAACACAAACAAGATGTTGACAGCTCAACATAAACATTTAATTTGCTCTTTTCAGCTGACTTTTAGCAGAAGATTTTGTGTGTTTCCAGTTTTTGCCGCCCGCCGTATTTCGTGCTCGCGACACTAACTAATATCAAGATGTGTGAAATAAAAATGAAAAACATAGCAAAAACAAACTGAAACACATGCAGCAGACATTACACCACAATATCACAACATCATGCCTAGAACCTCATGACTAATTATGAGTGTAATAAATAGAAATAAATAACAAGCAGACTAGAGTTTAAGTTAATGAAAAATAACAAGCACAGAATAGTTTATAAATAAATAACAATCATAGACTAGAATTTAAGGTAAGTAGAAATACCTAACCAACACAAACCTATAGCAACGGTAACTATAACAATAACACTCCAAAACATCACAAACTTTGTTCATTAAGTTTTCAACTTGTCATTTCATTAAGTGTTCAACTTGTTCATCTACGATCCATAATTTTGAATATTCACAATAATCTTTTGTTTGTTAGTAACACAATCGTGTTTTTCACAGTTTCTCCTGCTGTTTCTTAATAATAAAATTTACATCTTTGCAAAGTTACATCTGATTTTTACCCACAATCGATAAGTCCCAAAAGCTATTCTGACAAATGGGTTTTTGGGTTAGGCCTGCCGTAGTTCTAGTTATCAAAACTGCGGAAGGAAAGGAAAAATGTTACTCTAGCTCAGTGGTTCCCAAATAACAGGTAGTCACGGACCCCCAGGTATACAATCTAAACAATCGGGGACCCCTAAAGCTATATTTGATTTACAACATGCTCAGTTGCATCCCCGCGCGCATATACGATCGCATTCCGGCATCTAACACTGTCGATTCAGTATATTTCATTTAATAATTTGTTTTTGTTTTTATTTTTATTTTTGCTTTTACCCACCAAAACTTTCCAAATTGTTTTATAGCCAATAGTGATGGACGGGATTGGACTTTCAGTTCGGGACGGGACGGGAAAAGATTTTTTTCTTCCCTCTTAAATTCGGGACGGGACAGGGCAGGATTTTTTCTTCCCTAAAGTTTTGGAAATGCTCGTTTACAAATTTATTTTACTTTATTACATTAGGTTAAAAACAATGTCATATATAACTGTTTAAATAAATATCCTACCTGGTCACAACATGTCAAGGAAAAGTGAAAAAATACTGACTTAAATGCAATTGACAAAATAGCAAACATTAAAAACACATTCCAAAATAATAAAAAAGTAACTCATTGAAATTGTTGATTATAAGGAAAATACTAACTTATATAAAATAGTAAAGTTATTGTTTATTTATTATTATTTTTGATTGAATTTGAATTTTTATTCATCTTTTTAATCAAGAAATCAAGACTTAAATGCATTGAAAACCAGAAATATTATTCAAAAAATAACAAATATAGTACATTTTTTAAAGTTTGACAAAAACACAATAATTTTTAAGTTTTTGCTTTTTCATTTTATTGTTTGGTTTCCACAAATCCAAAAGTAAAATACTTGAGTGGTTACTGCATGTTGACAAAATAACTGTCAAGTATAACTACTGCAGTAAACATGTTATTGTATTTTTATTAATTTTAGGCTTTGAAGTTCTTGTTTTTCACAACTCCCAAACTTGATATTCCTCAAATTACATAAAATATTAATTACATATGTATTTCAAATTTAAATTCAAAAGTCTCAAATTATTTACTTTTGTCAACTGTTTAGTTTTTTTTACTTATTTATGAAAAATAATCATACTTTCGGCTAGGATTCAATGTAATCTGAATTAGTTTAGAGAATTGAATCAATGGCTAAACCAATTTATTTGTGGCCGACCAATGTGGCCGATGATATAAAATGCATCACTGTAAAGCCTTCTAGCAAGTTATTTCTGTCGATTAACCGCTCTCAGTGAATAGCTAAACTTGATTTTCACACCCGATTGCAAGTTCGCAATGTTACATTTTTCGTTTTTCAGCGATCCTCAAATACGCGCAACAGTTTTTCTCAACCGATCGCGAGTTTCGTAAAGCAACATCATCGGCAGTTTGTCCGCGATCGACAAATACGCGCTAGCGTATCTCGTGGCCGTTCATGAATAGCGCAAAGCTATTTTTGCCGTTCATCCGCGACTTGCAAATACGCGCGATGGGTTTTGCGGCCGATTATGAGATTTGCAAAGCTGCATTGCCGTTTATTTGCGATCGGCAAATACGCACGATAGTTTTAGTGGAAGATCGCGAGTTTTGCAAAGCTGGATTTGCCTTTATTCGCGATCGGCAAATACGCAAATACGATCGGCAAGATCATTTTCCGCGGCCGATCGCGAGTTTTGCGAAGCTACACTCGCTGTTTGGTTGCAATCGCTAAACGATTCCGTCCCGAAGTTTCCCGAAGCCGGGAATAAAAATCCCGCCCGAAAATCAGGAATTTAATTTACCCGAGAATTTCCCGAAATTTCGGGACCCGACCATCCATAATAGTAGCCAATATGTACAGGCCTAACGCCACGGACCCCTTGTAAGCCATTCGCGGACCCCTGGGGGTCCGCGGACCACCTTTTGGGAACCACTGCTCTAGCTAACCAGATGTTTAATGTGTAGATCCGAACTCAATGTTGAGCGCTACAAAAATTAATAGCATCCAAGATTATGGATCACCAATGTAGGCTTTTTTTATGAGAGCTGGCTGACATCCACAGTCACTGAGAAGCAAAAAAATTGGAAAACAAAATAGGAAGTTAAACAATTTAAGCTAAACTGTTATGAACTCACCTTGTTGTATCGTGCTAGTTCATTGACCAAACACATAGGTGTTTTCTCTTTCATCAAGTTAGCGAGTTCTGTGTTTTCATTGTCTTCAGATTTTTGTGGCATGGGCTGTGTAGTGGAGGTGGGGAGCTCAGCTTCTAGCAATAAAACAAACATAGTTATAAACTTGTTCACACATCATAATAATTAAATCAAAGCTTGAAATTTAATTTCAAATCAATCCACGTATGTTAAAAACAATCATAGCTTTACTGACCTGATGAAGGCATATTGGCTCCTTCCATGGTGGCTTGGCCTGAAGTCATCGTGAAGTCACTCAATGCTCAAAACTGCCAAGAAGTCTGCCAACAAGGAAAAAATTTATGAACTATTAAAGATTTTATTTAAAAGTTTACTGAACTTTACAAAGGTGTCGGCGTTCACCTACCGGCCGGTATGCGTCAGAGCACTTTGTTTTGTTTTAAATGTTTGTTTTTGTAAGAAATGTTAAAATTTTGACGACAAACTGTTTGGCTTCATAAAATCTCCTCAAGAGGGAAAGATATTCCTGAAACCATGGTAGTCCAGCATGGATTTACTAAGGCTGAAGACGAATGTACTAGAACCAGTTTTAATTATTTGTTCTTATCAGCTTTGGAGGATGTGCACTGAGTTGTGCATCTCAGTGTTGGAGGATGTACTACACGAATAAGCATTAAACATAACCGATTTATGAATGAAAATGTGAATTTACTAAAAAAAATCATATATTGACTTAAGACAATTTTGCACTCTAGCAGCCGCAATTGTCATCCGATTTCCTCTGAATGTGGTAGATCAAATATTTTCTATTATCTAATCTTGACTGTTTTGATTGGGGGAATAAATCAGAACACCTCTTTTCCCTTTTTGGAAGCACAGAGCCCAAAATTTGAGGTTTTTGGGTAAATAACAGGAGTTTAAGCCCTGATATTGAATTTCACTCCATCACATCAGCGTCCAGTGTGAGGAACCGTTTTACCATCTCTACACCCAACAATGCGTGTTTTTGTAATAGGTACATTCCACATGGTAAATGTTTTCCATGGCTTGTAACTCAAAATAATTGGGTCCCAAAGCAAAAGAGAAAAACCCTCCATTTCCGCCATATTTCTCTTGCCTCACATCATGGGTTTAAAGGACCTACAGTTCTGGCTCAATAGTTCGTTATATTGCAATTCAACCTTTTTATCTGACAATTCCACCAATCTTTCTTTGAGTTGAATTCAGTTTACCAGTTAGAGCACATTTTCTTTCATATTCTCTCCCTCCCTCTCCCTTCCCTTCACCTCTACCCTCTTTCCCCACTTCCTAACCTCCCTCTTATTCTCCCTTCTCACCCTCTTCCCTCCCTCCTTTCCTTCCCTCTCCCATTTTCTCTCCTTTCAATATTTTCTTCCCTGACCACCATTAAAAATACAATATTTTTGTGAACAGCTAAAAAATAGAATCAAGTACTTGGTACCCGACTTAAGCTACATTTTACCCTTCCCCACAAAGTCCAGATTACTTTAATGTATTGTTCAGTTATACTGCAGAGACAACGCCGTAGCTTAGTTGGTAGTGTTCTGAGTTCTCACTCAGCCGGCCCGGGTTCAGCTCCCGGTCGCGGCTCTACGCAAATTTAACATACGGTAAGCGCTGTGACATGAGGTACCTTCGTCAAGAAGATCTCAAGGTTCGTCAAGAACCTTGATGATTTGACGGAGAGTGAAGGCCTGATAACCCTTCTTAGGTAAGGGCGGAGGGTGCACAATAAGCTAACGCTGCTGCGTTGCAACACCATGGTCAAGTGAAGCCATGACCCTCTTTAAAAAAAAAAAAGTTATACTGCAGTGCTATGGCGGTTATTAATGTTTAATGGTTGTGACTCAATTCAATATATTTTTCATCAGCATAAACTAAAATCCAATTCACTACTTTATTTAAGAGAGAAAAATGTTTTCTCACCATACATCTGATATATTTAAAAACTCTATGCCCATTGTTTTCCTTTATTCTTGCATTTCATTATTACATTTTTTAACCAAAATGGTAAGCAACAACATGGTTTCATTGTTACATTTTTAACATATTTTTTTTTCTATATGCTCAAGCATGAACAAAAACGAAATATTTTTACATATAACAAATTTTTTTGGTTCTAAAATGCTACGTTAACAAAAAATAATAATCTTAAAATTAAATTATGTACTGAAGTGGAAAAAGAAGTAAATATGCTAAATCAGGAGCCTACAAGTTAAATGCCTTGGCTGCAATAGAGTGTACGGACAGAGAAGGAATTTTAGGAAATGAATTAAAGATCATGTAAAGCTCTCTGAACGTGGTGAATATTTTACAGTTATTTATAATATACATTTTTTATTTTCCAGGAATATGAAAAGATTGATGATACACTAGAAGTAATCAACGTATTATACAATGAGCTCCACGATAGCCTAAAAAGCTTAAGCTATGCTTATTTCAAAGGAAAAATAAAAGAATTGTTAATAGAGCATAGTTAAGTATAACCTATTTTTTATAAATGTGTTTTGTAACTTTTTTGTGAGATTTTTCAATTGATTTGTCAAGTTGTTCTGAAAAGCTGGTGTACCAGAGAAACGCTTGTTTAATAAAGGCATTATTATTATTATTATTATTATTAAAGGGGCAAAATTAAAACATCAACAAATAAAAAGTCAAAAGAAACATGACAGGCCTAAGTGACAAGTGAGATAGAGTCGCCATTGATGGATTACAACGGCAGTGTTGAAATATTGCTTTTTTCATGAATTACAGCTTTGTTACCAAACTTTAGTTGTTTAAACAAGGAACAATAGGCCTATGCTTGAGCAAATAAAGATGATTAAACAAACTACTCAGTGTTTTACATTTTCCCTTATGTCTACATGTGCCCAATGGAAATATTGCTTTGTCGACATCTACTGGCATTGGTGCAGCTATGTTCAGGGTGTAGAGGTTTAGTACAAGTTTTACTGAAAAACTAGATCCTCTAAAGACTTCAAATGTAGATAGTTTTAGTTTATAAATAGTTAAGCTATTTAAAATTATAATATTAGTAAGCGAAATAAATATGACGTGGAAAAAATACATTAACAATTTCAAACTGTCATGAGAAAATTCAATTTCTGATGGCGTACCATAGGCCTACAAAGGAAAATTAAAAATCAGCTTCCCCGCGGAAAATTTATTTACAGTTTATTGTACAATTATATGAATAAGTCAAGAGAATTTAAGTTTAGTTTAGTACGTCAAACCTAAGATAGGCCCTACGAAGAGCTCAAACAATGTCAAGTGCTTGATGCCGTGAATAAATCATAAGGAAGGTTTGAATAAATTTCCTCCTAGAAGTAACTTAGGCCCATCCAACCATAAACATTAGGCCAGTAAAAACATGTTGATTAACAGATAAATAGTTTAACTAACTGAGGCTTAAGCCTATGCTATATCACGATGTTGGTCCAAGTTATTAATTTCAATGAAATGTAGATAAGCCTCTTCAGTTGACAGCTGTTCAATTAATTATACATTTTAAATGACAATTTTCGAAGATGTTTCCAAGCTGCTTTTTCAAAAGCTTAAACAATGTTTCCATTTCAATCTCATTAAAATATATTTTATCTAGAGGATTTGAAGTCATTGGAGAGTACAGTTTAAGCAAACTATGACTGAAAATTGGTGGTGATAGATACAAACCCACAAACCATCAATTTGTTCACTACCTGAAACTCATTTTATGAGCCTCGGTAATTCCACCTCTACAGACTGAATGCAACTTATATTCACCGATCCTTTCAAGCAGAGTAGTGTATAATTCTTTTTTGTTACCTACCACAGACTGAAATCAGAGGCTTCCATTGGATATTAGGCTATTGTTGAAATTACTCATAGTTACCTTTCCCTCTGACTAATCTAAACCCCTGTCTCTTCTATACACTAGCATGTCTAACTCAAGCCAAAAATAAAGACCGATGATGAATTAAATTACAGCAAAAAGACATTAAAAAGAAGCACTGGCTCTTAAATGAGACAGTTTGGTCGTTACAACACCGCAAGGCTCATTTTGAACCATGATATTGAAATTCCCTGGCTCAGACTTGTATATTGGTAAGGGGACCAGACGTCCTGTTGTCCCCCTTAACTACAGTGAAAGAATGAAAGAATGAAAATCGCTTTATTTCCCAATAATTATTAGTTACAAGTTTACAATTGCTTAGGCCTACAGAAGATATAAACAAATATAAAATTACTTAACAATATGCTATCTTAAAATTTACATTTTAGGATATTTTTTACATATTGTTAGCAAAACATTGCCAAGGGAAATTGCCTGCATGAGCAAAGAGCCTGTACGCAGACCAGAGCACATGTCCAACTGACGATGGCTATGAATTAATTTTTGTTGATAAAAAATTTGAAATGCAATATAGGAAAAGTTTTAGCTAAATGATTTGCCATTGACTTTGCCATAATAGTATTGCCATAGACTACCGGTTAAGTTGCCAGGTTTAGCAGCACGGTAAAAGCATGAAAAAGATGACAAAAATATTAACAGTAGGCCTAAATCACATATGTTAATAAGCTTACTACCACTCTAATGTACACTAACAAAAATGCATGTATTTTTCAAAAACCGATCCGGGGTGAGGGCCCCCACTGGGCTAGTGTTTGTTTTTTGGTTGAAAATCTGGACAACTTAGCCATTGGTTCACTCCACTGATGATCGGTAGCATAGCCTACCCTATGTTAAGTCTGTAAATTAACAAACAACCTTTTTTATATTAAAAGATAAACAAGGGGAAGAAACTATGGCTATAAGGTTACTGTTCTAAAATTAGTTAGGCCTTGATTGACTCTTCGAACCCAAATTCTTAACCTAGGCCTTGCAAGTAACTCAGGCCTAGGTTAAGATAGGCTATATAATGGAAAAATTAAAATAATAAACATTAAAATTTCTTAATTACAACTAACTGCAGTAAAATAAATTAGGCCTAACACAAAAAAATGCTCACAAAGCAGCACAGGTAGGCTAAATTAGGCTAAATTGTAAAAGGGGGACAAATAATCCTGTCAGAAGAGGAGATCAGGCTCGTTAGTACTCAAAAACAGAATCCTATGATATGACGGAACGAGTACACATAGACCTGCTCTATTTGTATCAATATGTGAAAAATAAAAATCTTCAAGCTCTAACAAATAGACTAAGGCATTAAATATGCAGCTAACCTAGTTTGTAAAGGAATCTCCTTGCACATCTTTGTTGCAAAAAATGCATTAGCCTATATTGTGGCCTGTACAGGTCTACTTCAGTTGAAGAAAATCACAATATTTTGTGGTAAAATAAGCTCTCTCAAACACCATTGGTTAAAAATATCCAAGTTTGATTAAACTACAGACAAACTGTCAAATCAAATTATTGTAAACTAGGCTTAGAAGTAAATATGCTTGCTCACCTTTAGGAGACTGATCACTCATGGTAGTTGTACATTTCTCCTTAATAAATCCAGCTCGAATGGTCACAGGGCACTGCAAAATTCAGAACAGTGAGAGATACAGAGTAATATAATGATTCATAAGGTAAATATACATTTCTACTCGAGCAAGAGTCCTACTTAAATCGGTAGGGAGGGTGTACGGGACCGGTTCTTTGATGATCATTAATCATTTAATGCATGCAAACCTCCACATTTTACTGCCGCTCCAATCTATAATGCAGATATTCCGGTTACTACTGGGTATAAAAAGAAGGTATTAAGGAAGAGGGAGAATCCCTTACACATCAATAAAAAATTGCCTATAATCACAAGTCTCGCAGACACACACACACACAGACATATCACTCACCTTCTTTAGCAGTACCTCGTGAATTTCTGTTCAATTCCGCCGCAGCGCTAGTCTCTTTACTTTGCAAAATTCCAAAGAAGTTAGGTAAAAAGCTAAAGGCCCACCAAAAAACAATTATTATTTTTACTCTATCAGTTTTTGGCGCCAAAGTTCGCCTTCAAGTTATTGTAAAGTTTATAATCTATTATTACAAATTGAAAGCATTCAAAACATAATTTTTTTTTTTTTTTGGTTAAATAGGTAGCAAGTAATAATTTATTTTTTATTAATCAATACAATTTTCAATCTAAGTATTAAAAAAACATTCTGTACTAATTCTTATTGTTAGGACCACTGTTCTTCTTAAGTAAAAAAAATGGTCAAATTGAATGAATGAATGAATGAATGAAAAACATTGTTTATTCCATAAAGAACTTAAGCTACTTCACAGTACAAACTAAATGAAATGTTACTTATTAACTAAAAATATTCTTATGCAGGCAGCTTTACCTGAAAACATTTCATTATGTAGCCTTTATTTATCTATTGATGGCCTAAAAGGAACCAGCAGACATAGGCAGGAGCTGCCTGTGCGTCTGCTGTTGAGTTGCGTTAAGAAAAAGTTAAGACCGTAATTTATTTATTATGGAAAAAGTAGTTGAATGAACAAAATTTATAACGCTTTCAAAACAATTATAACGCTTTCAAAACACTGACACTATACATTCATCCATATGACTTCAATCATCTTTTTAAAACCTACTATTAACTTTATATTAAAATTGCTTTTCTGTATTTTGCTCTTGCACTCACGCACACACATCTCTCTCTTAAGCCGACACATATCTCCCCCTCTCACACCCTCTTCACCCCTCGCCAATCTTCCCTTTCAGTTTTTCTCCTTTCTGTCAATTCAATTCAAAACTGCTAGGGTGATCTCCCTGTCTGATGTCCGGCTTGCAACGGGACGGTCCCGTTTTCGGACCTTGCTTCATATTGAAATAAACCGGTATAAACCATTCTTTTAGCTAAAAATGTATATTTGTTTCGAAAAATTTAATTCCATTTGTCATTTTCTATTCATATGTTAGGTATTTACAAATAAACCTTGCCTTCCGAAATCAAAGATTTACTCACAGCTAAACACACTTTTTACACCTAACACTTTTTTTGCTTTATCACATTACGACCATAACATATAGGAGAAAGGATGTTGTAAATGAACGACATATAGGCTACTTCATACTTCTCTCTTTTTCCATTATTCAATTTAGTTCTTGAATGATTGATCATTTTTAAATTAATGTAATGTATGCAACTTTAATTTTCACAGACATATACAGTAGGTGATTTATATTAGGCGCCCAAAGATGTATTTTTAAGTTACCTTGCATTTGACTTGGCCAATGCAAGTATATTTGTTAATCTGGCTTAATAAATGACTTATTGACTTATACCAAATTGAAACTAGATTTCGAAATTATATTGATCTTGCAAGAGAAAGCAATTAAAAAAAATTTGGATTTTAAAAATATTGCTTTTTTAAGCAGTCGGATACAACTACCGCCCTTACATGTATTTTAATAACTCAGATAGTAGTGATTTTTTGCACCAATACCAAGTTTTATTACATTCTGTTAATTAATGAGTGATAAAGTTATGTGTAAATAAGCCCCTTAATTAAGAAGACATTACATAGGCTATAGGCTATGCAGTTACATGAAACCTGGATAGAATCTCCGTTTACAATGAAAATATAGTTTTTCGTGATCGGTTGACATATACACTAGTGATTCAAATTAGTGAATTAATTGTTTATTTTGTTTATAAAAAAATTTTATGGTTGCAAATAAATTTTCGTCAACTCAAAAAAATAATTTATTTTTAGTTGATTTTATATTTTGTACTCTATGATTTGAATACGCGCTCAAACGCTCAACTGATGAACTGAAACAACACAACGGACAAAAGGAAAGGAATAATAGATCAAGAGGGCGTGTGTAGACTAATCGTTCGCCAGCAACAGGCCTGCCCTCTGGGAAACGGGCGGAAACAAACGAATTCCAAGTCACGGGAGTTCTGTGTATCGGCCCGAATGGCTTTTTTCAGAGCATTAATTTAAAATACTCTCAATTACAAATCTTGAAATCGGATGATGAATTCATTTTCTTTTATAGTATGAGCCTATATGAATGTTATAAGAAATTACGGGTGTATAGTTAATTATTTAAAAATCATGAGGCTGCACTTTTTTTGAA
Organism: Flexamia atlantica; assembly: GCA_035578135.1. Lineage (NCBI taxonomy): Eukaryota > Metazoa > Arthropoda > Insecta > Hemiptera > Cicadellidae > Flexamia > Flexamia atlantica. The sequence continues at coordinate 65,559,609 of JAQJVK010000002.1, forward strand.
TAACAGTTTTGGTCTAAGAAAGAATCCACCAATTCACCGCAAACTGAGAAAACTTGAACACAAAATTACTCAAACCACCAAATGTGTTATTTGTTGGGGTTTAAAAAATTTACCTGATAGGAAACATTTTTCTTTGTACCGATTAAAATGTTGGTCGCTTTTGGTCTCCAATCCCTATATAAAAATATGGATTTTTAAAAAAGTAAAAAATACATAGATTTTAAAGTTTATTAGAATCATACCACGAGTACCCCAGTATAAATTCGAATCTTCGAAATCTCCACATACAGAATTAATTTCTGCTGCCAAACCTCCTTTTTAATAAAACAAATACAGAAATAAATAAATATGTAAACCAGTATACCCTTCAGGATACAATATGTAACTAATATATTTCAAAGACAAAACCCTGAATCAAGCAACAAATTGCGTTCGCGGACTACGGTTTTTGGGGTACAATAAATGCGCCAAACTTGGGTTTTTTTGGCCCAAAAAGGATAATAAGCCCCGAATGTAAATGTCATATAAAAGACAGTAAAAATACTTTAAAGACAATAGGTCTAAAAATATACAGATTTTAAGTACTCTCAAAAAGCTGTGGCACCAAAATTAATCAATTAATTAATGGAAATGTGAATTTAAACGCAGTACGTTGTCAAGTAATTTTGAACTTGTTTCCAACTTGCTCCATTTTAAGAATTGGTTCCAAAAAAATAGGCGGTCAGAAAAGGGGAAATTAAAGGGTTTTTTTTGCAACCTCTTCCACTATATACCACCTGCAATAAATGTTCATTTTATCAGCTGATTGATTCAAATCATTTATCATGTCATTGTTTATTTGTTTACATTAAAAATTTGTTGATTATTAATTTTATTGCGTTAAACCATGGCCATCTCTAGTAATAGAGTTGGCTATGGTTAAACCATTCAACCTATCTTTGTAAATTTGTATCGAGCTCCGCGTTGTTTTTATTTTATTCACCACTAATATTTATATTTTATACTATCAACGGATAGTTATATAACTACAAGAAAACTTGTTATTATGAGCCAGACTAAAAGACCAGGGGCGTACCCGGGGGGGATGTCGGGATGTATCCCCCACGAAATTTTTGGGGATGTTGGGAAATTTTTGGGAAGATTAATATCTCGTTCATAATGAAAGTGGTGGTATCACTTAACTTGTCGTAAAACACCACACATTAATTACTCAACTTTTATAAGGGTTTTAAATAGTTACATTCTATTATTTTAAAGATAATCAATTCGGGGATTATATATTGGATTAGGGTATATTTATCTATTGCGGTTATCTTGAGTAAATTTGGCGGGATTAGGCCTATAAGAACATAAGGCAAGCAAAAACTCCTGATGACAACAGTGGCCATTAATGGAGTCCGCGATGTTGCCGCCATCGCCATTTTTGTGTGGCAAAAGACTCATCATATTACGTGAAATATTCATGGTAAAAAAATCACGATGTTAAAATGCGGCAGACGAATACTGTCGTCTTTTCACGGCCGTGTACTTTATAACACTATTCGTCTGTCGGACGATCTCGTAGCAGCGTCGTCGCGGCAGACGAAAATCTGCCTACGTTGCGTGAAAACCCAGACTCGCCGTCAAATCTAAGCAGATTTGTGATAAGTCTGTCAAATTTTGAAGATCAAACTTTTTCCGGTGGTCTCCACTATTCGACTTACCACTAATATGTCATAAATTATTATTGACATTCAATGCTTGCGTGTACATCATAATTAACTTTGCGGTTGCGTTCTGGGACTTTACAGAAACTCTACAGAGGTGAGACAACCTGCATTTTCTAATTCTATTGATCAACCTCGCTCGGATAACAAGTTTTAACAAATTCAAGAATAGCCTAACTGCTTACCTAATAGATCAATGTTATTACAAATTACCTACAAATCGATGAATTATTCTCAAACCACCAATGAAGGGGAATGAGGAATGACACGCCACATGCTTCGCAGAGAAGTCAACGTGGTTCAAAGGATAAGTAAGTAAGTAAGATAATCTAGGATCCGGATATTTCAGGTCCAGAAGGTCCGAAGCGTGCAATAAATGAGAATGCGAGAGATTGTTTTTACTTTGAGATTAAATATAGAACAAAACCTTTTTTTCCAAGGTTAATAACGTATAATTCTTGAATTACTTTCTCGTCTGTCTTTTAATTTTAGGCCTACTATGTAAATATGCTATTTCTTTGATAATGTAAAAACATTTTGCTAAAATTACTTATGACCTAAAATTTTCAGAATTTAATCTGTGAGCAGCCTCAAATAAGTTCAAATTTCGGGAGTTATTCTTTTTGATATTATGCCTCTAGATTGCCTAAAAACGCGAATTTACAGTTGTAGTTAATGAAAATTTTCCGGGGGAGGGCCCCCGGACCCCTCCTCTCCTTGGGGGGTATTCCATAACCCCCCGGCCCCCGGTATACCGCCCCACGAAAATAAATCCTGCGTACGCGACTGTAAAAGACTAAAAATATGATTTTCAGTGTTTACGACTACTTGAAATCCCTAGGTATACAAATGGGCCGACCTTAAAAGTGTGGGAAGTGTTCCGTTCCACAAAATAGTATAGTAAAATAAGGCCAAAACACCCTTTAGATCGACAACTGATGAAATTTTATTACAGCTTCTTTTGAGCTTTGAGCGCTATAATTAAAGATCCGATGAGTCCCCCAAAAATTAAAGTTGTTTTACACCTGTAAAATCACGTTTTTCTTGTAATGGGAGAAATTTTGAAAAAAAGCTTCCCCTTTTAATTGTTTACCTCTATATTTTTCGTTTAACTCTATATTACCTCTAGTTTAACTTCGTTTTTAATTTTTTTATCAATATAATTTCGTGGGACCACCACCGATTCTTTTTGGTTTCCTATTCCTATTTAAAAACGGGGTTTTTCAGATACTAGCTGTAAATTACTGAAACCAGGTTACTAGTAGTGACTATAGTAGTTACGTTATAACGTAACTCAATGCAAAATATTAGTGATTTTCAGTTTTACAAAAAAAAGTGAATATTATTAATTTGCCAACATATTTTGAAATAAGGCGCACTTCTGGAGGATGTTTAAACGGGTTTTACAATTACTAGCTCCAAATTACTATTTACAAGTTACAACCTATCTCAGTTGTATCTTTACGGTTTTGAATCGGAATCTTAGTAATACAAAATACTAAGTCAATACTGTATCACTATAAAAAATAGTATATTTCACTACTAGTCACGAAAGTAGCCCATTTCGGGACAAGATAGTGTTTTACTTGTGAGGCGTAAGCCGAGCAAGTAAATCACTATCGAGCCCACGAAATGGTACTTTTGTGACGAGTTGTGAACCAAACTTATAAAAAATGATCCAACATTTCATTTAGTCATTTTTCTATAAGTAAACACAATACGGCTGAACTGTCTAATTTAGTTTATAAAGCCAGCTGGTTGAACTGTCAAATTAACGAATTCGTTTGTTTGGGTACGGCAAAATTTTGTTTTGGTACGGAAATGGTTTGTTTGGGTACGGGAATGAAATGTTTGGGTACTGAAAAAGCAGCTGATCATTACTTGTTTTGACGGAAGGAAATCGAGAGTTTTCGTAGATGTCAGCTGTACGGTAACGGGCAATTTTCGTATCAATATCGCTTTTAGACCAAGAGATAGACCACTTTTATTTACCCCAAATTTACCATCAAATTTGTTGTTCGTTTAGGGTTAGGCATAACATATAGTCTTCAGAATTGCAATTCTTAAGGTTGGTGAGTGGTGGGTGTCCGAGTAATGACGTCATCAATATAGCTGCCGCGCAAAAGTGTAACACATTACAAAAACGAACGTAACTTTGCAACAGAGTAACTTAGAGCAATGATCTTTTTTTTAAATTGTTGGTAATAAAATTGCCTTTGTTTTATGTCAGTCAATATATATCGTAAGTCTAACGGTTTTCCTGATATTTAACATAAACTTTACTTTTTGTGAATTTTTAGCATAAAAGTAAATGTTTAAGGCCCAATAACTCCTTAACTGTGCAGAAATAGACAAAATATATAAGAATAAAAAAGGTAGATAATGTTATAAGGGTTTTAAAAATACCATTTATGTGGGCTTTTGATGGTGGCTTGTACGATAAATATGTTAATGTTTAACATTCAACAAATTTATTTTGCTCTGCAACTTCTGTATACATTGTGCAGTAAAATTAAGTGATGAAATAGGTGGAGGTAGAAATAATTGAAACAAAAATGATTATTGTTGTAAATGGTAGGTAATATGCTCCTAATCGGCATACATCCGTAATGTCGCGGGAAACCCCTCAAAATCACGTTTAAAAATGGCGGCTGTTCCCGCCATAAAAAAATCTTGAAAATAGTCTGTCGACTGCATTTTTTGTCAATTTTTTTCAAGATATTGACTTTGGACTACCACCAACTATTGTTGGGTGATTGGTTCTTAATTTTGACAGGGTACTCATTTTTGGCCGCCATCTTGGATCCGCCATATTGGATATAAATTATTTTTTCTCATCTAAAGATGGTGTTGTGACACATCATTATAGACTAGATTTTTACCGTGAACTCAATGCTGAAATCTGTTTAAAAAAATCTCGATTCGATAAAAAGGTGTGCTCAAAAAACGGCACATAATATACATATACAACCCTATTCAAAAAAATCAGCCCTATATCATTTCTTATGGAAATTCCGTGCTTTGAATATTATTTTTGATTATTTATCTCATATCTCCAGTTCTAAATAATATATGCTGCATGTTTTGGTCTTAGAATACTCAGTGATTTAACAGCTTTTATCTGAGGTACTGATCATTAAAATTGGACAAATGTTGGATGAGCTATAAGGCAAAAAGCAGCTTGAAAATTATTTTTTTTCAAAATTTATTTTTGGTTGAAGATTTATACTTTATCCTAATTTTATCTGATTTTCATAATTTATAGTTTAAATGATAGCTGATAGTTCACCAGTTGTCTTAAAAGCATTCTGACCTGCAGGTCCATGGTTGGGGCTGGGGATATAAATCTTTAAATAATTATGAAATTTTTGAAAATTGAATTTTTAGATTAGTTGGAGGTCCATACCTCACGTCAATCTAAACCGATTTAAATAAATAAAAGCTTATAATAATATACTGAGCCAATAATATACTGAGTTGATTAAGACCTAAAACCTTCATGAGTCTCTGTTAGATTTCTATGTATGAGTCATTAATTATTTTCAGTTTAAGAAAGTAAACAGATTTTATGAGGAATGAAGGTTCATAACTCAAATTAAGTAATTCCGATTTTAATGATTGATATCTTATGTGGAAGCCTATAATTTACTGAGTAATTTGAGACCAGAACGAATGTTGTGACCCATTTAGAACCTGCACTAAAAATCTTCAACAAAAAACAAAATTTGAAAATATTAATTGCCTAGTTGCTTTAGCCTTATATAGCTCGTCCAACACTTGTCCGATTTTATTGATCAATAACTCACATGAAAGCCGTCAAATCACTGAGTATTTTAAGACTAATACATGCGGCATATATTATTTAGAACTGGAGATATGAGATAAATAATCAAAAATAACATTCAAAGCACGGAATGTCCATAAGAAATGCATAGGGCTGATTTTTTAAAATAGGGTTGTAAATTATGTGCCGTTTTTTGAGCACACCGTTTTAACGAATCGAGATTTTTTTAAACGGATTTCAGCATTGAGTTCAGGGTAAAAATCTAGTCTATAATGATGTGTCACAACACCATCTTTAGATGAGAAAAAATAATTTATATCCAATATGGCAGATCCAAGATGGCGGCCAAAAATGAGTACCCTGTCAAAATTAAGAACCAATCACCCAACAATAGTTGGTGGTAGTCCAAAGTCAATATCTTGAAAAAAATTGACAAAAAATGCAATCGACAGACTATTTTCAAGATTTTTTTATGGCTTGAACAGCCGCCATTTTTAAACGTGATTTTGAGGGGTTTCCCGCGACATTACGGATGTATGCCGATTAGGAGCATATTACCTACCATTTACAACAATAATCATTTTTGTTTCAATTATTTCTACCTCCACCTATTTTATCACTTAATTTTACTGCACAATGTATACAGAAGTTGCAGAGCAAAATAAATTTGTTGAATGTTAAACATTAACATATTTATCGTACAAGCCACCATCAAAAGCCCACATAAATGGTATTTTTTAAATCCTTATAACATTATCTACCTTTTTTATTCTTATATATTTTGTCTATTTCTTCACAGTTAAGGAGTTATTGGGCCTTAAACATTTACTTTTATACTAAAACTTCACAAAAAGTAAAGTTTATGTTAAATATCAGGAAAACCGTTAGACTTACGATATATATTGACATGACATAAAACAAAGGCAATTTTATTACCAACACTTTAAAAAAAAATCATTGCTCTAAGTTACTCTGTTGCAAAGTTACGTTCGTTTTTGTAAAGTGTTACACTTTTACGCGGCAGTCATATTGATGACGTCATTACTCGGACACCCACCACTCACCAACCTTAAGAATTGCCTTTTTGGAGTCTCAAGATTATGGGTTTACTTAAGAACATAACAAAGTTCATGGTAAACTCGGGTGAATAAAATGTGTCCTAGCTCTTGGTCTATTTGTTTTGAAACAGCCTCCTGGTGTGTGGACTCGGACTCCGGTATTACTCGTTTAACTTCGTTCGTCTCCGCGTAACATACTTGTTGCCGGTGAACAACAAGTGAGGCGAAGCGTCATCAGTCATCAGCGTCCATCGACGATCGAACTCGGCAATCGTAGCGCAGTGGAATGTTTATATAAATTAATACAGTTATTTTTCCTAGATATAGAAGATATCTTTATTATTTTGGAGTGGCTAACAAATTTGCCATCGTGCTTTAAAGGCTACTTATTGACGAATGTTGATCATCAGTTGCTAACATAACTTTGTTAGACTGAAAGGTATTGTTCTCTCCACCAAAACAAACCCAGATTAGGCTATTTAAGTAAATGCCAAAAAAGTATTTTGATGCATAACATTAGAACATTAAGCTCCTCAACTGTTCACTGTTTGTCCTTCAAAGTCTTTTCATAAGTTACTGAAAGTGAAAATACATAGCCAACCATTCCTTTAGTTAACTGATGAGTTGAGCTAGGCTACAGTGCTAACACAATACATCACAAACACCTTTTTATGGAGTTAAACTTGACTGGATTGGTAGTTCGAGGTCAAATCACTATTGCATATTATAGAAAAGTTTGCTTAGCCTACATTACTTAATTGGAATTTGTCTTCCAAGGATACCTTTACCTTTACCTCCTCTTGAACCACGTAGACTCTCGATGAGCATGTGGCGGGTCATGCCTCTTCCACTAGGGCTTGAGACTAGTCTAAACTACAGGGTTGGCAGGTCGTAATAACATTTGTCAACTAAATAACTCTTGAGGCTTGACTTGAACCTTCGGAAATTGTCTATTTTCTTGATGTAGTCAGGTAGGCCATGATAAAACTTCTGTCCAATATATACCGGTTTGGTTTCCGTAAGAGTCAGTCTATGGGCTATTGCAAAGTTATTTCTAAATCTTGTATTGTAATTATGTGAAGGCAGTTGAAAAATGTTCTGGTTTTTAATATATAAAACTGTTTCAAAGATGAAAATAGAAGGTACTGTCATTATGTTAAACTCTTTAAATAAAGGTGCACAAGAAGTTCTGGGTGGCTGCTTGGCAATGCATCGAATTGCTTTTTTTTGTATCTTAAAGATTTTATCCAAATTCTTTTTGCTTGAAGAACCCCAAAGGATAATAGAATATCTAATATGACTTTCGAAAAGACTATGGTAGGCCATTTTCAAATATTTTATATCTAGCAAGTTTACAAGACTTCTAATTACAAATAGGTTTCTTGACAATTTGGAAAAAACTTCATCGACTTGTAAACTCCAGGTAAAGTTCTTGTCTATAATGGCTCCAAGGCATGCTGCACTTGTTACCTCTTCAATTTCTGTTTCATCAAGTATAACATCAAGGCCTAAAGATGGATTTCTGTGCTGAAGCTGCCTAGTTGTGAAATGGATGAACTTGGTTTTATCTTGGTTAATGGAAAGCCTCATATCAGTAAAATATTGTGACAAAACATTAATGCTTAAAAAAGTAGAAATTTGAAGGTCTTCTATTTGTTTATCTGATGTGATTAATGTAGTATCGTCAGCAAAAGTTATTAAGCTATTTCTATCTATGTAATCTCCAATGTCGTTAACATAAATTAAGAACAGGATCGGCCCAAGGGTCGAGCCTTGCGGGACTCCCCTGACCACATTCAAAACTTCAGAAAGATGTACTTTTCTGATTCCAGAGTGATTGTAAGCTATAGATGTACTTTGCTTCCTGTTAGTTAAATACGAATTAAACCATTTCAAAGCAGTCCCGGCAACACCTGCAGCAGCCATTTTCTCTAATAGGATGTGAATGTCTACACAATCAAATGCCTTCGTGAGATCTATAAATGTTCCTACAGCCGTTTCGTCATTTTCAATGTGATCAATGATTTTATGGGCTAAGTTAACAAGAGCAAGTTTTGTAGACCTATTCTGACGGAAACCAAACTGTTGTGGTGAAAAAAAGTTATTGTTTTCCAAAAAAGCAACCAGTCTATTACATACTAATTTTTCAATGACCTTCGTCACTACTGGCAGCAACGAGATGGGGCGATAGTTCTTCATCTCCTTCTTACAGCCCTTCTTATGCAATGGAGTAACGATAGCAAGCTTGCCCATTTCAGGAAAAGTCGCTTTTGAAAATGAATTATTAATTATATCTACTAGTGGGATCAATATTTCATCAATGCATGTCTTTAAAATTTTTGTTGATATCCCATCATGACCAGCTGAATTTTTCATTGCAAACTTGCCCACTACATCCCTAACCTCCTGTGTAGAGACATTACCAAATGAAGTCAACAAATTGCCTGATGGGGTGAGTTGTAATTTACTCGGGAATCCGGACCAGGATTTAGGGTCTTGACTGGATGTGGATTTGTTTGCGATCTCCACAAAAAATTTGTTGAAGCTATTGGAAACTAGGACTGGATCATGGGTTGTAATATTATTGATATTTATGCTAATGTTTTCACTATTATGACTTTTTTTACAAGGCCTATTCCTATTGATAATCTCCCAAGCTCCACAAACAGGGTTAGCCGCATTTTGAATTACACTACCATAGTGATGCGCTTTAGTTTGTCTAATTAACCTTCTATATTCTTGTTTCTTAGAGTTGTAGGCAATTTTCAATGGTTCAGTTTTAAACGTTTTCCACAGACTGTAGGCCTGTGTAAGTTCAAGCTTAAATGAAACTATTTCGTCAGTAATCCACTCCGGTTTACTAGTTAATTTTCTCTTATAGTCCTTTTCCGGGCATGAGATATTTATGCAATGTTGAAAGGTGCAAATAAAATTGTCATATTTTAAATTTACGTCAGAAGTAGAAAGAACATCTTCCCATTTTTCCCAGCCTAGCCTAATTTTCAGCTCCCGAATATTAGCTTCACTAAGACTACGATAAGTATTTTTAACAGTAGGATTGATGTGACATGGAAGTTCCGTGGGAATGGATGCAGTGATGGCCAAGTGGTCAGAGATGAATGGCTCAAATACTTCACAATGTATGTTATACATATTAGTAATGAAATTGTCCAAGCAAGTTTGAGATGTCTGAGTAATCCGGGTGGGTTCGTGAATTAAAAAGTTTAATCCAAAACTTTCAGTCAAATCGATAAATTCATGCTTTTCATCTGAGTCTTTCATAAGGTCAATATTAAAGTCTCCTGTAAGTAGGATTTGTTTAGAATGAGCAGAAGTCTCAATTAAAAATTCATTAAGAATATCAAAGAATTCTGACAGATTACGTTTATCGGGGCTTCTGTACAAGCAAGCTAAAATCAAAGGTGTATCGTTTATTAACAAATGCACATAAGTTCCCTCAAGTACTTCTTCTTTAAAAATATCTAATTTTCTACCTTCAATAGCTGATATGTTACATGATTCCCTCTTGAATATGGCAACTCCTCCCCACCTATACTCTTCCCTACATTGGCTTCCCACAACACTGTAATTATCTAAGGTAACTTCCTCAAAACGTTCACGGCTGAGCCCATGCTCGGTAACTGCTAAAAAGTCAGGCTTGGTATCATTCAACAAAATTTCTATTTCATTTTTCTTACTATTTAAACCTTTTTCAATATTAAGATGGCAAACTTTAAGCAAATTAGCAGATTTTAATAATTTAAGCCCAGGCCTACATACATTATTCGTAAAACCATTTGCTGACTTCATGGTAGAACTGTTATTAGGGTTGAGCACTGTTAAAAATCTAAAAAATTCAAGTCGTTTACGTGCATTGAAATTAACTTAGACACTGTTTTCCTTCCTTTGTTATTAAGATGCAAACCATCTATTTTAAAATGTAGTCTGTATAAAAATGGGTTTATCTCCAAAAAGTTCCAGCCAAACCTCATACATGCATTTTTCATAGCTTTGTTTTGTTTGGAAATGTCATTGTTGAAGTTTAAATTGTCGTATCTATATGGTGCTTCTACAATTAACACATTTTTATTTTTACTGCCTAAGGGCCTACTCTTAATGGTATTATGAAGCCTATCACAAGCAATCTCAATATTTTCAGCTTCATTTTGATCAGTGATACCATTGGAACCACCTAGAATAACTAGCCAGTCCTCATTCTTAGAACCGTTACATGCTCCCCTTATTACCTCGGATAGCGGAGCTCCCGGCCTACAATCTGCAGTTACCCTAACAGAACCTCCTATATCATTTTCTACTCTTTCGCCTAAGCGTCTTCCATTGCTATCAGAATTAAGATAAAGCACTTTAGGGTTGATGTTATCCTGTGGGGGAGTAGCAAATTCACTAAGTTTCTCTTCTATTTCTACTTCTAGGCTTACCTGCGTAGCTGTTGCTTCAGGCGCATCTGGTGTGTTGGGTTGTCCTGTTTTTGGTTGATTAATGCTATCATGCATTGCTACTCTATCATTAGGTACTTTAGCTGAAGCCGAACCTGACATACTACTATCAAAAACACTACAAGGCCTAAGCCTATCTGATAAACTAGAATTCTGAAGGCCTAACAACTGATCATGTCTCTTGTTAATCTGATTGGAACTGTTAACCTTAGAAATAATTGACTCAAGTTCATAAATCTTGTTGAGTAGTACCTTTTTTTCATTAACTAATAGAAGATTCTGGTCCCTAAATTCCTTGATTTCCGCTTCTAATACTTTCACGATATCACTTTCTCTGCTTTTTTTGCTGATCTGAATACATTTAGGACAAACCCAGTTAACCCTTTTCATAATTCTAAATGCAGTTTTCTTAAGCCTAGAACATTCTTCCCATTCATGGATCCAAGAATCGCAAACATCACATTGTATTGACCCGCACTCCGAGTCATTAATGAGGTAATTACATTGCCCACAGATAATGTCAGGCATTTTAAGATAAGCAGGAGTCCCTTAGGCCTAGGAAATTTAAATATTACAAACGGCAAAATTGTGTGCAGACTTCAGAGTGACATGAAATTTCAGGAAAGATGTGAATTTTCTAAGTCCAATTTTGGTTGCTTGCTGGATATGTAATTTAGAAATAATGAAACTGGAGGCCGGCTGCCATGTACAAGGACTTGATACTAAAAAAACTTCACTAATTAGAATTTCATCACCTGCAAATAAGACGAAAATCAGACTTGATCCTAAAAGAAGAGATGACGCTGCAATAATTCGTGTTCAGTTTTGGAGTAAAATGGCGACCCAAGCCTACTCCTTCCAGGTCGAGTTTTCCGTTGCTTATTTCTCTGTTTGTTAACGATGTGAAGTGGTAAAATTTAGTCTTCTAATTAAACTTGGCACTTTGAATTAACTAAAATTACTGAATGTAAACTTGTATAAAACACTTTTCTAATTAAAATTGAACTAATATGGAGAGCATCAAATCTTCATTCATGCAGTCGGCCCGCAGGCCTCCTGTGATAATATGAAGAATTAAGTAAGTTAGGACTAAAAATCCCTTGAAACAGACCTCAACCAAAAAAAGACCCAATGATTTACATTATAGACTCTCGCAGGTGTGAGAGCAACGGTAAAAAAAAAACTGAACTGATCTTGATAAGACCAACTAAGTAAATTATCCTAGCCGTGGATTCAAAAGCCAGGCCTAGGTATTGTAAGCCTAGTGAATTGCCAAACATGTCCATTATTAGGCTGCAGTTCCGCAAGCGATCTACATTTGAACGATTGAAAATATCGAACTGAAACCCCGATATGAATAACCGAAATGAAGTTTATTCGATAGCATCAAGAACAAAACACAACACTACAAAACATCAGTATCTAATAATTTAAATATGATAAAATGATATAACTAGGCCTAGAACTCAATGTTTGAAAACTAAACTTTAGAATAAAACTAATAAAAATGTTTTACACTCTTGTTATTAAACTAAAACATTACCAACATATCATAACTCAACACCTTAATTTCATATCGTCCACCATTTTAAATTAGGTAGTTTTGGTATTTGGTTTTCGATTGACATGGCACTGACAGAAAATAACAAGCTCTGTGAAGTTTGGTAATGGTTAAGTTTGTTATCATAGTTTTGAAAGCTAAATTATTACTGTATTAACTTAATACCAGATTAGCTTTCAGTTATGATAAGTTATACATTTTAATGACAAACTTAATCAAACTGGTGCAACTTCCGCAGAAGGGTTACACCATTTACTATTGGCATGGCACTATTGTTTTTTTAATATATTTTAATACTTTGCTCTTGCAACCTTAAAGACAACCAAAGTGCTAAAATTATGTGTCAGAAATTCCATTTATTAACTTTAATGTTGATTCAAAGTGTAGAAAAAATGCCTGTTACCAATATCATCTTAATACATAGAAACTTCATTAATGAAAGTACACTGATACTAACCTATAAAACATTCATAAAATAAGTTTGAGGTTAGGTTATTCTTATATGAGCATAACTATTAATTAATGAAGATCTTTAACAACTTGACTACAACTGACTAAATTAAACTGAAATACCAACCTCCTATTTTCATCTCAACATAACTTAGCTGTGTATGTGGTTTGTGATCTAGTTAGTTGTTGTTTATTTTAAAACCCTTTAAAAAATAGTTAAGTCAAGTAAGGTTCCAGAAAAATTTATTTTGTAATTTGGTTATGATTTTGAGTCAATAAGTTAGTTCCCCTCCTGACATACAGGTTCCCACTGACTTCCTCAATCAGGTGTAACCCTTTTGCGGAAGTATAACCATCAAACCAAACATTGAACAGTAAAACACCGAATATCATCATTGTAAGTAAATTTATTTGAATTTTAACTAAACCCGATTATTTCATTGATACTAAAAATAAGCCGATTCGATATAATATGAAAAGAGATGATGAGTACGATATATTTTTAATCGATATATTGGTAACAGTTCGATATTTTCAATCGTTAAAATGTAGACCGCTTACGGAACTGCAGCCCTATAATGATAACAATAACTTTATCGGGAATATATTAAATCTCCTTTTAAATTGAACTAAATTTTAAACTCAACAAGTTAGGTACTAGATCTTGCAAGTAACCGACATCTCATCCAAAAATCAAAGAGGGGGATTTGGTACCCTTGAGCTAGATACAGACACCATTGAATTTTGAGGTGTGATTGAATAGGGGACTAAAAATATATGTAAATTAAATTAATAATTAAGTAGGCCTAAATGACCTACTTACCTACTGTAAGTATTGACGGTAACCTAACTTATACGGAGGCTACTATATTTCAGCATGTTACAAGGACTTCAAATGAATTGTTTTAATCTAATCTATATATATAAAGTAGAAGGGGTTTTTTCTATCAGACAGCAAATCTCCAAAACTATTAAGACCTGAAGAGTTGAAATTTGGCACATGTGCTCCCCTTGGGTCGTGCGTGCCCCATGGTAATTTACAGTTTCAACGTTAAACTATATGGAAGGATATATAAGGTTTTCATGGCAACCTTAAAAAGTATGACAAATTAAATCCGAAGTCAAAGGAAGTTTTTATGTTTTTTTCACGGGTGAAATTATTAAGTCATAGATGTAGACCTGATTGGAAATAAAAGTTCAGGATACTGACCAGAGTGTAACATTCCTGTCACTGATTAGAGGATTTGACAACTGAAATTTGAATCTACTCGTACAATGATTTATATCGTTAAAAAATTTGTCCAAAAAGAAAGTAGGCCTATTAGTAAATTATTACTGTGACCTGGCTCAATGGTCTAACTACCGAAGCAGGCAATTTAATAGTCATGGTTTAACATGAAACCACTCAGCCATGTTGTAGCGCCCCACCTATTCACTCTTATTTATTGTTTACACACCAATTCCCGTTATAACCCTAGGCTTAATTTCATAACTAAAAATATCTTATCTCATTTCAACTTGGCCCTAAGTTAACTAACTTAATTTAAATTAGGTTATTTTTTGGTGTTATTATTTTGCTTTACTAAGACTAAATTTGTTGCATGTAGGAAAAGAAAAAATATTAGACCTAGACTAATGTTTTTTAACTGCATTTTTATCTATTTGCATTATCTAAATAAAAAATGTCAAACAAATCATCTAAATTTTTCAAGTCTTTCGGTAATTATGCATTTTTTACTAGGCCTGACTTGCTAAGTATTCCCAGAAATTAATTTTGTTTCTATATGTAGGAAATAATAGGCTGATTCCAGAAATTTTGATAGTTTTCCGTCTGTGGGAAACCCTGGAAAATCAGTAACCCAGAAAAATAATTATTGACTCGAAAGTAGGTCACATTTGTACTACTCATATGAGTAGTACCGATGTACGGGGAGAGCGAGCTGAACAAGAATATGAAAGAATCGTCAATATCTGATACATATTAAAAGAGTTACAGGTGGGAAAGTGTTGGAATAGCCATCTGCACTAAGTGTGTTATTTTATAGTTTTTCATTTTTAGTTACTTTGGCTACTTTGTGGTAGCTGAGGAGAAGTTATGATTTATTAACTTAAAAAATCAGGAGGGAGGGTTCCCCTAATTCGACCCCCTTTTTGTTAAAAAAGGGCTATCATTTCCATAATCAGCGCTATAATTTCTACATTTCGAAAACTGTGTGACCAGTAGTGGAAAATGTTACCAGTAGTTACCGAATTTTGAAAACTCAAATTTTAAACTTTAGTTAGTTCCCTCATGATGAAGATGGTCCTCATTATATTTATGACCTCAAAACCCTTCTTCTAATAAATAAGGTCAAAATCACTGATTGGAGCATGGCAACACACTAAAAAAATTGTCTGTATCTGAAGTTTAATTTATTGCTAACTGTTTTGCTGATGCTGATTTGATGTTTGTTTTTTGGCAACTTAGGTACCCAACCTATCAGATCTAAACTTAATTTACTGTGTTATATTCAGGAGTGGCTGATGCTGGCGGTAGGCCTAAATAAAGTATTCTCAAAAATCATTACCAATATTCCTAATTGCAATGATTTTTTGGAGAATTGTTAAGAATGTCTCCCCTCCACTGGTATAAGCAATTTCATGATCAATAAATGGGTAGGTTAAGTTTGGTTAGTTATCTGAAAAAATGACATGCTGTCAACAATTAGGCTTTAGGAAAAAATCCGTGCACAGCATTAAATTATACCAAACACTCACATGCAGTCAAGTTGCCCGCCTCATGCTTAAATCAGCTTCCTGACCTTAATCAATTTATAGGGGATCTAATGCCCGGTAGTATGAGCCTCGAGTACCATTTCATTGAAAACTAAACTAGGGAAGCCAAGTAAGTATCATTTTTTGGACAACCGAAAGTAACATAACATAACTGCAGCAGCATGTTAAGACAGGGGCTACCATGTCGTACAAAGTAGGTACCCAAACTGTCTGTGGTGTAAAGATAAGCAATATTTTTTCAGTTACCATGAACAAATTTAAAGATGGCATTTTTCTGAAGCATTTAATTATGGATGTGTAAATCAGTATTATTTTTTACTTCGGCTTTAGCAAATGTTAAAGTCACAATCAAACACACGGCGATTTCATTTCAGTCTAGATTTGAAAACATTGTAGGACTAGGACTATTATGAAGGTCTGCAGTAATAAATGTTTGAGGTTTTTTAAGTCACGGAAACGAGGATTGTCAAATTTAAAATCAATTTTTTCTTACAACAATCCAAAAGCACACAAAACCTACTTCCACCGTTTAATTTATTGCTGCTACAATTAAATTACCAATCCATTCAGAACGGCAATACACAATAGTAAAACAGCTCAAAATTTTTATTTAAAAAAATAGTCCCCTTAACAAAGTGTTTTTGGCATTGGTAACTTAAATCTTTAAACTGATAAAGAACTATTACTGGTGCTTGAATTTCCTAACTAAAGTGAATGCTATGCTGCACTAAATGTAGTTAAAAACAGTAGTGGACAAATAATTTTGAATTAAATGAGCTAACATCAAATTTAAATCACATGTTCAGAATGGAGGTTAGATATTAGCAAAACACATTACCAAAAGTTGGATGTTATAAATGTTTACTATACTATAACATCTAAGTATAATGGAATTTAGATTTTGTCTGGGACTCCCACTGATTAGAACACCTCTGGGCCAGACCTTTATCAGTTCTTGAGTCCACGTCATGCTGAAGCCTTTAAAACTATTTAAAAATCAACTGAAATAATATATCTTTAGTAATTAATAGTAGAATCATTAAAAAAAGTTTGGTAATTTATCTGTGTTTTGGGCCAGAAATGAACAATCAGCTTATTGTGTTCTGTTGATTTATGTTGTTGAAAACACTTCCCCAAGGAGATTCCCAGCGACGACCATTTTCAAGAAGCCATTCGAACCTTGAGATTCTGAAACAGAGGGAGTCTATTGTATGATTATCAAAAGCTTTCTTTGAATATTTTTTTCTTCAGCTCTTTGCATGATTTAAATCACTTTCTTGATTTTAAAAATCTTGGATAATCCTGGGTCTAGGGTCTTCTTATAGTAACCATTTATTTGAGCTATTTCTATGTGATTGCTGCCTCGAGGCTTGCTGCATCTTCCTTTGGCATGTGGATGACACGAAAAAACTTGTGACACGGTGTTGTATCATTTGAAGCACTCCGCGCTGCACAATAATTTCTTATGAATTAAGTGCAATAATACTGAAACGGCAGCGGGACGCATGGCTCCTCGCCTCACGGCAGCAATCATATAGAAACTACTAACGCTTTAGGTGAAAAATTCCTAAAGCTCGATGAGTCAAAAGCATCTTTAAAAATAAAACTTAGCACTGCAAATTTGCTTAAATTATTATATTCAGTCTGTTATTAATTTATTTTAATTATTAAATTGTGTAGCCCAAAGAATTTGAACACATGTCATGTATTTGTAATTGGAGTTTTGTATGTTGAACTAAATAGGCAAACTCACCGAGGTGAAAGGATGGCTAGACTTTTGACTAAAATTTACTGGGCTACGTCATTGCTGGCTCAGTGGTTGAGCATGTTTTATAAACCATAAGATGATATAAGTCCTAGGTAGGGGGAAAATCCCGCACAATATGAAAGAAAAAATTGTACATTTTAGTTTTATAGAGAAGGACGAGATGGTTAGCCTATTTAAGATTTTAAAATTATTTCTCATGAATTGCCCTCTGTATTATTGATCATTTCAAGGAATTTTAATTGTACAGTTTAAAAGACTACACAGAATGGTATCTGGTATCAAAAGGATAAAGAAAATAAGGGACTGAAGTATAACTGGCGCCAAATCTTACTGCCCACAACGTCCATAAGCCCAATGCTAAAATTAACATTAGTCATGGACAGTGTGGGCCTTAAGATTTGGCGCCAGCTATATTTTATTTAAAAACCATTGAATTCAAATAAAACTAAGATGATTATCATACACAAAAGACAAAGCAAGAGAAAGCAGGGACAAAATTAATTGTTGAAAGAATTATATACACCAAGTGATCCACTGTTTCTAATCGGGAAGATTGAATTAGTGATTTGGGAGACTACACTTGATCTAACCATACTTAGGGTTGTCTCTTTGGCCATATAGCTGAAAAGCCAACTTCAATCTTTTATACATCCTGCTAAACCATAAACGTGAATAAATTATTTTAACTTTGATTATTATGGTTTTACCTTGTTGTCCTCGCCTATCTTAAAGCTCTATGGTCAATCCTCCATAAAAAACCAGCTCCACTCTTGCCCAAAGGTCTTCAGAAAGCCAAGACGCAGCAAGGCGTTGAAGAGGGTTCTTCATGGACGGACTATTGCATTTTTAGCCCTAGGTTTCTTACAGGCCGCTCCCATTACGTCGTAGCCTACATTTTAATTATGTTCACATTTATCAGTAGGTTTATAGTTGTCATTCATTAGGACAAAAAAAGACAGCTTAAAATTGGGTTGCATGGGTTTGGCCGATCTAGCTGACTACATTTCTACTTTGCATTACGTCTTTAAAAAAACTAAGTAAATCCTAAGAGATTGATTCATCAGTTGGGTAGGAAAAGGTTATGCAGGTTTGCATTTTGATAAATAACTCAAATGAGGAAACGTTGTTGCAGTAAAATAATGCAGTAGGCCTAAACCATAAAGTCAACTGAAAAATACAGCGAAGGATAAATTTCCACAATTTTTGGAAGGTTTCCTTTTGGCAGCCAGAATTGCCAACAAGAAACCCCTACCGTTGAACCTTCCACATGAAAACCCCCATGAGCACGGGATATAAGTGGAAGTATTTATTTTTCTTAAAAATTCGTAGTAAGCAAGCAAGCATACTTTGACTGAAAATTGTCAGTGACCTCCGATATGAAAAACTTCTCGTGTTTGTCTATGAAGTTGATGGACGAGACGCCCGCGCCGCGGCGCCGTCCGTTCGACCTTGTTGACCCCGTCCTCCGGCTCTACCACCCCTAGGCACGTAGTCAAGATTGTCTAGTGGGTCATTGCCGCACGGTCTGTTCAACTCAGAGCCATCATATTAATAGTATTAAACCGTAGGGGAGTAATTGTAAAAGGTATGGTAATAACTTATTAACACTGTTAGATTCAGCTCTAAATCACGCAGGAGGAAACTTTCGAGGAAGCAAGGAGCAAGGATATTAGTTACGACATCAAAAAATGAAAGGGGAGGGCCCAAAATAAAAATGACGGTAGGGTGGGTGGTTGATTCATAGGGTTGCAAAAATATTTTACACACAAAACAGTATTCAAGTGGGACATTAGGGTCATTCAGATAATTTTCTTTTCAAAATTTCAGCGTCCAAGTAACAAGATTTTTTATACCTGTGGAGGTTAATTCTGTAGTGAATAGCCATCGCAGATTTCAGGACTATGTCCTAATATAAGGGTTTTTAGCCCATCCGTTGTAAACATTTTGAGTCCAGATAAAAAGAACGAATACTAGTTTTTAGTGAAAAACCATGCATATTGAACAAATTGGTAAACAAATGAGTAGCTTGAAATCCCTTAACGCATTAGTGCCATGAAGATGCGTAGGAGAAAAGGGATTGTTCCAACTTTAAGCTAGGTAAAGTAATTTAAGACTAAAAAACCTACGCTAATATTTTGCAATACAGAAAGGTGTCCCACGCTAGTAGAGCGTGAAGGTCTACACACAATTGCTCACTGAAATAACTGTTTCAGTATAAATTCGTGGTTTGAGTTAAGAAATTATTACTAGTCACAGTAATCAATCAAGGAAAATATTTCGTTGCGATTCAGAAATGGGGGAGATTGTTTGTGTGTGCCTCAACTTATTTTCGAAATCAAACGCTGAAATTGTAAAATCAGTGCAGTCAGTCTTTTAATCGGGTATATTTTTTTGTTTCAGGCTGTGTGTCACGAGGGAAACAACATAAAGCACAATGTCAGAAAGTAATATGGAACCAGAAGCTCAGCCTTCAACTTCGCAAAGTTCTGAAACTCAGCTTTCAACTTCATTAAATTCTGAACCTCAGCCCTCAACCTCACAAAGTTCTTTGACTCAGAAGACAGCAATAACTCCTGTTGTGAGCCAACCAAAAATTGTTTTAGAGAGACTTGACTTAAATAATCTACCCGTTCTGCAGAACTCAAAAACCTCCCCGGTTAAAAAACCGATCAAAAGGTTGGTAGGACCTAAAAATAAACCTATAGTATCAAAAACTACTCCAAAAAATATTGCTGCAATTGAAACACCCCGGAGGGGAAGGGGTAGGCCTAAAAAGAACTATAAGCTCTTGTCGGAATATGGTAAAACTCCCGTGAATGAAATCCCAAAATTGAAAACCACTGCTAAAAGTAGTAGGAGCATTTTGAAGAGAGCGCCTAAAATGGCCGATACTGAGGAAGATAATTCAGTAAGAGGAATGCTAAAAAAGACCATGCTTCAAAAAAGGAGTAAAATAGTCATCCCCCCAGCTAAAAAAAGTAAATTGATGCCATCAAAGACAACACGATCAAATTCGTTACCACCCAAACTGAAGAAGGATAAACCTAATTCCGTGACATCACCGCCCAAGAAAGAAGTTTCGCCTAAATTAAAAGAAGTCTCGTTTAAAATGGACACAAATGAAGAAGAAGACGAAGACGAATTTCTATACGACGAATTGATAGACGAACTTGTAAACTCACCGAATAAAAAGGTGTTTTCCTCAGAAAAGAAGACAAATATAACACTGAAACCTAATGTAGGGAACAAACCACCAACAATAGTCAAAGGTGGTATCGTCAAGAAGAGCAGCTTGCCTCCCGATTTGAAGTCAGTGGCGAGTCCAACAACTTTAAATAGCTCCAAACTGACAGGAACTGCCTTGCACTCTAAGAGCAAGGCTTCCGCCATGGAAAGCTTGATAAAAACCCCAGCTACCGCTGACACACCGAAAGCAAGTTTGCCTGTTAAGGCTTCTCCTTTTCCCATTGCAATGAATTCGTCTCCACCCAAGGATCTAGGAAAGAAAGCCTTAAAAAAACCTACAAATTCGATCATGAAAGAAGATCAACCTCTAAATGTAAATACTCCTCCAAGCTCCATTATACCATCAAAAATTTCCCCAAAGCCTAAACCAGCAGTCCCTGGATCTAGACCAAGAGGAAGGCCGCGGATAGGCCCCAAGCAAGTGATCAAGACTTCTCCAGTTGTAAGTGTCGCAGTTGATGAAGAATCCGACGAATATACAGAAGTGGAAACCTTGGAAAATATTGAGTCTGATCCTGTAGAACTTTTGCCCGACCCAACAAATGACTCAAACCAAAATGATGAAATACAAGTTTTAGCACATAAAACCTCCAAAGCGTCAGTAGAGACTGACGTAGATAATTCTAGAATTAAATCTAAAGAAGATGAGGATCCCCACTTAGACCTTCTTAGGATATTGACGGATGACACAGAAGATGTCCAAGTGGAACGTACTGAATCGAAGGGGATCAATTCAGAGAGTCCTCGCGACAACCTTGAAGAGGCTACGGAACCGAATATTACCGCTACCGCGAAATCTACTAGTCCAGATAAAGTTATCTCTTCTGAAAAATCAAGTGATCACAACATTCAAAATCCTGGAGAACGTGCTTCCAACCCACCAACTGACGAAAGCATTTCAGTGCAGAATAATGAAACGATTTCAGACAATGCTAATAAGTTAAGTGAACCTAACACTGAAGAAACAGAGGTGGAAGAAACTCCTCCAGTCAGAACAATATATGATTTGATGAAAGATGTATCATTGCAGTATCCAAGCTGGAATCTCCATATAATTCCAGAAACTAATGCATTTTGCATTGCACAAGTAACAAAGGGACGGTTGGGTTTACCTACCCTAAAGAAGTGCATTGAATTGGATGCGGACACCTACAGTGCTAAAGTTTATATTCACCAGTATCATATTAAGAGGTTCGATGGGGTTTATGATAGTGAAGAAGCGATACTTGCCTTGATTGAAGAAATCCATTCTATCAAAGCCTAAATTTGCAGGGTGGTATGGTATTTCCGTTTACCAATTAAGAGATGGTAAAAGTAAACATACTTTGTTATTGAATGTGTATTGAGTTGATTAGTTGATAAAAACTAATTTCTGGGCGTGGAAGCAGAATAATGTGTTTGTTAAAGATTTTCGGAAGTAGACCAAATGACTGAGAAACCCTCTTTTCAAAGTGAGTTTAAAGTTAATTCGGAATGTATAGGTATTTATATAATTTTCTCCTGTATAGAAGTTCATTGAGTATGTATAGGTAGTTGGTTATAAACATAGATGAATTATCTCCTGTATCTACTTTTAACAGTTAACTACGATTGACGAACGCAAATTAAATTTTTAAACTTCACATTCTTTTTTTCTAAGAGACTTATAGTTTGTAGCAAAACGATAAGTAATATTATGCCGTTCCCTGTTGGCACGTTCAATGCTTGGCTTAGTTTTGTAATGAATTTTCTCCTGTATCTACTTTTAACAGTTAACTACGATTGACGAACGCAAAGTAAATTTTTAATCTTCACATTCTTTTTTTCAAAGAGACTTATAGTTTGTAGCAAAACAATAAATAATATTATACCGTTCCCTGTTGGCACTTTCAGTGCTTGGCTTTGTTTTGTATGAAATGTTTGACATATTCTGTAAATCCACTCTCATTGTTGATGCGGATCTGTATCTATTTTTTTATGTTCATTACGTCATAAGATTGATACTGTAGTACGAAATTTAATCTTTATATAATTTTTTTGTTGGTACAGATGAGATTTTTGATGTTACATTAATTAATTCTGTATTTCTCGGCTCTGTCTATGTAAATAAATATATATTTTAAGCCAATTGGTAAACATCATTTATCCTTACACTAACTTACTTGTATTCATGTCTATAATTTAAGAATTTAAAAAATGTCTCATCGAGTCATGATGAAATCAACAATAAATTGTTAATTGAGGCCTTAGTAACTTTTTAAGCTATACAGAATGTCGAGTGATCTATAGGTTACTTCCGTTTGCGTGTGGCATCCAGGGCAATACACGTATATTATCACAATACAAATGTCTGAATGTACAAAATATGAAATGTATTAACGTGACTAGAGAACAAATCCTTTGTCACAGACTTTCTTGTCTTGGTTGTAAATTACTCCATGGTGGTAACTCGATCAATAGTTATGTGCCAAAATTAGTTTTTGTAGTTTCATTGAGTATCAATGAGACTAGTAAAATAGAGAAATTAATTAATCGACGAAAAATTACATCCGTCCATATTTAGTGGTTTGCCTTCTTAGACGAAGTTTACTAAAATTAAATATTACTTGATGTAATTAAACTTCTCTTAAACATTTCTTCAAAGGATTGGTTTCTTAAGATTTTTGGATTGAATTTGGTTATAAAGGTGTTTTCTTAATATGTATATCGATCCTTTAAGTGTCCTTTGAAAATAATTTGGATTAATCTTTTGTTCAAACCGAATTATTCCCACACAGAAACAAAACAGTTTGGTAAAGTTCCAAGCACGCCAATTAATAGTCTAATAACTTTAAAATTATTAAATTTATATAATAAGCACTGTGTTAGGGACCGTCAATAAATTACGTCATCGCGTTTTGGCCATTTTTGGAACCATCTTCCCTTCAATCATCAAACCATCATAAATTTTCAAGTTCTTGGTGACTATACTAAACCAATCTTCATTCATTCATTCAAGTGTCAAACGAAAAGAGGATAAAGCGTAGGTTTGCCGAATTTCCTTAGAATTTGCGTTTTCCCAAGGACTACCCTTACTGAGGTCGGGTCGATTCAGTAGATGGCGTCCATAAAATGCGAAATGATATAAGAAAATTAAAAAATGCATTATTTTTTATCCACGCTCCTTATATTAGCATCAAAGTTTTTGACTTATGTATCAGCGAATTTTGTAGGTACTTTGGAGGCCACCATTTTTAAAGATTTTTTTAACTGGGTACCCAAAATTACTTCATAATTGGAAAAAACATACTTTAATTGACTTACTGTCTAAATTGGACATAATTATGATGAGCGGTCTTCGTTTTCTGCTTCTCAGAAGGTAGCGATGTTAGAGAGGGTTGAGTTGAACGCGTCACCACCGCCGCTAGTGAATTCACCCGTTCGCCGCCCTTATACAGCGCGCTGTGGCTGTTAAGTTAGGTTGGATTATCATAAATATATGAATATATTACTTTCCTCGTTTCGTTATGAATCGAACGATACCAGATGAGTCATACTTTCGCCCGCCAAATACCCTTGAAGTAGGCTAAGGTCAGGTCATTAACCGGAGCACACGCATCATCTGTAAACGGGATTTGACCCATTTGACAAAAGTATGACTCATCTAGTATCGTTCGGATTCGTAGTGAAATGAGGAAAGACCTAACATATTTATGATAACCCAACCTAACATAACCGCCGCAGCGCGCTGTATAAGGGTGGCCTCCGTATAATACCAAAGTACCATTTTGTATTCATTCACACCACCAAGCTGACGGTATTAGGGCCAAGGACTGGTTCATCGCCAATCGTCTTAAAATAAAGAAGAAAAACACAGACTATAATATAACATTGAAGACTGGGGTTGATGAGGCAGATAACGTCGAACTCTTTGGATTCCATATCTATTCAGGTTCAAGTTGGCAACAACACGTTTCGCAGGGATGTGTGAAGTTTTCTAGAATAATCTATCTGCTAAGAAAGCTGAGGTCAACAATTCCACAACCACATTTGATCTCCATCTACCACGTCCGTTTTCACAGCCATCTAATGCATGGCTTCGCACTGTGGGGGCACTCGCCTGCCGAGAAGAGAAGGCTTCACTTCAAAAGAAGGCTTTGCGCTTGATAACATCTGTTGGGTACCGTGAGCATTGTTGCCCAATCTTTTTGGATCTGGGAATCCTCACTGTGTTTAGCCCAGTACATCTTTAACATTCTTGTCCTCATCGAAGAAAACTTAGCCATTAACTTAGCCAACTTAGCTCTTGAACAGGAGAGAAAAAGTCCATCCACACAAAACGCGTCATGCTTGTGATGTTGACGTCCCACGCGTTTGAGTAAAACCTTGAATGCCTATCCCCGCTATGCTATTAAAATTGTTAACATCCTAACAGTCACAGTGCGAGATTTCGGCTTAAAGAAATTTAAAAGTTAAATACCGGTACATAGAATTATGAAGAATTGGCCCTTATATTAATGTCTTATAGCCCTCATGTGTCACTCCGCCTCGCCTCAGCACCACATAGTAAGTGATCAGTATGTGAGGGAAAATTTTATATCGTGCCCTTAATGTCCCTGGCCTCTTATTTCGTAGATACTGTTTTTATAGTATCATATTATGTGTTTTAATATTTTTTTTGGGACGGGGGCAACATTTTGCAAATATTTATTTGGTTGTTAATGGGTTCTAGGTATTTTCCCGTATTTTCAAAGTCACGAATCTCACGCCGTTACTTGTCCCTAGAGTCCATTCTTCAACTTTCATGCTATTTTTAGAACAATTATGTGTGCTAAAATAAATAATGCTATTTTTTTATATCATCAATAATTAGTCTATTGAACTTACAAAAAAAGAGTATTTCATAACCTTTTATTTGTTGTGAACTGAGTATTACAACAAAATAAGTCTGTCCCTCGATTTTAAGTCCCGACCGAAACGGCAAAATTTGGATCTTAGGAACACGACAGTGGCGAGCCTGGTGACGATAGAGTAGAGTCAGTTGGTTTGAAAAAACGAATGTGAACGGACGTGCTTGTCGTTGCTCCAGTGATTTTTCTTTTTTTTTCAAGCATATTTCAGGATTGATAAAGGTAAGTTTGTGTTTTTGGTAATTTTGATGTGTCCAAGACCGTACGTAGTCGATTGTTACATTAGACATGGTGTTAATTTTTGTTGATATCATCATCATATATTTAATTTCGTAAGGCGAGTCTTTGCGTCGAAATTGTGGGCGTCTGGCAAGTCGTAGAAAGATGGGAGAGGGCTCAAATTAAAGGTCTCTATTCCGTGATGGCGGGAAAAATACTGAAATTGCTTGAAATTCGCCAGAAAACGAGAAATAACGTATAATATCTGCCATTTAAAAAGCATAGGGATCCAAAAACGTCTGCTTTGTTTACATTCAAACATTGTGATGTTGATACTTGATTGAAAACCATGTGGTAGGCCAGATATCAATATCAGGTAGATTCAGTTTGCTATGAAGGAATTTTTTACTATAATAATAAATAAGGATTGTTTGAATGTTCAAGCCACTAGTCATATTTTAATTGCTACGCTAACCTAGAAGTCCACTTTGTCTTCTAAAACGCGAGGTGCAGGGCTATAACCAGAACAGGGACAAGTAATTGTGATTTCACGACCGCATTTGTCACGACCAAAACCATTTTTGTCACGACCACGATAGCCTTATCGCTTGTACGGGGGTACAGTCGTAAAAATCATTATAAATTTAATTGTAAATTGCACTATTCAATTGAAGTTAATTTGAAATATGAAAATATTGAAGATAACGCTTATATTTTATTTAAAATTTTTGTGGATTAGAGAACAGTGAATGTAATTGTTTAGTTAATTTATTTATTTATATATATATTCCACTGAGGGCGTTGACTACACATTGGGAAATTTCTTCTCTGACTGTCAACATTCCTGGGTTGCGATGAAGAAGCATTAGTTACAATCCAAAAGGGACTTCAAGTATACTTCGGGATCGGATTA
Organism: Flexamia atlantica; assembly: GCA_035578135.1. Lineage (NCBI taxonomy): Eukaryota > Metazoa > Arthropoda > Insecta > Hemiptera > Cicadellidae > Flexamia > Flexamia atlantica. The sequence continues at coordinate 65,586,414 of JAQJVK010000002.1, forward strand.
CTTTTGATTGGAACCTTTGAAGTAATTCGATGTTGGAATTACTCGTGCACTACTTTTACATGTGAAGTTTGATCCTTAGACCGCTTAATCAGAATCAAAGAAAACTTTTCGTAATGGTTAAGGAAAGTCTTTTATTCAAAGCGAAACAAAATTCTATATCGCTAGTGGTTTTTACCACTAGCGATATCTCGGTAACCAATGGGCATAGAGCAACAATTCAAAATATTGACAATGGTATACATTCATATTGAATTATTTGTTTTTTTAAGCTTTTTTTAATGAGTTCAATAAATAGTCCTAACATGAATTTTATAATTTTTATTTTTCTATATAAAAAAATCCCAAAAACACATTTCTGGAGGGTATTTTCAGTGGGGCCTTGGTTTACCCCCCTTGAGGGGGAGAACTCGTCCGAATAATTACTACTTTACATATTTATGCCAAATTTCATTCAGATCGGACCATTTTAACGCGAGTTGTCGTGCTTAGACACCCATAGCAATGTATACAGAACCCTCTAAATAAGTAGGGACAACTTATGGAAAAATATAGTTTCCGCCGCACCGCCGAAAAAGAGATGGCGCCTCTAAGTCCGATTGGAATTGTAGGAGTTTACAGATCAAGCTGACTTTCCAAAGTCAAGCTGCTGGTTGTAATTTTGACAGTTGTATTGTTTTGTATTGTTGTATCTTTTACCGTAATGTTTGCCTGTTTTTGTTTACAAATATTCTCATTTTGACATTTTGGATAGTGAATAGAAGCGCTGACTATACGGGGCCAGCTTGAACTATTCCATGCATCAGCGCTAATATCTGCTCGGCTTTTCGGAGGCGGAACTAAACAAATTAACTCTGGATGTCCCTACTTAGAGGGTTCTGTATACATTGCCCATAGGGAAGAAGCTGTTACCGTAGGTCTCATGGTAAGACCTAAGCCCGAGACCATCATAACTTTTGTTTTGAGGTCCTCAGATGCCAATAACACCATTCGTTCATTTTAATAAATATAGATAAGGTATACAGGGTGTTTACGAAAAACTTTTACAGACTTCAGGATATGGCTACTTACATCAAAACTAAGAAAAAGTTCCTATAAACATGGGTCCTAAAATGCTCGGTTATCCGTCTGTCGATCTGTATGTGTTTTTAACATGATTTTGCATAACTTTGGAACCAATAAAGATATCAACTTGAAACTTGAGTATCAAGTTTCTACTTTGTACCATTTCAAAATGACAGCCATTTTTATATTTTAAACCTTAATATCTTAAAAACAGTAACTTTTACAAACATTTTACAAGGAAGAAAAAGTTGCGTAATGTTATTTCCTACAAAACCATATAAAGATCATAAAGATCGAATCAAAAATAATGGAGTTATTGCAATTTTTCTAACAAAACAATGCGTTCTACTGTATTTTTAAAATTCATAATAGCGAAGGATTTGAAATTATTATTTAATTTGTTGGACTTTTCCTATCGCTTCTAGTGTTTAAACTACACTACGTTTCGAGAGGTATTGAAACTCCTCTCGTTTTCAAGTGACCCTACTTAAAGTTACATTAACCTACTTATGTTTATTTAACCTACTTTTTTGGGTTTTTTGTTTTTTTGACATACAATTACATTCATCCAACATTCAACAGAAATCTCACTCACACAAAATTTCATACAAAACACATTAAACATACTTAATACGGAAAGAAAATTAAAACTAAAACATATTAATATAAACTAAAATATGTAAACTAAAATATGTTTTAGTTTTAATTTTCTTTCTGTATTAAGTATGTTTAATGTGTTTTGTATGACATTTTGTGTGAGTGAGATTTCTGTTGAATGTTGGATGAATGTAATTGTATGTCAAAAAAAACAAAAAACCCAAAAAAGTAGGTTAAATAAACATAAGTAGGTTAATGTAACTTTAAGTAGGGTCACTTGAAAACGAGAGGAGTTTCAATATCTCTCGAAACGTAGTGTAGTTTAAACACTAGAAGCGATAGGAAAAGTCCAACAAATTAAATAATAAAAACAATGCGAATATTTGCTATAACTGTCATAAATAAGCATGTATTCTGATAGAAAATTGCAATAACTCCGTTATTTGTGGTTCGATCTTTATGTTTATATGGTTTTGTAGGAAATAAAATTACGCAACTTTTTTGTTTCTCGTTCAATTTTTAAAAATTTACGGTTTTTAAGATATTAAGTTTTAAAATATAAAAATGGCTGCCATTTTGAAATGGTACAAAGTAGAAACTTGATACTCCACACAAAAACAGGTCCTATTAGTCCTATTAGTTAGCATATACGTACCAAGTTTGAAGTTGATATCTCTAGTGGTTCCAAAGTTATGCAAAATCATGTTAAAACACATACAGACCGACAGACGGATAACCGAGCATTTTAGGACCCATGTTTACAGGAACTTTTTTCTTAGTTTTGATATAAGTAACCATATCCCGAAGTCTGTAAAAGTTTTTCGTAAACACCCTGTATACCTAAGGTGACCAGACGTCCCGTTTTGAACGGGACAGTCCCGTTTTATAGCGACGTGTCCCATTGTCCCAACGAACTCTCTCGGGACGCCCATTTGTCCCGTTTTGGCGGTATTAGTAAGAAAAATACTTTAAAAAATATGATTTAACATTAAAAAAATCTGAAATAAAATTTTTTGGTTCTTTTGTAGTTTCCTAGTAATTTAACATTAATAATACAGATGAACTGGAGTCTAGCACATATTTTCAATCTGAAAAAGTCTAAAAACAACCAAAATGCTCCTAATTTTTCAAAGTTTTACGGGGGGGCCCTGGAACCCCCCAGCTTTTTGAGGGGTATGGAAATACGTTTTAATGTAAAAAACTCCTAAGTAATTTTTTTGTTCCTTAATAGTTTTTCCTAGTAACTTAAAATTAAAGGTACAGATGAACTGGAGTCTAGCACATATTTTAAATCTGAAAGAGTGTAAAAACGCACCAAAATGCTCCTAATTTTTCAAAAATTTTCGGGGGGACCCCTGGATCCCCTCTCTTTGTGGGGGTATGGAAATACATTTTAATGTAAAAATACCCCCGTTGCAGCAGACCTGCATACTCAGCGAATTTCAAATGCAAAATAATATATTTTAATCTAACATAGCGAGATTTGACATGTTTTTGTAAGCTCCATAAGATTAACATGGGGAATGAGTATGCAGGATTGCTGCTACAGGTATGTTTAACTGGTTGGTTTTAATTCAATATTTAGTAGATCTGAACTAGAAGAAGCCATTTACCAAGTTTTATCAAGATATGTTGAGAAATAAAGGAGATATAGAATTTTACTTATTTCCCATAAGGTTAACATTGGGACAACGTACCGTGTTTACCACTTTCAATATCTCGGTAACGAATGGACATAGAGCAGTGATTCAAAATACTAAATTATTTGTTTTTTTGAGCTGAATTCAATGGTGCCCACAAAAATTGGATAAATTTTATTTTTCTATGTAAGAAACTCAAAAAACCATTTTTGGGGGGTTTATCCCCCTTTACCCCCCCTTCCGGAGGTCCGATCGGGCTGGTTAACGAACTCGTCCAATCGATTACCACTTTACATGTCTGTACCAAATTTCATCAAGATCGGACCATTTTTACGGCCGCTATCGTGCTAACAGACACACACACATATATATATATATATATATATATATATATATATATAAATTCGAACGAATGGTGTTTTTTGCTTCTGGGTGTTGCAAAACGAAAAGTTATCATGGTCTGGGGCTTAGGTCTTACCATGAGACCTACGGTAATAGCTTCTTCCCTATAGGGGAAATTCGCTAAAACTCTTAAGTAAATTTTTTTGGTTATTTTGTAGTTTCCTGGTAACTTAAAATTAATGGCAAAGATGAACTGGAGTCTAGCACATATTTTCAAACTGACAGAGTCTAAAAACGCACCAAAATGCTCCTAATTTTTCAAAATTTTCCGAGGGAGAGCCCCCGGACTCCCTCTCTTTCTGGGGGGTATTTCAAACCCCACCCCTCACCCCCAGAAGGTCGGCGTCCCGTTTTGGCTGTACCAAAATCTGGTCACCTTATGTATACTGGGTGTCCCATAAGTCCCCCCATAACTTTTGCCTATATTTGTTCAAACATCAATTCCACACCACCCCCAAACATTATTGGGTAGTTAATAAGTCATTTTGAGGGGGTACATAATTTTGGCCGCCATCTTGGATCCGCCATATTGTATCCAAAATAATTTTTTCAAATGTAAAAGTGGTTTTGTGACCCATCATTTTGAATTAGATTTTCTCACTGATTACAATGCCGCAATCCGTTTTTTAATATCTCAATTGGTTCTCAAGATATGGGTACTTTTAATTTATTTATTTTCAACCAATTTAAACATTCCAAATTGATAAAATATACCCATAACCACAAAATAATGCTAGATAGTGACAACGCCGAATTCAATGGCGCAACCCGTTTTTAGCTATAATATTTGGTTTTTTAAAAATTCATTTTTTTTAGATTGTTATTAGAAAAATGTCAGTATCTTGAAAACTAAATGCTATAATTAAAAACGGGTTGCGGCATTGAATTCTGCGTAAAAAACTAGTTTGAAATGATGGGTCACAATACCAACTTCATATTTGAAATAACTTACCTCATTTCAAAATGGCGGATCCAAGATGGCGGCCAAAAAATTTACATTGGTGAAAGTTAAGGGTAAATCGCTCAACAATGACTGATGGTGGTTATATTTGCCACTATCTAGCATAATTTTGTGGTTATGGGCCTATTTTATCAATTTGTAATGTTTAAATTGGTTAATAATAAATAAATTAAAAGTACCCATATCTTGAGAACCAATTGAGATATTAAAAATGGATTGCGGCATTGTAGTCAGTGAAAAAATCAATTCGAAATGATGGGAAACAACAGCACTTTTATAATGAAAAAATGATTTTGGATACATATGGCGGATCCAAGATTGCGGCCAAAATTAAGTACCCCTCAAAATGACGTATTAACTACCCTGTAATGTTTGGGGGTGGTGTGGAATTGATATTTGAAAAAATATAGGAATCAGTTAGGGGGGACTATTATGGGACACCCGGTATATAGGGTGTCCGGAAATTATGGTAAAATATTTTAGTAAATGATTGTAGAGGTGAAAACATGAAAAAGTTCGAACATAAACATAGGTCCTAAAGTGCTTCGTTTTACTTCTGTGTTTCTGTTTGGTTTTTTAAATATATAAATTTTATCTCAGGAACCTCTTAAGGTATAAACTTCAAACTTGCTACATATGAACTTGGCACTATTAAGAACTAATTTTGTAAAAAGTATCAAATTTATACTTTGTACCATTTCACAATGGCTACGGTTTTTTTTATTTCAAAGCTAAATATCTTAAAAACCGTAAATTAAAAAAAATTATTTAAGAGACTTAGAAGTTGTGAGATTAAATTCAACTAACGCTAAATCAATATTATGATGATCGGACGACTAGTAACGGATAAATAGTAAATTTTCTAAATAAAAACATACAAATTTAAGACAGTATTACTTGCTGAAGAACCTTATTTTATTAAGAAAAGTTAAAATGTCTCCGTTATTAGTTATTGCCCGATGATCATAAACTTGATATTAGAGTTAACTGGATTTAATCTCGCAACTTTTAAGTCTCTAGAATAATTTTTCTAAAATTTACGGGTTTTAGAATATTTATCTTTGAAAACAAAAAACCGTCGCCATTTTTAAGTGGTACAAAGTGAAAATTTGATACTTCCTACAAAGTTAGTTCTTAATAGTGGTCACTTATGTACCAAGTTTTTGAGTTTATACGTGAAGATGTTCCTGAGATAAAATTAAATATTTGAAAAATGCAAACAGACACACAGACGGAACGAAGCACTTTAGGACTTATATTTCTATGAACTTTTATTATTATTTTCACCTCAACGATCATATAATAAAATATTTTACCATAATTTGCGGACACCCTGTATATATATATATATATATATATATATATATAAAATATACATATATGAAAATGAACGTATGCTGTTTTTGGCATCTGGGGACCTCAAAACAAAAAGTTATTATGGCCTCGGGCTAAGGTATTAGGCCTACCATGAGACCTACGCGGTAACAGCTTCTTCCCTTAGGGGAAATTCGCTAAAAGCAAGTGTAAACACCAATTTTGTCTGATAATGCTTATATATATGAGATTTATAAGCATGTACCTTAGCAGATACATAGATATTTTATAAAATAATAATGACTTTAGCTTCTTTGTAGTATCCTAAGCTAAGCTATTGCAATCCATTACACCGATGAATTTGTAGACTTACGAAAACTTACTAAAATACCAATTTGACCGGATTGTTGTTACCCAAAGCCAGTAGGGCCTACATATATGTAAACACCAATTTTATCTAACCAAAAGAATTATTGTAGTCTAACACAATAAAAAATATATAAAACATATATGATACATGATACATATAAACCATCATAAAACAGAGCAATATGTCAATATTGACATATATTGACATATTGTCATCATATTGGCAATATGTCAATATTGACATATTTGCCATCGTAAGAAATTGAAAAAGGTACTTATTAAAAAAGGTTTTTCCAATCTTGGTGAGCATACAAATTACATTTAGGAATCAAAGTTAAAAATTAAAGTATATATATTTCCAACTTATAATTAATTTACGATAAATATTTCAATGTGAAATGTATATTTTGGTGTGTACAGTGCATTGAATGAATAAAATTATTCAGTATTAAACTATTTTTCATTAATATCCTACTAACTAGTATTATAAATCTTAAAAGTTGTGAGTTCATTTATTTGTTTGAAGTTTCATCACGCATAAACTACTAAACCAATTGACATAATATTTGGTAGGGAGGTAGCCAATTATGTCAAGTAGGGCTTATGCATGCTTTTGTTTCATAAAATTCAAAATCTTTTTAAAATTTAATTCCTTTGCTTCTAGCTTCAAGATAATCGTTTTTACCTTACTATCATTTTGAACGTGAGCGAAGCCACTGGTAACTTCTATTTGTACATATATTTTCTATATAAAATATTTCTTTATTCTACTACCATTGCTTAACACTAAGTTTTTGTTATAATGTCAATAAAATTATTAAAATCATAACATAGGTTTCAGCATTATTTTCTTTATGATACTGTCTGTAGTTGCCTTAACCTAACGTCTTGCCCGCCTGTTACGTCAGTCGTCAGTCTCTGTGTCAGTGGTCAGTGTCAGTTGACTGTTGACAGTTTATTGTCGTCTGCCGGTGTCTATGAATTGAAGTTATCCTACAGTTCTTATTAAAAGGTAATCTTGTGTGATTTTATTGTATTAACACTATAGTTCAATTTAATTCTAAATGTTTGAGATTTCGTTTTAGTCAATACACTTAGGCCCAAGTGCTGCTGTAATGAGACAAATATTGCAAGTGAAAGCCAAGGCCTCACACCAAACATAAAACTAACCCCTTCAACTATGCTACATCTGCCAGATCAGATTTTTTTCTTCAAGGGGTAGAAGGGGGAAAAAGTAAAAATTAATTTTGGTCATTTGTTTACAGCCGTATGCGTAACCTATGGGTAACCTACATTACTGTTATAAAGTTGCAATGAACTAAAGCGAATTTGAATACCTTCCCATTCAGTCCAAAATACCCCTAATTCTCTTAAAGGTCTACAAAAAAGGAAAAAATGGCGTATTTAGAAAATACTTAGACCTAATGTAAAAAATATTACTTTCTAAACATTATAAAGATTGTATAATAGCTTCAAGCTTAAAGTTAATTGAACAATTCCACAGTAAAAGTAAGTAGATTATGATAGCTTAGGTTAGAATCACTGTAACGATACAAGGATCACTCCATTGCAACAGTGCAGGGCGGTAGTGATGATACCTACCGATTGTTTTTTCATTACTTGAGTGTACACAGACAGTGAGTGGCAGACACATACGGATTCATGGAGGCGCTGATGAAGTAGGTACAGTAGACGCCCTCTAGTTTGGCCACCTCGGGACCGGACCACCGGCTGGACTATCCGGAAGTACTGTCAAAATATAAAATAACCCTATTAAATTAATTACTTACGCTTAAAAATCAACAAAACATGTTATTTGAACATGTTTTCAGTGCTTAATTGCCAAAGAAAATATTTTGACTTTTCTATGTTGAACTCGTATTGCGTCACTCGTAGATAGGTAGGTTTTTACCGATACTGTATTGAGAATATGAAAAGTGAACAAGAAAACTCATTATGTACTGTAAAAACACAGCAGAAATTTATTTGATCGAATTAATTTACAAGTATTACTTGAATCATAACCTATACAAATTAAAATATATTGTAATACTTACAGCCTCAGCAATCCGATGATATAATGTGGTGACACGTTTCGCCGATTACGGCATCATCAGACGATCACACATTGTACACCTAATAGTTCATAACACACATTTCGCCTTTCAGGTCGTCAAATTGTTTAAAATAACAGCTAGGCCTAACACACATATTTTAAACACACATATTTTAAATATGTGTGTTAGGCCTAGCTGTTATTTTAAACAATTTGACGACCTGAAAGGCGAAATGTGTGTTATGAACTATTAGGTGTACAATGTGTGATCGTCTGATGATGCCGTAATCGGCGAAACGCGTCACCACATTATATCATCGGATTGCTGAGGCTGTAAGTATTACAATATATTTTGATAAAAGCAATCCTGTTACCAGATTTTCAAGATATACAAATTAAAAGAAATAGAAATCCTGTTATTTTCTTTTGTTATGCAAACGAAATCCCAGATCAAATCTTACTGTACAGTACAGTCCTTCTATTGAAAAGATATTAACATCGTTTGTTAGTTGAGGTCAAGTGTGTCCATCAATTACAAGCTTGCCCGTAAACTAAACTGACATAAATAGTTTACCTTCAGCCGGAAACTAAACATTCAGGATAAATCCTGTTGAAGCAGGTCATTTCCCGCAGTGCGGCTAGTGATGTGACAGATATGAGTCATCCTCCTATGACCGGCCGGACCATCTGGTGGCCGATCCAATGGAAGCCGAACTAGAGGGCGTCTAAGTTACTGTACATGATGTGACAGGCAGAGCAGCGATTGGCCTTCTCGGTGTCTAAGACCAAGATGGTGCGATTGACCATCTCTTTCCTTGCCTATCTCACTGTTTTCACTTAGTTAACTTATTCATACTTCAAATAATTTTTTCTAATATTTAGGCTATGTTGCCATTTTACTCTACAATACACTAGATTCGACCTGCTTTCCTTGGGTTGTTAGTGTCATTTTAACCTAACTAACCTAACCTAACCTAATTTCAAGATTTATTTGTAAAAAATATTTTCCTATTATTATCTAAGTTACACATTTCAAGTTCAACTGTAAGATATAGTAGATTTTAGAACATGGGGGAAGATATCAAATAATTACCAAATAGCCTAAGATCAAATAGCAACAAAATAAGCAGGTATGGTAATGCAGTCTTATGGGCTGACTGGCACTCCTTAGCAATGCTTGCAACTTTGCCAGTTCTATCATGACGTGGCCTTCTTTAGAGGAGGCCTTGATAATGTTCATATATTAATCTAATTACTGCAGGCTAAATAGCCTCTTGGATATCAAATGTAAATAAAAATAGCACTATCACTGTACAACATCCGGTAGACTTAGATTTAAAAATTGTATATAAACATTAGGCCTAAGTCTGAGCTTGACACAACATTTACCTCACAAAACCAATTTTCAAATTAAAGGCATTGGGTGGGACTGGTGTAGGGGCAGAAAGGATGGGGGTGCGACAGAGAGAGAAAAATTGGTCATGTCTGGGAGACGTCAGCATAGTAGTAAAAGTTTATGGTCTAGCTTGTTTACACAATTTTAAAGTGAACTATTACATTAACAATATTTATTATTTTTCCAGGCAGTAAATGGGTGCTCACGTGTCAAGAACCGATTTTGAATGGAGCTATACAGAAGAACCACATGCCAGCAGAAGAAAAGAAATACTTAGTTAGTATTAAGAGGTTTAGACAATGTACCTTAATTTAGTTGATTACGTAGGACATCATAAAATTAAGGTGTACAGCCTATCAAGGCCAAGGATAAATATCCTTAATAATGAAAACCTTACAACAAATTTGCAAGGTTGCTTCTGCTGCACAGCTTTAAGAAGGTTCTCATGGAGATCGTAAGTTCCTGTTTGCCTAATTGTGCCTTATTTCATTGTCATCTGGCACATTGGATTGTAGTTTCGGGCCACTCAATTGGTTGGTGGTCCTTCATTAATTTCATTAGTTGGCAGGCTCTAAAGTTAGATTAGAAATTATATCAATCAGATTGATAGTTTAATGTAATAATAAAAATTTGTTTTTTATTGAATTGGGCTCTTATGAGTTTACAAGCAGCAACTGGAGTTGTATCAGGCCTACTTATTTGTTCAGCGTGTAATTTTATACTTTGAATTCCAAGTTAATCATCAGAATCATCCATACATTGTAAAAGGAGCTTTAAGAGCTGGAGAATCCTGAATTAGGTAACAAACTCACAAACTTTCTAGTTTATAATATTAGTAAAATTATTACAGTAGGAAGAATAGTCTCTCATAAATCAATTTTTTTCAGAAAAGTACCCTGAAATAAAGAAACTTTTTGGATATGACCCAAATTTCAAATGGATTGTCACAGCAATGGTGTTTACCCAGTTTGCGATGTTCTTCGTAATGAAGGATCAGTCGTGGTTGATGATATTCCTAGTGGCATACTGTTTTGGAGGAGTCATCAACCATTCCTTAATGTTAGGTAAGTAAGAAAAATCTTTCCAAGCATCATAACAATTTACTCAGTTACTCTTTTAATTGTAGAAAAAACTGACATTTTTTGTAAAAATACAGTTGCTACCATGATAAGATAAAAACATTATGTACAAAAGGCATTTTAACAATTTACTCAGTTTCGCTTGTAATTGTAGAAAAATATAACATTTTTTGCTAAAAAATTGTTCTTATAAAAATACAGTTGCCACCTTGGTAAGATAAATCATATGTACAGTAAGATATAGACATAGGTAACCATTTTCAAAATATACATAATGGCCCTAATATTATTATTTTGGCTATTCCAAAAAGATTAATACATTTTTTTGACATTCAGGGGGTATAGACATGTGTTATAAGGATATTAACTATTGTTAATAGCTTAAAATATTTTGCAGCAATTCACGAAATCGCCCACAACTTAGCATTTGGACATTCACGACCAATGGCAAACAGACTGCTCGGTATATTTGCCAATTTACCAATTGGTTTGCCATTTTCAGTTACCTTTAAAGGATACCATCTGGAACACCATCGGGTAAATATTAATTTTTGAGTTATACACTTTTAACTAGATTACAACAGTTGCAATATCTAATGATAATTGCATTACCTCTGCATCAGATTACATTAAGATCAGATAATTTTCATGGCTTATAGTTTTGTTAACCAACATCTACTGTGCTCCATAAAACTAATCTAACTACTAAGCTACGTCTGCATTTCACATGTGAAGTTTTGTGAGAGGTAGAAGGGGGTAAAAAGAGAAACACTTGATATTGAATTTTCGCTCATAATAATTATAAGGGTACATGTTACTATAAGGGTAAAGTTACAATCAAATTATTCTCAAGTGAATTAAAATTCTTCCTCCCCTCTTCAAAAAACCTTGCATTTTTACAAGGTACAGTTTAAAAGAAAATTTCTTTCTATAAGAATCTACCATTACTAAAGCCATACATTCAGCACAAAGATGAGTTGTGCAGTGTAAATATTTCGTTATCAGGCTGAGGATGGTCAACTGTCACTTAGCAGTAAGATAATTATCTGAGATGTTGAGTCATTCTCTGTTGTGGAACTGCATTGTGTGCCTTTGACCCAGATGAAACTAAGTTTAACTTTTTGCTGCTTGAGTTAAATGTATGCTTCTGAAATTACAGCATGAAAATGTTGATAATCTTTGGTTTTGAACTTTAAAATAGTTTAATTAGGAATGAACTACGAGTGCAGTATGAGGGTGATAACAACATTTTTTACCAAAAAAAGAGATTACTGTGTTTTTTACTAAATATTTCAACACTCTGCCTAAATAATTATAATAGCTAGATCAATTTCCTTTTTCTTTGAAATTCATTTGGTGATGGTGATTTAATATTGATTTTGATAATTGCGAACACTCACAATCACTGATTGATAAAAGAACAAGTTTTACAACGATTTAGAATATTGAATCACAACCAATATTGAAGGTCTTCAGGTACAAAGGACCTGGGACATGAAAAGATGAGGACCTTACAACCAGGAGAACTTGGACAAATAAATAGCTGAATTTGAGAACTGTTATATTATTGAGAACTGTTAATGTTATTGTTAATAAAAAACCCATACAAACCCCGAAATCACATAAGTTGATGAGGGACATGTCCACACCCAATCTCAACTGAGCAATGACAATCAGTCACAATCATTATAGGCTGACAGGATATTCTATGCATTTTATGATCCATAGGTTGTCTGTTACACCATTAAACCCCAAAATGGGAGTCTAAACTTCGAAATGACCAATGCAAACCATTAACTCACGCAGAGTGCTGACAAGAGTGATGCCATTAGCTGATTTTTCCATAGGAAATCCACTAAAAAGGACATCTAATTCAATTTTTACATTCACACACTGGTGACAAGATTGATAACACATAATAACTGAGTAGGCCTACTTAAAAAATACTTGTAATTGTATTCTAATTTTTGCAAAATATTTTCCTAGTACCAAGGAGATGAAAAGTTGGATACAGACATTCCCACTTATGTGGAAGCCAAGCTGTTCTGTACTACGGTTGGGAAGTTTTTCTGGGTCGTGCTGCAGCCGCTGTTCTATGCATTCCGACCGCTGTTCACGTACCCCAAGGCTCCGACCACGCTCGAGATTATCAACACTGCCATACAACTCGCATTCAATGCCTTTGTTTACTATTACTTTGGTATGTAACACCTTTATTCTACACAGTACAGTAAAAATAGGTTTTGACCCAAAAAAAATTAGCACAAGTAAGGAATTTGGTACAGATGTTGGGTATATCTTCCTTTTGAACATACTAAAAGTCCCCTAAAATTGGAGCTGTTGCTACGGCCGCCATCTTGGAAAATGGTGGCAAATTTCTGTATTTTTGCCTTTAGCTCCTTTATTATTGGAGATACAGAAAAAAGTTGGGAATAAAAATTGTAGCTCATTAAAAAATACACATTTTTAGCGAATTTCCCCTATAGGGAAGAAGCTGTTACCGTAGTACTCATGGTAAGACCTAAGCTCGAGACCATGATAACTTTTCGTTTTAGGGCCCCCAGAAGCAAAAAACACTATTCGTTCATTTTCATGAATATATATATATATATATATATATATATCTATATATATAATTCCGTAAGTCAAATTTTTGTAAAGAAATTGTGAGTGACTGGATGGCCGTAGAAGGATGGGAGGGGTCTTATTTTAAAGGTCTTGACGTGAATTTTGAGGGAAAACTATTCATTTTTCTTATTTTTTTACCATAAATTCGCAACAGAATAAAACTTTCCCCATTAAAACAACATGGGGTTTAATTTGTTTACATCTTTTGAAATTAAAACAGCTGTGCCACAGAGTTGTATCTATATTATTAATTCTGTAAGCGATTTTTTTCAATCAAAATTGTGAGAGTTTGACAGCTCGCAGGATGATGGGAGAGGGCTCAAATTAAAGGTCTTGGTCCCAGGGGGTCGGGAAAAATATCAGATTATGTCCAAATATACCAGAAAATGAGAAATAACGAAAAATATCTTCCATTTAAAATGCATTGCGATTGAAAAGATTGAAAAACGTCTGCTTTGTTTGCATTAAACATGTGGTGCTAATGCTTGATTCAAAGCCATATGGTAGATGTTGACATGTGAGATTTGTTTCAAAATGCAGCTAACTATGCACGTTCAATGTACTATAACAAAAATATTTTAAACTTACGATTTTACAATTTTATATTAACTAAGGGTTTGAGTTTTTTCATAATTTAAAATTATAAAAAGTTAAGTACGTTTGTTTAGTTTATGTTATAACGATGCAGATTTAATACCAAGTGATTTATATAATATATAATTACGTAAGGAAAAGTTTTGCGCCGAAATTGTGGGCGTTTGGAAGGTCGCAGGATGATGGGAGGGGGCTGAAATTGAAGGTCCCCATCCCAGGGACTCGGGGAAAATACTGAAATTGCTTTAAGCTTGCCATAAAATGAGAAATAACGTAAAATAGCCGTCATTTAAAAACATTGGGATTTAAAAGGTCTGCTTTGTTTACTTGAAACCAAATGCTAGATATAATCATAATTTTGTGGACCTAAAAGCCTATTTTCTAAAAAGCTATTTTGTACTATAGTAAAGAAGGATTTTGCTTAGGGGCTATTAGCCCCTTCAAGCCTCTAGGCGTAAGGCGAAAGTAAGGTTCAAACTCTTTCGTAAGGCGATTCTTTGCGTCAAAATTGTGGGCGTTTGGCAAGTCGTAGAAAGATGGGAGAGGGCTCAAATTAAAGGTCTCTATTCCGTGATGGCGGGAAAAATAATGAATCATATATTTAATTTCGTAAGGCGATTCTTTGCGTCAAAATTGTGGGCGTTTGGCAAGTCGTAGAAAGATGGGAGAGGGCTCAAATTAAAGGTCTCTATTCCGTGATGGCGGGAAAAATAATGAAATTGCTTGAAATTCACTAGAAAACGAGAAATAACGTAAAATATCTGCCATTTAAAAAGCATTGGGATCCAAAAACGTCTGCTTTGTTTACATTAAACATGTGTTGCTTATACTTTATTTAAAACCACATGCTAGATGTTGATATGGTATATTTAAAATCCAGCTATAAATATGAAGGTTGAACGTACTATAACAAATAACGGTTTTTACAGATGGTTATGTTTTTATCTTTAAATTTTCTGATTTTACAATTTATTTAGGTACCTCAACATGCTCACAATTTGAAAAAAAAAACACGAGGGATTACATACATGTATTTTGTTAATATTATGACATGTATTAGCAGCTGATGTTGTTTTATATCCAAGTGTTTTGTAATATTAACACAATCGATAAGCGCAGACTGTACGTACAGAGAAGACTTATAATTTTTAAGGCCTAGCTCTGGCAGTTTTATGTGCGGTCGGAAATGGTCACAGTTTTGACCAAGCAGCATCAGAGTGTGCTTCTGTAACAGCGATTGAGTGCAACATCAACTTTAAATTTCATCTTATTAAAAGGGTTTACCTTTAAATTTTGCTAATACAAGTACATTTAATCTTCATTCTACCAAAACAAAGTTGTATTTACTCACGGGCAAACCATAAAAACGTATGGGACGTAAGGTAAAATCAATATGTCATAGGTGTTTACTGAGCTGGTGGTCTCCAAATCTAACTTCCGTATGGAGTGGAGCCAGAGGCGCCAACGTGGAACGTGGAAGCGTCAAGGGGAAACTATTTTCTGATTTCATCCTTAACTACTTGCCTATTGTATCTTCAATGTAGTTTCAATCGAAGGTTTCCATAATAAATATCCGTTAACTGTCCAATATATTCTTTTGAACCAGCAGGAGGCTATATACGAGCTTGATGACGGTCTCTTGATGACGTCACAATTTGTTATTTACATTTTTGTGTTAAATTGTTACGACTTTCCTGGGGACAAAATCTGTAGTTAATCTTTAGAACTTCTTCAAACTTGCCTCATGTTCATATGTTGAATTAACAAAGTGAGCTGGGTTAGTTTTAAGGTCGACGGGTAGCTCCACTATTCCAAAGATTCAGCCCTATACCATTGGCTTTAGTCAATGCCTATACTGTACTGAAGTACTCTAATGCCCTTACTTAAAATTCTGAGACGTACTAGCAAATCTTAGCACTAGCACTTCAGAGTTTTAAGTGTGTAGAAAATCCATGCATTAATATATCTATTATTATTAAATATCCTACATTAAATGTTCAGTATTTGAATTTTATTTTTAGGGGCTTTTGCCCCTACAAGCCCCTAGTATATATATATATATATATATATATATATATATATATATATATATATATATATATACATCTATATATATATATATCTATGTGTCTTTAAGCACGATAACTCGGAAGTAGTAATTATTCGGACGAGTTCGTAATCCAGCCCAATCCGTCTACCGGAAGAGGGGGTAAAGGGGGGTAAACCCCCCCAAAAATGAGTTTTTTGAGTTTTTTACATAGAAAAATAAAAATAATCCATTTTTTGTAGGCACCATTGAATTCAGCTCAAAAAAACAAACAATTTAGTATTTTGAATCACTGCCCTATGTCCATTGGTTACCGAGATATTGAAAGTGGTAAACACAGTACGTTGTCCCAATGTTAACCTTATGGGAAATAAGTAAAATTCCATATCTCGCTTATTTCTCAACACATCTTGATAAAACTTGGTAAGTGGCTTCCTCTAGTTCAGATCTACTAAATATTGAATTAAAACCACCCAGTTTTAATATACCCATAGCAGCAAACCTGCATACTCATTCCCCATGTTATTCTTTTGGAGCTTTCAAAAACCTGTAAAATCTCGCTATGTTGGATTGAAATATGTTGTTTTGTACTGGAAATTCACTGAGTATGCAGGTCTGCTGCAACGGGTGTATTGATTATTATCATTTTTTTTCTTAACCCAATGGTTTTTGAGTTATTTGCGATTAAGTATAATTAAATCGTGGCTTTTCCCATTATACAAAAATTTCAGGTAAAAAGTCACTCAGCTGCAGTTTTTATCAATGTTTTTGTTCAGCCTATCGACTTTAAATCGCTACCCATTGTTGTTGGGTGATTGGTTCTTAATTTTGCCACAGTTCTCATTTTTGACCGCCATCTTGGATCTTTTGATTAGGATTTTTGCGGACATTTGCCATCACTGATTAGTAAAAAACAAGTTTCACGACGTTTCGGGATCTGGAATCTAATCCCGTCTTCAGGTGGAAGAAAACCTAGAACATAACAAGATTAGTACATAACAAGATGTTCTAGGTTTTCTTCCACCTGAAGACGGGATTAGATTCCAGATCCCGAAACGTCGTGAAACTTGTTTTTTACTAATCAGTGATGGCAAATGTCCGCAAAAATCCTAATCAAAATATAAAATCACCATCACCAACAATGAATTTCAAACAAAGAATCTTGGATCTGCCAAATTGGACATAAATTATTTTTCTCAAAAGTAAAGATGGTGTTGTGATACATCATTACAGACTAGATTTTTGGCCTAAACTCAATTCTGAAATCCGTTTTTCAAAATTTGGATTCGCTTAAAAGATATGCTCAAATAAAAATTCAGCCCTATACATTTCTTATGGATATTCCGTACTATGAATACAGTATTATATTTTGATTATTTATCTTATATCTCCGGTTCTAAATAAGATATGCTGCAGGTCCAATATACTCAGTGATTTAACGGCTTCTGAGGGAGCTATTGATCTAAACTTGCAGGGTATCTTATTCAGAACCGGAGATTTAAGATAAATAATCCAAAATAATATTCTAAGTACGAAATATCCGTAAGAAATTTATATGGCCGAATTTGTATTTGAGCATATCTTTTTAACGAATCCAAATTTTAAAAAACGGATTTCAGCATTGAGTTTAGGGCAAAAATTTAGTCTATAATGATGTATCACAACACTATCTTTACTTTTCAGAAAAATAATTTATATCCAATCCAATATGGCGGATCCAAGATGGCAGCCAAAAATGAGAACCCTGTCAAAATTAAGAACCAATCACTCAACAATAATGGATAGCGGTTCAAAGTCAATAGTCAGGAAAAACATTGTTAAAAACTGCAGTTGAGTGACTTTTTTCTGAAATTTTTGTATAATGGGAAAAGCCACGATTTAATTATACTTAATCGCAAATAACTCAAAAACCGTTGGGTTTAGAGAAAAAATGATAATAATCAAAAATGTGTATTTTTTAATGGGCTACAATTTTTATTCGAAACTTTTTTCTGTAGCCTATCTCCAATAATAAAGGAGCTAAAGGCAAAAATACAGAAATTTGCCGCCATTTTCCAAGATGGCGGCCGTAGCACAGCTACAATTTTAGGGGACTTTTAGTATGTTCAAAAGGAAGATATACCCAACATCTGTAGGAAAGTCCTTGCTTGTGCTAATTTTTTGTGGGTTTGTGGAATTTTTCACTTATTTTTACTGTACTAACACTCGTAATGAGCGATGTTTGCATGTATTGTTTGCTTGCTTGCCTGCACAATTAGAGGTGGGGATTTATAAAAATTGTTGTCTGTAAAAATGGTCTCCACGAACTCAGAAAGTCAGGGTAATTGGACTAGGTTAGGTAAAATCAATAGGACCGTTAGGTAATACCTATGCCAAAAGTAGGGAAATTTTCTGAATATTATTAAAGTCAGGAAAAATGCAAGCAAGGTTAACCAAGTCATCAAATACTCAAAAAAAGTCCCATGGAGAATTTCAGTATAACACCAGTCTAAAGTCAAGATGTTATGATGTTATGATTGTAAGTATAATTCAACATAATTTCAACAAAACATTGATAACCAAAATTATTTGTTTTTTTGTTAATTCTACAGAAAATAATTTCTTGTAGTTCGGATCCCACGTTTAACTGTAGGTCCGTTTGTTTCCATTGGCCGTTCTGCTACTAATTAACAGTCCTATCTAAGGAAAATGTCAGCCTTAGAACAAGACTACAGGATCGCTCTACTCATCTTACACTCATCTTTCATTCATACTTGTTTTAAAAAACCTTGTAGGTTGCCATTTCAATTGAAACATTGAAAGTATTAAAGACAAATCAAGTTTTGACAGTTCCACTAAACATACATTTTTTTGCAGACGCCGATGCTTATTAAGAGGCTCTGAAGTCATTGCTTCATGCTTTTCCACATTTAGTAATTAGTTCTTATATCTTAAGTACAAATAATGTTACTAGTAAGTGCCAAACACATGCCATAATGAGGGGCATTTTTGGATATACGTTATGAGATCAGGAAAAGTCAGGGAATTCAATTAAGATATATTTATGGGGAAATCTTCATTTATTTGTTTAAATATAAGGTAGGCCCATGTCATAAGAATGAAATTGGAAGAGTTGAGTTTACGAATGTAAAATACTTTTTTCTAGTGTGTTTTTTGTCTAAGTGGGACAAGCAAAGCAAACTAAATTACAATATTAAAAAAAAACAAGTCAAATTGAAGTGGATCATCGAATTGCTTAAATATTATTAGAAGAATATCATTAGTGCAACCAACTTTTATAGTTATAAAATTTTTATATGGGGAAAGAAAATAAACTAATACTGTTACTGAACAGGTTAAATTTTCAAGTTGCAAGTTTATTGAGATATCTACTGTTCTATGAAATACGATAATTAAGTAAAGGA
Organism: Flexamia atlantica; assembly: GCA_035578135.1. Lineage (NCBI taxonomy): Eukaryota > Metazoa > Arthropoda > Insecta > Hemiptera > Cicadellidae > Flexamia > Flexamia atlantica. The sequence goes on from JAQJVK010000002.1 coordinate 65,605,963, forward strand.
AAATGGGTGAGTCAACTAGCACGCTGAACATTAAGTGAAATTCAAGACCTCAGGGCAGGGCTGCCGAGAGCGGAGGCAAAGAGGGCAAATGCCCAGGGGTCCGGGGCCACAGGGGGCCTGGAGGCACACGAAATGAGTGAAAATGGAGGCCCGGAGCAACAGAAGAGGCAAAATTGGGGCCCAGAGTCACAAGAGATAAAAAACGGGGGCTCGGAATCACACGCGATTGGAAAAAAGGTCATCAGTTTAGGGGCCTGGGTTTCTCAATTACACAGGGGTTGAAAATCGGGGCCCTGCCTTGGGCAACTTTGGTTTTGATTTTCCTTTCTCCAGCTACAAATGCTGTAAGTTTAGGTTCAGCACCATTGCAAAAAATTTCAAAGTTCACAGCTGCACTGTACATTAAATTACATTTAATAAATACTTATAAAACAAAAAATACCCCCGTTGCAGGAGACCTGCATACTCAGCGAATTTCAAATTTCAAAACAACATATTTCAATCAAACATAGCAAGATTTGACATTTTTTGGTAAGCTCCATAAGAATAACATGGGGTATGAGTATGCAGGTTTGCTGCTACAGGTATATTAAAACTGGGTGGTTTTAATTCAATATTTAGTAGATCTGAACTAGAAGAAGCTATTTACCAAGTTTTAACAAGATATGTTGAGAAATAACCGAGATGTAGAATTTTACTTATTTCCCATAAGGTTAACATTGGGACAACGTACTGTGTTTACCACTTTCAATATCTCATTAACCAATGGACATAGAGCAGTGATTCAAAATACTTAATTGTTTGTTTTTTTGAGCTGAATTCAATGGTGCCCACAAAAATTCGATAAATTTTATTTTTCTATGTAAAAAACTCAAAAATTACATTTTTGGGGGGGTTTATTCCCCTTTACCCCCCCTTCCGGTGGTCCGATCGGGCTGGTTCACGAACTCGTCCAATTGATTACCACTTTACATGTACGTACCAAATTTCATAAAGATCGGACCATTTTTGCGGCCGCTATCGTGCTTACAGACACATATATAAATATAATATATATAGATATATATATATAGATATATATATAGATATATATATATATATATATATATAAAAATTCGAACGAATAGTGTTTTTTGCTTCTGGGGGCCCCAAAACAAAAAGTTATAGTGGTCCCAAGCTTAGGTCTTACCATGAGACATACGGTAATAGCTTCTTCCCTATAGGGGAAATTCGCTAAAATCCACATTACTTTAAAATTTACATTAAAGAAATATGTCGGTAAAGAGTTATTAGTTTTATAGGTTCAAGATTTCTTTAGTTTGCAGATAAAGTAACTTTTATTACAATCAGCTAGGTCCTTGAAATTTCTAATTCCATGTTAACTCTGATGGACAAAAATACAAATCTTTAAGGGCGTCTAGGGTTCTTACCTTTAGTCTAACCTTTATACATTTTGTTTCCTGCCAAATTTCACACTGAACTCTAACCAACGACACCTTAATTACTAAAATTAGTTCAGAACTGTAGGAGGAGTCTTGATCACAAAATAACGCCTAGTATATTAAATAAGTATGGATTCCAAAACCTATAAATTATTGCTCAGTTCTGGTACCACAATAAATTAACTGTAACTTCTACTGTAACACATCCTTGTTGCTAAAATGCTCTTTTTTTAATGTTTAAGCAATAACAATGTAACTTATTTCTGAACACTATATCTTTGTTATAACCTTACTTTGGTCCAGAGATTTCTGGTATTTATCTACTAAAATTTCACAAAGAGAGAGTTGTTGAGTGGGGTCCGGGAGAAGTAACCACTTACCAGAGACATCCCCACCCTCCCTTGTGGGTGTGTCACTGATTTCTTCAGAATAACCCAAGTTATAAGTCCGTTTTAAATATAATCTGTCCATTCAGGAGGCAAGATCCTGGTGTACATGTTTGCCGGTTCGTTGATGGCGATGGGTCTACACCCTGTCGCGGGCCACTTCATCTCCGAGCATTACATGTTCCGCAAGGGCTTCGAGACGTACTCCTACTACGGGCCGCTGAACAAGATAACCTTCAACGTGGGCTACCACAACGAACATCACGACTTTCCCTATGTGCCTGGCTCACGGCTACCAGAGGTAAGCTCAGTTTTTTAACATTCTCAAATTTTCTTTCTTGAGGCTTGTGATTCGTCTGTATTATTCTTAACTTGTTGGGATAGTAGTTTGTGTGAGAAGTTTTATCTGGGTTAGTCTGGGTTTTTTTTTCAATTTAGTTATTGGAATTACATTTGTTTTTATTTTTTGTAATGGTAAACGAATGGGGAAATTGATATGGCCTGAAACACTTAAATACTGTAGCACACAGCTTTTCTTTCTGACATCAAGCACACTATTGCCAAATAACTGGTTATTATTAAAATTAGAAAAATATCAAAAATATTCAATATTGGCATATTGCATTGCACATAATAATTTATTTGCTTTTGTTGCAACACAATTGTTCATGTTTTAGCTGACTGATGTCTCTCATAAGTTATTGAGTGGTGAGTTTAGGGTTCATTAATTTTGTAAGCACTCTACCCGTGAAGTATTGATTTCAACTGTGGAAACTGACCTCTTTTACGTTTATTATTATTGGAATGTGATTAAATGTTCTAAATTTTATTTACATAACTGAGTGTCCTTTTTTATATAAAGATTTAGATTTATTAAGAAATTACTTCAGTAAAACACTCTTTTTATTAAGGTTACATTGATGTTTGTGAAAAAAAGTTTAGCTTAAATTATCTTATTGGCTTATTGGCCTATCCCATTTATTGTTTGAGGGCCATGAGTTCGATTCCCATCGTGAAATGACATTTAATGGTCTTGAATTAATATCATATAAAGGAATTTTAAAGATGAAAAAAAATTTTCAGGTCTGATCCAGCACCTAAAAAATTTGGAAAAATAAAACCTTTGAAAAATTTGGCTTGAACCTATGAAACTCAAGTTAAGTGGTGTAGTAGAGTGGAAGAGGAGAACATATTCGAAAAATAAAATAACCTATTTTTTTTTTTTTATCCTCTGTGCCGAATGTTGATTTCTTATGTTTGCATCGCCCCTCTGGAAAATTTTAACTTACCACGGCTCAAGTTGATTTGATTTCTTTTTGCAGGTGAAAAGAATAGCGGCCGAGTATTACGACGACCTGCCGCAGCATCACTCATGGACCGCAGTCCTCTACGACTTCATCACGGACCCGGACATCGGACCGTACGCTCGGATCAAGCGCAAACACCGAGGCCTCTCCTCATGAGACTGTTAACTACAAAACCATACCTCAATATCGCTAGTCCTTCATTATTATTTATATACATTGTAACGTTTTCAATTATTTGAAAATCTTTAGTGATCATATTTAAAAAGCAAATGGTTCATGACTAGTAAAATGTATTTATTTATTTATTACAAAACAAGCTTCGGTTATTAATTTTTGCTTCAGGTGTTAGGAGTTTTGTCAATGCAAGGAGGGGTTTTGTTGTGGAAGTTTGAAGATTAAATTGATTAAATTTTTTGAATGTATAGAACCAACTAAGTTAATGAGTCATACTCAGGAGTGAGGCATAATATTAAGCCAGGTTTTAGAAGGAGTAAAACTTGAAGAGTTGAAGTTAAAAGACCCTTTTAAATGTTTCCTTAAATATAATTCAAAAACTCATTCTTGATTTTTAAGTAATACAAATTCAACCCCATTCAAGTATACAATTTATTTCATATTTAGATGGAAAGGGTCCAGCTAATCCTCTGTCTGCAGAACAACTATTGTTGTACAGTCAACTGGAGGGGGAGGAATTGGCGGAAACTATTTTTTGAAACCCTACTGATAGATTGATTTTCAAGGGATGGCAGTGACCACTGCACAACAAAAGCTGATTGTTTTTTCAACAGAATATTGGGGACAGCTCAGCCTACCTAGACCCTTTCCGTCTAAATATGACATTGATTTTAATAAATATTTTTTGTCTTTCATGGTGTTAACAGCTCAATTACTGGGTGTCCTAAAAGATCCAAACTGGTTTAATAACTTTTAAACTAATCAAAGATACTTAAACAAGTTAAAGATATTTTGCACACTATTACCGACCAAAGAAAACTACTTTTAGCAGGGCATGTCATGTCTACAACTTGAGGACATGACATGACATATCGATTTATAGTACGATTTTGGGGACAGGGACACATTTAACGTACACAGCAAAAAGTCATGTTTTTTGGTTGGAAATCATGTGCCAAGTATCTTTAACTTCATATTATTTGGTTTAAAGGTTATTAAACTAGCTCAGGACTTTATGTTTTGGCCAGTGTCATAAACATTTTCAGTAACATCTATGCCATTAAGATTAGATGATCAAAGTCTATTTTGTATATGTATAGTATTCCATTATCCAATGATTGTGATAATTTCTTGCTTTTATAGTCTTGGTTTAGTATTATTTAGAGGAAAGCGCTCCAGTTTATTGTACACGCTTTTGCTATTTACAGTTTTTACCTTTTCACAAGGATTTTGTGACTCAATTTTTAGTGTTTCTATCAATAGGCCTATATATGTAATTAATGGGAACTAGCTTTTAGCTTATCTTTTTAAAAGCCTCATATAAATAATTTTATTTCAACTTAAGCAAACAGTTTAACAGCTCAGTATTATATAGCTCTCAATATTTATATGAGATTTTAAGGAGTTCTTATTCCCCTTTTTTAAGGACAAGGAATTGTTATTTCTTTGAAAAGATTAATTGAACAATTATTAATAGGACTGAACTTGCCTTCAGCTGGCTGAAGCTGGATCAGGGTCACTTTAGAAGCTGTATAAATGTTATTTTGACAATTTGTCATAGTACGGTACCTAAGGTGAAAAATGAAACCTCAATTAACCGTCAGTCTCTGTTATCCATTTTCGTATAACTGTTATTAGAATTTTTTAACCCATATTTCACAATGTAATATAGTAATTTATCTGAACTCACTTTGAATTTGGCCATTAGGTCTTGCCTGATATTTTGTGTCAAAAATAAATGTTTACTTTTCATTTTTACGTAGTTTTCTCCTAAATTTGATTGGAAACCATTTGATTTTTCATACGTATAAATGTTTTTGATGGGATCTTTCTCTTACTCTCTAATTGGCCACCCAACAGTGATGGTTAACTGAGGTTCTACAAATCGAGCGTTTTATTTTGAGCTATGGTAATCGTTCACATCTAAAGCAGTTGGAGTAGAGTGTGAGTCAACAGAACATCACAGCTGATTTATGAGCTTGTACTAGCCTGACAAGTTAACATTTTCTAACTGCTGTCTATTTATATCTTTTTTGTAATTCGTAAATAAACACAGTTGATGTTTGTTGAAATTAATTTTTACATTGTTTTTGTCCCTGAAAATTTGAGAATAAACAATGTTTGACAGCCTCGGCAACGGAGTAGGCCGTAGCTCAAGATAAAACACACCAACTGTACTATTTTGTAATCTGAAACCTATGACCAATGGTTGAAACAAAAAACATGTAAAACTAAAAAAATAAAGTCTTAAAAATTATGTGCCTTTTTTTCTTTTGCATATAATCTAATGCAAGCTTCTCTGTCCATTTTATCATCTGTAAAAAAGGGGGTTCAAATTGTAATTGTTTACATTTATGTAAATGTAACTATTTAATTTATGTTTTGTTATTTTTTTATTACCAAAATTTTTAAAATGTGACATATTTTAAATGTTAAATTTTTAAATTTTGATTACAATCCAATTACAAATTTTTATTATGTGGGAATTATTTATTATGATGGACCAAAGTTCGGGTGTCACACTTTAAATGTTGATCATAACATTCTTAGCGGATTTTCAGTTCTTAACTTATTCCCTAATGATTGATCATTTTAAGCTAAAAAAATGATTTTTACTTTAAAGAACGAATCAGCAACACAGGCTACTGTGTGAGGTGTTTGGCAGGCTTCTTTCACACGATGCAGTTTTTATGTGGCTGTTGCCGTGCGACCCGCTGCCGTCTCAGTTTAGTATATGGATCAAACAAAGCTACTGTGTGGCACACTGCCATGTCGTTTGAAAGCACTTATAAGGTTTCATAAACTATGAATTGAATGACTCCTTGTTAAATGACAGTAGCTTCATCAAAACCACTTTTTGTATAAAGAGGCCTACCACAATAGTCCACAAACTTAAATCGGCTCAAGATTTTCTAAAGTAATAATTTACATCTTCCTTTTTAATACGTATTTTAATTAATTTAATCTCGTAAAATAATATTTCTTTAAAAATAAAAAATAAAATTCATACATTATACTCTTTTCAAACAAAAAAATAGCAAAATTCAACTAAAGGTCAAAATTGAAATAAATGAAACTCCTATTGCACTTTCATATTGCTTTTTGAAACGTAATCATAATACTAATTCATGCGGGCTGCTAAAACTCTGATCCAAAGTTAATCAACTCAGTTGCGGTTGCTTCAGTCAACGTCGGAGCAGCGTGGACACGTGCTCCACTGAGCCCCCGTGCCGCTCGAGACGCTTTCCCTTGCTGCGCTCCCGCAGTTCCAGCTCAGCTTGGTACAGTTTCCTCGTCTCGTTCAACTTATGGAACTCCTGAAAAGTTTTTGTTTTAGCTGAGGAACTTTTTTTGCACCGATTGATCATTTAAAAAATTACATCTCATGTCACAATTCATTTATTAATTGACTTGATAGCTGCGTGGATAAAGTGCTCGCCTTTTAAAGTGTGGATCGCCGGTTTGTACTCAGACCAGGATCGAAACTGGGTCCAATTGCCCATTGAATGAATTTGTCATCGGGGTATGAAACAATTATGCTATCTAACAAAAGGTCACCGTTAGATAATAACAAGTCCCGGTTTTGGACCATTCTTGATCAAAACATTAAAAAATGCCATCGACGTAGAAACACACAAAATGAAAACAGATATGAATTTTCTATTATTTTTGATAGTTTGGTACTTCACCTTAACATCATTAAAATATATTTTTTACATGTCAACTCTACAACTTTGGCTTTATAATGTGTAAATGTTGTACTCTAAATTGGCAGATGGCAATAAATCGCTCTAAATTGCTGCCCATTAGCTGGCCCAGCGCCTCGCAATATTTAAAAGTGAAATCAATCATCAAACTTGTGGTTTAGATTGATTAGCCACCATAGCAGTCTTACCATTGCAAAATTCAAAATCAGTTGTTGGTACTATATTTTTTTTCTTGTTTTCCTCTTTTAGCTTGATGTCTAATAGTTTTGAAAGTAACATAATTTAAAGTGACAATTAAAAAAATCCATCCCAGGATGATTTACCTTGGCTTGAACGTCCAGTTGGTGTTCAGTGTCGTTCAGTGTACTTATCAGATCAGTTTTCATCCGCTCTAGCTGCTTCACAATTCTTACCAACTCTGCCTGTAATCAGAATATGACTGGAGTAAACGATTTTGTTAAACACAATTTTTCAAGCGATTTATTCAAATCAAGGACTTATGGAGGATTAGGTATTCAGTATTTAACTTTGAGTTCAAACTTGTGTCCTTTGGTATTTATTTCTTGAGAAACAAAAGGGAAAAGCATGATAAAATCTATATTTACCTGTGATAAATTGTCCAGGTTCAAATCAGTTATATCAGTCTCAGCATCTGCAAAAATACTGGGAAATAAATTCAATGTAAGTGGCAAGAGGCCAGTTTAAGTTAAAAGCAAAATTTTTTGAGCTTTATTTATTGAGCGATTTTGTAATTGATCAATCAAAATCAACGTTCCTCTTCATTTGCTGTTCAGATTCCTTTGACAGCTGGAAGTGGAAAAGGACACGTGTATACAAAAAGTGTTATGAAAACTAAGAAGAATAGATGAAGAGATGATGGGATGGTGTGTTCTATTCATCTGGCATGGAAATAACTGTCATGGCTGTTTACACTGTAATACTGTAACACAAAAGGAACATTGATAGAATTTTGTTTACAATCTCACCCTTCTTTGGAAAAGTTGAGCTTTGATACCATGCTGTAAATGCCATTGTGGCATTTCCATTTATAATTGTATGCCCTAAGTTGGCTTGCAACTATACAAAACTAATAATATTGGTAACTACAAATTAATATTTTAGCATGGTAGTTGTAGAATAATAAACTTGTAAGAAGAATAGAGCATATTTTGCTGACCAGGTAAGTCTGCTATTATGTTTTTTACATCTTTCCCATTCCCAATACAGTAGACCTGTCAAAAGTTATCGTGTTTTTGTTTATACTCCTAACCTAGGTTTTTGTTTGGACACCTAGCGTACATGGTGTCAAAAGATTTAATATAATTATTGGAATTAATGTTAAACCACCTAAATGTACAACAAAGTATTGCTTGATACAATTTTGCTGGTACGCACAAAATCAATGATTAACAATATTTTAAATGACTGATTGGTACAATTCATACCTCTCAGGATCCTTAACCTCTCTGTCTCCAGTGCAATGTCTTTTTCGAGCTTGTGGTTTGCTTTGAGCTGGGCCTGCCAGCGCTGGTAGCCATCACACGACGGGTTGGGAGGGTTCACTGCAAACACATCGAGTATGGTCTGAGACAAATAACATGGCCCAGGCCGTCCAAAAGCGCAATGCTAAAATTAATATTTGCCTCATGGGTGGACAGACTTGTTATTTAAGGGAGCGGTCTACCTTGACAGAAAAATCTGCGTCTCAGAGCGAAATAACATTGTAAAGATAGGGCTAAAGCGCGCTGAAGTAAGCTTACAGACATTTCATATCTGGACGGCAAAAGCTTTTTTAAGATTTAATAAAAATGAGAGTGGGTTCACGTTCTTCAGAATATTTTATAGGTCTCTAAATTTTTTATTTTTCTATAAAGCGTTTCTGTCATTAGTTTTGAGACTTTAAAATCTAACAAAAAACTACCTTTTTTTGAAAGATTTACACAATTCCTGTAAATAATCGGGGATAAAATGAAAAATTCTAAAATTTTAGCGACCTACAAAAACATATCCTTTTTAAAATGACACCAAAATATTGGAAATCATATGAAAATCCAGCGATCAATGAATAAGATACAAAACCCTGTTTTAGCGCTCGGAACTTGAGGTAGACTGCCCCCTTAACTGAAACTATATATGTATCGCATGACAGCCAAAGAAATCAGGGTAGGACAGGGCAATCAGTAGGCTTACCGTGGTTAAAACAGCTGAAGAGCACACAAAAAAGCATTAAACACAAAAACAAAATGAATTTTCAAAGCCATTGGCTTCTTCTTCAGATGGGAGTTCATTGTATACTTTCCTAGTATACAATGAACTCCCTATACAATCACATCAATAATCCTACATATACCGCGAATTGGTGTTTAAAAGAATGAAATTAAATTAATAATGAATAAAGAAAAATAAATAAATATATGTAAGACTGTAAATGGTTTCATTCCATTACTATTTTTCTACTGTTCATCATGCTTCCTTAACTAAGTACATGTACTTACAGTTTGGATCTTGCTTTTTTATATATTGCAACTCTCTTTCCAGCTTTAAAATGGTTGCTTCTAAGTTTTTGTTGTCAGCTATCATTTTATCCCTATAAAGAGCAGATTAATATTTAAAAAATAAAATTACCATGCCTAGATTGATATATGATTGGACACAGAAGTATAAAATGCATCAAACCAGATACCTTTATGAATTTACTCCCACCACTTGTCATCGTCATTGAGGCCTAAGCATTCAGATATTTTCTTTAATGACCCTTCAAGTTTATTCTTTTACCTTTATCTTAGAAGATTCAAGGAAGGTAAATATTTTTAAATTACTGTGTTTGCATTTACAAAAAAATATATATATGCCTAATTGAAGAAGTGGAAGAAAATCATCAAATAGACGATCAGATTTTTTCAACAATGGAAGCTAAATTAAAGTAAAAAATTCAAGTTATATAAATAAATCCTTTTATTTCCCAAATAATAATACAGTACAGTACACGTATTCCATGTAATGTAAAACAAACAATCCTTTACATCAAATTCACAAATTGAAATATTACTAGCCAGACTGACCTTGAAATACATGAAATGATTAAACATGATTTCTTTTTAATATAGAAAATAATTTAACAAATAGTGTGTCTGTGTCATCAGTACCCCAATATTATTTCCTAAAGTGCCAAAAACCTAGTTGTTACCAATCATATATAAGTCATCATAATACATTATGATTGTAATCAAATGTACTGCAGATTGCCCACAGTAGCGAAATTAAACTGTTTGACTTCTTTCAGGGATTTATGCAGGAATGCAGAATACATTATTTTTGATAGAATGTTATTTTAACTGTAAAAAAATAAAATAATTTTTTTAATCACCTGTATTTTATTTCCTGCTCCAGCTCAGCTTTCAGATTCATTATGTCAACACTTTCCTTCATTTTGATCCTGGTATTGATCAAACTTTGTCGCTTTGGCAACAGGTGTAATATCAACCCTGAATGTCAATTACTCGACCATTCTCTTACCATAAATAAGAGGATGTGGTATATGCAATTTCTATATACCACAAATAAATTGATTCCTACAGTTTGGTTTAGGTATATGTATCCATCAGGAATTTCTGCAATAGTTTTTGAACAAGGAAATGGCATCAGTACCGGAAGTTATTTATTGGCAGGTAAGATAATTTGTAATTTGTCTCGTTAATTTTATGCAAATATGGAATGTCTAAAATGTCCCAGATGAAGGATTTTGGACATTATCTTCGAGGATTCCAGCTCACCTAACACTTGAAGTACTACTGTATGCTAAAAGTAAAAACTCAATCTCTTATTTAAATGGTTCAATTTAAGGCCCATTTCAAGAAGTTAATTCATTCTTTTAACTACCAACAAACTTTTATATTTTATGATATAGTTTACTCGAATTATAAAAAGCACCAATCTATTTTTAATATTGTAACAATATTGGTGAGGACACTATTATTGATATTAGCTGGAAAACATTTTGAGGATAATTGAAAATTTTTTAAGTAGATTGAGTAGTAGTCCTATTTGAACTTATAAGCTGTTTAGATTTTTTTGTTGGAAAACTACTAAAATAATTTTTAATTGACATGAAAAACTATGGAATTTTTAAACGAAATGATAAATAGATTAATCATATTATTTTAATGAAAACTTTAACATGTAAAAATGTTGAAACCAAATCTAGGATGAAAACTAAATCAACAAATCAAAAACTAATTAAAATTGTATTTAAATTTTGACCAAAATTGAAGAAAATTGTGCTAGAAAACATTTTTCTTCCCTATACCCAAAAAAACTACTTTAATTCAGGGATATCAGGCATTCCCAGAAATCCATCAATAAAGACAAGCTTTCAAACAAAAACAACATATAGGTTAAAGATATTTTTAATTCATCTTTCAACAAAAAAAAATCACATTCTATGTTTGCTGCATATTTCTCATTTATTGAACCCTTTACTTTACCCAAAATGTGTAGTTAACTTCAGGAGGATTGCCAAAAATTTCAAATACAAACCCCCATTAAAGTGATGGTTAGTATTTAAGTATTTATTAAAGGAACAAAATGCAGCAAACGGGACATTTCAGTATCATGCCCTAATGCCCTAAACCAAAGTTAAAGACATTTAAAAATTTTATCTAAGGGTTTATTAAAAAGTTCACATTTGATTGACTAGAATAACCAATATAATAGCTTATTTTATATGTGCAAATATTAGCCTATCGTGTCTAGTTTGAAAGGTATAAAATTAATTAAGAGTCATAAGACTCTTTAGTATTATTTTCGTTATATCCTTCCTATATATATAATTAGATATGATCGAAGAACTAGCTAAACAATTTTGAAAACAAAATATGAACAACCAAACTAGATCTTTAAAAATTAGAGTATTCAATTAAAAGTCAATAAAATTATTTTAGAGTAACACAGTGTGCCCCTCTTAAAACATTTAAATCTCAGTATTTATGTCTAATTGCATTTTATATCATAATTTAGCATTTGAAAACTACCGGTACATGCATACATTTTATCTATATGTATAAAAAATACACCATCTATTTAACACTTCCGGTAGCAGACCGCCTTATTTTTGATTGAATAAACCAAGGAGGTTATATGAATAAACAGATGGCAGCTCAATTTTGTTGTTAGTGTTTTGAGGTTATGATCCCGACAGTCACAATTGTACTACTCAATGCCATGTTATTTGCATAGTTATATGAGTTTGAATTAGAATGGACTTAAGTTTTTGCTGTTCTTTAATGAGTAAAGGTAGGTAATCATTGTACCCAGCCTTCTTGATACAACCAAAATATTTTTGGTAAGCCTAAGTAGAATAATTAATTTTAATTTACCACCCATTGGCCACTGTACAAATAATCAACCCAAGGCTTGTTTATTACTTCTGTAAACAAACATTCTTGACAACAAATATACAAAGTCATAATAAACAAATATCACACAAATTTTCACCAAAAATTCTAGTGAACCTCAAGTTATTAGATTGACAAAGCACACAGAAAATTGATCATTAACTTTATTTACACTTTATTATAGGAATATTATTATTAATCAAACACATACTTGGTCTAAATCTATCTTCAATCAAAGTTGGTTGTGTAAGTTAAACTTTTGGAAGTTTGGGACCGTAGATCTGTAAGGTTTGTAACATTTGAGTTATATACTCTATTCCACATTCCCTTTCAGTATGAAATTTCCATGAGCTGTTTATTTCATACCGGTACTGTATTTTAGGTTGTATTAGGCAAATTATGTTAAAATCATATCATAAGTTGTAATGATGATTTTATAACATGTTGATATGGATATTCGTAAACAAATGGAACCAGCAAAGGTAATAGAATAGCTATTTCCCATACGGCCTGTACTGAAAGGTGAATGAGAAATCGAGTATAGGCCTGGTTTTAAATTCCCAGTGCACAGGATAAAGGGCTGCACTAACTTCAAAGTTTGTCTAGGGCCTAACTGTCAGAAAATATTACACTTCTTGGGCTTAAGTTGGGATAATGTTTTCTTTAAATTTGGTAGGTAACCAATTTGCTGACATTGTTTTGAACAGTTGCTGATTAGGTCACTAACTTACAGTACGGTACCATGAGTTTTTTATTGAGTCATAAGTTATTAGGTTGTTTTGATTGTTTAATTAATGGACATGCCTAATAAATTAAATTGGGGTAGGGCCAATTATTTCTCCAAATCTCTTTTTATAGGTTATAAGAACCAGTAAGTTAAGTTAGTTACACTAATTCTTGTTTCAATTTTTCTTTTCAGACTTTGGTGGATGACAAAAACCTACAATTATTTCTAGTAGGCCTAGTGAAAGTATTTTACCCATCATGACATCCCCTGTCTCTGAATTGCTATTTGAAGAAAGTTCAGTAAGTAGGCTAATATTTTAATTTGTTGACCAAAAAATCAATTGAGTAACTAACTTAAGTGATAGTTAGCAAGGTCTAGAAGAAAAAATATGAGCTGTGTAAAACAAAAGTGAGAAGTATGATTGGTTATATAATGCCTAACTTATTTAATTTCTTTCAAAATAACATTTTTTAAGAAAAAATAATTTGTAAATCAATTTTTAATGGGGTGTCTCTTTTGTCATCATGTGAGATACGAAACGAGCAGAGTTTCATAATCTGTTTTTGGCCTTACTTTGAAGCTGTGCTGTTATTTGATCAAAATATCAATCCGTTAACCATCGGTGACTCATGCTGATGTGGAGAAAAACAATATTGTTCAGCAAATGAATAATAGGCTAAAATATGAATCTTACATAAATTTATAGCAAATGTGAAATTCAGGGACTTTCTCCGTTGTTTAAATATGTTTGACTTACCATGTTTAGCTTGTTATAAGTTGTTTAGGCAACATGTGCTATAAACCTCTGGTGCACCAATTTGAGATCAGTGTTTTCCAATTACTAGGCTGGGGATTTTAAACTATTTCTGAATTCTAGGGCTCGGAGAGGGATCTCCCCATGCTGCTGAGTGGAATGATTGGTAAACCAAAAGGCTAGTTAATAAAAAAAAGTTATATTTAATCACAGCTAGAGCCAGATTTACCAATAGGTCTGCACATGGTCAAAAATAAGGTGTTTTGAGTGAATTTGAGGGGGATAATTAGGATTGAAAACGTAATAGAGCTAAAAAAGAAAGAAAGAACCATTCTTTATAAGGGCGCTGAGGGCCAAAGAGGGGCTGCACAGAAATCTGGGCTTAGGGCTGTGGTGGCCGTAAATCCGGCACTGCTTAATCAATGTGTTAAACATTCTTATTTTTTCATTTTCAGGATCTGTTCAAAACCATTTCTGAAAGTGTAGAGGCAACAAAACATGTTGAAGCTGACATCTCCGCCAGTGGCCAAGGTGGGTTTGATCCAATTAAAGGCAAATATTTTCAACTTCTTCAAATATTATCACTGCTTACTTAAACCCATTGTAGTCTTTTTAAGAAAATGTTAGTAATTATTTGAAAGCTTCCAGTCTTTAATTAAAATAGCACTTTGCTCACTTTCTCTGCAGATTTAGCTTTAAAGTACACTCCTGTCCGCGAAAAATTCAATATCAACAGAAGTTAAAATTACAATTAAATTATTTTAAAACTGTAGGGGTAGCCTTGATCACATAAAACTATAGCTTATTGACTTTTTTGTGAACATTTAAAAAAGATCAAAAACATATACATTTTGTAAGATATGTTTAATACTTCCACGGAAGCTTTGGAACTTACATCCTTACTTCAGACGATAAGACTAAACTGTAGACGAGATTGGATTGGAACTGCACAGCTAAACACAAAGAATTGGACATGTGTGAGCAAAGCCATAGCCAGAAAACATTTCTGGGCGGGGAGTGGCAGGGAGTGAACAAAATAACTTTCTAACTTTTCTTGTCATTCAAAAACCTTTCAGGGGGGTCCTCTGAACCCCCCTCCCCCTCCCATTGGCTACGGCCTTGTGTGAGTGCAGAGAATAGACATCATCATGTATTGTGTTACCGTATTCTATAAACCAGCTTCAGAAGTTATTGTTGATAGTGAAGTTGAGTTGGGAGTTGTGAGATTGAAAGACCTTGAAAATGCTTACAAACAAACAACTATCGGCTGTTACTTCACACGGAGACATTGCTACTGGGTAGAGTTGAGCCGGTGCGAAATCAAAAGGTATAACTGTCTTATGAAAATATTGTGTTAACAAGTGGGCCGGTAGTTCTTCATTATTACGTATGTTTGGAATTTTCAGTCTAAAAACCACTAATATTTTGTAATTTTTAAATAAAAATTCTAATTACCAAAGTTTTTATTTGGACTGCCCACAGTTTTTTGAAATTTACATAAAATTCTGAGGACCGGAAGAAATATTCTAATTAAGGAATAATTTCAATTATAGGTGTTCAAATTAAGCAGATTCCACTTTGATGTACCAGTAAAGTGCTCATGTACCAAAATATTGTGAGGATTGCATCCTTAATGTTCTTAGACTAGGCCTACATTGTTTTCTTTTTTTTATGAAAAAAATTCACTTTGATTAGTCAACGGAAAGGTCCAATGTCTCAGACAAACAGAAATTGGACTGTGAAGATCGAGTTACCATCAATCGTTAACGGAGGAATCAAAAAATTTTGAAAAAGATTGGAAAATATTCTAAAAATACTTCTTGAATTATGTATTGTTAAATACTTTTGTGAACTATTTATGGTTAAGCTAAAACAACTGGCTTTCTTGCTTTTTTTTACGTTTATAAGTGAAAGTAATAACTTTTTAGGTGACATCATTGGAAAACTTCTTGATAGAATGATTCAAATTCTTCCGCCTGAGGAAAGAAATCTTTTTGGTGAGTATCTATGAAAAATAGTTTGATTTTAACGATTTTTAAACATCTAATAACATTTGCACTTATTAACTTGAATAGATACAAAATATACAGGTCATTAGGCCTACTTTATTTGTTGTTTTGGTCAAATTCCGTTATGTGCCCACAACTGTATATTTCCAATATAGCAAAGTAATAAGACATTTGGCAGTAATATAACAAATAAATAGGATGTGCAGATGTGATTGGAGGTGTAAAAGACTAGTTATAGAAACAAATTTTATTCATACACGGCCTGATTTTACACCTGAGAGTTATCTTATGAGCCGTTGTCTTATCTCATATCACCGCTACCTTTAGTAGAGGCAACACAAGATGAGGGCTTAGGTTAGTTTGGACTAGGTTAGGTTAGGATCAGATCTAATCTAATTTTTAATACTGTATTTTACAGAATAAATTAACCTAACCTAAACCAACCAGCGGCCGGCGCGGCGATGCGTCCTCGATGCTACCGTTATCTATATGTTGGACACATAAGGCAAGAGTGACAATAAGACCGACCCATTTATTAAGAAATAATTCCGATATGCTTGGCAAACTATCTAGTAATTAAAAGTCTTAGCCTTAAAACGTATACAGCCAATAAGGAAAAGTTGTTTAGTTGTGGGCAGATAACGGAATTTGACCGTTGTTTTTTATTGGCTTGGAAAAATTAAGTGCAGAGGGCAGACACAGGTGAAAAAATAATACTGATTGGCACTCAAATGAAGTTTTTCAACCTGTTTATTTCGGGAGTTTAAGTTTGTTAGTCTGCTTCACTGCCTACATTGCTCTAGTACGAAATTGTTTTAATTATTGACAATGTCAAATCTGTAGGTCCAAAAAAACAGATATAGCTGTCAATAGAGGTAGTGAGGTCTGAGAAGAAGCCTGAGTTTGAAGTTTCAACAGAGGAGGGGAAGAAATCATTGATGACGTGGAAGTAAACAAAGCCATGTGATTACGCTACTAGTCTGGTAGATAAAAAATACTAAACCAAAACAAAATGTGGGTTGATATTAGAAACAATGTTTTGCTCTTTGAATAACAATCAATAAACAGGTGACATGTTTTTTGTTTAGCATGTAACACATGACTGTCACAAGAAATTCGTTGTTGAATCAATTGATCATCTGTTAATATTTATTTCCCCTCCTCCAAAAATCCAAATTCATCTGGGTTTGTTTGTAAACACCCAAGCTTCTTCTTAGACCTCACTACCTCTAATTATATTTATACCAATGCAATATGGGTGGCAAAGCAGCCCAACTACCTTGAAACCACCCAAAAAAACAGACATGAAAAAATGCATTGGGTTGTTAATCTGTATTACAGATGAACAATAAAATTATATCCCAGAAATAAAATAAATCAAATCAAATCAAATCCATGGTGCAGAATAGTAGTATTAACAAATTAAATTCTAGAGTAAGAAGAAAGTTACCCAACTAGTTGGTAGTAACTGTAGTGGTCTATCTAAACTGAAGTAATCTTGGTGTCTACTTGACTGGCAAGCTTATCAAGGCAATACCACTACTAAAAACTAGCAAGAAAGCGACTTTGTAAAAGTGGAGAGACTGCATCTAGTAGATGGTAGCCTATCTATTTAATTTGCTGGAAATCTCAATGTATATAATTCATAATCTAAAAACTTTTTTTTAATACTGAGTACAATCATGAATAAATTTGATGGTTCACACCTGAACCTGTTTTTTGCTCATAATTAGATGATATTGTTATTGGCAAATTTAATGATAGTTTAGTAGGCATAAGACTGGGATTTAAATCCAGAGCAATCAGATTATTTAGTTATGGCCTCCATAGCGATATCTCTTAAACAACACAGTTAAATAGTTAGTTAAAGTATTTCTAACTAGGCTAAATATATAATCAAAAGTTTGCTATTTTTTCAGACGACACTGAAGACAAGAATATTGAAGAAATAATTGAGGAAGCAAATGAGCTGATTCGTGCGACGACGCCCATTTTCTCTTCTACTGACAGTGGGGACCGGAGCTGGAACAAAACTTCCAAATCTCTTCCAAAAACATCAATAGCTAGTAAAAACTCGAATGAAAAGAAAAAAGATCTTGAAGGAGCAACTTCGAAAAAGAGTGAAAGTGGCACAAGCAGTATTTGCTCTTCAATGGAAAGTATCATTGTGAAAGACAGTGTCAGTCATGATTCATCAGATAAAGGGAGAAATCCCCAAATGCAAAGATCAGGAACTTCTGAGAAGTTAGACAAAGATATATCGGGAATGTCTTCTAACCAGGAAAAATCTAATAACTCTTCGTTTGAAAAACTGCTCAAAGGAGGTGGAGAAATATCACCAACTCATAGTGACAAAGAAAATAGTAAGATAGCAATAAATAAATCTAATGAAAGAATTAGAAATATTAATGACTTGAAAAGAAAAGAGCAAGAGGTGACAAAAGCAAGCAACAATACCATCGATACAGAATCACAGCCAGAGACCACTGCTAAAGCAAATCCAGAGAACAACAAAAGTTCTTCACCTCACTTGTTGCCAAAAGGTAATTTTTAATATAAATTTCCTTAGGAATATTTTATGAGTTGTTCCAATCTCAGGTTATAATGCAGTGTTATAACTGAAATGAAACTGAAATGAAACTCTAACTGAAATGAAATTTTCTCCCACAAATTTAAATGACCACAACATTCTCAATCAGCTTAGTATTGGCTAAACTATAAGCTAATGTATCAAATAAAATTGAAAAAGCTAACTATGTTTGAAATTGTAAGTATCAAAGGATAGGAGAATTAGCAGGCTTACTTGGTGGTTAAACAGCACTCAAAAAGCACCAAACACTAACAACACATATATTTTCAGAACCCTCTTCTTAAGAATTTTCTGAATCATGGCTCCTTCTGCCGATAAGAGGTAGTTATCAGGGTTCACAATACTCTGTTCCAGTATTTTCGTATAAGTGTATGGCCCTAATCAATTGAAGGTGTAAACCTAAAAAATGCAATAAATCACTAATCATGAAAACATCATGCAATCAATCAATGTATCATGCAATAATATTCTGCAATTGTATTTTGTTGTCCCAGTAAGTAGCAAATTTGGTTGTATAAGTTGTATTAAAATTTAAGATTTTCTACTGTCAATTTTATATTTCAGTTTTTGGTTTTCCTAAAATTTTCCTCTTTGATTTCTTTTATTGATTTTTAGAACTCAAACAAATTCTTTTTTCTTTTTTAAAACTGACTATTGAGGAGGTTCTTGTTATAAAGCATTTGTGTTCCTGTAATGTAATGTGTACCTAATAGAAATATAAATATATTTTTCAGATTCCGATGCGCAAATTGAAGCTCTCAGACAAAAGTATACTGCAGAAATACAAGATCTGAAACTGGCACACAACAAGGAAATCTACGGATTGACAAAGCAGATCACAATTTTGAATGACAAGGTAAGTGAATCAATCAGGCATGGGTGCACTTTGCAGTGGAAGTGATTCATTCGCTCTACAAAATAA
Source organism: Flexamia atlantica (assembly GCA_035578135.1). NCBI lineage: Eukaryota > Metazoa > Arthropoda > Insecta > Hemiptera > Cicadellidae > Flexamia > Flexamia atlantica. Next base: position 65,625,374 of record JAQJVK010000002.1, read on the forward strand.
TGACAATGCCATTACGAGATCCTTCAAGCATCTTGAAGGTAGTCTTTTACTGTAGCTGACCCTCAGTAATCCGCTACTTCAGGGGCCACAATGGTGTCGGTCCATAGCAGTGACCACATAGTACAAATAAACGGAGTATGCCTATCTTTCTAGCACTACAGCAAATGAAGCAGAGACCACCATCTTGTCTAGGTATAGGAACATAAAACAGGATTATTTAGAACCGCGTAATCTGTCGGTGCTTACGTTTCAAATAACTTTTAGTTTATATGATTCAGTATTGAGGCAAAAGGTCGACATTTTTTTTCTATTTTTATTTTATAAAATGAATAAAGTCAAGTTTTCAATTTTAAAATTTGACATAAAAAGTGGTTGGCTGCTAATTTTGTTATTTTCTAGTCAGGTAAAATAAAAAAAGGTGGACATTGTTGTTAAAGAGTTAAATGTTTAAAAGAACATAAAAAAATGGTGCAACTTCTGGAGAATGGTTACACTTTTTCTATTAGCATGTCACTTTAGTTTTTTTTAATGCTATTTTAGCCTATTTTAATACTTTGCTCTTGCTCAAGACCGCCAAAGTGCTAAAATTATGTGTCGGAAATTTCATCTATTATCATTAATGCTGATTCAAAGTGTAGACAAAATGCCTGTTACCAATATCATCTTAACACAAAGAAACTTCATTAATAAAAATACACTGATACCAATCTATAAAACATGTCATATAAAACAAGTTTAACGTTAGTAATTTTATTTACCTATTCTTGTATGAACATAACTATTGAAGATCTGTAACAACTAAGCTATAACTGAAATACCACCACCTAGTTTCATCACAACATAGATGACCATGTGGTTTGCCTTATTTGTTGTTTAGTTTAAAACCCTTTAAAATTGGTAAGGTAAGGTTTCAGGCAAATTTATTTTGTAATTTGGGTATGATTATGAGTCAATAGTTTCCCTCAACCTGACATAAGGTTCCCACTGACTTCCTCAATTAGGCGTAACCCTTCTGCGGAAGTTAACCAAAAAAATAGCTGCCATAGTTTGGTTGATAACTTAGTTTTTGTGAGAGGGTTTATCCATGCGGCACTTGCATAAGAATAAAATCAGTTCTAAACTGCTCTTTACAAAACTATAGTTGACTACAAAGGTACAAGTGTGGTATCAAATTTAAGTTCTGAATCTCACAATGACTATGGTACCAATTATGAATGATTTAGAGGCAGTTTGCACATCATAGGAACGTTACAGGTGCAGCTCTGTGGTGGCAGCTTCTCTCAAAAAATGTCCGGTGCATCGAAACTGGGCTCCAAAATTTAATCCGCAAAAGGGTCCACTAATCCCCACTCCAAAACTGGGCTTCTAGCCTTGCGCAGGTACTTGATCGTGCGTGCAACGTAATGACACTGGAATGTCACCTGAATTCCAAGGGGGCACAGTCCCGGCCACCCCTGCCAACCCCCCGCCCCCCAGTCACTTGTTGAACTTGAGAGCAGATACATCGCAATAACAAGCAGTAAGAAGTGGTCTCCCATTTTGTATAGTTGTTAAGTAAATGGCTGCATCATTGCTTTGGTATGGCGAACCTAAGCCCAGAAGACATGGGGGAGGTGTTCTGCGACCTCATCGCTGTCGAGCCAGCAAACCAGAAGCTGACCAGCTTTGCGGATATTTAACAGAGACCTACATCGACCAAGGTTCCCTTTTCCCTTCACAAATTTGGGCTGCAGACTCGGCGGAGTTGTTGCGTACAACAAACGCATGCGAGAGCTTCCATTCGCGGTAAATGAACTTTGCCCGCCGCCACACCCGAACATTTATATATTTTTGAAAACCTTAAAATCAGTGCAAATTGACTCCTACGTAAGACTAAACAGTCCGTTCAATTCTGAAGTGCCGAAAAGTCTGAAGAAAACATGTTTGCGGCAGGACTTTATCAAGAATAAAATTATTCAGCTGAAGAATGGCCACATTGACCTTATGTCATTCACTCGGATCTAAATTGTCACCAAATTTTTGATGTAAATAAATGCATGCTGTTTCAGTTGTGTTAATGCTTTCTCTCTCCTTTGGCGATCCACCTGTGGGAGTTCTAGGAAGTGCCGGAGCCCAGTTTCGGTGCACCTCTGAGAGGCCTGGGAGGCTTGGAGACCAGATTCGGCGTTTACCTGGTTTTTGGAGCCCAGTTTCGGTGCGCCCAAAATGTCAGGACAAGCTTCTAGGTTATCAATGTTTGTGATGTTAAGACTTACTTTCTTAAACCATTTATATTCAGCACTGCAGTAATTCTGAGATTCAGACCTTTAATTTGATACCGTATTTGTAATTTTTTATATAGTTTGTTTTTCCATGCAAACTTAAAGCAAATTTATGGCTTGTTGTCACACCTCGTGTGCTCCGTCTATTTGTACTATATAGTCGCTGATCCAAAGCTATGTCTACACTCGTTTGTTTTTGCTGTCTACATTCGTTTTATCTTTCACCTCAACTTTCAGTTCAACCTTTGCAGTGCATGCATGAAGCATGCTCTAAAATCTTCTGAGAAGTTTGATTGTCATCATTTGTGTTGAAAATTGAAACCCATGAAACACAATAACATAAAGTTGAATTCAGTTTGCAGGTTGAAATGCACAGGAATCCAAGATTGCAGGGTCAATGGAATTTATTTTAATGCTATGTGCACTACAGATTGTAGCCCCTTTCAAATCTATTCAGGCATGAGTGTGGACTTAGCTTTAGAATATGAGATAGATTAATCCTTGCCTTAATTTAAATTGTATCTATTGACAATGCCTATTTTACAATGTGATCAGTGTAATAAATTTCATATTTCTTTTGATTTGTTAAACCACCTAAGAGGCAGTCCTCTGATATAGTGGTGTTTTTCATTTGATTGCTGTATACTTCTTTTGGTTTGCTTTGTAATAATGACTTAAAAAGTTAAATCAATTATAAACCAAGAAATTAATAATATCTTGTTTTATTATCATCTCTCTTGAGGAATAAATTATATTTGAGTGAACCTATGACAAAATACATTGATATGATTCATGTATCTGATGTTTTCAGATTTTTGAACTTCAAAAACATTCCCAAATTGAACAAAATCCTGATTTGAAAAATCAAGAAATCGAACGACTTGAGAACGAAATAAAATGCCAGGAAGCACTTATTTCTGGCTACGAGAGAGAGAATAAGAAGCTGTGTAAAGAAATATTAAACCTAAAGGTAAGTACATTTTTTTATTACTTTTTTAACCAGCTAATCTTTGTTATAAATGTTTGTCTAGCCAAATGTTGATTTAACCCATTATCCTCTGACTTATATTTTTAACATCAACCAATCACCCATGAGCATTCCCCACGTTCTTCACATCTCCCAATCATCACACTTCTCTTTTAAACAATGAACACAATTGATTCGGTCAAATTTGCAAGAGTTATGAAGATTGATGACACATCCTTTAAAGCTTATTTATGTTCAGAATTGTTTAATATGCCAGGTTAATTTGCCAATTAACTGTTCAAAAATACTGTTTTAAACATGCTTTATAAAATGTGTTTTCTACAGTCTAAGATTGATTTTTTGTCTGAGAATGTAATCGTTCTGATCTGTCGACTAAACAGGTTAAACTGGTTTAACTATTGGTTAAACTGACTAAAGTTGCTGTTAATGCAATAAAAGAAAATTATAAAAATATAATTTATTCTTCAAATATCATAAATAAATTATCAATAAATAACACAGGACAGTTTAAACATGTCAAGGCGTCTTTCTCGCTTCTTCTGCCAGCACTCGGACAGCTGCTAGAGCTTCTTTGGCGACAGGCTGTATGTAGCTGGCTGGTAGGATGAAACCGTAGCGTCCCGTGTCAGGCAGTTCAATGGTGTACGTGTACTTGATACCAGCGACTCCCTGGTCACAAAATTGATCATGGTGCAAATCCGTTATCACTAACAAGGAAAAAACAGATGGATTTAAAAAAATTTTTACTATTGATTTAAGTGTTTGTTAATTGGCTAAAGGTTAGGAATTTAGCTCATTCTCTCTAACCCTACACTTTGATTGAGGCCAAACCACAATCCAGATTAAAATATTTCCAGACCAAGCAGTAACATAAATATAATGAGCATCTGCGTCAAACAAATTAATCATGATTATCAATTGAACTGAGATTATTTGTTTACGATTAGGACTTGAGCACAGATGAAGAACATATATTTATTTATGTGTAATTTTGAACAGCCATGAAGAGGCAATATGTTTCCTTAACATTTATGCAATATAAGGTCTTTCTGCATGTACATAACTCAGTTCCATTAACTTGTCCATACCATTTACATTCAAGCCAACAGAGTAGAGTTTACAAATTATTTCTGTTCAAACTAAATAGTGATAAGGAAGTAGGTTTTGTGCGTTCATCCTGAGTGAAAAGATTTTGTTTATTCATAAATACAAAAAAAAATTATGTAATGTAACCTATACAAAACAAATCATTTTTAAATCATTATATGTATGTCATGTGGTTTATAGAAAATTCAGGCTCGTACAATCAGTCTAAAAATGTGCTCATTTGAAAATTGCAAATAAATATATTTTAGCGAATTTCCCCTTTAGGGAAGAAGCTATTACCGTAGGTCTCATGGTAAGACCTAAGCTCGGGACCACTATAACTTTTCGTTTTGGGGCCCCCAGAAGCAAAAAACACTATTTGTTCGAATTTTTATATATACATATATATATATATATATCTATATCTATGTGTCTGTTAGCACGATAGCGGCTGTAAAAATGGTCCGATCTTTATGAAATTTAGTACAGACATGCAAAGTGCTAATCAATTGGACGAGTTCGTAAACCAGCCCGATCGGACCACCGGAAGGGGGGGTAAAGGGGAATAAACCCCCCCAAAAATGTAATTTTTGAGTTTTTTACATAGAAAAATAAAATTTATCGAATTTTTGTGGGCACCATTGAATTCAGCTCAAAAAACAAACAATTTAGTACTTTGAATCACTGCTTTATGTCCATTGGTTACCGAGATATTTAAAGTGGTAAACACAGCACGTTGTCCCAATGTTAACCTTATGGGGAATAAGTAAAATTCTATATATCTCTTATTTCTCAACATATCGTGATAAAACTTGGTAAATGGCTTCTTCTAGTTCAGATCTACTAAATATTTAATTAAAATCAACCAGTTTTAACATACCCGTTGCAGCAAACCTGCATACTCATTCCCCATGTTATTCTTATAGAGCTTAGAAGAACATGTCAAATCTCGCTATGTTGGGTTGAAATATGTTCTTTTGCACTTGAAATTCGCTGAGTATGCAGGTCTGCTGCAACGGGGGTTTTTGTTAGTTATTATAATTGTAGGCCAAGTTGCACTCATAACTAACTTCACTATTGAATGTTTAATCCACACGACTGGATTTATGGTCGCTGTGACCCTAAGCCCATTTTTCTGTGTGGCCCCCTGAGGCCAAACTATCTATGTTGTCAAAAGTGGTGACTTTTTTGCCAAATTAAATTCTGGAGCCTAACTAACTCCCTCAAAATATCTTATTTCAACCATGCGCAGCGCTTCACTCAGCCCACGTCCCTATGCACGGGCTTGGTGGGCCTAGTGGTAAATCTATCACTGAATCTGCAAATGGTTTGTAAGTTGTCACCTTCGCCCAGTCGTCAGCGCCGCCGGCAGCCGAGTAGAGAGTGTTGGCCGAGGCACCGACGGTGAACGAGTGACCTCCAACCTTCTGCATGGCTTCACCCATTGCCTTGCCCACGCGGTCCAGGTCGGCGTAGTCCGGGGGCACCTTGCGGTCGTAGCCCCACGGGTACAGCACGTACTGGCCGTAACTGTGGAACGTCAAGTAGCCCTGCAACATTGCGGCCGGGGGTGTTAGGTCAAGGTCAGCGAAGTCCGGAACACTTTGCGGTCGTAGCCCCACGGGTACAGCATGTACTGGCCATAACTGTGGAACGTCAAGTAGCCCTGCAACATTGCGGGGGTGTTAGGTCCAGGTCGGCACAGCCCCGGGGCACCTTGCGGTCGTAGCCCCACGGGTACAGAACGTACTGGCCATGACTGTGGAACGTCAAGTAGCCCTGCAACATTGCGGGTGTGTTAGGTCCAGGTCGGCACAGCCCTGGGGCACCTTGCGGTCGTAGCCCCACGGGCACAGCACGTACTGGCCGTAACTGTGGAACGTCAAGTAGCCCTGCAACATTGCGGGGGTGTTAGGTCCAGGTCGGCACAGCCTGGGGGCACCTTGCGGTCGTAGCCCCACAGGTACAGCACACGTACTGGCTGTAACTGTGGAACGTCAAGTAGCCCTGCAACATTGTGGGGGTGTTATATATAAATACTTTTGATTGCAAACACTAAATGTCAATGTGTTCTCTGCAGTTTGGCAGGCCAACAATGAGCTAAAAATTTGATGGTTGTTGAACAGTGCTCAACTGTTAGTCACAATCAGATAAAGTCAGTGGCATCTGTGAGGTTGAATAAACAAGAGGACTTGCCCACTATTAACTGCTAAAATAGCATGGTTTTAATGTATTACACTTACCTTTGATTGCTATACACCATTTCATGGTCTGTAATACTAGCAACATCCACTGAATTAAATATTACAATAACAACAATCACTTATCACCATCTTTGGTCAGCAATTAATTTAAAGGAACCTAGACACATTATACACACTGCACATGGCACATAAAACATAAATCTTAATTTCAATTTGATATTTGATATCTCAGTTCACTTTTGTTTACTGAACTTAGGCGCTTTGGGTGGTGAAAATTGGAACCATCTGTCTGCTGGAGACAAGGGACGGAGTCCATTTTGCACGATTCATTTTGCATTAGAGCGTCAGGAAGGTCTGTGATTGGCTGGTTTGTGCCATAAGAATTGTACAGAGTTAGGAACTCACAAGAAGAGTCCCTACGTACTACCTAACCTAAAAACATGTCCGTTCCGACTGCTGTCCAACATAAAAACATTACTGGGACAAAAAAGAGATTTAAACTGCATTACTCATGAAATGTTATCATTTTCTGAATCAAAATTAACCATAACCTTGTTTTTACTTTTTGAATGGAAGGGAGTATCTGTATTAGAGTCATTATGGAAAAACCACCCCTGAAAAAGGCTAAATAGCCTTGTTGACATTGTTGTCCCACTTAAAGAATTCATGTTTAACATTTTAGCAGCTGTTCTCTATTTAATTATTGGGACTTTTCTTTTCCATTCAATTCTAATATTTAAAATGTTTGTTTAAAATTAAAAGCAAATGGAAAAGTCAGAATAGTTATAAAAAAAATCCTTCTCTCTCATGAATTTAGTCTTGTGTACGAACACTGTATTCTCTAGCCTAGCCCGCATGTTGAACTCCTATTTTTTTAAATTAAAAATCAGAATCCACATACCTTGATGTTGTCCTTATTAGCCAGCACGAAATTGGCGATCGCCTGCGTCTCGGGCTCGGAAAACGCTCGCGGACCCGCGAAGATCTCCTTGCACGGAATGTTGCTGGAGCCGGCGCCGCCCCACTTGTAGCCCCAGTTGCGGTTGAGGTCGGTGCCCACGCAGAAGCCGTTGGGCGCGCGGTTCTTGCGCCACAGCCGGTCGACCGTGTGCGAGTACTCGTAGCCGTCGGGGTTGACCAGTGGCAGGATGTAGAAGTCGACGCCTTTCACTGTCGCCGCGTGGTTGTCGCGGTTCTCCACCAGCTGGTTGACGATGTAGGTGACGGCAGCGGGCGTGATCCATTCCCTCGCGTGAGTGCCTGCAGGAGATTTGGAGGTTTAGCGGCAAGCTAAAATTGTTATTTTATAATTGAATCGTTTAGTTCAAAAACCCGTTAGAAGCCAATTTTGGCGAAATTGAGTTAAGATCATAATATTGTTCTATAAGGGTAAACGAATCGTTCTGTGCAATAACCAGTCATGACCGATGCTCAGAATGCTACTAAAATCCATGTTGAAGTCTGTTTTATAGAGGAAAAACCCGTCATGTTCAGGTTCTTAGCGGGTTTTTGCTCTAAATAGTAGGGAATTTATTTTTTGCTATCATGAATATTGGCAGCAATGATGGTTGTTTGCAATTTTTGAATATTTTATTTACCACTTGTTTTAACCAGAATTTTATGTTTTATTTTATAAATCCTTCATTTTTTGGTTTATTGCCTTAATATAAGTGATTTAATTTCGGTTTAGTGCAAAAACCCGTCACGTAAAATATTTTCAAAAAAAAAAATGTTTTTGTAAATATGGGTTAGTATAAAAATGTTTCACCTCCACGAACATTCATTTAATGGTTACTTTCAGGCAAACATTTGTTTAAAACTTTAAAATAAATTAACAGTGAAAAAAATAAAAGATTTATTTTTTATTTTCTCAAAAATACTATTTTGGCTTTTGACGGGTTTTTGAACTAAACGATTCAATTACAGGGCTTGTAGCGGGCCCTGCTCTTTTTTGTAATCTTACTGCTCTTGGTTATTTTTTTAATTTTATTTTTTATTTTTTCAACCTCAAGAACTGCTTCAAGCCCTGTTTACACTATTCGTCTGACAGACGATCTCATAGCAGCATCGCGGGAGACGAATCTTGTCAGCATACTTCGCATGAAAACCAAGTCTTGCCGACAAATCTGGGCAGATTTGTGATTAATCTGACGAGATTTTCTTTTTTACCCAGGTTAAGAATGTTAATATCCATAATGCCGGTTTTCTTATGTTTAGCAACATTTTTGGTTTACTCGAGGTTATTTTTTGGTTATTTTTTTCTTATTTTAGTTGTTTTTTTATTTTATTCAACCTTATTAACTGCTACAAGCCCTGTAATTACTAATAGCTTAAGCAGACTTGGATTTTATTCAAAAATTAAGTTTGACCCCGTCTAATAAGACCATTACAGTAAAACCTCGATATTTTGAATCTCGATACTACCATACTATTAAAAGTTCAACACTGCCTCATACTCGATAATCAATGAAACATTACAAAATATTTAGTCCAGTGATACTTGTTGGGATCTATGTCACAGTATAAGTTTGCAAAATTACTTACGCTATGGTTGAGGTTTGGTTGGCCTTTTGAATAAATTAAGGAATATTATATGTAAAACCTGTATTTTTAATGCTTTTCAATGTAAAATTCCATATACTCGCTGTAGTTTGACATTTTAATACTTAGACGCCTCCAAGATCCACTAAGTGTCAAACTATTAAGAGTCTACATATCACCACAATATTTTTTATCCTTGCTTTATTGACAGATTGAATCAATAATTATATAATTTAATTTCTTTGCCAGCCCAGTATAGGATGCAACTAGTTATATGGTGTCAATTAATGTTAAAACCTTGCTAAATTCCAAAAAGAAGCACGAAAAGAAATAAAAATCAGCCTGATCACAAGAATTGTTGAAAAAGGGAGCAAGGACATAACGACCTTTCAGAGGTCCATCTACATTTTGACATATTTATTTTTTTAGAGTTCTGGGGGATAAGTATAAATACAAATTTATTTAAGTTTGCAGTCATATAAATTTAAAAGCAATGAATGAATTGTGCCTCATCTATCTTCTAAATTAAGATATAACATTCAGAAGCTTAAATTGTTAAACTTCTTCCCTATTTCAACTGCAAACTCAAACTGTAAGTATCCAATGTACTGCAATTGCAAATTATTTTCCATAGATAAGTGAGAAGCTAAGTTATTTCATTCAAATAGACAAAGAATATCGAAGATGTACCTCCATCAATCCAGAGGGCCTTGGCGTTGGGTTCACCGGACGATATCTTGACCATCTTGAGAGGTTTGCCCATCACAGAGTTGCCGATGGTTTGCACTGTGACGATGTTGGGATACGTCTGAGCCAAGTAGTCCAGGTAGCCGTTGATGTCGTCCAGCTTGTGGTAATACTGCCAGGTCATCCGGTGGCCTAGGGGCGTGCTCAGTTAGTCAGCAACGGTCTACATGTGACTACCTTTTATATGTCGTACATGCAGTGTTTACACTCATAATAAGTTTTACAATCAAAAGTGAAAAATCTCTTAAACACTTTGAAATTGCATTAATTATCTAAAACAATTGTTTTCAATTGAAGGAAAAAATATTTCAATGTAAACATTATGAACAATCGTAGTTGAGTTTATTCTCCTACGCTGGCTGAGATGGCACTCTGGAAACTGAGTGCGCTGCATAATGCATTATGAACAATGTATGAAAGCTAAAGCCCTCCTCCCCCTGAACTCCTGTGTCCTATTGTGTGGAACAGAAGACGAGAAGGCCAAAATCTTTACTTTGCATTGTATTTATTCAATCAGAATTGGCAAAGGAGCTATGCAGAACACTCGGCTGCATGGGTTCCATCAGAGAGAGTGTGTTGTCAAACCAAAACCGAAGTCAGTTTTATAAAGTATATTATAAAACAAGATCCAACTGCTTTTAACGATAATAGCGAATTAAATCCAGTTCAACTGGAGTGCTCTTAGAGATTTTCTCGCCTGCAAAATCACATGACGTTCATTTTTAAACAATTATAGTACCAGACATACCTTTTTATCATCACAGACATGACTCTTGGCTCAAACGAATTTAGCTTGGAGAAAAAAAAATTGTTACAACAGTAGTATGTCTGCAAGCTATAAATTGATGCCATTATAAGATGTCATCTGACATTGACGGAAAAGTATTTCCACTGTGTATATTAATAGTAAAAGCTTTGCAGCACTGTGTGTTTTGCCAGCGCCCACTGACTTACTTCTCTATGTTTGTCTGGAGCCGATGGCACATTTTCTAAATCTGCATTTAAGCTGTGATCTTATGTCGTACTTCAACAAAAATCATTATCAGTTGAGGATAATAGGATCTAACAAGTAATTGACCAACTCAACCTCAGCATCAATAATTTATGATTTTCACTAATATTTGATAGAATTAAAAAACTAACCAAAAATATATTCAAACAATTTTAAAAATATATTTTAATGTTTCTTGTTTATTTTATGAGGCGAATGCCTTTGTAGCCCATGTTTAAATTCAACCCTGAAAATTGCCAGAACTATCTTTTAAAATATTTAACATTTGATGAAAAGAGTGATAATAAGTTACGTTTTCGAGTTATCCGAGTTATCCTGTTAGTTGTTTTGAGAAACCTTGTTTTGAATGATGACCCAACAGACGATGCTGCAGATGATGGACAAAAACACAAAAACCTATTCCCTTTTCTATCTTCTTTGTTGTGAGAAGGAAGGTGGGCAATAATTAAATTATACGTTAAAATGAATACTACAAAAACTATACACAGGAAAAACCAAAAAATATATTTAAGAAAACGGCAAATAAACAAAAAGACAAAGTGATTTTGTATGATCACTACGTTGAGTTGGAGATTCACATGTGAGAGCCATATAGTTTACGTTATCAAACTGGTTGTCATTATAACAATTATAAAATAATAATATTTTATACGTCACTAATTCCACTTTTTTTACCCTTGAATTTCCACCCTGCACCAAGCTTCAGTAATTAAATATAGTTAGAATTTGAAAATATTGTTCCTTAATTTGTTGCTAATTAAGTTTTTACATGGTTTCACATTACAATTGATGAAGCAAATATCATAAAGATAATTATGAATAAGGTATCGTCAAAAGCTAAATAGTCAATGCTAGTTCATATATCAGGGCAAGTGATGGTATAAGGACAAAAAGATTTGAAAGCTATTAAGATAAAGAAGGGAGTGTGATTAAGAGTTATCATAAGGAAATGTCATTAAAATCATTATACTGGGCAGTAAAGACTGAAGAGTTTCAAATTATTATCTACCTCATGAAATTTTCCATACTACCTTAGTGTAATAAACTGTACAAATAAAGACCCATAAAAAAAGATTAACTTCATATCTTGTTTTTATGGGTCTTTCTTTGTACAGTTTATTGCACTAAGGTAGTATGGAAATTTTTATCATAGGTAGTTAATGATAGGGAGATGTCATTAAAACAATAACATTCTATTGGGCAATGGGCATTAAAGACTAAAGAGTTTCAAATTGTTATCTACCTAATGAAAATTGCCTTACTACCTAAGTGCAATACATTGTGCAAAGACCCATAAAAAGCAAGATAAAAAGTGCAAAAAATGGAGTTGGTAAGACCAAAGTACTGTGTGAAAGTCAGTCAAAGATAGTGAATCAGACTGAAAGTAAAATAATAGAGAAAAAGAGTGATAGATGTAAGCAGTGGAGAGCAAAGAGTGATAGAAGCAAACTATGAAGGCAAAATAAGACTAAGAAGAAAAGAAACACAGATAGAAATTATTATCAGAAAGAAAGACAGACAGCAAGGAGATTAACCCTCTCACCCTTGGAGCGCTGGTCACAGCACAACTTGTAGGTTCCCCCGCCTTTCTGGGGGCATTTGCCACACCACCTTCTCTTGGCTGCATACAATACAAGGATCGGCTGCAATACACAATCACCGCGTACCAACTAAAATCTACCGTGGCGGCCGTGCATCGGTCCTAGTATACATTCAGATATTCAGATCTCTGTAATTTTGGTGGCTCTTTTTGAATTATATATGTAAATGAAATGTCAAAAATTACAGGTCTAGCCTCATAGTTTTTTTATAATAAAAAATATGATTGAATTGTATTTTTGCAATATCCTTGGGGGTTCTTTGTGTTACAGTAATTGAATGTATATAATTTATCCAACAGTGTGGGCCCTAATCTGAATCCACATAAGATGACAAAGTGTTAAGTGTGTTATGTGCAATAATAAATTGTCTTTCTGAAAACCCTTCCCTTAAATAAATTAAAATTTGGTAGCATAATAATTAAGTGTTTATTACTTAAAATCAAACCAATATTCTGTTATTTTTCACTTAATTTGCTAGTTTTAATAGTAAGATCTTTATGTTAAGCCTAAAAATTACTACCACTATTTTTGTTTGAGTCAACTTAATTGCTGTGGATACTCTGACATAATGGTTGGTCAGATATTCGCAAAATTCAACCTTTGGATCGAATTTGTACTTCAAAGATTTCTCAAACTTAATAACCTAAAGAAAGAAAGAAATTTGCCAGTGCCTATCGTAACAAATTTAATTATTGGTTATTATTGGTTCTAATAGTAGGAAAACTTATTTTACATTATTTATATCTATCGAATAAAAGAGTTTACCAATTTTCTGCATAGAAGGTTTAGGTTTTGTCATCAGTACATACTTAAAATCTTTCAATACATTATTTGTTAATAAAGGTACAAAGATTATTTTTTTAAACAGTTTTTACCCTCCTGTCTTCAATTACTCAAACAATAATAATTAATTGTGAAACTTCAATTTTCTGCTTAGATTTTTTTTAACCAGTAGGTTGATTTTACGTCTGTTCCTGTAGGTGGTATATTTTATTATGATAACTAAGGAGCAGGATGAACTATTTCTATTGTTGTGGATTCTCACCTTTCCTGCCAACCAGCTCCAGCTCCTCCTCGGAAAGTGGAGGGTTTTCGGTGTCGATGGCCTTCTGAACGTCATCTAAGATTATGTCGTAGGTCGTCTTCAGTTTGTCCAACTTGTCCTTGACTTCAGCCACTTTGTCCGCTTGGACAAACAAATCGACCTCCTTCTCCCCCACATGCCATTCCTCGACACCTGCACATGGAGTGATTTTTAAATTCTGTAATAACTTTATTTTGAGTTGTCTCCCTGTTTTTAATAAATTTGGAAAAACCCAGGCTTATATGTTTGCTAATGGAAGGTTTGAGATGGTAGAGACTAATAAATAATAAATGTATCATGTTTTGTGGATTTCATTTGTTATTGTTGTTGTTTTAGCTCAATTAAACTAAAATAACAATTTTTTATGAGGTTAATCTTTCGGTGTTTCATGTACCAGAGAAAATATATGTAAACGGTTTAAGTCTAGTAATTTTCTTTGTACTGTAAGGTAAGATAAAGATTGCAAACAAAATCTTAACACACAGTTTCTATATTTGGCGAATGTGGTTTCATAATTATTACGGGCATGGAACCTGTTAAAACATGCAATCTTACACAACGTGCAATAAGAATGAAATACAGTAAACGCCCTCTAGTTTGGCTTCGGTTGGATTGGTCGCCGGATGGTCCGGCCGGTCCTAGGAGGTTGACTCACATCCGTCATAACACCAGCCGCACCGCGGGGAAATGACCTTCGACAGGATTTATCCTGAATTTTGTTTCCGGCCGTAGAAGTAAACTATTTATGTCAGTTTAGTTTACGGGCAAGCTTGTAATTGATGGATACACTTGACCTCAACTAATAAACGATGTTGTTATCCTTTCAGAATAAGAACTGTACAGTAAGATTTGATTTGGGATTTTGTTTACATGACAAAAGTAAATAACAGGTTTCTTTTAATTTGTATAGGTTATGATTCAAATAATACCTGTGAATTGACTCGTTCAAATAAATTTTTAGTGTGCTGTTTACAGTACATAATGAGTTTTTCTGCTTAATTCATATCCTCAGTAAGGTATCGGTAAAAATGTACCTATCTGCGAATGACGCAATGACAGTTCAACATAAGAAACATCAACATTTTTCTTTGGCAATTAACCTTTGTAAATATGTTTAAATAACTTGTTTTGTTGATTTTTAAGCAAAGGTAATGAATTTAATCGGTCATTTTACATTTTGATAGTACATCCGGATAGTCTGGCCATTTTGTAGTCCGGCCGGTGGTCCGGTCCCGAGGTGGCCGAACTAGAGGGCGTCTACTGTATGCAATCGATGGTAACTTTACAGTATAAATTAACAATTTGGCTGCATTTCTACAAAATGAAATAAAACACTCATTATTAATGTTGTTAAAATTCAAATTTAAGATAAAATCTTACACTAAACGCTTCTGCTCTTTCAATGGTTTTCATAATTTTGCAGTTGTTTTTTTGACCTGCTAATGTTAATGTTTTGAAATGATTCCATTAATTTTAACCGTATAATGATTGCCTTATATAATTGTATTTTAATGTTCACAAAAATGTGGTTTTACTTGCTTGTTTCATTCTGATTTATTTAAATCAAAGTAAAATTAAATTAGATTAGGTAAAACGCTCAAAAAATTAACATGTACAGCTTTTTGGGAGCTCTTTGCATGTTTTAACTAGTTTTCCAATCTAGATTTTCAACGGTCTTAAACATGCTCCTGAATTTTAACTAAAAGCCTAAGGATCATTGTAGAACTAATTCTAAAAAAAATTATCTTGGACTTTTTAAGTGACACTGTGATTGATTCTTTAATAAATTTAATATAATTTAAATCAATTATCAATTCTTTAATAAATTTAATATAATTTAAATCAATTAATTTTACTTTGATTTATTTAAATCAAAGTAAAATTAAATTAGATTAGGTAAAACGCTAAAAAAATTAACATGTACAGCTTTTTGGGAGCTCTTTGCATGTTTTAACTAGTTTTCCAATCTAGATTTTCAACGGTCTTAAACATGTTCCTGAATTTTAACTAAAAGCCTAAGGATCATTATAGAACTAATTATAAAAAAAATTATCTTGGACTTTTTAAGTGACACTGTGATTGATTCTTTAATAAATTTAATATAATCCTTGTAAATCAAATTTAACGTGTGCTGTGATTTGTTTACATTGTTACATTGCAAAGGATTGAGAATCAAAGAGTTATGCCCCTGACAAAACAAGGACTAGGTATAATTTTATGTAACTTAAAATAATTGACATTCAATATTTATCGTATTTTTATTTATTAAAATGGTGTTTATTTTGTTTTATTTGTAAGAAATAACCATCCCATCGACATAATTCTCCGTTTCTACTTTCTAGTGTTTTTTATCCATCAGAAAAATTGTTCTAATAAAAGATTTTGTGCAATACTTTAATACATGCAAATTGATTAATGAAATTAAAATGTCTCGATAAAAGCTAATTTTAATTATTTTGTTCTCAATTTTTGTTGAAATTTATATATACAAAATCATTATATCCTAGTTTAAACATTATTACAATTGTTTACCATGCCTACATTAATAAAAATAATATGAGTTGTAGATAATTGATTATAATTATTCATTGACTATGTATAGTACAAGCACTCCTATACTACCCGAGCCTGAATCCATAATGAGTTAGCTAAAAAGTTGATTGTAATTAATTACATTACTTTGCCATAATTAGCTCTAAAAACATCAAACCTTACAAATTTGTGTTAAGTTCTTAATATTTACATGTCTCTTCAGAGTTTCCAATAATGATTTGTTGCATGATACAGATTATGGAGTTTTTTTTGTATTCTGAACTTTTTATAGTAAATTTTTGATACTTTAAGCAGAATTATAAGATGTGAATTATTTAGTAGGAAGAAGGCAGTTAAAGCAAGATTTATCAAGAAGGCTTCTCCTACTGTAATAAAGTCATTTTGCAAACATCTAAATTTAAAAATGAATCTTAAAAGCCATTTCCAAAAAATAAGATGTTTTAAACTTTAAAGGGTTTTTTTGGGGGGCAGCTGCCCCTTAAAATTATTTCAAAATAAAATAATACTCACTTAAAGGTATTGGTATTTTTAGTACCTACATACCAGTTTTATAAAAATGGTTTAACATATAAGGAACAATGCCATTTGCCCTATCCAAAATATAAATTTCCTCTGCAACTGGTTGCCGTTTGCTCCTTCACAATATTGCTGGATTTTTTGTAGTAACTAAAATAAATAACTTTGTAATGTCATATACTGGAATAGATCATTGGTGATTAAAATCAATTTTGAATGTTTTAGTAAAACATAAATAAATAATTAATGATTCAGCAATATTTTTATATTTACTTTTTTGTAAGTATGATCTTACAGTATTATAGGTTTTATATTATAAGATTATAATTAGAAGTTCATTTTTTTGCCACCAAATAACTGTGAAAGTGGGGAGTTCTTCTAATTGTCCCTTAAATAAACATTAATTTTAAAATTTGATGAAAAAACTTTTAAGCAACATTCTTTTATTAGTAATTGTTAAAATACCAAAACTACTTCAAGATTTTGTCAAAAGATTTGAACAATTAATTTATTTTTAAATTAAGAGGATATAAATTCAGCATTCAGCAAAGCGAATATGACTGATTAGTGGTTTTTATGTAACATAATGAACTCAAAACCTTTCCTGTAGGACTTCTGAATACCCACAAAAAAATTTCACCCACACTAGATACAAAATGTGTAATTGCAAAGCATTGTCTGTTTTTTTCTTCAAAAAACCTTTTCCTTTTGTCTCAAGGAAATTTTGTCAACACTAAAGCAATAGTACGCTTCTTTCCGAAAACCGAAACTAAACAGCAACTTACCCTCTTCATCGTCCAACTTGATAACTTTCTCCTTCAAGTGTTTGTTGGGGGTGGCCACCCTGAACAGTTGGGCTCCGTCGTAGCTTCTCCTCGCTTCCGCCGGAAGGACCGCGGCCTCCTCAGCTGCCGCCGTCGTCGTCGCCGCCAGCGCCGCGGCCACTGCCACCGCGATCACCGCCACCGCTCGCCGCATCCGCCACATCGCTACTGGCCGCGCCGCCGCCGCGCCGCGCTATATATGGGCGGCAGGAGTAACGGACACCCCCTCTGCCCCTCCCTCCCGCTCGTCTCTGTCTTGGTCTTATGCTGTGAAGTCTTGAGAGTTCGTTCGAATTCGATCAATCGATTCAAATTCAATTTCGATTGAGTAAATTCCGATTTTATACTACTTTAAGGTAAAAATTAATGGGAAGGGGGGGGGGGGGTTGCTGAACGCCCAAACATTAAAACATAACATGAGAGCTGTTGAACGCCGTCAAACACCGCCTAATGCGCCTGCTTTAATATCTGCCGTTGGGCTTAATTTGTTTATTTCGACGATCTTTTGGATTGGTTTTTGAAAACCCATCACATAATTTTTCAGAAAGTTTAATTTCTGATTTTACATGATGTTTCTCGAAACAGTTGGTTAAAATTTGCAGGCTTTCCTAAATTTTCAAAGACGTGTTCAAAATTAATTTTTTTACAATTTTGTATTTTTAATTAAACATGTTTAAATAAACTGTTTGGCACTGTTGTATAACAGCCAAACATAGGCTGTTGTACAACAGACAACATAGACAACAATTTTATGAAATACCGTAAGCATATTATTCGGAAATTGTAAATCATCTAAAAGCAAATTTTTGTACAAAGAGTTCTTTTCTCCTCGAAATTCCTTTCAAAATAAACAATTACTGTTGTTGCCTTGAACATGAACCCTGCAAATCTTTGTACTAACGAAATTACAAACCTGTGACGATCCTTTTGCTTGTCTCTTGTTAACCTGTTTTCAAGCAGCATGATGAAGTTGTTGTTTTTGCCGATACCTGCCAAATTAACAATTTTAGCAAAATAATTCTTTGTTCTTTTACTGTCATCACTTAATTCCAGGATATAAATGGTGAGGCCTCATCGTTGTTGTTTTGAAGGTTTTTTTTCACGATTGGAACATAGGAACAATGCTAAATCCATACCAAGTTACACCTCGAGCGTAAGTACTTTAGACCAGGGCCGGCCCGATATTAATAGGTGTCCAGGGGAAATTTTGTATATGCGCTCCCCCAAACAAAACAACAATTATTTGGCCTAAATAATTAAGTAAATGTATAGAACAAATAACAATGAAAATTAAATCATGTATTAGGATAAGTTCAATATGAAAATTATCTTGATAAGACTGAAACATAGGCTACAGTATTGGTAAAATAATGTATTAATTTAAGGGTGCACAATTTAATTGTTATTTACTTATAATAATAATACAACAAAATAATACAAAAGGAAATCCTTTAGCTTCAACAAAACCTCGCTAACAACAGTCCTGTGTTTTTTTCAAATAGATTCCTTATTTAAAGCCAAACAGAGGAAATTTATGTTCTAACATTTCATCAAACGGATCCATCCAATCATGTGATTCCCGTTTCAAAACGACGCTGGCAGATTAATATTGACTTCGATACTTGTAAAACTGGCAGTCACTAAAATCTCTTTGGTGTTACTTTAGTCACTGTTATTGACTTTTTACTGCAGTTGGCGCATGAATATCCCGACCATTTTAAAGGACGTGTGCGAGAGAGATGGATGATGAATGTTTAGGGGGAGATAGACATTCCTAAATATGTTTATGTCATTGGCTGCAGCATTGTGTTTTTTTGTACCTGTTTGGTTTCCTATTGGACGATCATTTAGTTTTTTTTATTGTTCTTGAAGTATTTTTATTATCCGCTAGATAGTGACTCTTAAACCTGAGGGGGCCTATTTTTGAAATGGGTGAGTTGGCGGTTGAGTGAGTCACTCATCTCTCAAGTTAATTGTTTCTAATAATAAAATTAATTCACAGAAAAAAATAAAAATATTCCTATCTAACTTTATGAATTCAGCCCCACAATATCTGCGAATATCATTTCAATAGGCACTTTTTCTTAAAAATTCATAATTTTAATACAGACATAGTATACATTTATTAAGCTAAGTTTACACTAGCATCTAAACGTTGCGTCACTTGGACACTCTAATTAACATTGTTGTTATGACGATACAGGTTTACCAAAAACAGCTGTTTTAACACTTCAGTTGTTACAACACATTATTTATCATTGGAGGGATGCAGTTTTAAGTGGCGACACAAATATTTGTAAAAACAAATATTTTTGTCGTCACTCAAGACTGCATCCCTCCAATGATAAATAATGTGTTGTAACAACTGAAGTGTTAAAACAGCTGTTTTTGGTAAACCTGTATCGTCATAACAACAATGTTAATTAGAGTGTCCAAGTGACGCAACTTTTAGATGCTAGTGTAAACTAGGCTTTATTTCAACAATCCAACCATTTTTACTCACCAAGCAATAGGCTGTTGAGTAAAAACGGGTGAGTTGACAGGAAACAAGCTTCTTCTTATTCTCTTTTAGAGGAAGTAATAATAGTAATCATGGAAAGCTTTTCCAATTAGGTTATGTTTACTTTTTGATACTAAATATTTAAAAGCGTTCGGCTAGCCTTTGAACTATTTATAAAATGCCTTACAACTAAATTTACCTATAAATATACCAAGATAGTCTAGTTAAAGCCACGAAAAATGAGGCAATTCCTTAAATTGGTCAATGTTTACATTTGGCTTTCTAGTTTGACAGATGTATAGTTTGCAACGTTGACATCCCACGTGGTGGTTTAAACAATGCCACCGTCAGCTGTTAGGTTTCTTGACGAGTGACAAGTGAAACTCTCAACAGTTTCAAACATAGGGCCCCTGAACCGAGTTGACAGCTGTCATCGATCAAAGAAAATAAACAGTATTTGTTTACTTCTGGGAAAATGATTTTATATAATTAAAACTTAAGGAAATGTAAGTTTATGGGTTTAAACTCTTTTAACAACAAATTATACAATTACGGAGAATATTTCCAATTTTATAGCTGAAATTTCAAAGATAAAACTTACGTACAAAAAACCTCAAACCATAACCTTAAATATATTTTGACAACTAAGAATTTTACTTTTGTTTTGAATATTAGTCCACTTATTTACAACTACGAAGCAGTAGTAAAGGGGCGGGGTTTATGAGTAGGGAAGTTGACTTCCCCTCCTCCCCCTCACCCCGATGCGTCAAAATTCTCGCGCTGATCGGGATAATCGTGCGCCAACTATAGTGGTTTGTAACTGTAGAACTTATGGCACCGAATCTCATATGATTCAAGCAAACATTCGCTATCATAAAATGAGACAACCTCTACACCAAAAACATTGACTGAATAAATACAATAGGTAATAACAATTTGGTTTTTAATATTCAGTAAGACTACACATTAAACCAAACTCAATACTTTCGTTATTTCCGAATTGATGCATGTACTGTGATAAAATTTAAACAGTTACCAAGAATAAGTCTACATAATGTACTCATCTTCGACTTACTGTATGGAGTTTTAATTATAATTTATGAATCCAAACAAAGTTATCGAATGGTTGGTTTTTTGAATAGTTATTTGATTAAATTTTTACGATTCCTTCCCGTGAAATATTTGCGTCCCATAAGGCATCGTCGACCGCCCGCAGGCTCTCCGGCCGCGGCGCTCGGGGCGACTGCCTCTGTCGCCCGCCCTCGGCCGGCCCTGCAGACGACCCACAATTAGGGTGTCGAGCGGTCCTCCAAATCCTCCAAACGTCCTCCAAGTCACCTAAAGGTCCTCCAATTTTTGCTTTATATTAAATAAAGTGATTCAAAAAATTTTTGGCCCATCCACATAAATTTACTATAATAATGTTGTATTTTTCAGTATTTCGTATTTTTTACCTCAAAGCCTGTTTTCTAATTTGATTTATCATTTTGGAAAAAACCGCTTAAGTATATTAGTGCATAAATGTAATATGCTATATTGTCATACGGATGTTTCGAGTCCAGTTTTAAATTAGTTGAAAATAAAATTACCCAATTAGTATGTGGGGGAAAAAGATTAAATACTAACATTGTTATCGGGTAAAACTTCCAATTATTTGATTGAGTAGTAGGTGATTTTTCTATTCGGGTATCTCACTTTTTTTTACTTTTTGACTTTGGGTATGTATTAGTGTGTATTCATTGTTATTAGCAAGTAAAAAAACTAGCAAGGATGAACTTTGTTTAATCCGCCTCGAAAGGACGGTTTGTGAAAAACGTCAATCCTGTTAACGAGCGTACAACTGATTGTTTTGTCACCTCTCGACATAGATTACTTCTTGTAGTATTTCTACGTGCATTACAGTTGCACTTATTATCACGACCATCTCCTCTGTGTTAAAATCAAACCTCAAGGCTACTCCTGTGACAAACTCCTCGTTAAGGCATGTGCATACATGTTAGGTGAAGTGAAGAATACCTAGTAGTTAGAGCTGATGTGAGTGAAGGCAACACAGGTAGTCCACGCGACGTTGTCCTTTTACATCAATTTAAATTGAATTGAACTTAATAATTTTTTTATATTTATTTTGCGTGTTGAGTAGTGTTTGTGGACGTTCAGAACGAAGACTTAACATACCATACGTAAATACCATAAACAATTGAACGAAGAAATCATATAGAAACCATAGAAAACCACCCCATTTTTGTGGGCTATTATTCTATGTTGGTCTCGTATGTTTCATATAGAATTAGTTTTTCCGCGTCGGTCGTGCGAGCAGTTACAGTTACAAGCCGCATGAATGGGGCTGGGCTGGTGGTGGGGTGTGGGGGGGTTGTAGCCACCCCTGCAGCTCGGAGATATGTCTCGCGATTCATTTTACTAATTTAAATGTCAAAGGTTGGAGTCAGCCGACGCCGCGCCGCGGGCCCTGGGGAGGGATACGTCTTGTCGCCGCCCCCGCAGCGGCCTCTGCTGGGGTTGTTGTGGTTATCAGCGCGATTCACGCCTTCTTTTTATTTTTCGGATGGGATGGGGGTGGGGGGGAGTTAAAAACCTAACTTAGAATAATAAAAACAATAGAGTATGTTGAAAAGAGGATAACAATTTTTAATTTCAAGAAACGGATTGATAAAACAACGTTTCTGCCGTGATATAGAATCAATTTATTTTATACAGGCATATTTTGATAGGTATAATATTGGTGGCATTCTTCAACTAACCGTGGTCAGTATCAATAGGGGTGTGGCTACTTGGCTGCATTGGGGGAGAGGGAGGAAAATTCAAAAGAAGGTATAAAAACACATTAAGAGGAAAACTAAATTCAATTTAACGAACGATCAGATTAGCTTGCCACTTTGGGGTTTTGCATTTAAAATTTTGTATTCGAGGAAATTCTGAGATACTCGCTTTATCTGAGTTTTATTAAGGTTGATTTGTTTGAAAAATAAATCGTAGGCTTACTTATGCTGCACAAGGACCCACGTACTCCATGGGCGGATTTCTGGGGGTGCCTGGAACCTCCTAATAGGTATTTGGTGTTGTTGGCAGTGACGGGGGAAAATGTTTTCAACAAAACTTTGATTGAGGTATTTGCATAAATTACAAATGGTTGTTGTTAAATAAAATAGGTAACTACTTTTGAATAGGCTTTAAAACGGACCATTTCAATAGGAATTTAATGTTTGAATTTGAGCATACAATGCTTCAAACGTTAGGTGAGCTGGCACCCCTAAATATTATGACCTAAATCCGCCCATGCCACGTACATTCTCATTCCCTTTGCTTAGTCTTTGAATTGTATACAATACTGTCAATATACTGTACCATTAAAAATTATTGTTTTACTGTTACAAGTGCAAAACAAGTCCGATACTGCTTAGTTTCAAACCGTTTACCACAAAAAACTTTAGCGTGCATTTTTTTACGAAAACCGTAATTTGACGGTAAATGCGTATAAACGGTTTGGGTGATTTTATGCTAGCATTGCAAATTAGGCTATGTGATTGTATATAATCTTAACAGACGTCGTCGTGTAGGGACTAACGATATGTTTGTATGCAGAGGCGCGATCTGTCGCCGTGTCAGCGCTCCAGTCGTGATACCCGTATCGAACGGGGCTTCACTAATGTCCCGTAATCATTCGGAGGACGATGCAGAACAAAACATGTAAACTTCCCTAAGGCCCTGATGATTATGTAACTGTAACTCTCCTGAATTTTAATCTCTTTAATTTTAAGTTTTGAAGAGGTAAAAATATCGTCCCCCAAATAATAGGAAAATAGTACCTTTAGAATTGAGATTCCTCAATTATTTTACACGGCAGTCTCAGTTTATTGAATTTGCCTTTTTTTATTTGACAAAGTAACATTTGATACTTTTCACTTCTTTGATTCATAATGTAGCTTTTAAATTTATTTAGCTTTGATAAATACAAATTCAAATTTTATTTATTTCAGAAGATTACAGTTTGTAATTCAAATATCAAATGATATAATATACACCTTTTCTTACAATTAATAACAAAAAAATCATGGAAATAAGCCTACATGGGCAGATTGCCTGTGCGTAGACTTAGTCGTGATTAACTTTTTATGTGCTATTGTATGTAACTTTTATTTGAATATTTATTGGTATTACATTTTTTAAGAAGAAAAAACGGGTTGTACAGAAGGGTTTGGGCATGCGCAGAATGGAGGAGGTCTTGCTATTTGTATCGCGGAGAAGGGCGATTTCAGCATTACCTATCAAACATCATAATGATTTCGAAGAATGGTATGACGCCAGAAAATTTTAGGATTTATTTATTTTTATGAAATTGATTTCTAACACTTATGAGTCAAACCCCAGAATTTGTAACACGCAATATCTTGATTAATTCCGAGCTTCATACTCGGTGTTACTAGCAAATAATGTAAACTGAATAAAATAAAAATGCCTATAGGCCTACGTTAACACAAAATCTAAAATCGTCCACGATTACAATGGTATGTTGCAAAAAATGTCCGCGAAAAAAAAGAAATACATTTTCCCTGTGGATAAGGGCATTTTGTAAAGTTTTTCTAGGGCTCATTTGTGAGGCACGTTAGAGTTTTTTTATTTCATATTCCTCTATTTGCCTTTTTTCGCATTTGCACAACACAATACTGACAGGATCGAAACTGGGTCCAGTTGCCCTTTGTCATTGGGCTATGAATTTAATGATGCTATCTAACAAAAGGTCGCCAGATAGTAACAAGACCCGGGTTTGGACCGTTCTTGATCAAAACGTTAAAAAATGCCATTGGCGTAGAAAGACTCAAAATACTAAAAATACAAAATACAAATGCTGTTGATTTTGAAATAACTATAAAGTGAACCATAAATTAAAGCGCTCTTTACGTTAATTCGCCGGTTGAGAACGGTAACGATAATCTAATTTGAAAAGACACGACCGTTCGATTAAATAATCTACATTGTCTTCGCCGTTTTCTTTACAATACAGAGACCGCTGTATAAAGTCGCGTCGCTAAGTTCCAAGTTATTGTCAGGCGTGGACAGTTAGCTTTCTCAGTCGGAGTATTTCACCGCCATCGACAGTTGACGACTGCGAATCAGTTGACTTTCACCATCGTCTGACCTGCCAATGTTTCGGACTTTATTCGGCCCAACATTACCACTCGATTGTAGATGTCCCGCTGGCACTAAAGTTTAGTGCTCCTGAGTAAAGGTCAAATCAAATGACACGACCCTCTTTGCCCATAAGACCAAGTTGATTTCAGCATGGGCCTTACGGACGACCTGGATCAAGTTATTTGATCCGGCCTGTAGTCATCTGCCCGAGAAGTCTCGGTCGCTCTGACACTTACCTGCGTACAGTATTGGCAGAAGACTTTTGGTTTGGACCCGACATTTCAATTGAATTTAAAACAATATTCATTATTAATGAATATTTTTAGAAAATGAAAACAAATCGGCTTAAAAATCATGATAGAACTTATTTTCGAACCTTCAGTCGATAGGCAATGTCATCAAATTAGTCCTGAGTATTCGAGTGATTGAAGTCGAATTTTAATTATTGCGCTTTTAAATGTATCTTGCAAATCTTTATAAAGCCCCTTTTCCTCCATAAAAACAACCCCCAAACCTCAGCGGCGCGGTGACTACAAATAGTGATATTGATGTGATGTGTTTTTCCCTGATGAGCAAAGTTTTCGGTGTAGCCTATGTTGAGGGTTGAACTAATGATTGTAAAACTGATGAGAGGAGTTGAACGTAGGACTTATCTCCCGGTAGGAGCGCTGACGGCGGCGGTCCCGTTGCCGAGGGTGTCGACGCCCGACAGATGGCTGTGTTATGGCCGCATCCTGGCGAATCACCTCAACCGACCGGATACCCGCGTCCCGATCCAATCGTAAACATTTTGGTATTTTCCGGCGACCGCGTCGAGTTAAAACGGCGTGTGACCTGCCCGGGCCCGAGCGATGGAAACAACTTTGCAAAAAATCATATATTTAATTTCGTAAGGCGATTCTTTGCATCAAAACTGTGGGCGTCTGGCAAGTCGTAGAAAGATGAGGGAGGGCTCAAATTAAAGGTCTCTATTCCGTGATGGCGGGAAAAATAATGAAATTTCTTTAAATTCATCAGAAAACGAAAAATAACGTAAAATATCTGCCATTTAAAATGCATTGAGATCTAAAAACGTCTGCTTTGTTTACATAAAACATGTGATGCTGATACTTGATTGAAAACCATGTCGTAGGCTAGATATCAATACAAGGTAGATTCAGTTTGCTACGAAGGTATTTTGTACTACTAAGCCTAGTTTACACTAGCATCTAAAAGTATCGTCACTAATTACATTGTTGTTATACCGATTCAGGTTTGCCAAAAACAGTTGTGTTAACACTTCAATTGTTATAACACCTTATTTATCATTGGAGGGATGCATTCTTGAGTGACGACACTAATATTTGTTTTCATAAATATTAGTGTCGCCACTCAAGATCGCACCTAACTAGTGTAATTAATGAAGTGATAACATTTGAAGTGTTGAGTGTTGACACAACGGAGGTGTTGGTAAACCTGTATTGGTATAACGACAATGTATTTTGAGGGTCCAATTGACGACACTGCTACATAGCGTATCTTAGCTTAGGATTGTTTGAATTTCTCACTCATTAGGGGCTTTTATCCCCTTCAAGCCACTTATATATATATATATTAGCAGATCTCGGTTTTGTGTTCGTAATACCATTTTTTGTTCGCAATTGCAATTTTTAAGTACTCAAGGAAATGTTTTATTTTCTTTCTTTTCTCCAACGATGTCTCTTTAACCCTCTTCACAGGGTATGGCATAGGCCATTTAGTCATAAATCTATTTTTCGCAGCTTTTTTGATGATGAAGTTGAGACTTGTATGCTACTCTCCGTTAAAGCAAGATAATGTGCAAGATAATTATTTCGTTTTTGTTCAAGAATAAAGCCATTTCTTTTCCTTATCTTTTTTATCTGTCTTATCTATTTTGTATTTAAGTCTGCACCAATTCCCCTTATTACATCTCCTATTCTGTTCTTTGTCGTTCTAAATGAGTATTTACAATAAAACATACTAAATATTTTATTATTTATTCTTTGTGTTTGATTTTTATAAAATGATTAATCTTATATTCACATTCTGATTCTCTAATGATAAACCTTATCAACTTTAACTATCTATGCATATGAGTATACTAAGATGAATGAAGCGTTATTAGTAGAATTTTTTTATTGCTCTCTGAATCCTAAAAATTAATTTCTGAGCGATCTGCCTGTCCGTCTGTGTGTTTTTGTGGATGTGCACTTGCACTTAACCAGAGACAATATCAGTGGTCCAAATTTGTTGATATTTGTTGTATGCATAAACCCCAAAGTTATTGGGCTTTTAATTTTCCTAAATGTTTTGATTTTTTTAATGTTAATTTTCCTAAAATCCCCAAAAATGTAGAAAAATCTGAAAGTTGTAGAGGAAATTAAATTTATTTGTTATCAATGTGTTGGTTTTTTAGCAATAAATGCAATACGTTGACTAATGTTATTTTCAATGAGTTTATTGAGAAATGGATACTATACTTTTCTTCCTTATCAAACGATAAAATATTTCTGTTTTTATGCAATTTATTAAGTAGTTTGCTATTACTAAGGATGGTTTTTTCAATTTGCAATAATAATTACTCCATAAAAACCCTAAGAATTGAAAATGTTATTATTTTCAATTTTTAAATATACCCAAATGAATGACAAACTCTGTATACCTTTTGTTAAAACCATGGTAAAAATATTATACACTTGAATTATGACAAAAAAAGAAAATCAATCGAAGTATTAAGAGGAGTAGTACTGTTTGATTTCTAATACTATTTATTTTGTTACGTGTTCGTATTTAATTTATTATTCATATAATCTTTAAAAAATAATCAACTAGCATTCATGTTACCTCTTGTTTTAAGTTCAGAAGTCAAGAACAATAAAAAATATTTAATAGTTACAAAAAATATTAATACATTTTTTAACAATTATCAATTTTTCATACCATATTATATTTTGCAGGGTGTGCAAGTTAAATATTTGCCTAATAAGCTCAAATTTAAAAATCCTGTTTTGATATTTGATTCCTTAACATATTTAGGTCACTTTAATCCTCTCAGTACAATCTGTTTGGATTTTAAATTTCCCCAAGATATTTCAGGCTCTGGAAAAGTTAAATATATGCTCTTGGTCTTGTGTTGCCCTACACATTGAGAGATCTAGGGTAATGCTGCACCATAGGAGCACTATAGGTATCTTTTTTTGTGTCTTATAATTTCTTTTAATACATTTGCAACATTCATGTTGGGTTTTGATTTTTTTCTGATAAAAGGTAACACAGAAAAAAGTAAAATAAAAAAATGATCTAAAAGGACAAAATTATTGGAATTTCATTGGTTGAAATTAGAAACTTGTCACATAAAACTGTAAACAGGTCTCATTAGATATTACTTAGTCATCAGGTTTGATGTTGATCATTTATATGTTTTAACAAATGAAGATTCTTTAAAACTGCGGTTAAACCGATGTTTCCTAAAATTATTAATTAAATACAATAAAAAAATTATATATTTTACGATAATTTGTCTACTATATATTTCCCGCAGGAATAGTCGATGTCCTTGCTCAATCACTCAAAAACTCAAAAACATTTTGCTTAAATTGTAACGAGCACAGTATTTAAAAACTGGTCTAAAATATTTTTCCACAAGAATCGTCGATACAGTACTGTCAATTTCCTTCCAATCATGTCTGGTTAAACCAATGATTTCATTATAATTGTCCAGATAAAAAGATGTTACCACTGCCGAGAGCAGTCCTGTGGAAAGGTGACTGTTCTGTTGTCGACAGGAGGGATGGAAGCAGCGGGAAGGTCGGCTGGTGGAGGAGAAGCAGCAGCTGCAGTGGGAGCTGCAGGGGATGGTGTCCAAGACTGCGACCGACGCTCTGCAGGAACAGCTGAAGGTGACTGTTCTGTTGTCGACAGGAGGGATGGAAGCAGCGGGAAGGTCGGATAGTGGAGGAGAAGCAGCAGCTGCAGTGGGAGCTGCAGGGGATGGTGTCCAAGACTGTGACGACGCTCTGCAGGAACAGCTGAAGGTGACTGTTCTGTTGTCGACAGGAGGGATGGAAGCAGCGGGAGAGTCGGCTGATGGAGGAGAAGCAGCAGCTGCAGTGGGAGCTGCAGGGGATGGTGTCCAAGACTGCGACTGACGCTCTGCAGGAACAACTGAAGGTGACTGTTCTGTTGTTGACAGGAGGGATGGAAGCAGCGGGAGAGTCGGCTGGTGGAGGAGAAGCAGCAGCTGCAGTGAGAGCTGCAGGGGATGGTGTCCAAGACTGCGACCGACGCTCTGCAGGAACAGCTGAAGGTGACTGTTCTGTTGTCGACAGGAGGGATGGAAGCAGCGGGAGAGTCGGCTGGTGGAGGAGAAGCAGCAGCTGCAGTGGGAGCTGCAGGGGATGGTGTCCAAGACTGCGACTGACGCTCTGCAGGAACAGCTGAAGGTGACTGTTCTGTTGTCGACAGGAGGGATGGAAGCAGCGGGAGAGTCGGCTGATGGAGGAGAAGCAGCAGCTGCAGTGGGAGCTGCAGGGGATGGTGTCCAAGACTGCGACTGACGCTCTGCAGGAACAACTGAAGGTGACTGTTCTGTTGTCGACAGGAGGGATGGAAGCAGCGGGAGAGTCGGCTGGTGGAGGAGAAGCAGCAGCTGCAGTGGGAGCTGCAGGGGATGGTGTCCAAGACTGCGACCGACGCTCTGCAGGAACAGCTGAAGGTGACTGTTCTGTTGTCGACAGGAGGGATGGAAGCAGCGGGAGAATCGGCTGATGGAGGAGAAGCAGCAGCTGCAGTGGGAGCTGCAGGGGATGGTGTCCAAGACTGCGACTGACGCTCTGCAGGAACAACTGAAGGTGACTGTTCTGTTGTCGACAGGAGGGATGGAAGCAGCGGGAGAGTCGGCTGGTGGAGGAGAAGCAGCAGCTGCAGTGGGAGCTGCAGGGGATGGTGTCCAAGACTGCGACTGACGCTCTGCAGGAACAACTGAAGGTGACTGTTCTGTTGTCGACAGGAGGGATGGAAGCAGCGGGAGAGTCGGCTGGTGGAGGAGAAGCAGCAGCTGCAGTGGGAGCTGCAGGGGATGGTGTCCAAGACTGCGACTGACGCTCTGCAGGAACAACTGAAGGTGACTGTTCTGTTGTCGACAGGAGGGATGGAAGCAGCGGGAGAGTCGGCTGGTGGAGGAGAAGCAGCAGCTGCAGTGGGAGCTGCAGGGGATGGTGTCCAAGACTGCGACTGACGCTCTGCAGGAACAACTGAAGGTGACTGTTCTGTTGTCGACAGGAGGGATGGAAGCAGCGGGAGAGTCGGCTGGTGGAGGAGAAGCAGCAGCTGCAGTGGGAGCTGCAGGGGATGGTGTCCAAGACTGCGACCGACGCTCTGCAGGAACAGCTGAAGGACGCACGGGAGACCATCGTCAAGCTGCAGATAGAAGTCACTTCTTATAAGGTGAGAGTGACACTATTGAATGTAAGTAGAATTCTTGTCTTTGTGGGTTTTTAAGATTTTTTAAAAGAATTAGAAATCATAATTTACTTTAAATGTTTTAAATCTTTAAACTTTTATGTTTCTTTGGAAAATCTCCAAAGTAGTCCTGCTGTCTTTGAAGATTTTATCGCCTTTGGCTTACTTACAGGGGTACAGATGATTTATTTGTGATCATCTGGAATATTTCAATAATGATGTTCCATTCTTTTGAAAGCTGTTTTTTTTTCTTGATATACCACTGTGAGAATGTTTTATGAATTCCTGTAAGCAATCGCGCTGATGTAGCAAAAGTCTAAATGAAACTTCATCATATTTCTTGACATAAATATGCAGAAATAAAAAACCTATTATTGATATCCGAACTTTAAAATCAAAGATTTAGAATCTTCACAATTTTGCAGAAACAGAACTTTGCAATCAAACTAGCTGACTAGATGGCTGAGTGGATAAAGGGTTCACCTCATAACCTGAGGGTCGCCAGTTCGATTCCTGAGCAGGATCAAAACTGGGTCCCGTAGCCATTTGTCATTGGACTATTATTTGAATTAATGATGCTATCTAACAAATACCACCGTTGCAGCAGACCTGCATACTCAGCGAATTTCAAATGCAAAACAACGTATTTCAATCCAACATAGCGAGATTTGACATGTTTTGGTAAGCTCCATAAAAATAACATGGGGAATGAGTATGCAGGTCTGCTGCTACAGGTATATTAAAACTGGATGGTTTTAATTCAATATTTAGTAGATCTGAACTAAAAGAAGCTATTTACAAAGTTTTATCAAGAAATGTTGAGAAATAACCGAGATATAGAATTTTACTTATTTCCCATAAGGTTAACATTGGGGCAACGTACTGTGTTTACCACTTTCAATATCTCGGTAACCAATAGACATAGAGCAGTGATTCAAGATACCAAATTGTTTGTTTTTTTGAACTGAATTCAATGGTGCCAACAAAAATTCGATAAATTTTATTTTTCTATGTAAAAAACTCAAAAAACCCATTTTTGGGGGGGTTTAACCCCCTTTACCCCCCCTTCCGGTGGTCCGATCGGGCTGGTTCACGAACTCGTCCGAATAATTACTACTTTACACGCCTGTGCTAAATTTCATTAGAGAGATTATCATTCTTACAAACAGAGTACCCTTTCTTGTTCATAACCCCAAAACTTATTAAATACCCATATTGAAACAAACAACCCAATATATAAAAAAAAATGAGACATATATAAGAAGACAACGTCAAGCATCTTAATATTTCTATACTATACTACAAATAAGAAACATCTGTTCTCATAAACATTATAATTTTTAACTTTATAATATTAGGTTAGGTTTTTATTTTGACTATGAAAATGGCCAAGAGCCAAACATGTCGTCAATTTTAATTAAATAAATATTTAATTATGAACAAGAAAGGGTACTCTGTTTGTAAGAATGATAATCTCTTTAATTATTATAGTAGCCCTAACAAGTGAATGTATTTTATTTTATATATATATATATATATATATATATATATATATATATATAGAAATTTGAACGAATGGTGTTTTTTGCTTCTGGGGGCCCCAAAACGAAAAGTTATCATGGTCTCGGGCTTAGGTCTTACCATGAGACCTAAGGTAATAGCTTCTTCCCTATCGGGGAAATTCGCTAAAAGTCACCGTTATATATGATCAATAGGAAAAAAAAATGCCACTGGCTTTGGAACACACATAATACACAAAAGTGAAGAAAAACCTTATCTTTAAACATCGACAACAGTATTTATTAGTTGGAATGAATAATAGTATATTTCGTTATTAGTCCAGGAAGTACTCTTTAACCTGACGAGCATGATAGTTTCTGCTCAAGCCAGATGTGAGTACGGGATTTTCATGCTAGTTCAGTAAAACTTACCGGGTGTGTGACGTACAATACTTTGCATCATACTTCTCAGAAATACATACTTAACCAAAACCTTTCTTTGTATAAACCATTACATTTCTCAAACCTAGTCTACAATAAACAAACATTTGCTATTTTTACCAGTGCTGCCAGCAAATTACTCTAAAGCAACCTATTAAAACATGCATTAAACGTCAGTTTAATGCAATCAGCTGACTGTTTTTGATTGTTTACTTCCATTATTTCCATTTCCTAGTGCACGGTAAATTTACTGTGCACTGCACGGTAAATTTACCGTTCAGTTATCGGCAAGAAGTTTCCAGCCAAGAATAAGGCACAGAAAACAGATGTTTCTGTGTAGTACGATGTAAATAGTTTTAGGTGGTGGATGTTAGCCTTCAAAGAATTAACTAAATACTCATAGTTTCTGAGTAAATACTGAATGCCCGGCTTCCGTTCCAGAGTAAGAACCGAGAGCTAGAGCTGGCGTGCGAGCGGCTGCGGGGGGAGACGCAGAGTCTGCAGCAGGAGGTGAGTCGCTGTCGCTGCGACCGGAGCGGCACGGCACGGAGGCCCAGCGGCAGCGGCTCGCAGGTAACGGAGCTCAAGAATGTCATCGCCAGGAAGGATATTGAGGTACAACTAAAGGAATTTCTTATTATTACACATTCGGTTGAAAAGTTGTGTAAAATGTGATCGGAGCCTAATTTAATAATTGTGGGAAGAAATATTTTATTTGGTGATGACTTGTAAGGTGAGATTCGACCTTTTAATGAGATTTGAAATGTGGGATTAGGTCCAGTGGTTTTGGCAGAAATATTGCAAATGAAAGGTTTACACAATGTGTGCCAGCTGTCTTAATCTGCCAGCTGCCAATTGTGAATAATGTGACAATTTTAAGCATTGTTCTTTTAAATTATAAATACGGGGGAGTCTTGATAGTGAAAAACTTTATAATTCAAAATTTTACTTAATTTGAAACTATATTGAGAAGGGGAACTTTCCCAAAAACCTGGGTAATAAATGGGTGAAACTTTGCTAAAGAGTAAATGGCCTTAAATTGATTGCATGTAAACAGCAGGAGTAATTTTGGGAACAACGATCACACATGTGTACTAACCCTGGGTATTTGGCATGGCATTCGGTTGCACATGTCTTTATCAACCATAGAAAAATAGCAGAGGTAACACTGTGAACATATTTGCAAAGTAAACAAATGCGCGTAAAATTGAATGGCACGTAATTGCCAATCGTGGCTAAACAGTAGAAATAAATTAAAAACTGTATTTGGGTGATTCTCTAGAAAGTGGGTTATTTCAAGTCCCAACCAGAAAAAAACATTAAGAAATAAATTTATATTAAATCAAATAGCATGTTCTGATTAAATAAACAGTAAATAAATACGTGGTGAATTCCATATTCCTGAGTAATTTAACATTAATTAGTAAAAAAATACAAAAACCGCTGTTTGTCATTCCTCTGGCATGTCCCCACCTTGAAATTCAATAAAGTTTGCTGATTGTGATACATTTTTAGTGGTTTTAAAATTTAATAAATATTTTTATTTTGTTACATATTATATATGTAATATCTTATTCTATTCAGACAAATTGTTTCTACCTATTTAACAATATTATAAAACATTTAATTTTGTCCCTTGATTTTACTCATCATTCCTCTGGCAAACTGTTCGTGTCAGATAAAAAAAGAGGGAAATTTAGTTGGCAGAAGGAATCTAAGGAATATTTTGTCCTAAAGTTTGGCAATACTATTTCCTTAAAAGAACATGTTCAGTAGCCCTCTGATGTTCAGTAGCCCTCTGGTTAGTGAGTGCTGGTTGTGTCGCCTCATCTGCTGCTGTCACACAGGCTGTCATCATTCCTCTGGTATTTTTTTATTTAAATTTATGTATTTATTTATTAAAAGCTACAAATCTAAACGTAATAGATGATAGTTTATTGTAGGCATAAATTTCTCATTTAATAATTGTATTTAATAGTGTGAAACCTAACCTAAAGCTGTAAACATCATTCCTCTGGCATCATTCCCGTGGCAAATTCTTGTCATTCCTCTGTAAACTGTCATTCCTCTGGCAAACTGTCATTCCTCTGGTTTCAAAATTGTATTTATTTTTATATAAAAAATCTAAAGTCATATATTTTTAAGGATTAAATGGTAAATAGATAATATTCTCGGAAATTTTAAGTCATGAATATCGAATATAGATCCTCTGACAAGTTGTATCATTCCTAAGGTAATCATTTTTTATTTTTTGTTGATAAATAATAAAAATTTTTTTTTTCAAGCATTCGTTCTGGAAAAATAACACTTGAATGTAAAACGATTAGAAAATCCAAGAACAGACATTAATTCCAAAATTTTTTTGCCATTTATTGGCATGAAATAACCCACTTTCTAGAGAAACGCCTATTTATTAATTATTTAGTTAGTTATAATTTGTTATACTTTAGTTACTAATTTTGCTTAATTTGAAATATTCACTAACCCGAAATTTGCCGGGTCCCAATTATTTTCGGATATTCAGGACTCAACTGTTCTTGTATTATTTAAGAAGAGCAATTTTCTTATTCTACTCACTAAATAGTGATGCAATTGGGTGCCACCTAGACAGCCCCCGGGGGTGGGTTACTGGAAGACATGTTTTTAATGTGACATGTCGGTTCCAGATAGCCCAGATGAACACGACGCTGAGAATACTGAAGGGGGAACTGAGCAACAGAGAGGTACCGATGCCAATGAGCCCATCACCTGGCGGGACACTGGAAGTAACATAACATGTCGGTTCCAGATAGCCCAGATGAACACGACGCTGAGAATACTGAAGGGGGAACTGAGCAACAGAGAGGTACCGATGCCAATGAGCCCATCACCTGGCGGGACACTGGAAGTAACATAACATGTCGGTTCCAGATAGCCCAGATGAATACGACACTGAGGATACTGAAGGGGGAACTGAGCAACAGAGAGGTGCCGATGCCAATGAGTCCGTCGCCCGGTGGGACGCTGGAAGAGCAGACCCAACAGCTGGAGCTGACAGTGAGCCAGCTACAGACCAGCCTGGCTGTCGAGCGGCAGAACTACAGAGACCTGGCAAAGGAGAAGGATAATTTGCTGAAAGAGAATCTGGACCTTAAGCGACAGGTGCGATGGGATATAATTGTTTTGTTTTTTGTGTGTAAGCTGAAGTACTGGCAGGACAGTTATTTGTGCTGACGCCAAAATTAGTCACGGTGTTAGTGATTTTATATGAATGAAAATGTGTTAAATGTCTTTTAAAATGCCTTTCAAGACGAATGTCTTGGGAGAATCCATACTCCTTCTGGGTGAAAATAGCTCCAGAGTGAGTTTGCTAAATTGTAAAATACCTAATTGATTCAGGGTTGGTTCCTATGCAGTCCCCGAGCTGAAAGACTGTACAGAGTTTTTGTGGTTCAGAAGTCATTTTATATGTGCTATATGCTGACAACATACGTAAAAGCTGGCTTTTTAGGCTAGGAGGATTAAGAAATTTGTAACTGGTTGCCTCCCTCAGGTAAAATTTAATTATCAGAAAAATAAATGCAATCAAAAAATTCAATCAATCTACCTAACAGCACCACCTAACAACCTAATTTTGCTAACATTTTATTTGGTAATTTTTTTAGTAAGTACTTTGAATCAGCTGGTCTTTGTAACAAAGCTGTCATTTCATCCATCCTGTAATCTACCTTCAAAATTGAGCCTTCACCGTAAAATATTTGTGAATGCTTCGAAATCGTGCTTTGGATCTTGCTTGCAAAATAAATTTGTAATTCTCTGGAAACCCCTATATTTTGATCGCATGATGCGAGAGTGTTGTCGACAGGTTCGGGAGCTGGAGAGCATCGTGAAGCGCAGGCAGAGGTCGGACTCGTGTTTCCCCGTGGCCGCGCCCGACCCGCAGACGACGGCTCGGCTCGCCCACCTGGAGAAGGAACTGACCAACCGGCAGGAGGCACTGAACACCCTGCACGGCCAGTTCATCACCATGCAGGTAGGTGGCAGAGTGGCAGTAAAAAATAATACAGTAGACTCCCTCTTATCTGGACACCTCAGGACCGAGCTCCCTGTCCGGATTACAAGTTTTCTAGTTAAACCAACGTTCATTAAATTATCATTCTAATGCATTCTCTATAAGCCAAAACTCTGATTTAGACCCAAGATCACTGGTCTCAAATCTTTCCCTCAAGAATCGTTGATACAGTATTGTCCATTTTCTGTCCATCACGTCCGAAGTGTAGATACAAATCGTCTGGTTAAAAGAAGTCACTTCCGTGGAATGTGGTCCGGTTGAAATGCGTCCAGAGAAGAGAGAGAGTCTTCTGTAATAACAAAATAAATAAGTTTAGGAAAAATACAAGTAAGGAGTGTCCCTAAGAGACGAGTAAAGGTAAAAAAAGGAAAGCCTAAAAGATAGGAACTTGGGAGAGGGAAAAATAAAAAGAGGGGACTGTGTGATAGTGGGCTGTAGCTGAGGTGCACATATCAGTTGTTGAGATCAAGAGACAAGGGAAACACTTTTTTCCCTTGACCCCTGTTGCCCTACCACCATGACTGAGTGTGGGGCCTGAGTACGGGGACAACATAGTGTCAAAACTGTTCTTTACTCCCTGGATGACCCTTGAAGGTAATATTTTCTTATTTTGCCATTTTTGTACCATGCTTTCCTGGGCTGAAAGCACGTTCCCACAGAATTCAAAACTGAACTGTAGTGAGGTAGGTTAGTATGAAAATATTAGGTTTCTGGCTACCACTATGAAACTTTGCATAATCAATAATCATGCATTTTGGAACTAAATTCAGCCCAGACCCCATGGGCTACATGGGGGGGGGGACTATCCCCAGCCCAGACATCTAATTTTCAAAATGGCGGCTAAAAATTGTTGTAAGAGGACAAAATTTTACTATTTAGACCATGGGCCGCCAATATGAAACCCTCCCCCCGTGGGAATTTTCGACGCATGTATTTTTTTGTTGCTACTGACATGTACTTTAAGGTTTTGCTTGTTTGCGACGTTTAAGTTACAGCATAACCCAGAAAAACAAAAAATATCATTGATAAATCGTTGAAAATAAATAACATGGGATCTTATTGAAAAAGTCACCTGACTGCATTTTTGACATGCATTTTTTGAGATATTGACTCGGGACCAACGCCTATCATTGTTGGGTGGCTAATCCTTTATTTTGACAGGATAAAAATTTTCGGCCGCCATCTTGGATCCGCCATATTGGATATCAATTTATTTTTTTTAATGTAAAGATGGTGTTATGGCACATCATTATGAACTAGATTTTTACGCTGATTACAATGCTGAAATCCGTTTTTGAAAATATGCATTCGTTAAAACGATATGCACTAATAAAAATTCATCCCTATACATTTCTTATGGACGTTTCGTATTTTCAATATTTTTTTGGATTATTTTTCTTCTATCTCTCATTATAATAAAGATATGTAGTTCGTTTTAGTCTTAAAATACTCAGTGAAATACCGGCTTTAATTTGTGATATTAATCATCAACATCGGACAAGTATGAGATGAGCTATAAGGCTCAATTTAACTTAAAAATCAATATTTCGGGAACTTTTTTTCAATCAAGTATTTATATCTCTGGTTCTAAATATGGTATTTAGTTCATTTTGGTCTTAAAATAAGCAGTGATATGTCGGCTTTTATTAGAAATATTGATACGTAAAATCGGTTAAGCTGTAAACGAATTTTAAAGCTCGTTACGATATAAAGTTTAATTATTTTTTAATTTTACTTTTAATTTGGATTATAACTCACCCCGAGTGTGTTTGAATTAAATTATCACAGTCTCAAACGAAAGCTGATATTTTACTGAGTCTTTTAAAAACATTCAGAACTTCAGACCTTTCCTGGAACTGCAGATATCAGTCCTTATATAAACGAAAATGTCT
Organism: Flexamia atlantica; assembly: GCA_035578135.1. Lineage (NCBI taxonomy): Eukaryota > Metazoa > Arthropoda > Insecta > Hemiptera > Cicadellidae > Flexamia > Flexamia atlantica. The sequence goes on from JAQJVK010000002.1 coordinate 65,663,782, forward strand.
GAAAATTTTAATTTTATGTGGGTTTTAGAACCACAACTTTGTTGAAACTCAAAATATAATAATAATTTATGACTCAAATGAAAACCAATAATCTAATTAGTCAATTAAGACCTTTACGATTTCTGAGTCTTCTTTGGAACTAGAGAAATCCTTCAAGAAATGTAAAATTATGCAAGTAAAACGAATTTATGTTGAGTGAAAGCTCAAAAGTTACATAAACTTCACTCTAATATTATTGAAAGTCAGCTTACATGAAAGCTGATGATTTACTGAGCAATTTAAGACTAAAATGAATTCAATACCTAAATTAGAACCAGAGATATAAATACTTGATTGAAAAAAAGTTCCCGAAATATTGATTTTTAAGTTAAATTGAGCCTTATAGCTCATCTCATACTTGTCCGATGTTGATGATTAATATCACAAATTAAAGCCAGTATTTCACTGAGTATTTTAAGACTAAAACAAACTACATATCTTTATTATAATGAGAGATAGAAGAAAAATAATCCAAAAAAATATTGAAAATACGAAACGTCCATAAGAAATGTATAGGGATGAATTTTTATTAGTGCATATCGTTTTAACGAATGCATATTTTCAAAAACGGATTTCAGCATTGTAATCAGAGTAAAAATCTAGTTCATAATGATGTGCCATAACACCATCTTCACATTTAAAAAAATAAATTGATATCCAATATGGCGGATCCAAGATGGCGGCCGAAAAATTTTTATCCTGTCAAAATAAAGGATTAGCCACCCAACAATGATAGGCGTTGGTTCCGAGTCAATATCTCAAAAAATGCATGTCAAAAATGCAGTCAGGTGACTTTTTTCAATAAGATCCCATGTTATTTATTTTCAACGATTTATCAATGATATTTTTTGTTTTTCTGGGTTATGCTGTAATTTAAACGTCGCAAACAAGCAAAACCTTAAAGTACATGTCAGTAGCAACAAAAAAATACATGTGTCGAAAATTCCCACGGGGGGATGGTCTCATATTGGCGGCCCATGGTCTAAATAGTTAAATTTTGTTCTCTTACAACAATTTTTAGCCGCCATTTTGAAAATTAGATGTCTAAATTTTGGGGTCTGGGCTGAATTTTAGTTCCAAAATGCATGATCATTGATTATGCAAAGTTTTATTGTGGTAGCCGGAAACCTAATATTCGACCCAAAAAAATAGCTATCCTACCTCACTACTGGCCAAGAAATTAATGGGGACTCAGAATTTTCTATTAGTTCTACATAGAGGGATATACACAATGCTCAGTCTATGTAAAGGTTAAATTTGTTTTGAAGAGATTCTTTATTTAAAAATTCAGCTTAATTAACTAAACTTGATCTTCCTTCAGACCATGTAAGAATTTGTATGATTCATGAAACATAATTATTCACAATTTTCAGGAATAATTTATATTTAATGTTAAGGCAGGTTCTAGGGGATTAAAATAAATTAATTTTTTCAAGGAATATCTCCCACTGAGGTCCATTATTTTGTGGTTAAACTGTAATTTACATCCTCTTTTCAGAAAAAATACGAAGATCACATTCAGGAGTTGGAAAACCGACTGAAAGAGAGCCGGGATGGAATGCAGACGATGAAGAAGAAAGAAGAGGCTCAGCAGAAGATGTCGGCGCGGAGGGTGAAACCGACGACGCCGGTGAAGGAGGAGACCCACCTGCTGGCCACCATCCGGGGGCTACGGCAGGAGGTGGCGACCAAGGTCTGTGTGGCTCGTGACAGACGGCTACAGTTTCCGATGTACATGGTGTTTACTGAAAACCCTTCAGGACTTCAGGATATGACTACTTACATCAAAACTAAGAAAATAGTTTCTGTAAACATGGGTTCTAAAATGCACGGTTATCTGCCTGTCAGTATGTATCTGTTTTTAACATGATTTTGTATAACTTTGGAACCAGTAGAGATATCAACTTCAAACTTGGTGCATATATGTTGACTAATAGAACCTGTTTTGGTGCAGAGTATCAAGTTTTTACTTTGTACCATTTAAAAATGGCAGCCATTTTTATATTTTGAAACTTCATATCTTAAAAACCGTAAATTTTACAGAAGACAAAAAAAGTTGCACAACTTTCCTTCCTAAAAAACCATGCAAAAATTATTAAGATAGTACTACAATTAACAGAGTTATTCCAATTTTTCTAACAGAATACATCTGTTAGAAACAAGCATGTATTCTGTTCGAAAAATTGGAATAACTCCGTTAATTGTAGTTCTGTCTTAATAGTTCTAACAGATGGTTTTACAAAAATTTTACAAAAAAAAGTCGTCCCATTACGTGTAACAATTCATTGTGAGATTTTGCACAAGTGTTTTGGTTTATCACATGCATAAATGAGGGATATTTTGCAGATTAGTTTGATATTGAGAATTTATTTATAGTTGTGTATGCCATCTGTGAACTGAGATTAAGTTTCAAAATGAGTAGGTATAAAACTAGAGTAATATTTTTTTAATATGTTGATCCGCTGTTTGCAGCATCAATGTGGTGAGGGATTCTTTCATAATCACTCTTCAGGAGATATTGTAGTGGCCCCAGATTATAAGGATTTTTTGTTATCCAGATTGCTATTCCACCACATTAATCTGGATAATCCGAGGTGTACTGTACTTGTTACATTGCAATGAGTATAGAATGTTTGACTTTGTTTTTGAAGGAGAAGGACATCAGCAAACTGAACAAGGAGATGGAGGAGTTACGAGCGACCAACCGGAAACTGCAGAAAGAGCGAGAGAAGCAACTCAACGCCATGCCCACCAAGATGGGACTGCTCAGAGGTGTGTACGGCAAGGCCATAGCTGAAGGGCGGGTCAGGGGGTTAAAACCCCCCAAAATGTTGGAATAGCATTAAAACGTAAGGTTAGAAAGTAATGTTGTAAGGTTTTGTAACCATAGACAGTACCGGATTTGGGGCTGCGCACCGATGGGGGTGAAGAGTGAACGTAATTTTAATAAAAAAAAGTCACCACTTTTGGTGAGCGTAAATCCGGCACTGATCAGGAGCTCAAACCCCTCCCCAAAAAAACTACCTGGCTACGACTTTGGTGTGCAGTGTTAGTGGTTATTGTGTGGAACCTTAAGGTTGGAAAGGAAATTTGGTTCAGTTGATGTTGAGATTACTAAGTTTTACAAGCACTTGTGGAATTTTAAAAGCCAGAAATTAGTTCAGATGATGAGTCTTGTTAGAGGCTAAAACCCAACTGTACCAAATTATGTGTATTAAAGTTTGATAAAAATATTTTACCCTCGAGGGAAGAGGGATAACATTTTATTGGTAAAAAATAATTAATTGCAAAACTAAATTGTTATCAATTAATAATATATTGTCGCGAGCACTAAATAAGGCAGGTGAGTGAGTATGCTGCTGTAAAAATATTATGTCACATGTTAAAGTAAACACAGATTTACTCGTAAACATAAGTGAAAAAGGTAAACAAAGTTTTGACAGTTTATCAGAAAACATTTCATCTAGCCATTTCAGCTGATTTTTAGCATTAAATTTAATTTATAGTTTTTGCTGCACACCCTAATTCTTGGACTCAATAATAGATGATTTCTTAAGGAAAGTAAACTTAATTTTTTCTAAACTTTTCTTATTCCTTCACCTAGTTTTAAGCTCTTGCAATATCATTCCCAATTTTAAAGTTTTATAAACTTATATAAAGAGTTTTCTGTATTTTTTAAATACCCAAACTTGTTTAGTTATCTTTGATTTGTATCAAATCTTATTCAAATATTACAGAAAAACCGAATCTCAAGAAGATGGAGAAAGGAAACACCATCAGTGGATCTCGCACTAGCATAACCTGCCCGAACAACAACATCGACCCGATACTGTTTGCCGGTGAGATTCTTCTGTTTCTTGTTAACTTTTATGCTTTATTAACAAATTTCCTCTCATTAATTTCTATTTATTAATTAATAACATAAAAACAATGATCGGCTGAACTTAGAATAGTGGTATTTCATAAAAATAGTGAGATGTTTTATTTGTTTGAACAATTTTGTAAATCCTTTGCCCTGCAAAACAGTTGTTAGAAAATTTGTCCTCTGTCAGTGTTTGTAGCCACTGATGTTATTGTTATCTACTAACCTTTTTACCAATGAGGTATTGTTCTTGATGCAGAATTGCAAGAGTCGAATTTGTTCTACAAATCGAAAAACAAGAGTCTGCAAGACGAGGTGAAGCGGCTGGAGCAGGACCTGATCTCCATGCACAACAAGCGGGTCCACGATGTAAGTAATGTCAAAATTGTTGAAAATTTATTGTTGGTGGTGGTGATTTCATGTTTTGATTTTAAGTTTTTCGGAAAATTCCCTTGAATGTGATTAGTAAAAAAAATTTTCAGATAGCTAAGGTTTATTAATAAACTGTGAATATAAAAAATTTAAAAATTTAAATTTAATGCTCGGATGCATGTTTATTGGCTATTATTTAAAGAGATTATAAAAAACTAATATCTTAATCAGTTCTGGAAAAATGGTCTCCTTTGGTTAACCCATTGGAGACTGAGTATGTAATTTACTGACAGTACCTGAAGAACCCTATTAAGATGGGCTGATTTGTAGAGTTTTACTTAACAGGCACTGTACTAGGTGTTCCAAAAATGCAATGTTCAAAACTTAAAACAGCCGGAGTTTTCCAATGCCATCATATGGAATAGTTATTAGCTGTTTAAGTTTTGAGGGTTGTAATTTCGTGACTCCTAGTATAACTAACAGTTACGACTAAAACATGCAAACATGTGACTAAAATAAACAATGACAACAAACTGTACTTTCACAGAAACAAATATGCATTCCATTATCAATCAAAATAAAACCAACAATAACAAAGCTGAGAGCAGACAGCAATCATGGCAATTGCGGCGAAACAAAAATTTCAAACAGAAGTTTACTTTGTGACATAGAGTAGGCCTAAAACCATTTAAAACCAGACTCTGTAGTGGAGCTAAGCTTCTGATGTTTCTGTAAATACTGAATTCAATCCAGATCAATCCAGTTAGGTCTTTTGTGCCATACAACCCTATCACAAGGCAGACTCGTGAAAAGTCTCCAATGGGTTGAGGTCTTGGCTGCACAAATCTAGTGGTTCCTTCCTCTTGTAGTGGATTCTCCTGTTCATATTTTCATATCTCACAGAAATATTTTCTACTCAACTCACATCTGTACTTTTGAAGCGTTATCAAGGACATAAAAAACTATATATTACATTAAAGTTCCATGGCCTGTTTTCAATTTATATGATATGTCAAAACCAAAATTCGTTGTTTAAGAACTATATTTATGAAAGCTAATTATTTGTGAACATAGTAAGATGATAAGCTGCCTCAGAATTATATATTACTGTACTTAATTTTTCATCCCTTCCTTGAAATTTAGATATGTTAGACTCTTTATTTAAGATACCAATCATCAAGAAAATTTGATTTTTCTTATTATATACTTAGATTTTTGATGATGCCTTGATAAAAAGAGTTAGCTATAAGTTTAATTCTTTCTTAAATACAGAGAAAAAAACTTCAGGACATTAATTATTGGTTTAGTTATAATTTGATTTATTTTATTTTTCTAGATTAACCGAAGATAATTCCTTCATGAAGGTGACCAGTTGTGTTTTTCAGTCAGTGGTTTATCACATATTTATTTGTATTAGATCAGTATAGTTTCAATTTCATTTTACCTTCAATGTCATAATAAATGTCTATAAGATCCTTTTTTGTTTTATTTGTTTAGTGTAAATTGTTTGATTCATCAGGAAAAAAACATCAACGACAGCCATTTTATTAGAAAACAGAATCAAAGTTTTGAGCACATCTAATAATAAAGATTTGAGGAATGGCAGTGGTAAAAAAACTCTATAGGCCTACATTATTATAAAAAATATTTGTTTATATTATTATTATCAAAATGCTTTTGTGGTATAACATGTTCCAAGTACGTTCCAATACGTTTTCATGCTGCTACAACAACAGTGAGTCAACTTCACTCTTAATCAGTGGTGGCCTTTGTTTTTGTTTTTCTTTTCTTAACACATTAACTAATTCATGAAACATATTAGGAACATACATTTGAGATAACGTTTCTTTAGAATAATAAGAATAAGAATAAGAATAAGAATAAGAATAAGAATTCGTTTATTGTCTTACAGGCTTACAAGCATTGACAAAGTCATATTTCAGCAGTGCTGTACTACTAAGTCCTTAACTTAAACTAATCTACCTAACATAAATATCACAGATAATACTACAAAGAACATAAAAACATAGATACATACAAAACATTGATACATAAACCTTGGTAGGCCTACTCTTGTCCTAAAATTGGGCAAACTTAGCTCATAAATTTACAAGAAAACAATTAAAATATTCAAAATTTAACTATATTTATAGAAAAAAATTCGTCGATTGAGTAAAAAGGGTTCATACATAACCATCTATAAAATTTCTGTTTAAAAACCTTAATAGTATGCTTTCCAACAAGATGACTAACCTTATTGTAAATCTTTAACGATAATACTATGTGACTAGACAAAGATTTACTTAGCCTATTAAATTCAATTGCTGCCCTTTCTTTATTACGAGTATTGTAGTTATGTAAATTATGAACAGGAATAACCAAATCCTGATTTTTAAAAACAAAAGATACTAGATCGAAAATATAAAGGTTAATAATTGTTTGTATCTCTAGTTGAACGAATAAAGGTTTGCAATGAGCTCTGGCTTCTGATTTAGTTATCACCCTAATTGCTTTCTTTTGTAGAATCAATAAATCACCAACTTTAGAACCATTCCCATATAAAACCAGGCCATATCTAAAAATTGACTGAAAGTATGCAAAGTAGGCAGTTTTAAGATAATTTTCCGGAACACAAAAAGTTAACCGTCTCAAAAGATACACTACTCTTGAAAGTTTAGAAGATACATGTTCAATATGTGAATGCCAGTTTAACTTATTATCAATGAATATTCCTAAAAACTTAGCGTCAGAAACTAAATTATCTGAAGTTAAATCATCTCCAATCGGTCTTAAAGAAAATAACATAGTTTGAGTTTTTTGTTTATTAAGTAAAAAACCATTAGCTTGAAACCAGTTTTCCGCCTCTTTCAATGTATTTTGTGTAAGCATTTTTAGCTGATCTAAATTGTCAGAGATATCTATAAACGTCGTATCATCTGCATACAACAGTGATTTTGAATCGACCGAAATTGGTAAATCATTGACACCAATCAGGAACAAAAGAGGACCTAACACAGAACCTTGTGGCACACCATATTCAACCAAACATTCCCTAGAAATTTTACCATTAAGTGATACTACCTGATGCCTATTTTTAAGGTAAGATTCAAAAAAAGTTAAACTATTGCCAGAAAATCCATAATAGTTAAGCTTTAGCAATAGATCATCATGCTTAACACAGTCAAAAGCCTTGCTCAGGTCACACATTGTAACCTGAGCAAAGGCCTTTTTTTCAAACGTTGAAAGCACTTCCCTAACTAGCCTATCAACTGCATCAATGGTCGATCTTCCTTTAAGAAAACCAAACTGAGATAAATTAAACAAGTTATTATTTTCAAAGAAAAAGCTTACTTGATCATGTATCAGTAACTCAAATACCTTAGAAAAAATAGGAATCAATGAAACAGGCCTATAACTTTCTGGTTGCCCTCTCGGGCCTTTTTTATAGACTGGACAAACTTTTGAATATTTTAATTTGTTTGGAAAAATACCTTCTTGTAGACATTTATTAAAACAAAAGGAAAGAGGTACAGCTATTGTGTGTATAATCCTTTTCACAAGATTGTTTGACAGGTTATACATATCTTTATAGTCTAAGAGCCAGTGGCTGGCTGACGACACATATTTTAAGAAAGCCCATAATTTTCTCATTTACTCTATTCTACCTACCATTCATGAAAATGGGGCCCGTTAAGCCCACTTGCGGTAGGTTCGGGCTCACCCATGGGTCAAAGGGGTGACAATTTGACATGAAGCGAACATATTTTAAGAAGGCTGCCGTTTTGATATGTCACAGTATACTCTTAGGGTAACTCGAAAACGGAAACAGCAGACGTCTATCGCGGTTGTGACGTCACGGCAGACGCTTTGAAAATGGCCAAAAAAATCAATTTTTTCTCACTTAGTTTAAGAAAGCTGACATTTTGATATGTCAAAATATACCACTATTTTAATATGAAAACGGATATGGCAGACGTTTACCATGGTTGTAACGTCACGGCAGACGTTTAAAAATTTAATATAGTATAATGTAAAAGTATATGGCCATAATCTTGAAATTATGCTGGATAATAACATGTGACTACCGTTGGTCATTTTTGAGACATCTCCAGCTGGTTTTGACAAAAACAAAACTTTCGGCCGCCATCTTGGATCCGCCATATTGAAATAAGAGACGCTATTTCAGATGTAAAAATAGTGTTGTGACCCATCATTTAGAACTAGTTTTTTACGCTTAATTCAATGGTGCTACCCAATTTCAATTATGGCCTTTTACTTTTGAGTTATTGCAATTTTTTTGTATATAACCTCAAAAAAATGGCAATATATAAAGAAATAAATATTGTCGTTGAAAACTAGTTGTAGCATTGAATTCAGCGTTAAAAACTAGTTCTAAATGATGGGTCACAACACTATCTTTACATCTGAAGTAGCGTCTCTTATTTCAATATGGCGGATCCAAGATGGCGGCCGAAAGTTTTGTTTTTGTCAAAACCAGCTGGAGATGTCTCAATAATGACCAACGGTAGTCACATGTTATTATCTAGCATAATTTCAAGATTATGGCCATATACTTTTACATTATACTATGTTAAATTTTTAAACGTCTGCCGTGACGTCACAACCATGGTAAACGTCTGCCATATCCGTTTTCATCTTAAAATAGTGGTATATTTTGACATATAAAAATGTCAGCTTTCTTAAACTATGTGAGAAAAAAAATTGATTTTTTGGCCATTTTCAAAGCGTCTGCCGTGACGTCACAACCGCGGTAGACGTCTGCCGTTTCCGTTTTCGAGTTACCCTAAGTGTATACTGTGACATATAAAAACGGCAGCCTTCTTAAAATATGTTCGTTTCATGTCAAATTGTCACCCCTTTGACCCATGGGTGAGCCCGAACCTACCGCAAGTGGGCTTAACGGGCCCCATTTCCATGAATGGTAGGTAGAATAGAGTAAATGAGAAAATTATAGGCTTTCTTAAAATATGTGTCGTCAGCCAGCCACTGGCTCTTAGACTATTACTTATTGAGTTACTCATTCTTTTTGTGACCCCAATTATATCATTAGGTGTGATCCAATTCCATTCAAAATTTATTCTATTTATATTGAGATTATGTACTAAATCTAAAACACTAGCTGATGGATTACCTATCTGTTGCTTTATTTCTTTTATTGAGTTAATGAAATATTCATTAAAATCTTGTGGATCAATATCAATTTCAAAATCTTTACTGTGCTCACTACTGCTAATCCTATTAGAATTAATTATTTTCCAAGCAGCCTTGCATTTATTCTTACTTGATTCAATTTTATTAACATTGAAATTGAGCTTAGCTTTATGTACTGCATTTCTATATTCTATTTTTAAATTTCTCAACTGAGCTTTTGCCTCTTGTGTCTGCAAATTACCTAGAAATAATAATCGGTCTTTCATCCTGGCGAGATCTTTTGTATACCATTTATTTGCAGATTTTTTTATACTAAAATTACTGTCAGACCTAACTCTCTTTAAAATATGAAAGCAGTCAAGTTTCATCAATATTACTCCAAAAACTTCATTAAAAATGTGATCTGCATCCAAATGAGCAATATTAGACAGGAGTGAATCCCAGTCAAAAGCAAATAAACTACTTATTAGGCCTTCAATACCAGACAAAGGCAAAACTAACTTAAAACTATCAGAAACAGTAGTACACCATGACTTATCATTAACACATTTTAAATTGAAAATTAAACCTTTATGATCAGAATATGGAAAAACAAAAGCATTACATGGGCTGACATATTGACGATTACAGTTAACAAAAATGTTGTCTAGACAGTTATTACCTCGTGTTGGAGATGTATTTAAGCAATAAAAATTATTTTGTCTAAGAATATTGAGAAAATTTTTTACTGTATTACTTCCTTTGTTGTTTATGTTAAATTTATTATTCAGGTCTCCACCTATTACAACAGTATAGATAGGCCACTCAGACAAATATAATAGTAGATTTTCCAAACTTTCCAAAAAGATTTCCGAATCTCCTGAAGGAGAATGGTAGAGTGAAACAACAATTAGCTTAAGGCTTTCAACAATGATAGCAGAACATTCAAAATGAAACTCCCTACACAAACAATCAACATCAAGAGACCTAGCATTAAAATTATTCTTAACAAATATTAAAGTACCTCCCCTTATAGAATCTTGTCTACAAAAGGCACTAACACAGGTATAGCCGTCTGGAAAAGCTAGTTCTACTTCATCCTTGTTAAGCCAATGCTCTGATAAGCAAATAAAATCCATCATATGTGTATTTAAGTTGGGCCCAGTTAAGAAACTTTGTAATAATGAGATTTTACCATTAAGTCCCTGTATGTTTAAGTACATGAAATCAAGATATTTAGAATCTCCTGGTCTTTGCCCACTGTCTATATTACTGCCAGACTTATAATAATAATATTAATTACGTGTAACCTTCTGCCAAGGTCTGGTGTCAAAAGTTTTGAGGCTGTACTCATGCCTCTGACATAACCGATCGGCCACTACAATAGCTGGGACCACGGCTTAACAGCCTTCCCAATCATGGTGAAGTCAGAGATTAAATTGTCATACGTCCTGATCAGGAATCGAACTCGACAATTTGTGTAGTAGGCTAGTACTGTACCCGCTAAGCTATGACTGCCACGTTTCTTTACTGACTTAACATAAGCCTGCACATTTTTAAATTTATGGTTTCCTGTTCAAATTAAAACAAATACTACTGGCAATTACTTTCTAGGGACTTTGGGATTCCAGAGACGACAAGCAGTAACAACAAAACCACGTTTTTATACTGCTAATCTATGATGAGGTATCTAAAATGTTAAAGGAGCAGAGCGTGAAGCCTTCATACTGCCTTGATATATAAATTTAAAGTCTTGTACATAATAATTTGGGAAACTGGTTTTTAAAATTTAATACACAAATGAAATTTTCCAATTGAGTACAATTTGATCTTAATTTTATTGTCGGCTTTTAAGATATGTTTAGGTTTTTGGTTCACATTAATTTAGTGATAAATCAATGTAAATTGAATGAAGGAGGTTGTATAATGTTTATTTTCAAATTATAATCACAGTAAACAATTACTGAGTGCACAAAAAATTTATTGGCGGCAAAAATTGTAAACTCATCAAATTGTCTGCTAAACCTCTGCTGAAATGACTAAACGAAATATTTTTGTTGAACTATCAAAATTTTGTTTATGTTTTTCAGGGTCTTTTACGTGTAAATTTGTGTTTACTGTGACATATGATCATATAAGTTGATCAACTTCCCAAACAAACAATAAACCATAATTTTGGCAGCAGCACACTCATTATTTGGCCGCAACATTAGGCACTTATAACCATATCCTTATTTATATAGTTCAGTCCTCCATACATTTAAATAAAAAAAGGAGCTTGATCCTAATACTGTATTTTAAAGTTTCATCTTTATATTTGCAGTTTTCAAACTCTTGCGTGATTGAACAGAAAATTCAACTAATTCAAATATTCAATTGGTAACTAACTAAAAACTTATATTTTTTTCAGCTCAACATGCTGCAGAGTGAACACGAGCTAGAGACAGCTCGGCTGGTGGAGGAGCGAGCTGCGTTGATAGCTCAGAGCTCATCCTCCGAGCTGGAGGGACAACTGTACACTCAGCAGATGGTCATCAACCACCTCAAGAACAGACTCAAGCAGTAAGTATACTTGTACATACTGCAGTGAACACGAGCTAGAGACAGCTCGGCTGGTAGAGGAGAGAGCTGCATTGATAGCTCAGAGCTCATCCTCCGAGCTGGAGGGACAACTGTACACTCAGCAGATGGTCATCAACCACCTCAAGAACAGATTCAAGCACTGAGTATACTTGAACATACTGCAGTGAACATGAGCTAGAGACAGCTCGGCTGGTAGAGGAGAGAGCTGCGTTGATAGCTCAGAGCTCATCCTCCGAGCTGGAGGGCCAACTGTACACTTAGCAGATGGTCGTCAACCACCTCAAGAACAGACCTAAGCAGTAGGTGCTATTTTTCTTTATTATGTGGTTATTTGATACACGGGATGTTTGAAAACACACTTATTTTGCAAAAGTTGCAATATGATTGCCATTATTGTTATTCAGTTGCTTTATTGTGTTATTTATCAGTTACTTATTTTTATTAATGACCTAAACAGTTTCCAAAACGCCAGAGGAAAGTATATTATTATGGCCTAATGAGGCCATTCAGGGAAATCAAGTTTTTTAAATTCCAAATTTAATAAAACCACAATCAAGAGATGACCAATTCAAGTTACCTTCAGGGGCGGACTGGGAAGAAATTTAGGCCTGGGCAATCATATGGCGTACCGGCCCACAGCATTTCCACACCGGCCCACTCAGGGGGGCTTTGGGGAGGGCAGGCGACGGAATTATTTCCGGCTCGCAAAAAGTGGTGACCTTATTTTTTTTTTTAGCTCGCACGTGTGGTTTTCACCCTCTTTCTTCTCATTTCAGTACCTTTTTGTCTGTTCTGCTGGACCCCTGCAGCCGGCCCCCCAAGCGGTCCAGCGGCCCCTGGGGGTGGCGGCCCACCGGGCATTTGCCCGGATGCCCTTATGGCCAGTCCAGGCCTGGTTACCTTGGCCTAGGAAATCAGGACTGATAGCCCGGGAGCATTTAAGAGTCTGCAGTACCTCTCGCTGTAATATTTGATTTTATACCCTTAAAAATATGTCAATTTCCTTGAAATATTAATGGTTTTGTACAAAAATTTCTTCATTACCTTATATTTTACCAATCTGATTCTTGAATATATGTTTCTCATCCACATTTTGCAGTAGCTTGTCAAGAGTTGACTGGGACAGTGGCGTCTCCTGTAATCCAGCTACTTGGAGGTCACAAATTGTGGATAATTATGAGCGATGGCTTGTGGACGCGGGATGTTCCATAGTGGGGATTAACGTCAGTACTATTCAGTGCTCGTTCATGGAACCATCCTCATAGTTAGACCAGTTCGTAAATTGAAAAACGAGGCAAAATATTGGATTGGATCCCACGTTAAATGTAGGTCCCTTAGTTGCCATTGGCTGTAGGGCTATTAATTGACAGTCCTGTCTAAGGAATGTGTCGGCCTTAGTCAGTAACAAGACTACAAGATTGTGCCACAATCATCCTACACTCATCCTTCGCACATATTCCGGTTAAAATACGCAACCAGTGCTGCGTCCCGGTCTTAAGAGGTATTAAAAGGTATTAAAGAAACACTTAAAAGTTTGTTTCCTTTACAGCTCAAAATTGTCAAGTAAAATTGTTAGTTTATATATGTAAAGTTTAGGTTTATTTTGAAAAGCTCTGGGCTGTAAATATCAGGTAAAAAAGGGTTTAGAAAGCAAGCTTACTTGGTAAAGTTGAAAACAGATGAAGCACAGAATAACACTAAAAGGACAGAAATAAATTCTTGATATTTCGTCCCTTTAGGACTTCATCAGAAGAAAGAGAATGAGAAAGATCGACCAAATAAATCTCCATCACCACCACCATCGACCATTTTCTTTGTCTATAATTGTTCTTCCGGAGGTGACAGAGTTTGTTTCCGCCGCAGGATGGAGGAGCTGAAGAATGAGGTGACGATGCTGCGGGCGGAGCGGGACCACCTGGAGCAGCGACTCGGCCAGGTCAACAAGGAGATGTGCTTCCTGCAGGCCACTGCTGCGCACTCCCCGGTACGTACCCTAGACGTTTTAGGTATATAGTAGAACTTAGATATTCGAACATCAAGGGACTGATAAAAAAAATTCAAACCATCCAAAAATTCAAATTAAAAATGTTTGGTCTGAAAGGGTTAAAACATAAGACATACCCACATAAAACCTTTATTGTGAGTAATTTGAATTTATGTTTTACATTCCACCAAGTAGCCAATAGCGAATGATTACTGTAATACAGTAGAAAGGTTACAACGTGTTTTAAAATACAGTATTGTACTATATAAAACAGAAATACAGTACATTCATGGATACATACATAATTGGTAAAAATCAGAGCTGACAAAAAGAGCATAGTATAATACTGAACTGTTACGTTAAGCAATAGATCTAATGTTTTTACCAGAAGGTGTAAGGGATGACACTGTTATGATCTGTGACTAGTGGAGTGTTGCAAAACAATAGGATAGTGGGAGGGGTTGGGCAATGACCTTGAAAAGAAGCCGAGCCATAGGGGTAAGTGACGTTGGCCAAACGGTGGAGCCAAAGGTGCGTGGGGTCTGACGACCTTCACAATACGGCCTGCGCAAGGGGGCAGGGGAGGGATTTTGACGGCATGCCAATTATACAAAGACGTTTTCCGGGAGTCTTGGCCCGACGGTATGGCTTTCCATTGTCTTTTTTCGCGTTAAAACTTCGAATTGTCTAAAATATCCAAATTAACCACGATTATTTAGCATTGATTGTATATCAAATGCTTGGGACCGGAAGAAATATTCGAATTAAAGAAGATTTCGAATTATAGAATTTCGAATTAGGCAGGTTCGAATTAGGAATTCCAGGTATTATTAATTTGGTCCTTAAACTTTAATGTTGGACACCACCAAATTAAGGATTCAATGTTTTTAATGGATTCACTTGGACTTACCAATGTAGAAAATACTAGGTTTCATGGGGTAGAAATAAAGTGATCTCATTTCTTGATCAATTTACTATCTAGCGGAGAGAGTGGGAACTGGGGTTTTGGGTGGGGAAAATTACCCCGCCACAGGGTAATATCACTTGTGCAGGGTTATTTTCTGCCATCAGAGTTATTTTCCCTCAGGTTAAGTTAGCCTTTGTGAGTTTAGGTTAGGTTCAGCATTGCAATTTCGCCAGGCTACAATTTTCCCACATTGAAATTTTGTCCGATTACACATTTTCTTTATAAAAGAGCGTGGCTGCCACTGAAAGCTTCAGTCGCAGTGGCGTCTCAACGCCACCCACTATGACTTCTGAATTTGATGTACAGTGCACTTATGATACAGAGGTTTTTAAAAATTTTCCTCATCCAAAACATTGGTTCCCACTCTATCCCTTAGAAAGGTGACCAAGAAATGAGATCATCATACCTTCTACCTCATGAAACATAATATTTTGTATGCCTCTGATTTCTCAAAAACTATGAATTTCCACACCTTAAAACTTTGTATTGGTGATAGGAACTGAAAGTGAATCTATTAATAATGGTTCCAAACCTGGTTTAAGTGTTTCCAACCTATTAAATTTTTACCGGTTTGGTTAATATTATATTGCTTGAAATGCATTTGTTAAATCACTTTTCAGATCAAATATATTACAAGGGCCCCTTAGGCACCTGGTTTTGATGCAAATGCTGCTGTGTGATAAGGAGTGTGAGATTCATAAGTAGTTGCATGTAATGTCATAGGTGCTTTCACATGATGCCTGTTTTAAACTATAACATGATGCCATGAAGCGTTGCGCGTCATGGCAGGCCTCCCTCCTCGGGCATCTTGCAGATCAGTTTTTCCAAACTTTGACATCCTGACAGTACCTTACAATTTTTCACCCAGATTCATAAACAATATGCATCAATATAACACAAGACATAAAAATAAATTTCCACAACATTACTTGGCCATTTTTGAATAAAAAACCAAACTATGGAGGTCAGAAGGTCTTTGAAGCTCTTCCTGAAGAAATCAGAGAGGTAGAGGGAAGGTCTCTTTTCAAATCCAGGTTAAAATCCTTTCTAATTCAGAACCGTTTTTACAGTTTGGACAAATTTTTAGCTTCTGCCAACCGCATCCTTCCGCCATACCACCGTAACACATATTAACCCCCAATCACACTAACAAACTAACAATAGCCAATCCACAGTGACCTTCTTAAGGCACTAATGACTTGTCCAATGCCTGCAACAGCAGCCTACTGGATTGAAGAGGATGTAAGATGTAACATTGTACTGCAAAGTGACTTCATATGATCCAAATTATAAACTGAGACAGAAGCAGGTCGCACAACTCCTTATCACACGGCAGCAGCCGCATCAAAACCGCTTTGGGTGATTGGGGCCTTATGCCCAAGTAGCATAACTCGCATGAGTGTAATTTTGATGGATAGATTTTACTGGGGTTTCTAAGTTAGTACATATTTTGGAGTTTTTTCAACAATTCCATTAAAATGCTATTCTAACTTATTCTGACAGTTTTCAAACTTAAAAAAACTGTTTTACTCGTTAGGAAATTTGTTTGGAGTTTAACTGTTGTTGATACAAATAATAGTGTGCAAATAATACAAATACTATACAAGTAATAGTCTGAAATTATAATTTATGTTTGGTGCAACCCCAGTTGCAAAATGCACAGTGGGATAACTTTAATCTCAATCATACATCACGGTAGCTTTTACCCAACAGGTGATTTTGGAAAGCTAATTAAGCTAATTTTTAAAGACTGTCTGTAATATTGAAAAGTATGTCTTCAATGGTTCAAAGTAATGTTATTTTAGTTTGTAAGTGCTGATCTGGTGGGACTCATTCCTCACACACAGGCGAGATATACCTATGTGAGGTTTTTTCCATTTAAATATTTGTAATTTGCTGTATGTTTTTCTCTGGAAAATAAATATTGATTTGATTTGATTTGATTTGAATGGTTGGGAAAGAAATGTATATTGACCTGAAGAGCTTGGTTATCCTATGGTAAAGATAGCCAACAACGAATAGCACAATAATTTCTCCGACCAACTGTTTTTCGACAAATTTTGATTAGGCGCTGTTAGAAAATTGCTTAAGATTCTATAAAAGACTCTCTCCTACATTTGCCAGTGCTTTTTCAGGAGAGTATTCAGTATAAGACATTGTTGGAAAAACTGGAGACTCTCGAGAAGAACCAAGAGATCCGAGAGCAGAAGCTCAACGCTGTCCGAGAGCTGCTGAGTCGCAGCACACAAGGCCAAGGTGAGGTCATCAACCACCACATCAACCATACAGTATACAGGGTCTTTCAAAAGTCTCTCCCGAAACTCCGTGGGCACGTTCCTTAGATCAAAAGACAAAAAATGTTGGATAAGTATAGGGTCTATCTCGCTCCATTTTACGTCTGTGAATCAGTTTGTGTTTTTCAATTAAAACTCTATCACTTTGAAACGGCTTAAGATAAATTACTGAAACGTTGTAGGTAAACTAAAGTTAAAATGGCCAAACTTTTCACCAATTTTAAATTTTTTTCCTTTTGGTGTTTCAAAATAATAATTCCTTTGGTAGTCTTTTAAATATTTAATTCATTAATATCTAAAAAAAGTTGACATGTTAACAAAAACCATTTTAGTAGACATTTTATTTGCCGTTTCAATACAAACTAACGACTACTTATTGAAATATGATAAAAATAAGGAAGATACAGCGATTAAAGTAGCATGTCCTGGCATATTCCATGAGACTCGTCCAGAGGCTGGCGCGCGAGACAGTGGCGCCCTACACCGTGGTGGAAAAAAGACCAGCACTTGTAATACCTGTCGCGTGGAATATGCCAGGACGTGCTTTACTTAACACGTTCGCTGCTGCGGATGTTCCGGAACGTCACCGGGAACATGGCGTCAGGAGCTAGGAACGTTCCGGAACAGCACCGTTCATTGTTCCCTAACGTTGTCATGGATTATCCAGCTCCTCTTAGCGTTCTATATTCCCTTGCAGCTCTTGGGAACATACTTTTACCACAATAAAAAACATGATTTTCAAAAATTACCACCAGGGTCATCTTGATAAGGGCTTGTCTCACCTTTTTCCTGCTAAATAGCAACACTACTTTACCGACTGCAACCTAGGTAATTCTGCTATCTATCAGAATCACCAAGTACAATGTCCAAAACCGGTTTGGTAGTGAACATTGCTATCCGACATAACTATCATTGTTTTCGCCATAGTTCAGTGTAACAGAGGCAATGTTACATAGCAACACACACACTAGTTCAGCTCCTGGCGCAGACACGCTATCTAGCGGCCAGCAGCGAACGTGTTAAATCGCTGTATCTTGCTATTTGTTATGATGTTTCAATAAATAAAGTGTCAATGAGCTTGCAATGAAATGGCAAATAAAATGGGTAGTGAAAAGGTTATTGTTAACATGTCAACTTTTTTTAGATATTAAGGAATTTAATTTTTAAAGGGGGCCATTTTTAAATACCAAAAGACAAATAATTGAAAATTGGTGAAAAGTGTTGTAATTTTAACCACAGTTTATGTTCCAAGAGTCAATAATTTATCTTAAGCCGTTTCAAAGTTATAGGGTTTTAATTGAAAAATACAAACTGACTCACAGACAGAAAACGGAGCGAGATAGTCCCTATACTTAAATGACATGTTTTGACTGTTTTGACATGAACATGGAGTTTCAGGAGAGAGTTTCGAAACATTCTATATAGTTATGCTACAACTTTTAGTAATCTGTAAAATTAAAATTACTTAGGTAATTTACTGCAGTGATTGCTAAAGTGTGGGTTTACAAAATAAAGTTTAAATACCTTATATATATATTTAGCTTAGAAATGTTACTTATCATTTACTTTAAATGATATATTATTCTATATTTTTCTCTAAGATATTATCATAATAGGCAAACTATTTTAAATAGGTAAAAACAGATTTAGTTTAATTAAAATTCAAAGATTTTACTAATTTTTTTTTCAAAGATATTTAAAATCAGATAATATGAATTAAAATTCAAATCAAGACATGGAATTAAAATTCATAGTAAGAAATATGACTTGATTTACAATTAATAAAAAATTCTGTAAGTATTGTGCAGTGGATCAATTTTTAATTTTAAGTTTGTTATAATTATTCTTTTTTGCTTAGTTAGATACATTAGATACATTAGTTGAAATGGCGACCTACCCAGGTAGGTATTTTAAGCCAAGTATGAATGACAGATGAGTGAAGGATGATTGTGGCACGATCTTGTAGTCTTGTTACTGACTAAGGCCGACATATTCCTTAGACAGGACTGTTAATTAATAGCCCAACAGCCAATGGCAACTAAGGGACCTACATTTTTACGTGGGATCCGAACCACGATTTCGCCTCGGTTAACAATTTACGAACTGGTTTAATTATGAGGATGGTCCCATGAACGAGTACTCAATAGTGCGGACGTTAATCCCCACTAGTGAACACCGCGTCCACAAGCCATCACTCATAACTATCCACAATTCGTGACCTCCAAGTAGCTGGATTACAGGACACGCCACCGTCCCAGTTCAATGAATATGAAAAGCTTTGTTTGGTCTAACTTAGCTAAGAAGCTCTTTGTGTGAAATAGCTTTTAATTTCTCCTATTTATGATAAAAATCCCAGCCAGCTGCTTTTCTGAATCAAAATGACTATGTTATTTGTAGGGGTGTGCAAATAGTAGTTTATGCAACGATTGTATAATGCATGTCTTTAAGCCACGAGTGAGATGTAAGTTACACAAGCGAAGCGAGTGTTCTAAATATCTCACGAGTGGCTTAAAGGCATAATACAATCGTTGCATACACTATTTTATCTACGACCAACAATATACGACAAAATTTCCCCCGAAGTTAAACAAAACTCATGACTTACTAATGATGGAATAGGTCAACTAACATTTGAGGTTAGGCAAATAAGCAGACTGAGCCATGAATCGTTGTGGAACAATCAGCTGATGGGATGAGTAAACTCAAACATGAATCGTAATGCAACAATCAGCTGATGTGCGAATTGCGTAATTGTTATTATGACACTACTTCCGTCAAATGCCGAGCTCTCATTGGTCTAGAACCAGTACTCTAAAGTGACTCCAGTACTCTAAAGTCGTCATTAGAGTACTGCTTGGTTTTTGGTGTTTTAATGTATATCATTATAATGTTTATTGTAATACCATAATTGGTGCTTATTGCAATGGTCGTAGATAATAGTGATTTTTGAACTCGAGCCGAGCCGAGCCAAGCTTTTTCAAAAGTTTTTGAACTTGAGCTTTTTCGAGCCGAGCTTTTAAACAACCACCAACTTATGAAGCTTGATTTTAATTTTAAAAAATACAATAGACTAATGTTTGCATACCTTAAGTGAACGCAAGCTCAAAACTAGATAGCTTATCTCCAAAACAAGTTAATGATCCAATAGGTTCATCAATATTTAGTATTATGATACATAAAATTGATCAAACTGGCTCAAAAAATAATTTATGTAGAAAAATAACAAATTTAAAATCTACATTTACAATTTGACTCCCCAATTCCACAATACTGTCACTTTAAAATAAATAGTTTAACTTACATAATCATTCTAGTTACATATAGATAGTACAAAATTAATTGTAAGAGTTGAAAGGAGTTAATGGAAAGTTTAAAAATGGTTATATCTTTAAGAAAATAACATATTTGCACTTAGTCAAACACAAGATTGATTTTCTTAATGTTCACGAAGTAAAGATAATTATAAATAGCAGTCCCAATCGTCGCATAATATTGATGGTTAAACTTATTATTTCAGAGTATGAATGAAATAATATTTAATAACAAAAATAATTTATTGTCATCCTAAAATTAATTGCATTTCTAAGATTTTGTGAAGAAACTAATGTACGTTTTAAGAAAATTAGAAAGAAGAAAGATAGAAAATTAGGACAATAGAGAGAAAGAAAGAAACAGCTACCTCTCTCACTCCTTAAAAGTGGCCAGGGGGGGGTGGAGGTTGTTTACTCCAAACCCCTGTCCCAGTTTTTTGTCATTGTCTGACTCAGAGCGAGCGTGCGCGTGCGTGAGTTAATTAGGAGATAAGGAATCCTTACTACAAATGGAAAAATACAAACTATTTAAACTAGCCGTCATACAACTATAAATGAAGGCTCATATTTGTTGTCTTATTTTTATAAATAAAATGAGACCAAAATGAAACTTGTACGATATACCGTTAAAGAGATAAGCCATGATAAAACAATAGACTTTATTGCTGTATTTTGCGGTTCTCCAAGGTCAATTAAATATAGCTCCGATTTCCATCTAAATGGAGATAATATTTCTTGTTACCTATCCATGTCCTTTCCTTATCACTAGGGATGATTTTTTGTTTATGTTTTTCTTTGGAGGGAAATGCTCTTCCGGTTTACTGTGTTCAAAAATAGATCCAATAATTATCTTTCTGATAAGAACTCTCTTATGAAAAGCTCGGCTCGAGTGTCGTGCTTTTTTGGAATAAGTCAAGCCGAGCCGAATACTGAAAAGCTCTACCGGTCGAATACTCGCACACCCCTAGTTATTTGTAACTGAACATTTCTTCATTCATTTTCAACCCTTTGCGATCGAATTGGTTATTTTCCGCTATTCCATAGCGATCGCGCGGCCAGCTGTACTGGCCGCCACCATTAGCATAGCAGTCGGATTTTTTCCACAGTAGTTGTCATATGCGATTAAACAAAAGACAACATGAAACAAGCTTTGCTGCTTTGGTTGGCAGTGCTGACATGACCAACATGAAATCCAACAAACGCTCTGGGGTGGCCAGCAGGTCTGGCCCATAAGTGCCAAATAACTTAGGCCTATGTTTTGTTAGTTTATCTAAATTTTGCATGTTGCCTGTAGAGTGCTGCAACCTAGTGAAGAGTTATTTAACTAAATAATCAGCAGGCTTGCAACAACGAATCGTAAAAATCCCCTATGATAACATTGTAAGTTTTCAATGAAAACGATTCCTAGCTTGCTGGACATTCTTAGCTGACGGGAGTGAGCCGCCATGATGAATGCCGAGCTGGCGCAGAGTGGGAACCGACCGTCGGAACCAAGCCATACGTAAATTAATTCCGACTGGCTGCTGACTGTGTTGTGGCCACTCCTGCTGGCCTTACGATTGCAAAGGGTTAAAATGCCTGCAAGGGGCTTTTTTATAATTATAGTTTTGCAACAAAAACATATATTAAACATGTATTGAATGGAACTAACCATGTTAAGGTCAATGCTCTGGGACATGTCGTGACAAGTTGTTGGACAAGAATCGACAGATCTGTTTCTATCGAGCACAGATGGATCGGATCCTTGAGGCCCTAGTGGAGATTCGCCGGACAAAATGAAGCTCACTCGTAACTTAACGCTGAATACTGTAATCTTAGTGTGTAGTTAGATTTTTAAACATTCTTTATATCATTACCTTTATATCATATTAGGTAGTAGTGGTTTGTCTTCAGTTACGTTGATACTGTTTTTAAGTCTTAGGCTCACTCTTGATTCTTTTATTCTTTAGGTTTTGTAGTTTTAATATTTAATACAGAAGGTGATATTTTAAAAGAAAAAAGGAGATAATTGTAGTTGTTATTTGTAGTATAATAAACTCGTATGCTTGTTAAAATTACATTAATAATGATATAAATCATTGTAACTGCAGGAAAAGAAATTTGCCTTGTGTCTCAGCTTCAAATCATATTTTGGCATACGTTACAAGTTATTAAACTCTCAAAGGCGAAGAAATTAAATTCTATCATAATGGTTTAGTTGAACTCAACAGATTACTTTTAGTGCTTAAAACGACGCTATGTTTTAAAGAGTGAGGAAAATCTTCCTTTTGTCAAGTGAGACCCCTACAAATATACAGATAGCTAACATAACATTGTATTTCCACAAAACACAATAAACCTACTATATGACTGACTTTGTGTATGTACAATGTTTTGAAAGCCAGATTATTTGTTATTTTCACAAATTAACAAAATTTCGCTTGAATAAGGAAAGAGTTTTCTTATCTCAAAAAGTTATAGTTAGTTGTCATCACTAGAAGCCACTAGTCTAATAAACCATATCATTTACTTTATTTTGTAATTTATTATAAACATTTCATGATTGTTTCGTGAAAACTTTGAGATGTACTTTGAATTTCACCTTTAATTACTGCCCTTTCTGACCATAAAATATATTTGCATTTCCAAATCCAATGTTAAATTACAAAATTTTACTCTCTACTTTGCATTTTGAAACACCTTATGACAAAACATTCAAGTGTTTTAGTAAGAAACTTGAACTTCCAAACTGTTATATACTGTCTGATTTTTAGACTGATTTTCTTTACTGTGCCAAATTTTTAATGTGTAGAACTTTGAATAATTATTCAACAAGAAATAGCTAACCTGTGCCTCTTATATTTAGATCAATAAGCATATATATGCTGAGATGTTTCAAAAATTAGCCAATAACTCTCTGATAATTTGCCTTCAATATCAAATTTAAACCGATTGTCCTTTTATTAAGAGAAATATACCAGTATTTTAATAAGTTTATGAAAAGTTAAGGAAAATGAAATAAAAAAAAAATTGCTTGATTGCAACACATTAATCAGAGTTGCTTTGAGATAGTTAGTTGCTGATGTAATAATTAATACAGCTAATTCACGCATATCTGAATGTATAATTTAATAAATATCCGTTTTGTATTTTGGAGGGAATATGAATTTGTCTATGATCGGAAGTAATTTGGATGATATTGCGAGCACCAAATAGGGCGGGTGAGTGTGCTGCAGGCAAAAAAGTAGATTATGGAGTTAATCAATTTTATGATTATACGTTAAAGTAAATACTATTTACATGTAAAAGGCCTTGAAAAACGTAATCAAAGTTTTGACAGCTCAACAAAAATGATCACTTAATTATTTCAGCTGAGGTTTAGCAGATAATTTGATGATTTTACAGTAGTTTTTGCAGCCCGCCCCAATTTGTGCACTCAATAATTATAGCAGCAAACATTGTAAACTCATTAAATCCACTGCTAAAACTCAGTTGAAAATAATAGTTTTGTTAAATTGCAAAAACTATTATTTGTGTTTTCAGGGCCTTTTATGAGTGAAACTGTTTTATTAAACATAACTATCGAACAAATGTTAAACACTAATTTTGCCTGCAATACACACACCTACCTGATTTGCTGCCCTCAGATATAAATGTAATTGTGAAACAAATCATGCTAAAGTAGAGGTCTATGAGTTTAATTTGTTCTTAAGATAATTTAAATAGTAAGAATACCAAGGACTGTGAAAAACAAAACTCTGTTAGGGCTATGATAAATTATGATACTCAATTTTATAAAAACTTTTAGTAACACATGGTTCAATCTAACCCACTAATGATGAAACCAAAAAAGATTTTGAAGTGTTTAGGCTCTAATAAATAATGAACAGAAAGAAATAATATGCTGAAAAAAGTTTCATAAAAGTATCATACAGTATGCTAAACAATCACTTGTTTTAGAATTGTAATACGTAAAATTAGTCGGGTTACTACTTCACCATTTGCTTTGTTTTATTTGTTAGCCACTTTGTAAAATTGTAAATCAGTAATGGGAAAAATGGATTTTATTTAAGTATATGTGTCAGTAGTTTCTAGCTTTTCAGACACATCAAAACACAAATTTTTATGAGATTAAAAATATACTTTTTGTCGTTGTAAAGTAAATATGTGGCATACAAGGATGTAAGCATACAGAAAAACTGCCAACATATCTGGATTGTGGGTTTGCTAATGAAAGAGCAATAATGAAATGATGAGCTTCTCTATTGTTATATTTAACTATTTTATATTTATGAAAGTACAGTTAAATATAATTTTCATTTTATGTGATTACTAACATCAAGTATTGTTCTTGTTTATTGATGTAATGGTTTTTAAGTAGATTTTATTAGGTACGTCTAGGAAAATAAGCTACCGCTTACTTGTAGATTGGTAATAAGATTTTTATTCTAGTCTTATGCTCTTTGATTTGCATTATTTGTTCCAAGGTATTAATTTTTAGTTTAGTTTTATTGTATGTGTAGTTTTTATATACTTCATAGAAGTCTTTCATGTCAAATTACGAGTTAGAGCCAAAGAAAGTTGTGCCTGATGGTAATTTATTTATTTCCTGTTGTAGATTAAGGTTTTACACTTTTTATTGTATGATTAAGAAAAATATTTATTTTTGGCTTAGTTTACATTTGAAAATATGTGTATTATCTTGTCTTGTGTATTTGTCTTGGAATAGATGTATGTTTTTGAATGTAAACAAACTAGAATTCAGAGTGATAATTCAGAGGAAGATTTGCTTCAACTTAGTATGTCAGCCGTCCTGTTTTGCGTCCTACCTCAGCTTTGAAAGTCTTTCAAAATATCAATTGTATACTTCTATAGAAATTTCAAATTTTCATTTAATATTTCATTTGTAATGTTCGGTTATAATTATTATTGATTTAATTAATGCTAATTTAAATATATTTTAAAAGGTCAACAGAATTTTTTTTGAATTGAAGGAATTTATTATGTGACCAACTATGCCCTGTAAAAGGGGTCAACAAGATGAATTCTTGATGAGATCAGATGACATTCTCATTAGATGAATTCTAGTCGAGATCAGATGATATTCTCACTAATTATCATTATTTATACAAAGCTATTTGTTTTTTTAATTGGATTTAAAGATATTTCCATTAAATATGTTCTTTCAAATGTGTCGATAATGTTTACGGTTTTGTTTAAGAAAACTATTGATGTTGTAAAATTGTGTAGGTACTAATGTTGAGTGTGTTATTTTTGTTGGTGCACAGGTTTTTATAAAGAGTATGAAAGTTTAACTGTGATTGTTATTTGTGTATTATTTTAAATCACGTATAGAGATTATTAATATCCTCTGCATTTATTGTTCTATCAAAAGCAACTTGAGATTGTAACGTGAGACTTGCCTTTGTGGAATCTGAAATTGATTCCGTGATCTTTTCCAGCACCTGGTTGGAATGTTGTAAAATAAGCTGGAAAAATTGGTCAGGACTGGAGTAATTTAAAAATATTAATCAAAAATTAATAAATTTTCATATTTTTGTAAAAATGTCGATGGTAAGAATTCTTTATTAAAAGAGGAATTTTTAAAAACATAAGAAAATATTACATTTATTATTGAATTTAACATTCTATAGTTCAGATATGCATCTCTTATATTCAGTGCAAAAAACAAACAAAAAAAGGAATATATAAAGTTAAAACTCTTATAGAATTCATAATAACTTTTTCCCCAAGATGAAAAAGCATTGGCGTTACACATTACCAAGCATCTCTAATCAGTATTGCAATTCCTAGTGAGGGGTAGATCGAGTGAAGGATACTGTAAGATCCTGAAACAGGCTGAAACAGTCAAGTTCTGAAATCGGTGATGTGGTTTGGATGGTATTTCGGGTAATGAGGTTATTTTTGTCTAAATATCCACCAAAGATTGATTTCAAATATTAAAATAGTTCCTTGGATTATTTTTATATTCATCATAATCAGCAGTTCCTTGACATTTTTGTTCCTATATTAAATCTTGTGGAAGAATAGTAAACTTTAATGGCATTCAGGGCTCTTCCCTTAGGTCTGACTATCAGTTTTATTTTTTGCAAAACCTTTTGCCATCCTCTTGCCAATGACACCCATCATAACTATTAATATCAGTTAAGAACCGTCAAAATTTTGATCACAAAAACCCTTCCAGTTTATTAAATAGTACATATTATATGTTAGGGCATTAACAAGTACTAATGTGATGTCAATTTGTAATTTAATGCAACGACAACATATATATATATATATATATATATATATATGTGAGAGCGAATGAAATTTAATAATTTATGATAGTTGATAACCTTGTTAAGAGTAGAGTATGTTTAATTTATCAGAGTTTGTAGGTTTTTAGAAGCTTAAGCACTTTATAAAATAAATATATTTATGAAAATTACATTTTACTGTGTTTTCAATCCACCATCATTCCTTTTTAAATTATTCATTTATGAAAACAAATTTGAAAATTTGTACAAATCTCGGTGGTAAGAATTCTTTATTAAAAGAGAAATTTTAAAAACATAAGAAAATATTAAATTTATTATTGAATTTAACATTCTATAGTTCAGATATGCATCTCTTATATTCAGTGCAAAAAACAAAAAAAAGGAATATATAAAGTTAAAACTCTTATAGAATTCATAATAACTTTTTCCCCAAGATGAAAACTTGGAATTGCAAGTAAAAGGGGATTGGAGGTAGAAGTGAAGGATACTGATTCCTTCACTTCAGTATTGCAATTCCTAGTGAGGGGTAGATCGAGTGAAGGATACTGTAATGAGTTTGTAAGATTCTGAAACAGGCTGAAACAGTCAAGTTCTGAAATCGGGGATGTGATTTGAATGGTATTTCGGGATGACAAGATGCTGTTATAAACATCACAAAAAATAAACAAAAAAACAAAAAAATGGTAAATAATAAAAATAACTTAAGACAGTATCTATACTTAGACAATATCTAACATCCCACGGGTTTACCATGTGGGACCTGTCCTAAAGTGAGACACCTTTGTTTTTGTTAATATTAAATAAGGACGATTTTTTTTGGAATCCGCCGGGTTCCAAAAACCCCCAGATTAAGTTCTTGGTGTAGAGTGGAAGCTCTTAATAAATTTTCCCCCACCTGCTATGTCTAGTCACATTTTACTCCTTTTAATGAGTGAGTAATAAGTACTTTGCCCCCCAGCAGGAGTAAAATAGTGTAATTATTTTGTCTCTCAACAGGGCAGTGCCTTGAGAAAAATATCAAAATTAATAATTCCAAAATCAAGTGCTTTCAAATTTTTACACGTATGTGTGCTGTTTGTTAAGCAGCAACATTTTTGCATATGTTTATGCAGTATGCAAAAATGTTGCTACAGTTCGCGCATTATATCTATGGCTATGAACACTATGCTACTAACCGTCATATGATATTTTTAACATATGATATTGGTAAACACAACTTTTGACAAGCAGCGGTGTTTTAGAAAATGATTTCAGAAAAGTACCCCCTCTCCTCCCCGCACCTTACAATCAGCTGACTCAGTCATAGCCAGAGATATAATGCGTGAATTGTACTAAACGAATCACAGGCACCAGTAGCTGATTAGTGACAGCAGAATGGAACAGCTGATTCTTTGGATGATTAAGTTTTGAGTCTTGAGGTTTTGTTAACTAATAAACATGATAAACGTGTGTTTGTTTTTAATTGTGTTTTTGTGTCAGTACAATAATTATTTTTGAATTGACTATTTATCTTCGTAGGTGGTGGGAAAACATTGTGTGTATTACGGAAGTAAAGTGAATCGTCTCTCTTTTGAAAAGCCGAGAGTAACAACCTTTTCCCTTTAGGGTCAATCTTGCATTTTAATTCCTTAATTCAAAAAACTTGCCGTTTAAGTAAATAAATTAAAATAGAAATGCACTTCCAAAAGTTCAAAAAAGAAAGAATGGTATAGTGTGACTGTAAGTGGGAACATCGTTATTGTACATTTCAGTTTAGGATAGGTTAGTGAAGTAGTAGCAATAAGTTGTTTTTTCCTATAGTAAATTTTTTCCTAAATAATACGGGACTCGTACCCACACACAAGCTTTGGCCCATGAGTGTACATTCCCCTGGGAAAGTGTATAACAAATAAATACTTGTTATTAGATCTATTTTATTTTTAAGTTAATTTTGCAACATACCTTTGTAACAATTTGTATTTATTGAAAACAAATTATTTTAAATTTGAAATTTGAATAGTGGTCGCAGGGTTACAGTCAGAGGTAGTTTCTGAATGAAGACTTTGCAGTACCTGCTGCCTTTCGGATGTTTGACCCAAAAGAAGAATGTTATTTTCAAACATTTGCCATACCTTTATTTTATGCTCAAAAATTACAAAATTGGTGTTAGTTTAAAGATAATACAAATATCTAGTGATTTGTAAGAAACGTTATAATTTCTTAAATAGTTATCAATATACATATTTGAAATTAACTATTTTACAAGTACTTTTAGCCTAAAAATGAATATATTTTAGAAAGTTTTCTTCACAATTCTCTTCTACATATAATAAGAAAAGAAAATTTGAGAATCATAATCATACAATTTAAGGTAATGGAATAATTTTTCTTCAAATCCATGTGTGTTTCAAGGAAATTAGCATCGTTCCTAAGGGACTAAAACCATAGGTGATGGGAGGTACTGCCAACTCTTAAGGAAATAAAAAAAGGAGCTGGTATCCCAAGGGAAATGGTTGTTGCCCTCAAAAATTTTCCTAAGGGAAGTGATATACTGTGCGACCTTTAATTAATTTTCCCCAATCTGTACAGGTAAATAATTACATAATGCATGGTAACTTTTGACAAGAAAAACAAAATTTTACTAACAAAAATTGCGGATTGCAATCTGTGCGGATTGATTGTACTGCATTTTATTTTGTTGATCAAATTTATAACCTTAATTTACCAAGCAACAGCTGATCAAGTTTTGCTGTTGTTTCCTGCCTGACACTAATCACCTGTTGTCATCTGTAATTCACTGTGATGCAGTATGTCTAGGAGAAAATTTGAAGGTTATCGATTTTCAAATAATTGTTTTCCATGTTATTCTTATGTGTTTACTTTTCCTTATCGTACATAACCTCAAAACTCGTCTTCTAGTATATCTTTGCAAACTAATTAAGACACTTTGCCTCTCACCAGGAGCCAAAGTAGGCATAATCACTTTACTCCTGGCAGGAGACAAAATATCAAGTTTTACTCTTTCATTACAAGGAGTAAAGTGCAACTAAACACAGCAAATGGGGGAAGGTATTTTTAACTCAAATTCGCTTAACCCACCTCAAAGGCAATCTCAAAGGAATAAAAACACTGAAGTAATTTTTTACACTTTTTGTATTCTCCGCATGAACTTCATCTGTCCGATGAGGGACGTGAAGGCGGCGACGGCATCCCCGGCCAGCACGGGGATGAGCGCGGGAGGCACTTCGTAGCCGTAGTCGCCCTGGTCGCGCAGGATCAGCGAGAACACGTACTTCACCTCGGCTCGGTGGCGGGCCCAGTTCTCCGGAGTGCCTGCGACAATCGGAATATCAACAGTGAGGATAGAAGGGTTTGGTTCTTTGGTTCTTTACGTGGGAAATTATTTGAAAGGGTAAAGTAATCTGATACAGGCTTTCTGCAGATAGAAGTCAGGAAATAATTAGTCTTGGTTAGGAAAAAAAGAGAAAGAGTTGAAAAAATATGCCGTAAGCTAGGAAAAAATGGGAAAAAGTACTGAAAGTCATGAAAAATTACAAATTCTACAGTACTTAGTTTTGAGTATATTGTTTAGGGTATTGGAAAAAGTAATGGCTAAACCTAGTAAATCTTAAAATGAAACCTCAAAAGGGTGACATGTTCTTTGACTGTTTACCAAGCTCTCTAAAAAAGAAAAAGATGGGAAAAATGTTCTCGTAGTAAATGACGCTTTGTTTTCGATAGAGGATTTTTTCAGTGTTAAGAAAAACTGTTGAATTTAGTGAGTGAATGCTGATTATAATATGTAGCTCATTGTGTACCTACTTAATGTAAAGATTGGGGCTCCCATGAAATGTATCGTATATATTTTTCTTGTAATTATTTTTGACTCTATTCATTGTATCTTTGTGTACATGGGTTGAATAAAAGCATTCTGATTCTAATTCTGTTTAAACTAACTGTGATAAAAATAATAATATAATCTCAACAAACCAGGCACAATGGCGAGTTTCTTGGCTCCTGATCCAACGTTGTACATGGGACCTCCCTGGGCTTTGATGGCAAAGGCCATCTTCTCAGCAACCTTCCGCATGTGCTTGTAGTCCCGGACGGGTGCAGTGACGTGGGTCCAGGGGTAGATGATGTATTGGCCGTAGTTGTGAATTGTTATGAAAGTCTGTAAAATAGCAAGTCCCGGATTTTAAGCTTTAGTCATTGTAATGGAGCAATTTTTTAATCCCTTTTAATAAGATTTTAGTTTGGCTCAACAAAGTTTTAATTGGAAATTTCAGATTTAAGTAATAGTTGAATAAGCTCAAAATATGTTCGGGTCCTCCTTGAGAAAAATCCAATAGGAAAGAGGTCCTAAGCTATTCTGCCAATCTATGATAATGTAACTGGACTTTTTAGTTGATTGTAAAACCTGTCCAACTGAAGCATTTTGTTTAGATTATCAATCTGTGCACGTGGATTGCTGGTTACTAATTATACAAATAATTATACTCAAGATTACACCTACCAAAGCTAAATTAACGTACAAGTCTGAAATGCTGCCGAAAATAAGACTGGATTAATTGTGTACAAGTAGATACTTTGACTTTTTCTATTTTATCAAAATGCAATAGTTTTTATCTCACATTAAGGTTTGTAATGTTGTTTTTTATGAAGTCCTTCAGTGCCTTCGTCTCTGCCGCTGAGAATGGTTGTGTTCCACTGAAATTTGGCTGCCACGGTCGCTTATGCCTCTTCCAACCGGTCTTCCAGTTCCGATTTAAATCAACACCATAGAACGTCTTGTTGTTCCAAAGGATTAATTCTCTGTTTTTCCTCCAAGTCCTGTCAGTTTCAAGGGAGTACTTGTAGCCATCGGGATTGGCCACGGGGATAAAGTAATAATTGACGTCGGAGTAGTTGGAAGCAGTTCCATTCAACTTTGACTGAAGTATGTGATTTATTAGGTATGTAGTTGCTGCTGGCCCAATATGCTCATTTGCATGTATGCCTACAGCAAATTTAAATGTATATATTAGAAAAATAAAAAGATGTAAGAAACATTTAAATACTTTCACTGAAGAACCTGTTACTTATCCAAATAAAAACAAAATATGCTGCAAAGTACATTTAATTTACTCCTTACATTTTTTATTAGGTGTTTCAAGGTGACTTGACGTAGGTGATTGCGAAAATATATATTGTTTCTTTCCTCGCTTCAAATATGCTCACAGTTTTGAGAAACTGGTTTAACATAAAGATAATTTTTTCCTAATTACAGTTATTATAAAACTTGGTAAGCAGCTTTTAATAAGTGACTTTAAAATAATGCTCATACATAATTTTAATAAAGGATGAGGGTTTACACTCCTAAACAAATTTTAATTTTAATATAAATGATTTTCCATTTCCATTTATATGTAACAGCTCTAAAGGCTATTTTTTTATCAATATTTAATTCTAAAAATACATTAGAGCTAGTTATAATTAGTTAAACACCTTCAAGCTAGAGCACTCTAGTTGCCATCACAGAAACTAAGACTACCTTGTTTATCAAATTGCTGCTCAGGATTTGTTTCTGAATATCCCATATAATAGACGGAAGTATCAATAAAATGTGTATACTTTGTTATGTGGAATAATAAGAACCAAAACTAAATTTACTGCGACATAAATAACCACAGCGCGGCACAAGCAACTGGTTAATCTTGTAGAAACAATAATAAAATTATATGCTTTGAAAAATTATGAATTTGGGGATATAACAACATAGCAATTGGATTATAAATAAACAAGACATGTAAAATGCAGCCACAGAAAGATTGTTGATTTCAGCCACCTCACTCTAAGCAATGAGCAGCAAGAGTAACCAGGAACTCGTGGCACAGTGAAGGTGTTAAATATGGAAGCAAGAATAAATTTTTAACGATTAAAGTAAAACAAAAGGCACCAAACCTCCAATGACAAGAGCTGAAGCATTTTGCCGAAAGCCAAGCCCCATCCTTAACACTTTGATAGATCTTCCTTCATAGGTTTTTCCAATTTCCATGGTTGTAATAAAGTTGAATTCTTCAGCCAAACTGTCCATGTAGTCTTCGATGTCCTCTAATGAATAGTATTGATCCCATGTCATTTTCTGTCCTGAAGATGAGAGCATTATTTAGATAACACATTATGCACCCCTATATTATTACCGATTTTTATTTTGTTAATTTATATTTAGTAAATTATTTATGTTTTGTTTAATATTTCCTCCATCACTTGCAATTTCACTTGGGACATCTTAAGGTTTCGTATTCATTAATGATCCTTTAATACAGATTATTCAATCAAATTGAATTCATATCAAACAATGCCACTGCTGGATTTTTACCTTAGCCAACTCCTCACTGTTATCAAACAACTACGTGAGACTTATTTGGGTCAAATAATGATGTGATTAGAACAACTTCACTTCCTCATAGTTTTCTGTTATTCAAGAATAAAAGATCCTAAGAATTTCTAATGACAAAAATAGGAAACTAAGAATAGGAAATCCCTAAAAAAATGGGATTTATTGTGGGGAGATAAAAGCCACCGATGATTTTTATTAATTTTATTGGATTTAAACTCAACTCACATAATGATCCGTGTCATTTTTTAATTAGGCTATTTATCGATTAATCAACTATCACACATGTTTATGATGAAAACTGTGCAAGCCTTCTATCTTGTTTTGTTTGATTAAGTCTTGACTTTCACTAATGGCTTTTCTGTTATTCAAGAATAAAAGATCCTAAGAATTTCTAATGACAAAAATAGGAAACTAAGAATAGGAAATCCCTAAAAAAATGGGATTTATTGTGGGGAGATAAAAGCCACCGATGATTTTTATTAATTTTATTGGATTTAAACTCAACTCACATAATGATCCATGTCATTTTTTAATTAGGCTATTTATCGATTAATCAACTATCACACATGTTTATGATGAAAACTGTGCAAGCCTTCTATCTTGTTTTGTTTGATTAAGTCTTGACTTTCACTAATGGCTTAAAGCTGATGAATATGAAAATGTTGCTCACATTTTATAATATAGTTAAAAATTTGACCATGAAATACAATCCTTACCTATGTTCTTCAAGTGAGAAAAAATTAAAAACCTTACCTTGAGCTAGTGTAGAGGTAGGAAGGGAGGATATACATTGCCAAAGCAGCAGAAGTTGTATTGACTGTAGCATGGGTGGAGGAGAGGAAGAGCGTTAAACTTGACACCATCTTGTAATCTCCTACAATCTAATCTGGTTCAACTTCCAGGTCCTATCAGTACTAGAGATCTATAAATTGTCTTTTGTTTAAAAGTATTATACTTATATTGTTTTTGTCGGTGTTCATTTTATGAAGTAATTGTCAACGTTTTTAAAACTTATCTTTTTGGTAGCATTTAAGCATGACCACCCCTAGTTAGAAGACTGTGATAGTTGTGATTGGCAACATTGCTTCTAATAGTTTGAAATCCACTCTCTTGACATGAACTGGTTATTTGAAATTAGCTAGCTTTGAAAATAGGTTTTTCTGCAGGAAGAACCATTGAAAAGTCCTTTTGCCAGTTAGTTTGAATCCCAAGGACTTCTCACTAATATAGGGAGGAAGAAATAAAGAGGGCGGCAAAAACTGTAAACTCAGTGAATCATCTGGTAAACCTAAGCTGAAATTACTGAATGATTTGGTTGAACTTTCTAAACTTTCTGACACTCTAGACTGTTGCATAATTTTATCAGTACTGTTCACCCTTGCACCTCACTCCTTGCTTTGCTTAATAACGTCCACGCACAGATCAATAGTCTATGTGGGCGGGGCAAAAGCAAGGTAAAAAAGAGACCCCATCCTCTTTTTTTAAAAAGCACAAGACTATTTCTCTCTCTTCAGCTCAGTCAAATAAACAGTCAATAAAGTGGCCGTTACAATTCTTGTTGTGACTAAAACTTGAATCGAAAATTTTTATTTAACACAATTGGCATTATATAAACGTTTACTACCCAAACTTGCATAAATAAGCCTGATAAAACGTATTTTTTCACACCAACTTTCTCTAGATTGAATCATTCACACCAGACAAGTTAGCCAGAGGCGAGTTGGGACTTACCTGTCTATAGGTAAACCACAGTCACCCCGGGAAACCCAGGTTTTTCTTCAGATATTTAAATGTAAGAAGGAAAAGAATAGTTTTTTGTTTTTTTATAGACGAAAAAAGAATAATATTTATTCAGGGGCAGCTAAATTTAAAAAGTGATAATCTAATATATTCATATTCATTATTAAAATACAATTTGCTAATATTATGTGTAAAGTAACATATCCTTTAAAAAGAAATATTTATGTATACTATTTGTACAATTAAGTAAATATTATAAAATGTCATTTTAAAACTAATATTTTACATTGTAATCAGATCTTTCACAGAAGGATCTCATAGTAAAATCTAAAATAGTATATATCGTTTTAGTACGAGTACGAGTGAAAGTTGAATCGTCAAATTGAAATATTCTTTTTTGAAATACTGAAGTATTGTTCTGTATAGGCTTTTGAAATTCCAGTAATTTTTAAGTTTAGTTCTTAACTTTTTGAGTTAGAACTGTGAATGCTAAGAAAGCGTCTTTGGAAGCTTTAAGAATTTCTGAGGGTGGAAGATCAAACATAAACCTTCCTGTATCTCGTAGTTCTAAAGTGTAAGAATACTTTATCTTGGCGGCAGCTTTAGCCCAGTCTTGAGATCCCCCTGAAAAAAAATCTTTTTATACACATTATGTCTGTAGGAAACTCGTTTACCAATGTTTAAATGCTTCATTTTACTGGAAGAGTCTAGAAATAGTGAGATGAAATGAAATATACTTTATTTCCAAAAATATTATGTATAAGTACAATTCCACAAATAAATCATAGGAAAGAGTCTACATCGGCGAGTAGCCTGTTTGTAGACCCATTGCAAATCAGAGGCTAATTAAAAATTACGGAATGATAAAAAATGGAAACTTATTTATAATTCGTGATGAAATTCATATTAAAATTGTTTACAATGAGTGTCCGGAGATAAATTGTGCATGTCGTTCCATTTTGATACATGAGTTGAGCAGATTGAGCGTTGTTGGGGGGGGAGAGTAGAGGGGGGAGTAGTGTAGGGATCGGCGGTCAAGCCGGGCCCAGCGCGATAACGGCCTCACATTCCTCAGTACCCAAAGAGGTAAGCCACTCAATGAGATGTTTTTTAAAAGATGAGAGAGGCACAATATTAAAAAGGTGTGAATTATTATACCTTTGACACATATTCCGATAAACAATGTTTGAAATAAAAAAAGATTTTGTTTGAGAAAAAGTTTTGTTTGATTGCGGTACCATGATGCCAACATTCCTAGCAAAACGGGTGTTATGATTGTGCGAAATTTTATCAAAGATTGTGTCAGAATGTTTGTACATATGAACTACGAGAAATTTAATGCATAATTGACCAACCGTGAGAACACCAATTTCTGAAGAGATTTTCTGTAGGTTATCTTTTATATTTATTAAAAGCAACTTTGAGTGTTGATTTTTGAATGACATAAAGAGGTTGTAAAATTGATTTGTATGCGCCGCCAAAAGCACTTATACCAAAGGAAATTTAAGATTGAACATATGCAAAGTACACACATTTTAGTTTGTCTTTGTTTAGTATATCTCTTAGTTGCCTAAAAGCATAAATGTATTTGCGTACTTTTGACTTTAAAAATTCAACGTGGTCAGACCATTTAAAATTTGAATCAAATAAAATCATTCCTAAATGTTTATATGAAGAAACTTTTTCAATACGACTGCAAGAACAATTGTTATTCAAATGGCTTCCACAGACATGAATTGGTAAATCATTAAGTTGATAATCACTTATTTTACGCAATGAAATTGGCATCAATTTGGTTTTTGAAACATTCAGAGATAAAATGTTTTGATTAAGCCATTTTTTAAGCATCCCTCTTTCCTGAACTTAAAAGTTGTTAAACTGTATTCCTATGGATAGAAGAGAGAGACAAATTTAAAAAAGGCCTTTTCATGTGAGTACACAAACTCTCAAGTTTAATATAAATGTATTTATTTATTATTGATACTGTTTATTGCTGTATCGGGCCAGATATATTTAAGTCGGTTTTCTGTCCACATAGAACATTATAAAAGTAAAATGATTTTATTAGAATTGCAGCTCCTGTTTAGTTCAAAATGGCACCAAAAGTTAATAAAATAAACATGATCAATTATTACAAGCAATAAGAGAAGTTTCTACCTGTATAATATAAAATTTTGGACCATTAATTATGAATGTGAATTAAAGTAGAAAATGCTGTAGTGAATTATTACTATTAGCTCACCCTTCCAGAACTTAAGAATGAATTAATCTTACCGGAGGCTATGTAATAAGTTTCAGCTGCTCCTCCATATTTGTAGATCGCCTTGTTGTCCACTTTGATTTTATATGCCATGTAATAAGCAAGGTCGTAGAGATCCTTGTAATCAGAAGGTCGTGTGTAACTGTAAGCCCAGGGAAACAACACATTCTGGCCGTAGCTGTGTAGACTTAAATACGCCTGCAATAGTTCAGTTGGATTTATTTTTGTACAAGTTTTAAATGTAATCAATGCATTTTTATCAGTATTTATGGGTCTCTCCATCTAGGGGTGCCCATCCCAAGTGTAATGGCGCAACTTCCCCCCTCCCAGGGTGACAATGAAACCTTTTTTTCTTGAAATACTATTTTCTACAATTTTTATAAATTAGCAACATAAACTCAAAATCTATCTAAAAGTATAAACATTTTTATAACAATTTTTAGCCCAACTCTTCCAAAACATTAGTGGTGTAATTAGCACAACGAAACCTTCCCTTGGGCACCCTACTTCTTTCTACCTTTAAAATTCACTTCAAAGATTTCAGACTGAAACTTATGACAAACTTAGACAAAGACTTAAACAAAGACTAAGATAAATGAATGCTCATAAAGCCTTAAAATATCCAATATGAACAAAACTTTTTGATCGTCCAAAAAAACTGAGTAGTTTCTCATCCATACAGACTTAGTTCAAATTTGAAAGATCTGACCCAAATAAAATCATCATTAAAAAATCAGAAAAACCATTGATTGTAAGGAAAAAAATTGGTAGTCCAAGCAATGTTAAATTTTGAATCCAATTAATTTGATCATATGCTATAAAAAATAACACATTGTGTTAAGAGAACATTAGTATTAAAGAAATCAAAAATAACTTTTTATCCTCTCTTTTGCACCTCTAGTTTTGACTTTTTTAAATTACATCCCTTTTACCACAGTTTAGACTGATAGAAGCAACAATTTTCCATTTCAGGGGTAAAAATCTTTAGCGTGAAATCATACTCAAGCGCAATCTTTGCGGAACTAATTTCACGAGTGCTCAATTTCTGGCTTCAAAACATCTGTAAGCATGAGCAATCTCCTTTTAGTTATGAAGTCAATGGAAAACCAAGTTTTTAATGAAAACTTGCCTAAAACCTAAATATAAACTTTAATTCTAGCAAAACCTTGTTTGTTAAACTTGAAAATTCAAGAATTGTTTAGTTACGTTGACATCCCCCGTTGTATTCATGAGTAGGGTTGTCAGGGAGGAGAGGGGAAATGAAAGTACCCAAATCATTGTAACAAATCGAATAAGTTTTCTCTCTGGATGACCACCCTCCAGCAAATCAATCATCCATATAAACCAAACACTTTATTATAGTATTACTGTGATTCAGACAAAAATTAAACAACAAACTCACGTGTTACAGTTTTACCTCACCTTCAGTTCCGCAGTCCTGTTGAGGATGAAGCTGGACATGGCCGCAGTTTCCGGCTCTGAGAACGGCCGAGGCCCGCGGTAGTTCATGTGGCAAGGGTCGGCCCACGACTCGGGCCCCCCCCATTTGTGGCTCCAGTTGCGGTTGAGGTCTGTCCCCATGCAGCTCGAGCCCTTGTTAACTGAGCGATTCTTCCTCCATAAACGATCGGTGGTGTGCGAGTACTCGTACCTGAAGAGTGGCTAAATGACTTTCCTTATGTTGTGTGCTAACAGTATTTTATGTGATTCTATTATCTGTCAAAATTTAGTTAATGGTTTTTGTAGAGGACAGTTGAATCCTTTGACTAAAAATTATTTACAGTACTTTAG
This sequence comes from Flexamia atlantica, assembly GCA_035578135.1. Classification (NCBI taxonomy): domain Eukaryota; kingdom Metazoa; phylum Arthropoda; class Insecta; order Hemiptera; family Cicadellidae; genus Flexamia; species Flexamia atlantica. Next base: position 65,702,757 of record JAQJVK010000002.1, read on the forward strand.
ATTCAAAGTTCATGGTCTAAACTCTAACAGAGTAGAAAGCATAACTTATTTTTAATCCCAGACCAGTCTTTTCAGACCACCTGTTTTTTGTGGTTTTCACCACAAAACACTTACTTCATCTAAATTAACTTTAACCTGTGTGGTGGATTGAACACAGCGTCAGCTCTAAAGCGACCCAAATCCAACCTAGACCTATGAGTGGAGATGGTTTTTTTTGTGTATGTCAACGCTTGTGGCATTTTTTGATGTTTTGATTGGGAACGGTCCAAACCCGGGTCTTTTACTACCTAACAGTGACCTCTTGTTAGATAGCATCATTAATCCATATAGCCCAATGACAAATGGCAACTGGACCCAGTTTCGATCCTGTCAGGAATCAAACCGACGACCCTCAGGTTATGAGGTGAGCGCTTTAACTCAGCTATTCAGTCAATGGTGGTGTACAGTACACCTCGGATTATCCGGACCCACATTATCTGGATCCCGGATTATCCGGACCGGTCTACCCGAGAAATTAAAAAATTAGAATCACGGGAAAAACATGATTTTAGCAAGTTTACGGGTGAAATGCGCCTTCTAAAAGTAAAATGCAAATGTAATACATTATTATACGAATTTGGAATCACAATAATTGAAGGAATATTGTCTAAACAGTATTTTCGTGAACGTAGTTTTCTGGTTTGCTACTTGGGGCGCAAGTAGTAATCATCAAAGGCATAGCCTATGCAATTTTGTGAGTTTGTTTATTGCTGTCATTTGATGTGTTAAGATATTTTTTATGAAGAGTTGCTATAATAAGTTTTGAGTTACTTTCGAGATACTTGTTATAAGTTATGTCATGATTATTTAAAGTTTGAGTTGTTTAGAGTCATGATTATTTAAATTTAAAAATTAAATATTTTAATCCCACATTTTATCTAAACCCAAATCAAAAAGTAAGTACGGTAAAAGTTAATATTACATTCGTATGATTAATAATAAAGTTTATTTCTTAAATTTGTTTCAATATTAAGCCCCCATAAAATTTGAAGGACTAACATGTTGTACAGTCTTGACACGCCACCAGCGCCGTTTTCAGCATCAAATTAGCAAGGGCTAAGGTATGCAATCGCTGTTTAGGCGATATTGTAATGACCTCGGATTATCCGGATTTTTTGTAATCCGGATCGGTGTTCCGCCACATTAATCCGGATAATCCGAGGTGTACTGTAGTAGGTGATTTTTATTGCATCAGAACCACTTGATCATCAACCTCATTAAGTTCAACTGATAAATAGAAATAAAATAAATCATTTTTCTAAATAATTTCTTGATTAGCATTAGGATTATATCATTTTTCTACAATAGTTCACCTTTAAGTTTGCAAAAGCAAGTGACTTATCCATTCAAAAACTAAAATGTAAGCGTAATTCGATATGTACCGTACATCAAATTAATGATCTCTTTAGAATAGAATGCGTGAGTCAATGTGTACATCAAATTAACAATCTCTTTAGAGTTGAATTAAATTATGCAAATCCGAAAAACATAATCTAGTGAAAAATGACAGCCAATCAATTTAAAAAATGACACCCATTTCCCTTAATTGTGACACGAACAGACATTAGAATATATTTATTAGCATTATGTTCAGATGTTGGCATTTTAGTTAACACCAGGAGGTTTTAATTTGATAAACATATCAATCCATGCTTACATTAAAGATTTTCTTTCACCTCCTGTTAGTCCATACCCTTGAGGAGGAAGGAGATCATAGTAGTAGTGTATGACTTAAAAGAGCATTCATTTTATATCATAAGACTTTTGCAAGTTTTGCTGGTCTATATCCTTAAAATTAAAAAAATATTTAAGATAGTTAAACACACTGTATAGACCAAAACACTACATTTTGCAGTCTCTGCCACATACATTTATGTGTTACAAAATCTCTTATATTATATCCTAAGCCAAGAGTAGTGCTTAACACTTTGGGTGCGGCCCGGTCTCCGGAGACCGGTGGCTGGAAGCGCGCGCCGGCCTGGCCGGTCTCGCGAGTCTCCCCTGCACTCGGTGGAATGAATCAGCCACAGTGCTGCGACCTTGCGGAGAAGCTCGGAGTTGTTGTCGTGTGCGTTGCCATAGCAACCTGCCCTACACTCTGTGCGCGTCGCCCGTCGTTCCCACGGGCCTGACCCGGTCTCCAGAGACCTTTTATCTATTACTGACTTATTGCGTGTTTTGACTTATTACTATCATGTTTTTGCGAGTTATATGACGTTTTATAATTTATTATTTTATTTTTTGAGACGTTTTGGTGAGGTACGGACAAACCGTGTCTGTGTTTTGGTAACTGTTTTGAACAGTTCCACGATGCCCTGTAAATGAAATAAACATTGGTTGGGAGGGAGGATGAGGCTGTAAATACAGTAAATATTAGTTATTATGCCATTTAAAATTTGTTTGTGTGAAAACCGTGTGTTTGTGAGGCTAAAAGTGGGGAAATTACGTCACGGTGCCTACGGACCCCTTCCCGCGGGCCGGCCCGGTCTCCGGAGACTGACGATTTTGGACGCCATTTTTTTGAAAAAACGCCTGGAAACGCAGTTTGCAACCATGATCCTGGCTTCTGGATACAAAAGGTAAGATATTATGCAAAAAAAATTTTCAGGCCCTGGGGATGGTTTTACTCATTTCGGTGCCGCACCCAAAGTGTTAACCCCAATAATTATTGTTTTTATTGTAATAAAATCATATCCTAGCTGAGCTTTTAAATAATATTGCAAATTAAGTGGTATATTCAATATTTTCATAATTATTATCACAGTTTGAATTATTATTTTACCCTCTGTTTTAGTGTCTGTTGAGGTAAGTTGAATATTAGAAAAATTTACTCAATCAATTAATTTTGCCATCTTAAGATAGAGAAAAATATTCCTTCATTCTTGATTTTAATCTGATGTCATCTTAAAAAAAGTGGTGCACCTTTCTAGGACGAAAGGTACAGAACACATTTTGTCAACAGCCACTTCTGATTATTATCTCAGTGGTTGGAAGTGAGGGACAGTGCTCCATAGTGATAGCATGAATTTAATTAGAAAGTATAAATGATATGAAGTATAATTAGAAGTTAAAATTCTTGCTGCATCCAAACCTAATGATCTCTTTTTATTTATTTATTTTTTTAAATAACACAGATGATTTTAGTTTTATTCTTAAGATGGTAGAAATATGGCATCACAATGCAAATTCCAAATCGTCACGATAACTTTTTTTACAGTTTTTTACAAATACTAAATATCTCAATACAGTAGAACCTCGCTAGTCCGACCTCCGATAGTCCGACTCCTCGGTTAATTTGACCATGCCGCCGGGGAACTAGGCCTCCGCTAGTTCGCCCTCAGCGGGGTTTTCTCATCGGTTAGTCCGACCACGCAAAAATTGATGTTTGTTTACATTTCCGGTGCATTCCTCTGTTCAGGTTGGCTCCTGTCGATGACGAATTACTCATTGGGAGTGCGTATATCGTTCAGTAGAGCAATAACATTTGGTGCAGTTAGGTTTTTTTGGTCCTAATGTCGTTTTTTACAGTAGTACAGTAGCTTGTTAAACACTCTTAATGCAATTTTTTCTGATCGAAATACAGTTTTTGTACGTTTTCATGTCAATTAAATGAGTTCATCCGATAATCCGACCTTTTTGCTGTTCCGACCATGCCCCCGGTCCCACAGGTGACGGATTAGCGAGGTTCTACTGTAACATATATTTAAGAACCGAAACTCACTTTCACCAAGAATAAAATCCTAAGAATAATTTTTGTAACTAACTAGTATTGAGATAGAGTAGAAAGTACCCGTCTGGGTTGACGACAGGCAGAATGTAGTAGTTGAGGCCGTGGAATGTAGAGTTGGATCCCTCGGAGCTGAGGCTCTCGAGCACTCGGTGAACGATGTACAGAGCAGCAGCCGGCGTCACCCACTCCCTCGCGTGGATACCTACACCACAACCACTTTCCATGTCAGGAAAAAGCTGTTGCCTCAATGATTTTCATATGGTAATAAGGGTCATCCAGAAAGTAAAGAATGAGCCACTGGATCTAGCCTTGTTACCTCATTATCGTGACTGAGAATGCAGTCTTAAAGTCCACTCACGGACTCAATTTGATAATTGAGCCATGTCTCGTTGCCGACCGATCATGCACTTCATTCTAACAGCATTTAAAAATGGCGGTGTTTAACGAAAGTCCCACTAGGCTATGTGGATTTGGCCTGAAATTTGTTACTTCTTTCAATGCCTTACCATTTGCGAACACTTTCCTGCCTGAAAATTCCCCTAACCTTGAAAAAGAAGGTAATTATTTATGATCAGTTAAGGAATAACCACTTTCTGATCATACAGTGGGAAATTTTCAGATAAATCCTGAATCAACAGTATTCATCTGAAAATTTCCCACTTTAGGAGGCCAAGTTCTGTGAAGTTGCTGCTGCTGCATGGGGGCGGGCGATGCATCGACATGTATCAGCAATACCTTTGTCTGCGATGGGATTTTTCCACTTCGTATGTTTTGTATGGCGTACCAATTAGGGTCTCAAAATAAACTCAGAATCCCTTTTTTCTCCTCTATAAATTTAACACGGAGGACAATTAGGCAAAACAATATTGTTGATATCAGCTCATTGGTATTCGATCGGCAGGATTTTCAATGGGCACCGCCAGTTTGAAATGCTGTAAGGATGAAATGAGTGATTGCTCGACAAAGAGACAGTTCATATTGAGACTGGGAGTGGTGACTCAAGCGCAGAGTCGGGGTAACAGGGCTAGTTTAGTGACTGAAAATTCTTACTTTCTGGTCAACCATTGTATTTTATTAAAGGAAAATTTAAAAAATGTTTTTTATGCAAGACTGGCACACTTAGTACTCAGTGCCGGCCTTAGGGGAGGGCGACAGGGGCGGCCGCCCAGGGTCTTGCGCCTGGGAGGGCCTCGCGCTTCTACTAGGAGTTTTACTTTGTTTAAAATAGGAGGAAACATAATCAAATTACAATAAAACAGCAGAGACATATTTAATAAACCTTGAGGCTGATTACACATTAATAGTGAAACTACGCAATTTGAAAAGAAGGCAAAACGGTAAGCCAAATACGATAACCGCCGTTTAGGTTATTTGATAAAGGTGTATGCTTTGCGCAAGGCCTGTAGAGAATGTGTGAACTACTTGAAGTATTCAAAGTAAATACAGTAATCACTAGGTACCAGCGAGCACAGCTGCTAGGTACTGAGGGATAGTAGCAGTGAATTAAATGTTCCTTTAGTTCATCCGTTCTTTGCGAAAAAGTTATTGCCGGTGAATTACAAATAATTCACAGTAGTAGCGTTGGCGTCGTAAGACACTATTACTAAACTGTAGGATGAGGAGACCACCTAAAATTCTCAAATTATGACCGTGAATTTCCCAAACCTCCTATTTAAATTTTCGAATTACTAAGTGCCTCAATTTAATAGTGGTCAATGCAGTTTAGCAGATTTGTCAAAAAATAGTAAGAAATTTGCAGTCTAAAAAGTTGAGAATTTTTGTTTTCTCTTAACTAAGTCATGGATACACTGAAGCAGACTATGGAATGATGTTCACTCTTGGAATTAGAAACTCTGTAAGTGTTAGGCTCTATCATTGCATAGTATCCTTTGAGAATTTGTGCATTGGCCTTATGGGATAAGTTTCATGAACCATGATGTTTTCAATCACTGGACCAAGCACTCTTACACTTAATTTAAATGTGATTAAATATGTGTCTAAAAATTAATAATGCATTGAGTAGGATTGGCGTTGGGGGGCCTCGCAAACATTTTCTTGCCCAGGGCCTCACACTCGCTAAGGCCGGCACTATTAGTACTTTACACCTATGACCAATCAGTCAGCAAAAGTGTGTGTTTATAATAATGGATGAAGATGTATCATGACCTCACTGATGCACCATTACTTATACGCATAACCCAAAAGCAATTTCGAATTAAGTGGTTGTAATAAATTCCTTTATAATACACTACCACCTAATTTTCAATAGGTGTGGGAATATGGAGCACTAGCAGCCAAAGAATAATATAGACTAGAAATATCGTGCAACAGTTGAAGCTGCCTTGCCGTGCTGAAGGGACCTAAGAGTGGTAGGGGTCAGGGGTAGCGGCTTTGGAGTCGTGACTGCCCTTGTCGACTACCTCAGCCCACCGCTGCCGCCAAGTATCCCACTGTCAGTCACAAGCACAATAATCGATGTAGAATCAGCAGTAGAAGAAAAATAATCATAAGTAATTGAGGATTTCAGGAGAATGGTAATTTTTAGGCGAACTAATAGTAAAATGTGTAATTAAAATGTATTTTTACAATAAACTTTAACAAACAGCCAGTTTATAATATTCTTTGATTACTAGCAGAGCACCAATATGTTTATAAATAATATTTTATGAATATGTTCTTTGGGTATGCACCTAAGAAAATCTATGAGCCAAAATGCAATTTTCAAGAAAAACATTTAATCTTTTTCGATTGTAAGATCAGAACTCTTTCATGATGAAAAAATATGAACCATTTTACGAAATTATAAGCGTAACCTAATGTAGGTACTCTGGGAAGGTTTGAGCGATCATAGTAAATGCCCATTCTAATTATTAAATAGATTAATAGACTTTTATTAAAATTATCAATCCAATCCAAGTCCAGCACCGCTTTTCTCCTCTTTTAAAGCTCACAGTAAAAACCCCTTCACATGACCTATATTTCTTTAGAGTAGCAAGGGTGTCTTTGTCTTAAAGTACACATGAATTTCAGAAACTCTGAGACCAAAGTTTCCAACTGTGTAAAATAATTGAGCGTAAATTATTTTTCTTAAAAAAATATAATTGGACATTTTGCAAAAAATGTGCAAAAAAGTACGTCTCTGCCAGGAAAGAAAGGTAGCTAGGAAACATTTCTTTGGTTGCTGGAGGAAGTATATTGCAAACTATCTATCATGCCAATCCTGGAATGCTTGTTTTAATCACAGCTAGGAGTCAGCTTCTTTTAATTTCTGCAAACACTAAATTTTGAAAAGTCATAGAGAATCAAATTAAATAAATGTATTCCTAAAGTCTTAATAAGACATGGTGCCATACATGGTTGTATTTTTACAAAATTTAATTATTATCAACCTAATCTAACCCAACCAAACTTGACCTATCAGTAGTGGTTTGCTGTGCATAGACAGCCCCTCAAATTCACTCTAAATAGGTACCTTATTTTCGACCGTGTGCGGCCCCTATCGTCGCGGGGCCCTAAGCCCAGGCTTTGTGGTCTTGTTATAAATCCTGCACTGCTACAATACTAAATATCAAAAGAATTTTGCTATTCAACATAGATTAACTCTTTAAAACATTAAACCTCTTTTCATTGGTCTACATTTCAAAAAATTACCAGCCTAAATTAGAAATATTGAGAATGTTCCTAAGTTCAAGGGCAACCTTAAAAAATCTTTTCAATAAAGTCTTTTTTATTCAATGGAAGATTTTTTTTCATTTCAGCGGTCCATCAGGGGCAACCCAAAACAGTGAGTAACAATTATAGTCCTAGTTAACTATGAACGATGTCCTGTAAATACTCAGCTTTATGGACAACACCAATCCCTTTTTCAACTGGAGGCTTCAGAAGGTGAACAAAAGTTATTTAAAACCTTTATTAGGTTAAGTTATGCAAACAAAGTGAATAGCAATAAAATGTGATTTGAAAGCCTTAGACTTGTCTATATTTTGTGTGAGAATCATGATAAAATTCAAAGAGATTACTAATTTTAAAATTCTTTTGCTAAAGAGGGGGCTAAAGGCAATTTGGTGTCGACCCAGGGGTTAAATGGAGAACAATCTCGTTGCTTCGCACTGATTTCCACCGAAAGTACAAAAAAAACTATAATATTGTAAATTAACAGTCTTCTGCCATATGAATTTAAGAAGTATTAAAAATACTTTAAAACAGTATCATACACTAGTCATAGGATCAGCCTTTGAAGTTATATGTAGTGAAGTGAAAGTGAATTAGCATATTTTAAATACTTTTTAAAACCCCACTGCAAGAAGATGGTTTGTTAAATAGGTCGCGTTATTTACAGTGCACAACAGTATGAAGTAACGAGGTGATTCTCCGCTTGACCACGTGTAAAGCCAATTCCATGTCAACCTAGCGATCCTTTCTACTAGGAAGTTGAAGTTGACATGGAATCACCTTCGGCCTCCTCTTGACTGAGTAATTGTTATACTCAATGTCATATTGCTGGAACCTTTGACAATAATCAGCTGCTTGCTCACTTGGGTACTTTGGTATTACACGAAGGCCAGCCTTATACAGGGTCGCCGCCACCGCTAGCAGCCACACCCATTATACAGCGTACCATTATACAGCGTACTGCGACCATAAATGGTGCAGGTTATGAGGTTGTTAGGTTATCATAAATATGTTAGAAGGACTTTCCTCGTTTTAATACAAATCAAATGACACCAGATGAGTCATACTTTTCCCCCGCAAAATTCTAATGACATGTGATGCACACACATATTGGTCAATGACCTGACCCTTAGATGGTATTTGGCGAGCAAAAGTATAACTCATCTGGTACCGTTTGATTCATAACTAAACAAGGAATGTCCTACAAACATATTTATGATAACCTTATCTAACATAACCGTCGAAGCAAGGGTGGTCGTTATAAAGGTGGCGATCACATGTGGTCGCTGGCGGCAGCGGCGACACGTTCAACTCAATCCTCACTGACATTGCTGCCTTCGGAAAAGCAGAACACAAAGACCGCTCATTATAATTATTTCAAATTTAACAGTAAGTCAATTAAAGTATGTCCTTCCAATTATGAAATTATTATTGGTATTCAGTAAAAAAATCTCTAAAAATAGTGGCCTCCATATGATACCAAAGTATCCTCACTTCTTTCTTACACAGGCCCCTAAGTCATTTTGCCATTTGATCTGACTTGATTTGACTTTGAAATGTAAATGTTAATTGGTAATAAAAATCAGCAACAGCAGCGTAAAACCTTAGCTTGCAATAATGCAACACAAATCGTAGTACCGTACCGGTAGTTATTTAAACCAAAGATGAATAGAATAAAACCAGGTGGTTCCATTTTAACCTGACATCACTGACCAGCTGATGTAGACGTAAATACGTCATCAAATTTATTTTCATTCAACTGTATTTTAGTTCAGAATTCACAGCTGGAAGTAGACGCGAATACGTCATAAGAACAAACATAAGTTACGGGATCACCTATTTTTTTCTACTCATTTAAACCTGATTTAACTCATTTCTACTTAATTTAAACCTGACCCTGATTTCTAATGTCAAACTAATTTTTATATAGGCCCTAGTTAAAGCTAGAAAAAATAAAAGCTAGGACTAAAATAATCTTAATACTACAAATTTGGTAGGTAATTATTTTAAAGCCACAGATGAAATATAAAAAATACTATTTAATTTATTAACATTATACATAAGTAATTTCTGAGAAAAAGTTATAAAGATTATTAATCATTTGTGCACAGTAAAAACAATCACAGGCTACAAAATAAAAATTAAATAATTAAAGAGTACTGTAGTACAAACAAATATTTTGTTCAAACATAAGAGATCATTAATAAATTAGTTCATAAATAACAGCAAATGATTAATGAATTAGTAAAAATATGAAAGTGCCATAGGCTAGGTTGACATAGGCCTGAAAACCCAACTATTTTATGGGAATGTTATAAATACAAAAAGAAAAGCTAACCTTCAATGCAGTGTGAAAAATTGTTATTTGCTTGGTGGGGGTCCCGCTTTCGGTGCTGGTATGTTGAGGCATTGACAGAGATTGTTCCTTTGAGCTCTTGCTAACTCAGTAGACAAATTGTCCCATTCAGTGTCGCTCAATATTGCCATGGCTTGATCGAGAGAAGTCTGGTCGACCCCAATTTCATCACTGTAAACAATCAAAGCTTCATACATCTTGGTGGCCGTTACTCTCCTAAGCCATAAAAACTTGTGACAGAGCAAAATGCTGAGTTGGACCAAGGCACGGCGGGACACTTCTCCAGGCACTTGTATGAGCTGACAGAAGAAATCCACACTGGCGGTGAGTTTCTTGCTGCTAGCAGTCTTGGCAATTTCAGTCTTCCCACAACGAAGAAGTCTAGAGGCAAACTTATTTTGCGAATCGGTGAGTACAGATGAGATAGAGTTAGAAGTTAGTAGTCGCTCGAGGAAAGTCAGAAGAGGAATCGTGATCCTGTCATCATGTTGATACTGCTCGAACAGGCTTGCCACAACATCACATAACCGCAACAGCTCCTTGAACTCCTGTTGACGCAGATGATCAAATAACGCTTGACTAGAGTATTTTACCAAGCTTTCAGTTATACCTCCAACACTTCCAATGAGTCCGAGCATGATAGCTTTGGTGAACTGGGGCAAAGACAAAAGTTGAATAAAAAGTGGAAATGTATCACATGCTGCAATCCAGTTGATAGAATCACAACGATCCGCAGGGAATATTTCTCTGAGTTTTTCTTCAGCAGGAATATGTGGCACCCTTTTACCTTCTTTGTGCAGAAGGCTGGAAAAAACTCTCCCGGCATAACCACGAGTTCGATCAATTTTTTCAACAGCTTGTTGGGATATTTCAACAAAAGACTGAACCACCAAATCTGGAGCTAATAGCTCACTCGCCTCATCTGTTGCCAGTATGATGACATCTTTCAGACACAGCATGGCTGCTTCCCTCACCCAAGCACCCACGTCTCCTCTGCTGTCACTGGTGTAGTCCTTCATCCCGTTCAGGAGAGCTTCGACAATCTCCACATATAGGCTGTAACAACTCCCTTCGCTGTCCGCTTTACTCAAGTGCATATTCAGACAAATTGAAGATAAGGCACGTAAAGCTGCAGCACGAGACTCTGCCCACTTAACTGTGTCAGCTGAAATCTTCGAACACTTTACTAAACTTCGCACAACTGTTGGGAGAAAGCCGTGAAGCATGAATGGAGGCAGAGACCCAAGGGCAAGGGTGCACCCCATTCTAGCGATCTTGTTTCCTGATTGTAATGTTGTTGTGTATTTGTTTATTATATCACTGCGGGAATCGACACACTCTATTGAGTAGTATTGGGTACAAAGTTGAGTAAGGGCTGCTGCGGCTTTCTGTCTCATTTCAGCACTCTCGTGACACAAACACTCATCTAACAGCTCTTGCCATTCCAAAATAACAGGTTTGCCTTTAAAAGGCAACTTGGCCCGAGAGCAATTTTCAATAAACGAGCAACAAGCTATCTTTGTTAATTCACCACTTTGACCCCTCATCACTTGCCTTTCTTTCAAACGAGAAACCAGGTTTTCTACTTCACTCAACTGAGAAGCATCTAGATTAATATTTAGAAGAGAAAGAGCGTGAATTATCTCTCCTAGAGCAAGTATGCCACCGTGTCTGGCATTCAGATCGATGGATTTGATCTGGGATAGGAGCGACTGAAATCCATCAGTCAAAATGTACTGAGGCGCACATGGCGTTAGATTGAATAGAGCTTTGGCTGCCAAGCCACGAATTACAGGATCCCAGTTATCTACTTTGCGCTCCAACAAATGATTGATGAACCCTTCTGTATACTCCCCAAACTGAGCAATATATACACTGATTTTCAAATATGCATTGCTACGAACACCCACTGAAAAATAATCAGCCGTAGTCAGAATTTCAATACCATGTGGAAAATTTCCGAGTCTACCAACATTTTCCTGGAATGCTGCTGCTGCAGCCCGCCTGCAGTTAATTTCTCTATCAAAGCATGTAGCAATTAGCAGTCCATTTGCAATTTGGTTTGAATATGGCTGGATAACATTGGGGTGATAAGCTCGAGCAAATGCCCAACAAACATAACACGCTGCATCTCGAACATTAGCTCCAACAGAATTGTACCCACGAGGTTCTTCATAAGTTAATGCTTTGACTACTAAAGGTACTACATCACCTAACCGAGCAGGTAAAAGAAGCCCTCTTCTGGCTAATTCAGCCAAGGCAAGACAACCCCCCTGCCAAGCTCCATCTGAATTTCTGGGACTCAGGAGTTCCAATATGGAACAGACAACATCGTCTCCACATTGTTTACTCAAACGAGACATCACGCGCCCAATACCTTTTGCTGCTGACCATCTCGTAGTGTTGTTTTCATTCTTCAGGCCTTGAATGAGATATTCAATTATATCTTCAATTTCTGAAGGAATATCTATGTCGTCATCTTCTACATCTCCGTCCCCACATCCCAAGTCCTCTGAGGTAACGGTACTGTTAACTTGGCTGTCCTTAATACTATCTTCTTTTGTGAGGTTGGTTGCTAGAGACCGACTTCCACGATTGTAACGCCAAGATGCCACTCTAGGTTTTAGGAATGTAAGACCAATCCTAGCTACGATTTTCATCGAAAACTTACTTGAAAGAGGGTAGTAATCATCAAGGCATTTAGCTTCCATGACACACTTCAAAAGTTGAGGAGCAAATGGTAGCAGGTCTTCACGCTTTCCATGTTTCAATATTGCTGCCATGCATGCCAATGGCCCAAATCTTTTCCAAGATAAACTTTCAATGACTTCATCAGTAATCTTGTCATTAATCCAATTAAGAAAACTTGCGAGGTAAATCTCTTTGACATCTGAGCGTGTCAAAAAACGAGCTGAAAGAAATGCAGCACCTTCACGGCATTTGTCACCGCACATTAAATACTTCTGGCAGACTTCCACTAACCTATCCATTACTGTTTTACTCTGAGCCCCACTGTCTAGACGAGACATGTGGAAAGGAATCATGACAATGATTGAGAGCCACAAAAGTAAGCAATACCTAGTCTCCCAAGTTAAAGTGTCATTTGGATCTTGCTCTTCTAACAGTTGCAATGTAGGCTCGAGATCTGCAACCTCATGTGGCAGGCATCGAACTATAACTTTATACCCTCTTACATTAATAACTAAGAACAGATATTTGAAAACCTTGTGTTTTAATTCCATTGGACCTTCCTGACGTACAATTGAAACAATACTTGAAAGAATATCATCTAAATGAGGGTCGAGTAAATGTGGTTGTTCATTATACTGGTTGAGTATAAATTTAAATTTCTCATGGGCTCTCTCTGCGTCACGCAGCGTTGCTTCAGGCCCACAAATTTTGGAGACATTATTGATCATTGCAATAACTTCTTCACATTCCGAAAATCTTTCTTTGGCACATACCAAGCCGATTGATTCAACGTTATCCTCAACTAACAATTCACTTTCCTCACTCATTGTCACAAAGCAGAGAAGTTGAAGGCTTAATTAGTCTTAACAAGGGACAACTTACACGGAAACACCATAGGTTTCGAGTTAAACAAGTAAATAACAATGAATGTCTTCAGTTTTATTGAATCAGGAAAATCTAGTGGTATTCGTTGAAAAACATAACGTAACGAAGTAGTTCATCGACAAAGGTTAACCTAACTTTGTGTTTTCATTTTCTGCCTCTGACAGTTCGACTTTGAGTTGTTTTTGTTGAGTTGAGTGAAGATAGTTGCAAACATAAATAAGTTATGAGGGAAAGGTTTTCCTTATATATTTGAAAAATACACAATAAGGCTTTGGACTATAAAAGTTAGCACAAACATTGTTCTCTTCCTCTAAATGCGAACTAAGAAAGTATTTAAAGGTATTTCATTCCAAAGAAGTTAAACGTTTCATAATGAAAATCAAAATGACGGTTATTTCCTACGGTGGCTCTGAAGGGCCAGAGAGTATGAATATTTTTTAATCTCGCCGTGTTTTCATAGATAAAACATGGTGTTTTTAAGTCGGCGAGCCACGTTAAAAAGGCGGCGAGCCGTGTTATAAAGTCGGCGATGGCAGCGCTTCTAAGACGGCGAGTCGAGTTGTAAGACGTCGAGCCGAGTTGTAAAGACGTCGAGCTGAGTTGTAAAGACGGTGTGCCTGCCGTGTTGGAAAGACAGTGAGTCGTGTTTTAAAAACGGCGCGCCGAGTTGTAAAGATGGCGAGCCGTCTTGTAAAGATTGCAAGCCGTGTTGCAAAGATGGCGAGCCCGGCGAGCCGTAATATAAAAACGGCGGGCCCGCTTCGTAGATTTAATTATCTATCCTGGTTATTTCCCACTAAAGATTTTATACTCTATGTATTTGTTGCTTTCGAATGATGTCGTTATCATCGACTGATCAATCGATGTTTAATGTTCTATCGATGTTTCTCAACCCATTAAATAACTGCTCACTTTAGACAGGATCGATTTGACGACCTTCCGAAATACAAATGTTATTTATCATAAGAAATATTGTAATTTAAACGTCTATGATAATTGATAATGTTACTGCGATTTATTTCAAATCACCACGAATGTATTTTAATCGAATTTCGTCCCATTCATATAGAATTTAGACTGGTCGTTCGCTTCATTTCGAGTATCGTTACATTTTATTCACGGCGGGCCGACTTGCAAACACTGCCCTCGCCGACTTTTAAACGCGGCTCGCCACCTTAGAAACACGGCGCGCCGCCTTTACAACACAGCTCGCCGTCTTTGCAACACGGCTCGCCGCCTTTCTAACACGGCTGGGTTAAAAAAATGTCCTTTCTCTTTGGCCCTTCAGAGCTTCCGTAATAATCCTATGGTAATATCGATTGTTTACATCGATATTGAATATCGATTGTTTATATCGATATTGAATTTCGATTACATGGACCGCAACCCGGTAATTCGAATGTTTGATTGAGAGTCGGAGACGGATAAGGTAGTGCCGTAAACACCGGGGCCTCAGCAGAGCGCCAGGGGCCTCGAGCGGCAGCGAGCACCCTTGCTCGACCGAGGAGGCTCCGCAGGAATGGCCGCGGCCTCGGCCGACTAGGACTCCGTTGCCGAAACCCAAGGGGTGAAAAACTTTTGGTTCTGTTGTTGATCCTCGCACAAAATGACTTTTAACCATTTAGAGCAGAGTATCCATAAACCTCACAATTCACAATAAATGAATAATTCTACCTGGCTGAGCGTAATTTCAGCATTTTTAATGGGTAGGAGGGCAATATTTTCAGACCTGTGCTCCGTCGCTCAATTTCAACCCCCCTCTTTCCACCTTTATATAAATTATACGCTGAGTTTTGTTAAAAAATGTTTTGTCATTGACGGCTGGGATTTTTCCGAAAGATTTACCGATAGCGACCAAGCAGATGGATCTAACCAACGCGGATAAAATACTAAGGCCTGATTTCACCAAACATCAGTCAAGGGTCAGTTAATAAATCGTCCATTAAAGATAGGAAAATAGTATTAAACAGCTGATGAAATTAAACTAACCGAGCCTTAACGGCGGTTTAAAAGTTTGATGATGATGAAATCAGGCCTAGAGATTTGCCGACCGCGGAATACGGCCGCCTTGATACAACCGAGATTACCGGCCACGATACAATCGTGAAATAATATGATTGTAATCGAAAATAGAAGACAATACGAATAAAGTTGAAAATTACATGAATAACTTTGAAATTGATTTTTTGATCTTATCTTATCTTTTTATTATCTTTGATTGATATAAATTTATAAAAGATTATTTTCAAAAGTGTTAGAAGAATCTTATTGAAAATAGCTGATTATTTTTTTATACCTTTAAAACTTATATTCTTACCTCCATCAATCCAAATAGCTTTTATTGGGACATTGGTGTCGTTGTTTCCTCTGATCTTCACCAGCTTGAGAGGCCGTTGCTCGGCCGAGTGTCCTATTGTGTCTACCGTTATTTGTTCTGGGTATGTCCTCTGAAGAAAATCCAGGTAGTTGAAGATTACATCCAATCGATAGTAATCGTCCCAAGTGAAACAAGATCCTGGGCATTTTTTTATTGCTTAGACATACTTAATTTTGTGATGCTCTAATTAAGTAAAGCAACTTGAGTCAGTCATAATCAGCTTAGTGATTATAGTTTTCAAAGGCTTTACACGAAGTGGATAAGTTACCGTAAAGTAAACACCTATTGCTTAGGTTGGTATATTCATTAATAGAAATTGGGTTAAAAATACTTCAAGTGTGAGTAGACACTGATAATTTATTACTTTAAAAATAGGCATTATTAAAACAATATTAATTTTTATTGGAGAGACCTCCAGATTATCATGAAATATTACATAGAGGGATTATTACCAATGAATACATTACTTTGAAGGATATTACCTTGATGGATTACCTAGAAGCAATAAAACTATAAGGCTAAACAACAAATGCGTAATTACTCATTCCAATGAAACAATTTGTTGTTAAACATCTTAGCATTTACCCTAGCGAAATTAATTCTTAAAAAAAATTAACACTTGTTAGGTGATTCTAAACTAACTAAAACAAGATTATTATAACAAGATAATTTGTTTTTCCCCCACCTGTTCTGTTAAGACGCTTTTTACTCCTTGTGATGGGTGAGTAAAATAATAATTTGTCTCCTAGCGGGAGTAAAGTGATTACTTTGTCTCCCTCCGGGAGACAAATTATACCCATAAGTTCATAAGTATAACATTGAAATCAATAATTCAAAAATTAGAGCGCCTTCAAAATTCCACCCGCAATATGTAGCAGCTCAGCTGACAGGCTATGTATGCGAATGCAGGCGCTATCAGCTGATTTAGTGGCAGGAATAATCAAATAAGATTAACATTAACAACTATTAGCTGTCAGAACGTCTAAGAATTAAACATGTAAGAACGTTGCAACAATCTACTGATCGCTGGTGCATGCATAGTTGCAGCTGCCTTGATGCAGGCGCTATTATCAGAACGAAACAAAATGGATATTTTTATTAATTACTAAGTTAATAAAATAGATTTTTACGGTCAGGATATTTACTAGTGCAGGTGAGGGAATTATGTTGTGTGTATTTCGAGAGCAAAGCACATTGTCTCACGAGTGAAAACTTTGGCGACCGGAGCGGCGTCCGAGCTTGCGAGGGCGACAATTTTCACGAGGGAGACAATGTTGAACTTTATCCACTCAACACACAAATAACTATTACCTATATAGTAATCGAAACAATCACCTTTCTCACAATTTGCTGTATTGTTCACAAACATTTCCTTTTCCTGTTCGTTGCTGATAATATCCTGGATATTATTCATCAGATTTTTCTGGCTTATGTTCATATTAGTAAGCTCGTCGTTGACTATAGCCGATGATTTGTTCAACATCAGAATGTCAACTGAGCCATTTGTAGCCGCTATTATTTCAACATCTGCGAATAATTGATTGATAAATACAATGCGCTGAAGGTTGAAGCATTAATTTATTATCATATTGTAAAAATTCAGCAGTTTTTTCTTGACTTCGCCTCGCTTATAAAACTGCTTATATAAAGTCATTAATTACTTGAACCTTAAAAATCCCCTAAAGGTTTCAAAACGTTTGACCTGAAAGAAATAGGAGACCTATGATTTCCACGAGGGTCTCGAGCAAAAGGCTATATTGCTTTATACGTTTTACACTTTATACTATATATTTATATATGTTTGGCATTAAAATGTTTAAACATGTCTGCCCTATCTCCTAATTTCGATCGTGGAATGAATGAACCGTATCAGTATTTATGAAGCAACAAGGTAAACAATGTTTGTTGCAATATTTCCAAAAAAAATATGGTGAAAACATTTGACCACTTCTTGGATAGTGACTGCAGTTACAATTCGAGTTTAGAGTAACCGTAGACTAACACTTATGTACTTTATTATAAAATCCAATAGAACTTGCGGGTCAAGGTCAAGTTTTAAATCATGCCAGCTGATCCTGGGCTCATATTTGACATAATGCTTAAAAATCAGCCGGCCTGCTTTAAAACTTGATCTTAACCCCCCAAGTTCTGTTGGATTTTATAATAATGCAAACGTTTTTGACTGTCATCAGCAACTATTTTTCGTATTTTTTTTATTGTTAGCATTACTTGCAATATGTCTAGTTCAAACCAATTAAAACTGAAAATATCACGTCTCAGTTCTATTAAATATTACTTTTAATGTGGTAATTTACGTAATTATTACAACAACAAAAAATCATAATGCTCTCGAACAACTCACCACCCGAATTTTCCATCAAAACAAGCTCCTCCATATCTTCACGTGTAATATTAGAGACTCTGACAACCCGAGCCCCGCTGTAGTCTACGGGCTCCAGAGTCACAGCTCCCCACAGAGTCACCAGCGCCGCCACCACAGACTCCACAGACACCACGGACACCACGGACACCATCCTCCTCCACAGCACCACAGCCAGACTGGCGGGACACCCTCGCCCCTCGCCGCAGCCTTCGCGTCTGCACCTTGACCGTCTCGCACTTTCTGGGAATTAAAGCCCAATTACAAACACCAGCTGTGTTTTATCAGATAATTGTGAAACCCGCCAGCGTCGTTTGTGGTTGGTTACGCATTTTTATAGTTCTACAGGGTCAAGGTATAATGCAAATTTCGTAAACGACGACGTATTCGGATAAAAATTATTAGATGACTGAAAGTCTGAAGGAGATAATTTCCCAACTAGCCATGAAAAACCTACTTTATAGCCCTGAATAAAAGCCCATCATGCTTACAAAATTTTCTTGGGAAACATCGGTGTTTCCTAAGAAGATTTTGTAAGCATGATGAGCATTGATTCAGGGCTATAAAGTAGGTTTATTTATGGATAGTGGGAAATTATCTCCTTTAAACTTTCAGTCATCTAATATTTTTTGTTGTTAAAAACTCTTTAATCATCAAGGTTTTAAGACGAGGGCGAAGGTGCAATGTATTTTTAACTAAAGAAAAAACTAATTGATTCTCTCGATTCGCGCTTGAAAAACTGTTTAAAGTTGCAGATTGCCTCGACTCAAAAGTGGTTATTCTTTACAAATAACTTTAGCAATAAAAATTATATTCTCAGTGTTGGCCTGGTTTGAAATTTGCAAACGGCATCGGCACTTGCAAGAGGGAGGACGCCGATATTGGGCATGAGCCTACCCAGGGCAGCGACACACTTGGGGCCTTTGTTGGCCGGAGGGGGGCTGGATATGGTTGTATTTTTAGTAAAGACAGGCCCTTTAGACAGGGATAGAATACTCCCGTTGCAGCAGACCTGAGTACTAAGCGAATTTCTAAAAACATTTTTCTGTTTCATGAAACAACATTTATTTGACATGTATAAAGAAATATGTTTTTACAACAAGAAGAATGTATAAAAAAGCAAATCTATATTTTTGAAGAGTGATACCGTATGTTGTATTTTTATCGTGGGCGAAGCCAAGGGTCCTGTTTTAGTAGTGTATAAGTTTAATCAGGCTCAATTTAAGCTATTCATTTATAGTTTTACGAAGTAATACGGGAGGGGTATCCCTGCCCACCTTTAAGATATATTTTAATCTATGAATTGCTGTCCAAGAGACGCATAAATGGTGTATTAAACCATTCCAAACTAACACAAGCACGACTCATGTAGATTATACTCGGTCTCACAGTAAACTTTCATAATTGGTGAAAGTTTATGTTATGGCGGTATTTGTGTTCTCTATGACAGTTGCTGGTCTATTTTTGATGATATTTAAATTGAAGGTTTCCTTCATAAGTACCATTAACTAAGCTTAGCATCCTATCAGTTTTGATTTGTTCTGAGCGCGTCAAACTTGGCGGTCGTGGTGGTTGTCCTCACGACACATCTGGCCATCAGAGCGTCGAAAAAGGTTACTGGTGTATTGAGACGATTTTATAATTTGCCAACATTTATTATTAACACATAATTAGTTGTTCTAATCTACTCTTGAGTCGCATGCTAATATCTAAGTTTGCTAAGAGATACAATAAACACTCTATTAAATGGCAAACGTTATAAACAAAATGTTATGTTAATTTTTAGAATATAATACATAATATGACAATTATATTTGTTTTATCAACCAACACGTCTGTAAAATTTCAATCAACGTAATTATAGTATATGGTTATTTTTGTAGTTATATTTACAAAAATATAATTTCATTTCCAACATTCAACATTGCTTAAAAATACTAAAATGTAACTCTAATTTCCTTTTATAAACTGCGTTAAAAATATCTTATCTCTCGCTCTAACATCTAATATCACATTATAAATTCTCTCTCCTATGGGTAAAAATTTTAAGAAGAATTTCGCTAGTTCACACCATCAAATTTATAAATAAACCTGCTTAATTACGACTTATTGTTAGGTCTAAGCAGTTTAAGATTTCAATAAAATAACAGCTTAAGAAGAAATCTAACCGGAAGTGATTTCTGTATAAAATATTTTGCCAGTAGAGAAAGTGTTTCATAAATTTCGGCGTTACTCTGCAGCACTACATTTGTATTTTATCACACGCATAGACATAGAATCACGATACAAGGGCTACGGTGACGAAGACACGGGTAGATGCGACTGGAGAGAGGTTCACTTGGAGTGTAGAGAGCTAGGGACACAGCCTGCCAGTCTTGCCAACCTGCAACATCAAATTTTATAGTCACATAATTTCAACTGAAATCAAATTTTTTTTCATTAAAATTTTGTGCAATAGTTCAAAGAATAAAGTCTTTATGATTGATAAAAATAAGCTTATGTCAGTTTAATCAACCTTTCTTAACGAACGATGTTGTTTGGAAAACGTGTTTGTTCTATAGTCGAACTAGATTTTTTCTCAGCGCCTGCAATTCATCTTACGCTACTTTGCTAACAGGAGTGTGCTGCAAAATTATCTTGTGAAGCTTTGAAGTTTAAAAACATTAACTGATTTGTAGTCAGATATTTTCTTAAACGTTTGCTATATGAATAATGTAGGACAATCTGCATGGTTGGATTTTACCAAACATAAAAAACGACGCCAGCCAATAGATTACCATCATTGTTCTGAGAAAGGTGTCCTTGGTTAGTTATGCTTAAGTATAACTAACCAGGGCAATAGAGAGCCCCGTAAGTATAGGCTTGTAAAAATAGCATTAGAAATTTGCTTTTTTACATACCATATTTTTTATTTGAATTGATGCATGAAATATGTGAATGTGTATGGATGCATGCATGAACTATGAGATATTTTATATGACCATTAAACCACATTTCGTCCGAATAATAAATTAACGCAAGGTATTGTTGTATTAAATCAAAATTTATAATATATTATTTAATAAAGTACAGTAGACTCAGTGTCTTTTAATAGTGTTTCTCAATCACTGAAACAACTGTTTTTTTTCTGAGGATAATAGATGTAATAAAGCAGCTATTTTATTGATTTTAATGCTCGCAGTTGTGTGGTGCCGATTATAGTGATACTTACCAGTCTCGTTTTTGAAGTCCCAAGAATATACCCTGCAAAACAAAAAAGAATGCCTTTTATAATATTTTTACCACATTGGATAGTTTGAGTTAGACAGTAAAAATTACTAATTAAAAAAAAATTAAAAAAAAAATAGACAGTAAGATATTCACTGGGATATTTGTCCTTTTCTAATGCAGAAAGTTATTTATTACGTACTTGTCACAAAAGTTACAAAAAAGTTTGATCTGAAAACATTACAGCAATACTAGAATGGATACTTAATTATGTATTTAGTGACAAATTAAACAAGTTATTCTTAAAAAACTAAAAAGCCAAACTTTATTAAAAATGTTTTATTTTATTAGTTCTCTGAAGATTTTCAAGGTTTGTATAGAATCCATCAAATTGGCCAAGTCACAAAAAAAGAAAGCTAAATAGCTATGTTCATAAAACTAATTATTCGTTTGTTAATTTTTGAGCATTTGGATTACGGATGGCCTGACCGGCCTGACCTAGACGACGCTACTTGACGCGACCTCTGTGTTGCCTTGCATGAAACAAACATTGCCCTCGACTACCTCTTTATACAGTAGTTTTGATAGTTCATTAGTAAGAATTTGAGCTAATTACTTAATAGTAAATAGCTCAATGCAATGCTGCTGTAATAGCTCAAAATATGCTATGTAGCTGAGTAGCTTGTAAATAGCTCAATTCCAAGTAATGCTGTTGTAATGTGCATTAATATTAGGGATGTGCGAGTAGTCGAGTATCGAGTCATTTTCGAGCCGAAATTAAACTATTCGACTTGACTCGAAGGTTCTAAAAGTACTCGAAGGTCGAGCCGAGTGGTTCCTCCCGCCGTTTACCCGACATATATACGCGCGATTGAGTTTTGCGGTAGTTTTTTCACGCCCATCTTTAACCGCCATCGGTAAAATATACTTTGTTTTACTTTTTTGGAGTTTTTAATTAAATTTTTCATATTAATAGATTTTGACTATTTTACTTATGCCAAAAATTTGAGGTTACTTCTTCTTCCTCCCGTTTATCGATCTGAGAAAAAAGGAGGTTGATACTTTAATCAAACATTGAGTTAGGCTTAGTGAATGCATATTTAAGATAGCTCTAGCCACTTTATTTGAAAACACAAGAAACCCAAATTCAGTTCAAGAGATTTTAAGTAAAAAGTTGCCTCAGATTTCGTATTATTTTATTTACTTGTGCTCTTAGTTTAGGATCACTCTAAGTTGGATAATATATACTAGTATTATAGTTGAATAATCATTATTAATTTTGACGTGATATTTATTAAGAAGTAAAAAAGCATCGTCTTGTAAGTAGGAAAAAACTCGGCTCGACTTGAATCGACTTCAAAAATTACTACTCGCACACTCCTAATTAATATTCACATTATCTACAGGACTGACCGAGCCTTGCTCGGTATTGTATCATTTTTACCACAGTTTTTCTACGTGCAATCTCTGCAACAAAACATTACTGGACATAATTTCTAGATACTTTTGTTGAATGTTTACATTTTACAAACATTTCGTTGCAAAGATGACAACCCATAAAACTACATTATTATTCTAGTTTTTAAATCAAATTTTTTCTACGGAATTCGATTTTTAGTTATGTTAGTTTTTAAATTTTACATTACCTTTTACATTTAATGTCTATATTCCTCCTTTAATTGGCTCGTCGAAGTACGTGGAATCAAAATTATGCGCTAATAAAACATTTGTTAAAAAATGTTTTGGTTTTTCTTTATTTTGCTTTATTAAATCAACTCGATTCCTTTTGAAACTTACAGTGTTAAAAATATTTTTACATTAATATACTATCAGGGTACGTCGGTGACTTTCTAAAAATGTAATAGTTTGTAACTTTTCAGATACAAAGCAAAAACAATTATAAATAATACTGTAACTTGTATAGCTCATGCAGTCAAGCCCTGTATATTTCTATTGTCAGTAATTTCTCCATTTTTAATATAATATTCCTCGTGCTTAATTAACTCAGGGATGTTTAAGAACTGCACCCGGAACACTTACCCTTATAAATTAAATTTGCTGAAAATGTTAATTGTTTTACTGACTTAAAATTAACATTACAATCATTCTAAACAGTTTGAGAGGCGAGATCAGCGTGGGATTCACGCCCGCCACGGCCCTACAGTAAGCCCAGAAGTCTGGACCCCCAACGGCTACGTCAGGAGTGGAGACATTTTCTTATTTCCTGCTCATTTACATTTTGGAGCCTAATCATCCCCTCGAATTCATTCTAAATACCTTATTTTCGACCGTGTGCGGCCCCTATCGGCGCGCGGGCCTGAGCCCGTGCTTTGTGGGCCCAGTGGTTAATACGACTCTAGACAAGATTGGTTACAGGGAAATTCATTTCCTAACAATTTATGTTTGCTAAACCAATTTCCTCTTTATCAAATTTAAATTATTTACCATACTTTTTGTAAGAATTAGCATTTGTACAAAATGCTAATTGTTGTACAAAATGTGGTATTCTAAACTGCTAAACTCGGTGTGATATTCTGTTTACAAATTAAATTGATTACAAATTACTAAACCGAATGCAACGACTGACGAATTGCACGTTAGATTTCTTTACCGACTGTAGAGCCTAAAAAGTCCATAAAAATAAAATCTACTTACAGTTTATCACGTACCTTGGGTTTCATAATGTCCTCTGCACCTTTCGGGAAAAGCAGTGCTGCGGCAATAATCACATTCAAAGTCGTAATAAAAGCTTCCATCCACCAGGAATGAGACATTTTATTCAAATCTTGTGAATAGTTTTCTAATCTTTGCATTTTCAATGAAGACTTGTCAGACGCAGGATTTGAGAGAGGTTTGTCAGATCGCCCAGCAACAGAGCTCCTGGATTCACGCCGTTCAGATGATAAGGTTCTGCGTTCAAACTGTAAGGATTGGACATTTGGTCTTACAGCATGGAAGGAACTTGCTCCTCGCTGTTCAAAAGGTACTGATCGAGCTTCACGCCGTCCAGATGGTAAAATACTGGCAATTCTGTGTTCTGAAGACAGTGATCGAGTTGACCGTGTTTCAGCAGATAATACTCTTGAATCTCTGTGTCCTACTCCAGTTGATGTCTGTCGATCAGCGGACAATGTTGGCGTATTTCTGCGTTCCGATAGAGTTTTACGACTTTCAACTAACAACAATCTTGCATCACGATGTTCAGCAGACAAAGATTGTGCTTCTAGTCTTTCAGCAGAAACTATTCTGGAATCCTTGCGCTCTGCTCTATTTACTTCCCGGCGTTCAGCAGTCAGTGATCGGGCATCACGCCTTTCAGCTGTTAATATCCTTGCTTCCCGGCGTTCAGCAGATAGTGATCGTGCATCACGCCTTTCAGCTGTTAATATCCTTGCTTCCCGGCGTTCAGCTGATAATGATCGTGCATCACGCCTTTCAGCTGTTAATATCCTTGCTTCCCGGCGTTCAGCTGGTAATGATCGTGCATCACGCCGTTCAGCTGTTAATATCCTTGCTTCCCGGCGTTCAGCAGATAATGATCGTGCATCACGCCGTTCAGCTGTTAATATCCTTGCTTCCCGGCGTTCAGCGGATAGTGATCGTGCATCACGCTTTTCAGCTGTTAATGTCCTTGCTTCCCGGCGTTCAGCGGATAGTGATCGGGCATCACGCTTTTCAGCTGATAATGTCCTTGCTTCCCGTCGTTCAGCGGATAGTGATCGGGCATCACGCTTTTCAGCTGATAATGTCCTTGCTTCCCGTCGTTCAGCGGATAGTGATCGTGCATCACGCCTTTCAGTTGATAATGTCCTTGCTTCCCGTCGTTCAGCGGATAGTGATCGGGCATCACGCTTTTCAGCTGATAATGTCCTTGCTTCCCGTCGTTCAGCGGATAGTGATCGTGCATCACGCCTTTCAGTTGATAATGTCCTTGCTTCCCGTCGTTCAGCGGATAGTGATCGTGCATCACGCTTTTCAGCTGATAATGTCCTTGCTTCCCGTCGTTCAGCGGATAGTGATCGGGCATCACGCTTTTCAGCTGATAATGTCCTTGCTTCCCGTCGTTCAGCGGATAGTGATCGTGCATCACGCCTTTCAGTTGATAATGTCCTTGCTTCCCGTCGTTCAGCGGATAGTGATCGTGCATCACGCTTTTCAGCTGATAATGTCCTTGCTTCCCGTCGTTCAGCGGATAGTGATCGTGCATCACGCCTTTCAGCTGATAATGTCCTTGCTTCCCGTCGTTCAGCGGATAGTGATCGGGCATCACGCTTTTCAGCTGATAATGTCCTTGCTTCCCGTCGTTCAGCGGATAGTGATCGTGCATCACGCCTTTCAGCTGTTAATATCCTTGCTTCCCGGCGTTCAGCAGATAGTGATCGTGCATCACGCCTTTCAGCTGTTAATATCCTTGCTTCCCGGCGTTCAGCAAATAGTGATCGTGCATTACGCCTTTCAGCTGTTAATATCCTTGCTTCCCGGCGTTCAGCAAATAGTGATCGTGCATTACGCCTTTCAGCTGTTAATATCCTTGCTTCCCGGCGTTCAGCTGATAATGATCGTGCATCACGCCTTTCAGCTGATAATGTCCTTGCTTCCCGTCGTTCAGCAGGCAGTGTTCTTGCATCGCGCCGTTCCGCTGATAATGTTCTAGCTTCCCGTCGTTCAGCAGATAGTGTTCTTGCATCACGCCTTTCGGCTGATAGTGTCCTTGCTTCTCGACGTCCAGCAGAGATTGTCCTTGCATCGCGCTGTTCGGCTGATAATGTTCTAGCTTCCCGTCGTTCAGCAGTCAGTGTTCTTGCATCACGCCTTTCGGCTGATAGTGTCCTTGCTTCTCGACGTCCAGCAGAGATTGTCCTTGCATCGCGCCGTTCCGCTGATAATGTTCTAGCTTCCCGTCGTTCAGCAGTCAGTGTTCTTGCATCACGCCTCTCAGCTGAGAGTGTGCTTGCTTCTCGACGTTCAGCAGACATTGATCGGGCATCGCGCCTTTCAGCTGAGAGTGTCCTTTCTTCTCGACGTTCAGCAGTCAGTGTTCTTGCATCGCGCCTCTCAGCTGAGAGTGTCCTTGCTTCTCGACGTTCAGCAGATAGTGTTCTTGCATCACGCCTTTCAGCTATTAATATCCTTGCTTCCCGTCGTTCAGCAGGCAGTGTTCTTGCATCGCGCCGTTCGGCTGATAATTTTCTAGCTTCCCGTCGTTCAGCAGACAGTGTTCTTGCATCACGCCTTTCGGCTGATAGTGTCCTTGCTTCTCGACGTTCAGCAGTCAGTGTTCTTGCATCGCGCCTTTTGGCTGATAGTGTCCTTGCTTCTCGACGTTCAGCAGGCAGTGTTCTTGCATCACGCCTTTCGGCTGAGAGTGTCCTTGCTTCCCGACGTTCAGCAGGCAGTGTTCTTGCATCACGCCTTTCAGCTGATAGTGTCCTTGCTTCTCGACGTTCAGCAGGCAGTGTTCTTGCATCGCGCCTTTCGGCTGATAGTGTCCTTGCCTCTCGACGTTCAGCAGACAGTGTTCTTGCATCACGCCTTTCAGCTGAGAGTGACCTTGCTTCTCGACGTTCAGCAGACAATGTTCTTGTATCGCGCATTTCGGCTGATAGTGTCCTTGCTTCCTGGCGTTCAGCAAACAATGACCTAGCTTCACGCCTTTCGGGTGATAATGTCCTCTTTTCTCTACGTTCATTACCTCTTGCTTCTGCTTGAGTGTTTCGTCTTTGAGCCTGTGATATTTTAGACTCTGGGCGATCAGAGTACAACGATCGTTTGGTTCGTCTTTCGGAAGGTGTTATTCGCAGGTCTCTACGATCTGCTCGAACGTCTCTTCGATCCCCATGTAAAGTTGGTACTTTCCTGCGTTGCGGTTGGGCTTTACGCCTCTCGGCTGATAATACCCTCGACTCACTACTTTCTCTTGACAGAGATCGAGTTTCACGTCTTTCAGCAGCTGAATCTCTTGTATTTTTGCGTTCTTCTTGAACAGATTGTCGTCGTTCAGCTGGCAATGTTCGAGTGTTCCTGCGTTCAAACAGAGTTTCACGCCTATCAGCGGATAATATTCTTCGAGCTTCACGTCGCTCAGGAGAAATCAGTCTATTATCTCTTCTTTCTGATGACCTAACCTCGACGTCAGGCAAATGTCTTGTCGAAAGCATTCTGTTGAGTCTAAGTTTTAAAGAATTGATTTTTGTTGGACGATAGTCATCTATGGTTTTCTCTTTGATTGGTAACTGATAGTGAAGCTTGAAATGACGTTCTGACTCCAAACTTTCTATTTCAGGCATCCTAAAACATGTATTTCCGTATGCTTCAAATCCTTTCCAAGTTGCATTCCTGTTTAGTTTTTGGTCCCCGTGAATTCCGTCCGGCTTGATTATTTCATAGTAGTCTCCCGGGTCGTCATTTTCCCTGTAAAAAAAAAGAGTTAAATGCAACTTAAGAATAATTTAGAATGCAGTATAAGCGTACACATGAGATTGTTCAACAGTGAAGTATTTAAATGTTGAAATAATTTTTCATGTTCGCATTGTAAAATTTTACATATTTTTAATTCAAAAAACACTAAGTTTTCTTGTTTTTGGGTCCAATTTTAGTGCAAACAATGGTTTGGTGGTTTGCTTCTACCTAACACCATTTTAATGTTATAAAAGATAACTTATTTCTCTCCTTGTGGAACGGATTTTAAATAAATGGGCCTATGTAAAACTTTGTACTACACGAGTACAAAAGTTTCTACATCGCTACTATACTACCATTCATCCAATTTCCTATCATACATTTATACTACACTTTGACTGACTTTGACATTGACATTTTTTTACTTGGGATCACCCTCTTACTTCCTCTTACTTCAAGCCATTTTGTGTTCTCCCTAGAACTTATCATTTAAAGCAATTTGTTTTTGTTTAAATTTTAAAATTTTAGTTACATTTTTAAAATATGTATTATATTTTTACAACTAATTAATTAATCTTGAATAGCAGCGTGGTTAAAGAATGCCTTAACTTAATATTCGTAGTTGAGACTTTGAGAGTTTTGTGTTTTTAACTAAGGTAGTTATTTTAATTTATTTGGACAGCACGTCTAATTTCCAACTTATAATTTTAACAACGCGGCATCGCGCACAAGCCTGCAGGCCCATGCGATGTTTAGTTTCCATTGTTTTTTATCTTCGTATTTATTGTCAATTTGTTTGTGGAAATAAATATTCTGATTCAGTAAATATTGTTTTATATTATTTATTGTCAATTTGTTTGTGGAAATAAATATTCTGATTCTAATTTTTACAACTTCAAATTTTCTTAAATTTCACATTAAACAATTTTTTCACCTCACTACGACGAAATCACCTGTTTTACAAACGTCAAACGCGGACCGAAACACACCGTTTGCCGCCACAGGACCGAAAACGTTGGGGGCCCTAGGGCCGAAAGTCAGCTGATAGTTTATTTGCTTGAAACAACGTCAAAACATCACAAAATTATACGGCATTCAAGACAGGATAGTTGCTATCATATGATTGTCATAGCTGTGTTTTGTTTTCAAGTGAGTCAAATAATAATCCGATTTTTTTAATTATTTAGGGTATATTTCATTGTGTAGTGTGGTGAAAAATAGCGTTCGCACCTCGGCCGAAAGGGTTTTGCAGCTCTCGATCGTTTCAAATTCTCGACTTCGTCTCGAATTTTAAACACGATCTTGAGCCTGCAAAACCTCATTTTCGGCCCTTGTTGCGAAATATACTATTTTGTAATCAATCTATTATATGAAATTCCAATCCCTAGGATGAAACCAAACTGATCAACCCCCAAGTATCATACTTAAGTTTTGAATGTTATGTCATTAATGATTCTCAACACAAAATGTGCAAAAAATCTAATACTAGAGAGACTGGACTAGAGATACTAGAGGGACCAGAGCTACTAGAGAGAATGTAGGAGAGACTAGATATACTAGAGATACTAGAGAGACTAGAGCTACTAGAGAGACTAGAGATACTAGAGAGATTATAGGAAATAATAGAGATACAACAGACTATAGGAGAGACTAAAGATACTAGAGGAGAGACTAGAGGTACAAGAGAGACTATAGCAGATACTCGAGAGACTAGATACACTAAAGAGACTAGAGATACTAGAGGAGAGACTACAGATTAATATCTTTCTAATAAAAGACTACAGTAGAGACCATAGAGACCTAAGAGACTAGAAACTACGTCCACTCACAGCACAATGTTCTCCAGCACGGGCATGTCGAAGTCCGCCAGGCGACACTCGGGCTGCTCGCGACCCTCGGCGCCGATGTTGGGGCAGGCGAGGTACAGCAGGAGGCAGCACAGGCGGGTCAGGCAGCGCGCGCCGGGCAGGATCACCAGGCGAGTGCGACGCATGGCTGCACGCACAGGAATATAACATACGATTAAGTCGATGGTTCTTGGTGAGAAGTAAAAAGTGTACTTATAAATGTTGTTATGATGATTTGTTTTTACAGTAATAGGATGAACTGGTAAAAATTAAATATGACCGAGCATGGCTAAATCCACTAGGAATATTATTAAGCAAGCACGTTGTTTGTAATACTCAGTATGAGGGCACCGTACGTAGGGATAATTTAAGCACCCCGTTAGAATTGGATTTTCATGTTTATGTGCAAAATCCCATTACAATTTTGCATTAGTCTTAAGAGCCATTTAGAAAAATGAATTTAAATAAATAAAATGGACCTTTTGGGCTGCCGAGCTGGTGACAACAGGAAAACAAAACAACCATAATAGTCCAGGCAATGAATGCTAAAAAGAGGTATAGAGGGAATTACATGTATCACAAACTTTGTAACTTTGTTTGGACTAGTTAGGAGTAAATCATATCAAAAGTCCCCGCCCTTAGCCCTTGAGCCGGCTGGGCTAGAAGGGCCTAAAGGTACAATTTTTTGGTTTTTCCTAAATATCTTGAAAACGATTAACTTTTAGCTATTAAATTTGAAAATTAAAGAAAATTAAATTTCCTGTAAGAAAAATATATAATATGTCTGGTCCAACCGTTTACAAGGTAAGCACTAATTTTATTAATATTTAAAAAATATCCCTTCCATAAGAAATACATGTAAATTTGTGGGTAACTTAGGTGCCAAATTGGGCAACGCTTTTTTCACCTAAAGGAAAATGAACAGCATTCAGGAAATATTGACAAAATCTCCAGTAATTTGACACCTCAATCATAAAAATTGATATAACATTAAGGCGTTGGCGAGCTCACAAAATACGTTATTTTTCAAGGAATTATAACAATTTTTTCACCACAATACGACGAAATCACCTGTTTTACAAACGTCAAACGCGGACCGAAACACACCGTTTGCCGCCACAGGACCGAAAACGTTGGGGGCCCTAGGGCCGAAAGTCAGCTGATAGTTTATTAGCTTGAAACAACGTCAGAACATCACAAAATTATACGGCATTCAAGACAGGATAGTTGCGATCATATGATTGTCACAGCTGTGTTTTGTTTTCAAGTGAGTCAAATAATAATCCGTTTTTTTTATTATTTAGGGTATATTGCATTGTGTAGTGTGGTGAAAAATAGCGTTCGCACCTCGGCCGAAAGGGTTTTGCAGCTCTCGATCGTTTCAAATTCTCGACTTCGTCTCGAATTTGAAACACGATCTCGAGCCTGCAAAACCTCATTTTCGGCCCTTGTTGCGAAATATACTATTAATAATTCCTTGAAAAATAACATTTTTTGTGAGCTCGCCAACGCCTTAATTTTAGACCAATTTTTATGATTGAGGTGTCAAATTACTGGAGATTTTGTCAATATTTCCTGAATGCTGTTCGTTTTCCTTTAGGTGAAAAAAAGCGTTGCCCAATTGGGCACCTAAGTTACCCACAAATTTACATGTATTTCTTATGGAAGGGATATTTTTTAAATATTAATAAAATTAGTGCTTACCTTGTAAACGGTTGGACCAAAGTAGACATATTATATATTTTTCTTACAGGAAATTTAATTTTCTTTAATTTTCAAATTTGATAGGGAATACTAAAAGTTGATAGTTTTCAAGATATTTAGGAAAAACCAAAAAATTGTACCTTTAGGCCCTTCCAGCCCAGCCGGCTCAAGGACTAAGGGCGGGGACTTTTGATATGTTTTACTCCTAATTAGTCAAAACAAAGTTAAAAAGTCAAAAATTGTGATCCATGCCCTGGGATTCCAGGCATAACGCTGCTGTGATCCATGCAAATTGGGATTCCCTCTATAACCTTTCTTTGCTTGGACTGTAAGAATTTGCAGTCACATGTAAAATTGCAGCGTAGAGTGAAAATAATAAGATCGGACATCACACGCATAAAGTGCATAAGGCAAATAAAGTGTAAACATGTCTCACTTAAATAAGATGGATGGCTGAGATTAATTTTTGTGATGAAAAGGACATAACATTCAAATCGATTGTTAAAGGAATAGTAAATTATTAAATTATTTTCCTAACCCAAACTTTTTGTTAAATAACACTGAGAGGGGTTAAGGTTTTCTTTTTTGCTTATGGTCTCAGTTTATTTTGATTTACATTACAAGTCTTTGAAAAAATGTGATTTATTAAATGCATTTAAAAAATACATCGGTGAGAGTAAAATTATATTTATATTGTTAACTAGCTTACTGATTGGTCCAATTTTCGACTACTGAGCGATCATTAAAATGGGATGTCTCACCTAAGGTTTAATATAAATTTTCTTTTTTATCTATAATGAAAAAATATATTACACAAACAGAAAATGTAATTTGTTAGCTGCAATGGAAGACAATTTTTATAATAATCGTGAGAATAAAAAATCAAATTTAAAAGTTCCCTGGGATAAAATAGGTTCTCACAGCCGGCTCTACAAAAGGTATCAATTTATTTTGTAATTATAAATGATCATCCAACAATTGAAATTTTAAATATTCAAAATATACTAAGTGAGATAAATTTAAATTTACTCTTTATAGAAAACAAAAGTTTTCTATAAAGTTTAGATGATTTATCTACTATATATTTGTCAAATACGACTCACCTATCATCGCACAGCCTAAACTATAAGACCTAGAACCTTGAAATTTTGCGTAGACGTTCTTCTTAGGGCGCAGGCACCCACTAAGAAAGGATTTTACAAAATTCGAAGTTTCAAGAGGTTTTTGGCGAGGTCGAATTTTTCAAATTTTCCCATATAAAAGTGTTATGGACGAACTTTAGTTTACATTTTCAATGTTCACTCAAATCAGCCAGCTGAGTTAGTTTCATTAAAGTGTATATGCTGTTACAGCTGATTATAAATTGATTTCTTTCATCACGGTTTTATTGTTTTTTTATATTTATTTTATGGACATAATTATGTACTATATAAAAGTTACATTTAGTTTTGTTTTAGTACATAATCTGTTTAATCATAAATTCAGTTTATGGCACCATATTCATTTCGGCAGCGGGAGATGTATTTATGCCTGTTATGATGATTTTGCGTTTAATCTAACTTTACCTCTGTTTAAAGCCTGAAGTGCGAGCTGCCTTTTGTGGTTGAGTCTTGAAACTAATTCCCCGCAAGACTGAAAGAGGGGGCAATGTATACAGACATTGGAGGGGGGTACGGTATTTTTTAGTCGCCGAGAGACTGTGCTGTAATAGCCTAATCTAATTTTTTGATCTATTTATACAGAAATCCTTAAATTATAAAAATCTCTGACATAGGGTTTTAAGGTTTTTTGGTGGAGTCAAAGGATTGAAATGTGCCCGTATAAATGTAATGGATTATTTTAAGTTTACATTTCCAATTTAATTCAGTCAAGCGGTGGGAAATTAGCTTCACAAACGTACACGTTGTTTTAGCTGATCTATAATTTGATTCTTTCCATCATGGTTTTATGGATGTTTTGTCAATGTATTTAGGTCATACGCACTATATAAAAGTTAAATTTAGCTAAGGTTTAATCCATCATCAGTTTCTGTACCTTATCTGTTTAGTCATGAAATGTGGCTCAGTCTTTACGGGAGTAACGGGAGTTATAGTTTTCCCCTTATGGCGTCCTTAATGTATTAATTCCCTACAATAGTTTGGCGAGTTCCTTTTTCATATAATCCAAGGGTGACCTGGCTTTGCATGGAAAAATAAGTGCTTCAGTCTGTAGTTGTGAACTTTCAAAATATATTGAAAATTGCCCGTATGTTAAGTTGTAAACCAAGTGACTCAAGTTCTTAACACACTTTTGACGGGGATATAGCGCCACTGTTCCGAACATTCAGCTCTTCGTTGTACTAATTATGACAATTCTGAGCCGTGTTATGAAATATGCATAGAATACCTTAAATACCTAAAAATTGACACATTTCACGTTAAAATCGGTCCTGCCGTTTTTGAGTCATGGCTGAGAAAAGAAACCTTACACTATATACTGTAATACGAGTACAACTGTTTTTAAACCTACACAACGCCATAGCACGTAAACAGACCTCTACATTAAATATTCCTTGATATAGCCTTTTTTCATTCAGCCCTTTCACATTCGTCAAATCAAGGTTAGACTATAATTTCGATCGTGAGCGAAGCCACGGGAACTGCTAGTAATTACATAATACTGAACCTTGATACCTTATGAAGAGCCGGGTGTGAGAACCTATTTTATCACCCTAAGGAAGATTTAGAATAGATTTTTTTTCAAATTCACGTTTTTATGTAAATGTCTTTCGACTGTAACTAATAAATTTCATTCTTAATTATTACTAGATATATTTTTAATATAGATTAACAAGAAAAAAGAAAATTCAACGTAATAACTTGGCGCCTCACGCACGTAAATTAGTCATGCTCCGTTTTTATTTAATGTTGAGTGATTTATTAGCTATATTTTAATTTTTCTATTTAAGTTACTGTAATTCTCAAAAGTACATAAACATTTTCGGGGTGGGGAATTACCCCTTTTTCCTCCCCCAGTATTCGCCCCTGCTTATCTTAAATATTTTTTAATAGACTTACCTTACAACAATTACACCAAGATCTATCGGAAAATACTTCTTAATTAGTGGTGTATGATATTATTAAGTCAAATGTTACTTCATTAACTAAGGCGCGACGCCACCGTGCCCGTCCCGTGCTGAGCTGACTGAGTATACGTTACAAGCATGGGGCGGGAGGTAACTAACAATAGGACACTTGACTGCTCAAAGTTCATTTATGCATCAAAACTAGTTCTTTTAAGATTTCCTAGAAATTCCTAGAAAAAATTTCTAAAGTAAAAAAAGAAAAGTAAAATTTCTAAGTCAGTAGATCATAATTGACAAAAAACCAAGTAAAGAGACAATAAATTATTTGTCTGCCCTGCTCAAAACTAACAAAAAAAAACGCCAAGACTAAAATAAGTTGTTAAACTTTACACTTATATTTTTTAAAATATTTATTTAGTTTTACATAATATGACTATATTTTTTAAGAAAAAATAATAAAATATATTTCTATTTGAGATTAGTTTTACATTATACTGTAAATCATTATTTATTTAACATACGGGTGTTACCAAAAATATACTTGACACACTTTACCACCTCCTTTCCCCCTTGATATCTCCGAGTAAACGTCCCCCTTCGTCGGCTGTTGCACGCATACGTCACACCCGACCACTCAAGAGTTCTGTCAGAGACTGACTACATATCCGTCAACTGCATTTTTAAACCAGTTATCTAATAAGGATAATAACTGTATATAAACAGATGATTACCTTCTAAGAGAGGTTTTATATTTCAGTCTTCAAGGGAAATCACTGCGTATTATTATTATGAGGCTGTTCTTTTTTTGCTTGGCACTGAAATGGGACTTTTATGTTTGTCTGGTTGGAAAAACTGGTTGGTTAAATTATGCATGTCTGTTGCAAGCCAAATGCCTAGCCCTTCATTAAATAACGCATGTAGTTTTTTCAACATTCGCAGTATTTGCTAATTCAATACACTTTTCATCACGTTAAAATTTTAAAGTAAAGGTAAAGAGTGAAACTCAATTCAGCCCGTTTAATTTCTTTATTAGTAATATGTCCTCCATTTTTAATCATATTCCTTTATGATTTTATGGAATCTTGAAAATAGTTTTTCCACAGCAATAAATTAATTAACATTTTTATATTAGTAATATATTTTAAACCTAAAATGACGATAATGTGCGTGTGTGTCGGATATATTCATGGCATCCTCTGTACGTTAAAAATACCTTTGTAACTCAGAATTACAACATTTATAATCACAAGAAAAATATTGTTTTGAAGTGAAATTGGCAATTTTATCAAGGAGATCATTGAAGATGATACAAAATATAAATAAATAAGCCTAGAGAAATTGAATTATTCCTAAGTCTAACTTCCTAGTCTTAGCTTTTTCATAGATTTGATCAGGGTAAACAATTAAGAGTGATTGCAATAAACTTGGGTGGAATCTTGAGTCCTATCAACTTTAGTTACCTCTCTCCTCATGCTTGAACACAAAACACAACACCATCAAGAAAGAAGCAGAACAAATTTTGAGAAACCGTCAGCATAATTAACAGGCCTACTCTTTGTAAAATATTTCGAAATAAAAATATATGTTATCTTTACTTACCGTATATGCACATGTAAAACACACACATTTGCAAACATTTATAAAAACAAGTTATAAAGACTACAGTTTACATCAAAGTACCTATTTGTATAAAATTACCCAGTTTACTCCGTCATTTCAGTTAAGATAGGCATTTTAGATATCACTTTTGTAAGGCAATACATTTGTCCAGAAAAGTGTAGTTCAATTCAGTTCAATTCAATTCAATTCAATTCAAAATATCTTTATTTGTCGCAAAGCACATAACATGATGTACAAAAATAGGGTCATAAAGTAAACAGTACAGTTAAGTTATAAAACCCTCCTTCAAATTGGAGCTGTCAACATAAACTCCAATTTATAAGAAAAATTACAAACCATATTTATTAAGTAAATTCCTCAAAAGAATACACTGCCCTGCTGATGAGAAATAGTTTTAGTTTTGACTTAAATTTATTGTAAGATTCCTGTGCCCGAATATCTGGAGGACGTTTTTGTAAAATTTTGACCCAGCATATTTAGGTTTCTTTTTAAAAAGTTGTAAATTGTGAGGACTTGTTGCTTAATCTTCCCGGTGCCTAGTAAAGTAATCGTGGTCACCTCCAACTAGCTCTATATCCTGCAATCTATTTTTGACTGATAAGATTGTTTCAAAAATATACATGCCATAAACTATCACTCAAACTATATCTTTTATACCCGTTTTCTCGAGGTTTTTGGTTTAGTTGCAATGTTCATCGTATCGTATTGTTTTTAAGTACGATTATTCAAAAGTAAATTCATTTCCTGTTATGGTCGCCAAATGACAAAGTACTGGCTTGAACCTTCAACTTAAGTACAACTAATATTTGATTGATTTTAGCGAATTTCCCCTATAGGGAAGAAGCTGTTACCGTAGGTCTCATGGTAAGACCTAAGCCTAAAACCATCATAACTTTTCTTTTTGAGGTCCTCAGATGCCAAAATCACCATTCGTTCACTTTCATAAATATATATATATATATATCTATATATATATCTATATATATATATGTGTCTTTAAGCACGATAACTTGCGCAAAAATGGTCCAATCGGAATTAAATTTGGCATAGACGTGTAAAGTAGTAATTATTCGGACGAGTTCGTAAACCAGCCCGATCGGACCACTGGAAGGGGGGGTAAAGGGGGGTAAACCCCCCCCAAAAATGGGTTTTTTGAGATTTTGACTTAGAAAAATAAAATTTTTCAAATTTTTATTGGCATCATTGAATTCAGCCCAAAAAAACAAACAATTTAGTATATTGAATCATGGCTCTATGTCCATTGGTTGCCGAGATATTGAAAGTGGTAAACACAGTACGTTGTCCCAATGTTAACCTTATGGGAAATAAGTAAAATTCTATATCTCGCTTATTTCTCAAAATATCTTGATAAAACTTGGTAAATGGCTTCTTCTAGATCAGATCTACTAAACATTGAATTAAAACCATCCAGTTTTAATATACCTGTAGCAGCAAACCTCCATACTCATTCCCCATGTTATTCTTATGGAGCTTACAAAAACATGTCAAATCTCACTATGTTGGATCGAAATATGTTGTTTTGCACTTGAAATTCGCTGTGTATGCAGGTCTGCTGCAACGGGGGTATTATTACCGTTTGATATATTGAATTAAAATATGCGGAGTGAATTACTAAGAACCAGAGTGACACCCTTGGGTAACTTTGAATGTTGCTCACAGGGCGAAAAATATGGAAACCACACATTTTATTGTAAATGCAACTGGCCGATTTTTCTGATTTTTATTATCAAGGGCTGTAGAAGGTGCTGGCTGTAGCCGCTAATTAAGAGCCGTATATAAGGGGTTTTTTCTTTACAGTCATAACTCGATAACGGCATGAAGGACTTTAATGTTTTGTATTTTAACGTAGGCCTACATTTGCCAATACGGCTAAAAATCTTAAGAAATTACTAAAGCACAGTAAAAATGTGAATCTCTGGAACAGTGCGCTATCCGTCGATAATTGGCTCAAACCTCTATTAACCTTATTCACAACTAAATATATGAACGTGTTTTTAAATAGGTGTGTGTAATTTCCCCGGCAAAGCCGGGATTACAACTATAACCGGGAGCCTCAAATTAGGCAGGTGTGAGCGCGCTTCTGGCGAAATTAGCGTTCAATATTTGTTTGGATAGTTGATCAACTGTAAGATTTAATGTTTATGTAAAACTTGGTATAGCCAAAAATAGTTCTTAATAGTGGTCATCCATATAAGTTTGAAGTTTATACGCGAAGGGTTTCATGAGATATGATTAAATATGTAAAAATCATAGGCAGATCCACAGACGGAAAACTGAGCAATTTAGTAAACAATACAGTTCATATGGGGTTCATATAAACTTTTTTCTTATTTTTACCTCGACCATCATCATATACTAAAATATTTTACCATAATTTCTAGACACTCTGTATATGAAACACCCTGTATATGAAACACCCTGATATGAAACACCCTGTATGCATGAGAGTGCCTACGCATTCTCATGGTTATAATACAAGGAACAGAGCAATCAATCCATCAGTTCAGCACAGTTTAAAGCTTTTTGAACAAAAACCTTCTTTTATTGGCCTAAAATTCTTTGCCACCCTACCAAATGATTTAAAAGAGATTAACTGTCCCAAAAAAATCAAAACGAAACCGAAAACTCACTTAATAGGGTGTTGTTTTTATGAAACCCCTAACTTTTCCTAACCTGGGCCCATCCTGAAAAGACCTGGTTCAACAGAACCGTGATAGAATAAGAAGACATTAGAATAGTGAAGATATTATGACTGGTCTCATGCCGCATATGTGGTCTTCGGGACGACTGAAGAAGTATAAGTAAGTAAGTAAGTATAAGTGTAAGTATACACAGTACAGTACAGTACAGTACGGACACGGACCTACCTGCAGCAGTGAGCGGCGGGGTGTGCGCGGCGGTGGCTCGGGGCGGCTTTATACCCTCGCAGACAATTTGTCGCAGGTGCGTCAGCCGCCCAATCTCACGCCTGGGCGGCCGCGAGGGACATTACCTTATCAGCTGCTCACACCCGCCCAATCGCCGATAACCGCAACAAGGTCCCCGTAATCCCCTTACTTCACTTGATGGGGTACAAATCGGTTTCGTGAGTGGTGGAAAATAAAGATGGGAGTTTTTTATGGTTCTGTTTAATGTGATTTATGTTAATAGCTGGAATATGTATGTTATAATTTTTTACATCGTACTACACAGAAACATCTGTTTTCTGTGCCTTACTGTTGGCTGGAAAGTACTTTTTCAAATCACTACACGGTAAATTACCGTGCAGTGCATAGTAAATTTACTGTGCACTAGGAAACGGAACTAACGGAAGTAAACAATCAAAACAATAAGCTGATTGCAGAAAACTGACGTTTAATGCATTTTTATTGGTCACTGCAGAGGAATGTCGTGGCAGCACTGGAGTAGCAAATGTTTGGTTGTTTACTATAGGTTAGGTTTGAAGAATTGAGAAACGTACTATAGCTTATGCCACAGATGAAGTATACATGTCTGATACAGATCTGATTCGTCTGTGCTTATGCAAAGAATACGTTATGATTAAAAAATATGTATTTTTCTGACTCACCTAGCGGCTCGCGCGGGAACTATCATGCTCGCACGGTAATACGGTACTTACCGGGCTAGTAACGTAATATACTATTCTTTGTTACATTTGTTAGCCTAAAAAAACTGTTGTTGGTTTGTTATTGCAAACTTTTGTATATTTGTGTCATAATTCAAATTTGACTTTTGCTCGTGAATGTTTTTTCTTTCAAAAGCCGTTGTTTCCCGCTTACTTGTAGGTAAGCTGATTATTTACTCTTTGAAGTATAGTTTCGAGGCTATATCCAGATAATAAATTTAAGACATTTTGATAAATATAAATATATATTTGTATGGATTTGTCCTTGAATAGATTTAAACTCATTGATTTAGATAGATTTAATAGATTTAAACTCACAGATTTAACTGATTACATTGGCAAACGTTAAATTCTATGACAGACATAAAATTAATGTGTCAAAAAAGTGGATAATCTATATCCCACGATAGCAATTTTCAATTATATTGAAGATCAGATTACCATTTCAGGTGTTTGAGGTTGTTTAGCAAGTACAGTTATAGTATTAATCCATAACCATAACTTCACCAATACCAATTTGCCTCCATTGGATTTTGGATTTTTTTCGGCTTAAACAGTGTTATTATAGCATTGATATGATATTATCCCCCGAAAGGGAGTCTCCTAACAGAGCGACCCCGATATGCGACTCAGTACGTTATTTATCTTTAATATAGTCATAACTTCTCTCAATGTATTGCTTCTGTGTAAAGCATTGTATGTAACTTGTAATGAGAACTTGTAATGACGATAACGACGACAGCTCAATTGATAAGGAAAATGATTGCCTAGAGTTAAATAATATTGGGCACTACGCCAAGTTTTTCAGTGAAGTTGTGCTTGGGAATCAATCGCTAAAAATATTCCATATTAACATTAGATGTTTCCTAAAAAATATTGATGAACTTTTTATTTATATTGATAGTTTTAAAACCGAATTGGATGTGATTGTTTTCACGGAGTGTTGGCTGAGAGGGGGGGAGGATACGGTGACTATTGACGGATTCACTTTTACATGACTGGTGTACAACAGAACAAAAACGATGGCGTTATTGTGTACATAAACAAACGCCACACGGTCACCATCCAACAAGTTACGATGGGCGAAGTTCATGGGTTACGTTTCGACTTTCTTTACTTAAATAAACACTTTAATTTACTGGCTCTCTACAGGACTTTTGACTCTGACTTGGACCACTTTCTAGACATGCTTTCGAATTATTATAGTTCTATAGACAGGAATAAAATGTGTATTCTCATTGGAGATGTGAATATAGATATTTTGAAAAACGATTATGTATCCGACTTATACTTAAGGGGCCGGTCTACCTCAGCTGGGATTTCTCAGTACGATGTTGCTTCCCGCCGCTAGGAGCGCTAAACAG
Organism: Flexamia atlantica; assembly: GCA_035578135.1. NCBI lineage: Eukaryota > Metazoa > Arthropoda > Insecta > Hemiptera > Cicadellidae > Flexamia > Flexamia atlantica. Next base: position 65,743,738 of record JAQJVK010000002.1, read on the forward strand.
GTCCACGCCACAGTCTCTGAGTGTCCAGCCCCCGAGAGAGGGGCAGCTCGTGGAGGGAGGGGTAAATTGGCAAGATGGCGGCTGTGAGCTCCTCGCGCTGGCGTTCGGCTACGCCCGCACGCACACTCCCTGCCGGTCCCTGCTGGAGCTTCTAACCGCGCGGGCCTAAACCGCACGTTCCTACAAAATGTAGTGGCAGTGGATTTTATTCTCATTACTCGGGTTTACACCAACAAGTTATTTATTGTACTGTATCTATATCAATAAAGTAGGCTGATAATTAATGATAATGATAATAATTCGTAACGCTCTCTAAATTTATTCCTACAATACCCAAAAAAATTATCAAACAATCTTATTCATTCGAAGGATGTAATTTCTGGAAACATTAATACATTTAATGAACATGGGCTTAACAGAGAGATTTTTATCGTTATTTACTGTAGCCAATACCGTACTTAAAGTAACAATTGCTCTTGAATTACTTACCAAGTTTTTCATATCGCTTTTGTCTCGTTTTGATAACACAATGATTTTCAAATTTTTCTCATAATTTGACAATTTTTTGACAAATAAAGGGTTTTAGGAGGGAGTATAAAAATTGAAAAATACAGTAAAAAACTATTTTTATTTTAATTGAAATAATTCAAAATGAAAATAAAGGGAACCAAATAATTTTGATTTCAATTTGTGGTGCCTAAAATCTGTCCCTGATCTGGAGCCCTCGAGGAAACCTTGTATCGACCACTTCAGGCAAAATGCATTTGAAATAAAAGTCCTTTAAAAGGTCGTTCCATATGGTTTGCCCAAAACTGGTCGTCCCTTACAATTTTCTCTACTGACAACCCTTTTGGCGTCCACACTATGAATAAACAATAATTTTTATTTGCTACGTGCAGCTGCCCTTGAATCTGATAAAAAAACTGTGGTTTCTTTTCCCAGTTTCTAGTCCCAGTTTTGGGTTCTCGGTCTGAATTTTATAATCAGATTTGAGTTCAGATTAAAAAGAACAATATAGCATGTTGAATCATTACTACCCTCTACATCAAAAGGTTACTAAGATATTTGGTCGGCTAAATGGAGTTGCCTACATTGTCTTTCATTTCTCCCTTAACTATTCTTAACTATTAACCCTTCCCCTTTACTATTCCGTTTTAATAATTACTAGATAACACGTAGCTCGAAATCGAGCAAAAATCATATAGTAAAAGAATGAAGAAAAACCAGCCTACTTATATACCTTTAAAGTTTAATCAAAGGGCTAAATTAATTAACAAAATTATGGCTTTACTTCTGAAACTTTTAAAGTTCATTTGATCTACCGCAGGAGTTTCCGGTAAACGTAAACGATTTTTTTTGGGGAACACCTGCATTTCCCCATGTCCCATGTTTCTGTAATGTATATTTTGATATCGGCAAAAGATCAAGCTCTGCTTACAGCAACATACGGCTGACCGAGAGCAAACACTGGCGCCCTGAGCAATGACTTCCTTTGTTTAGGGATTGACGCTGCAGCTTATTGATAATTATCGCCAAAACAGATATTGTAGGTTCCCAGCCGTCTTTATAGGGAACCTTTCCTTTGTGGCAAAAACGCGTAAATGACGCATTATCTCTACCCAGTCTTTTAGTTTCTTGAAATGCAACACATCACAATGAAAAGATTTTTTGTTCATTGGTCTGAGGTTGGAAGGAGCATCAAATGTTTCATCGGAAGGGTGATGCCAGCGGTGGCGATCATGTTCTTCCTGACTCCTCCGCAGGGCTGTACCCAGCCTTGGCGGGCCCCGGTAAAGATATTAGGCCGGGTCCCTCATGTCCTGGTGCTGCACCCGTTCCGCTCAAAGCCGTAGCCGATTTCCGGCTCGTCAAAAGTGGTGACCTTTTTTTTACTCCACGTGTCGTTTTTGGCTCCTTTGTTGTCGTTTCTGACCCTTTTTACCTGTTCCCGGACCTCTATACATTTCGCCGGGGGGGTTTTCACTATTTCGGGGGGGGGGGGGGGTTCTAACCCCCCCGGGCCCCCCTTGGAGCCGCCCCGGGCCCCCCCCTTGACCCCGGGCCCCGGTAAAATTGTCCCGGGAAAACCGGTCTGAGTACGACCCTGCTCCTCCGACCGCTCATTGTTCGTCTTCATCTAATCGGTGGCATTATAAATGCACCAAATCCAAAAATAGATTGGCTAAGGTTAATATAACTTCAAAAAACACTATGAGATATCGTAAACTACATTGTAAAACTGGTAACTGCAATGTTAAAGACCTATAAAAACTTCATAACATAACCTAAATTACATAATAAATCTTTCACAAAAGAAAACTGTTGAAAACAAAGCCAAAGTACCTGTAAAAATAAAAACTCTTTTCGAAAAATAAATTTTAAGTGCTGCAATCTGTGGTTTACCTGTAGAACTATTTCAGAGCTCGACCAATATGTTCAGTTTGTAAACAAAGTGAACTGAGCTTGCTCAAATGTCGATGAGTAGCGCCACTGTTCCGAAACTTCACCCCTTTACTGTACTTTAGTGACGCCTTTTTTAAAATTCTGAGGCTTTTTGACAAATCTAGATAAAAATCCCTTTAATTTGATATCAAACGTTAAAATCCGCTCAGCCGTTATTGCGGTTGGACTGTAAAAAAACCGCTTGCGTATTAATATATAACATTTCATCCTAACAAATAAAATTATAGTTAGCCGAAAAGGGCTACAGTTTCCACGACTGTCTTTTGTAACAGCAAGTAATTCTTACAGTATTTCCCTTAGTACTCTGTTAATATAACTTTACATTGATATTTCGATGATAACATTGCCAATGAAAATGTGAATATAATATTGACATTGGGACGTTACCTAAGTTTTTATGTTACTTTATCAACAACTGGATAGTATAATACTAGTAGATATACCCGCGGCTTCGCTCGCTGAAAGGATAAAAAATTAATGTTTGGTTCATTTGTACGTCATTTGTAATGCACAACTTTTACAAATTTCCAAATAGACTAACGATTTCAAGAATTTTATCTGAACTACAGTATACATTTTTAAGCGCTTGATTACAAACTTAAGGTTGCATCTCCATCACAAATGGACATGAGAATATGGTACGTTTTCTTGATGAATTTTCCTTTTTCGCTCAAATGTTATGAAATGGCTATCATGTGCTAACATAATCAAATTTTTCAGTTTAGCCTTAAGAATACTGACATGTTCTAGTTAATCTATAATTTAACCTATAAAATTGTGTTTCATATAGTTTGAATAAAAAAGTATCAACTTCAGGGATTTAAACTCAGAACTTTCATTGCACCGCCTTTTGCCCTAAAACCTGTCGGGAAATTTGGCATAAAAGAATAAGAGGCATGTGATGTATAACTGATGTAAATACCACAAATTTAAAGGCCGCAAATTTAAATACTGCAATAGGAGGACTATTTAAATGTGATATAGACCTAATATCAGACCTTTTAATAGACCTATTAAAGAGATATAGACCTAATATCAGAATTTAGTATGTTTATTAATATACCAAAAACTGTTAGAAAGTATGTAAAACTAATGTGAAGGCCAAAAAATGAAGACTCCTAATTCTCCAATTTTTTTCAATCATATTGGAGATTGAATTGCGGTTGTAACAGCTTGAGGCGAAAATTTTCGGTACAAATAGTAAATTTGATTGAACACAGCCCAAATCGTTCTCGGCCAACACGTAACCCTCCTAAAATTTAGTTCAGAAAAACCCGGATTCTATAAAAAATAACGGAATGATATGTCAATTCAGTCTCAATACTTAAGTTTGATTAGGCCTACTTCAGGTGATCCGTAAAAAGCGAGTAGCGTAGGTTTGTGGCATCTGAAAAATATTTAATATAAGATAAACGTGTTGTACAATTTATTATTTTAGGAAATGGAATTCCTATTTTTTGTCTCTTCAAAATATTCTAGAGAACTTCTAATGATATTTGTTAATCGAACTTCTATTGATATTTGTTAATCAAAGCTCTAAAAACTAATAAGGCCGCTATTAAAATTTTTGAATTTATCTATTTTTAGCCTTTCAAGAGGTAGCATTTTAAAATAATTCATTAGTATGCATCTGGAGCCTATAAGGAATATTTGAGCCAAGATTCTTGGCCCAAAGCCCTACATTGTTTTAGAAAATAAGCTTTGAAAACTAAAAATGGCCGCCATTTTGAATTTTATAATATACCCTATTTTAGCCTTTTGAGATAAAATATCTTAAAATTCTTTCTTAGTACGCATCTAGAGCCTTTATAGAATGTTTGTGCCAAGTTTCATAGCCCAAAGCCTTGTAGTTTTTTAGAAAATGTGATCAGTGAGTCAGTCAGTCAACCGTTTTTTGCTTTTAAATATATAGATGTAATCAATAACATGATAAATTTAATGTAAAGTAAATGTATATTTAATATATTTAATGTTTTCTTCTATTTCGTCTTGGGGATGGACATAATCGTCCACACTGACTACATATAATGAACCTGCGGGGATCGCGACAGGCCAGCAGGCGACGGAGGCAGGAGAGGGGTGAGAGAGCGGGAGAGGAGAGGTAAGCCGTTCGAGGTTGCCGCCGTGGTCGCGAGGAAGCGCCACTAAACATCGTCGTGGCGAACTCGTGCAGACCTTTGCATTCTCAACGATTACACACTTATCCGTGGAGTTTTTATAAATCTGAAAGTAGATTCTGACTCCTGAAGTTCTGGTCGACCCCTTGTATTTTCATTTTATTTGTTTATATTTTTTATATTAATTTAAAAAAGCTTTAAAAAGTGCTTAATTTGAAATTTTTACCAGTCAACTGCAAAATTATTTGAATTACTATTTAAATATGTTTTAAATAAAAGGGATGCATAAAGGTTTCATGGATTTAATGACACCAAAATAATGAAAATCGGTCAAAAATTAAGCCAACAACAGCTGAGATTCAAAACCCTTGCAATTGCACGCGGCGAACAGGTAGAGCGCACCCTTAAATACTTTAACTGGTTTTGGACTTGTACATTGTGTTGATAAACCTACCAGGGTTACTAGTATCAGCAAATCTTGCATAGATCATATAGCAGTACGATATAATGACATGGGCGCAGTGCGAGCGGCTGTATTTCAAACTAGCACTACTGACCACTATGCAACTGCTCTGACTATCTCAGCCGCCGCACACGCACACACACACACTGACAACGATGACTCACCACGCACCTACGTCGACCATGCCACTGTCACAAACATTCTCTCTCACTGCGACTGGGGCCCCGTCCTTAGTTGTTTTGATGTCAATGAATGCACTGAACGATTCCTGAATATCATTTTATCAGCAATAGAGACTGCGAAAAAGCCCATTAGATTTTCTTCCTCGCGCAATAAAAAACTGAAACCTTGGATTACATCCGGTCTCGTAAAATCAATTAGACGTAGGGATAAATTAAGTAAAGCCGTAAAGAAACAACCTTTTAACCGTAATTTAAAAATACATTATAGGGCATATAGAACAATTGTTAGCAATCTTTTAAAACGAGTAAAACGTGATTATTATAGATCTAAACTTCAGCAATCAGAAAGAAATCCAAAATTATTCTGGGGTATTATAAATGAACTAGCTGGTAGAGGAAATAATAAAAACTCTTTTCCAATAGATAAATTTCTCCCTAATAACTCGGGTATCACAACTGAGCTAAAAGAAGACATAGCATATGACTTCAATACTTTTTTTTCCAGTATAGGCGAAACTCTGGCAGGGTCCATAAATTCTGGCGGGGTCCCAGTCATCACCGACTCTGATTACACATTGAACTCTACGTTTACTTTCAAGAACATAACGGAGACTGATATCAAACGTCACGTAACTGGACTACGTGGGGGCTCTGCTCCTGGCCTTGATGGTGTATCGGCTGCAATCTTAAAGGAAAACTTAAATTTCATTTCAAGACCATTAACTCACTTAGTGAACATTAGTTTAGATACTGGTACGTTTCCTAAAAACTTTAAAACAGCAAAAATAATTCCTCTATTTAAAAGTAATGATTTTAAAGATAAAAATAATTTTCGTCCTATATCTTTACTAAGCGTTTTTTCTAAAATTATTGAAAAAGTAGTGAAAGAGCAATTGACGGATTATATTTATTTAAATAACATTTTATGCGAGAGTCAGTACGGCTTTAGGAAGGACAGGAGCATAGCTGAAGTGTTTTTTGATGTTAGTAAAGATTTATACAACTCTATTTCACAAGGAAATCGGATGATGTTTATCTTTTTAGATTTAAAGAAAGCTTTTGATTCTGTCGACAGAGAAAAATTAATTCAAAAATTAGATTGCATTGGAATTCGTGGTGTTTCTCTCGAGTGGTTCAAAAGTTATCTTTCTGATAGGACTCAAAAAGTTTGTATTAATGGCTCTTATAGCGAATCCCTTCCAATTGATTATGGAGTAATTCAAGGCAGTACACTCGGGCCTGTCTTATTCCTTATCTACATTAATAACATTTCAAAATTAGTTTTGAACAGTAAACTATTTTTATTTGCAGACGACACTTTAGTTTGTGTTGAGGGTAAAACATGGGCAGAAGTACGCTCTAAAGCACAGCAGGACTTAATGATTTTAAAGAAATGGTTTGATCAGAATATTCTTTCCCTTAACGTCTCAAAAACTAAATTCATGCCCATTTCTCTCAGATATAACACAGATTATACATTGAACAACATACAAATTCATAACTGTGATGATTTCAATAACTTAATGTGTGGCTGTGAATCTTTGGAAAAAGTAGATGCTTATAAATATCTGGGTGTCGTATTCGACTCTCGTATGAAATGGAATCATCATATCGATTTTTTGAAATCCAAAATTAGAAAATATTTATTCGCTTTTAAATGTCTTGGTGAAGTTTTAAATGAACAAGAAATGAAAATCACATACTATGCTTACATTCAGTCTCTGTTATCTTATGGTATTGTGGCCTGGGGAGGCGCTTTTAAGTCGATTCTGGAGCCAATAAATATAGTTCAAAAAACCATCTTAAAAGTCGCGTTTAGGAAAGGAAGAAGATATCCTTCAATTGCTCTTTTTCAGGAAACTGGGGTTTTCACCATTCGTCAACTTTTCATTAAAGATCTGTTAGTATTAATTTTTAAAAATTTTGCCAATATATTTTCTGTAACTTCGCACAACTACCACACACGCTACGCTCAAAACATTTCTGTATCTGCTATAAATCCTAGTAAATCTATTCTGACAACAAACTCTTTTTATGCTTCTAATATTTTGTACCGCAATATCTCTCGAAGATTTTCTCAACTTAATTTATTTTACTCACCATCCTTGCCGTTATTTAAAAAAAGAATTAAAGAATTTTTAACTATCTTAGGGTTAGAGGGCGCTGAGACCATCATCTTGGCCACTTACGCTCGACCTGGACTATGACTTGTCACATACTCTGCCCCCCCTCTCCTCTCCCCTCTCCCAATTTTAGCAATAAATTTTAGAATCCATGCCCTCATTGCAAAATCAGATGAGCTGTTGTCTCCTTTGAACTAACGTCATTATGACATCCATTACAACGATTTTAAATATATATATATATATATTTTTTTTCTAACTTCATGAAGTACGGCCAATGGAATTTTACTAGATAACAACTAGGCCTACGCACAGGCTCCTGCCCATGTAGGCCTATTCCATATATGAGGCTTTGCAAATTTTTTTTTATATAAATGAATGTAGGTACCATGCATGTTAATTTAATATATATTTATGACGTTCGCCTAGATTATAGTGCATGTGTATGTTTTCCGTGCATGTAACAACTGTATATTTACATGGAATAAATATTTGATTCATTCAAATGTTGATCCAGAATAAAGTTTGTTAAAAAAATGTACATAATCTGCGTATACAACACAGTGAAGAAAAGGAATTATGAGAATTATTGTTGTTAGCTATATAGGCACATACTCCTGGACGACGAATCAATTATGATGGTGAGCTACAAAATTACGTAAACAGCTGTTTCCGAGGCTCATAACTGTATGACGTCGAGTTTTTAACTCAAACGACAAAAAGTTAATAATACGTGGTAAAAGAAAACATTTTTTTAACAAAATAATTTACTTCCAAAACTAAAATATTCACAAACGTAGGTATTATACATTACAAAAAAACCATTACAAATAACTTAATAGACAAGTAATAAATAAAATAAATATTTAGTCCTATTCTATTTACAAACAATCCAGTGAACAGAATGAGAAATAAATACTTTTTTACACATATAGACACGTCTATACTCAGTTCCACGTTCACCTTTCAGTACAGTTCATATGGGGGCATGGTGTAAAAAAAGAAAAAAGTATCTTTTCCTTAGGGTACGTTCATACCGGAGCCGGGAGGCAAGCCTGGTGGGTAGCCGGGAGGGAAGCTTTGACCCAGGCTCTGACCCTGGCTCTGAGCATTGCTCTGAGCGAGTGTATCACCTGATGTTTGATTCAACAAACGAAATGTCAAATTAAATAACAAATATCAAATGTAAATATGATTGTTTACTTTTAGTTTGGTTATGAAAAGTGTTTTTTTACAATGTTACAATTACTTCATTTAGAACTTTAACTCATTTATTTTTAACTTACTATATGTTTTAAATTGTTTTTATTTATTAGTTTGATAACTTAAATGAAGATAAATAAAGAATATAACTTAAAAGAAGAATATTACTTTCATTTCAAACGACTGAGATTAAACGTTAACTACTTAACCAAGAAATACACTGAGATCGCCGAGTGAACTAATAAAAGTGGTGGATGAACGTACGAAACTTGGTGAATTTTAAATTCTGTGTAGAAATTTCAAAGATTATTCTGATGTTTGGCTAAGTGAAGTTTTTGGTGATGATTATTGTTTTTAGTGCGTGAATTCATTCAGGCTTAAACTGCTTGAACATAATACTAAAATTTATTTCAAAAAAAGTTTTATTTTTCAGAAAATTTATTGTAAATGGGTTTTAAGTTATAGTTATACAATAAAATAAATTTGTCCTTTTATTTTCCATGGAAGAATATTTATTTTACCAAACTACCAGTATTCTAAAATGAAGAATTTTTATTTTACCATATTTTGAAATTACGACGTACAAAATGGTGTTTGGGCTATTAGGTTATAGGCTATAGTTTTACATAGACGACGAGTTATCTTCCGCAGCGGGAAGTTAATCAATGCACTCAATTTAATCTCAATTTAGTCTAACATAAATGTGAGCAGTGTTAACACTCGCATGAAGTTGTAATAAATTTTACTTTAAACATTGTTTTACAACAATGAATTTCTAGAACGTGACTTGAATCTCGCTGGCGTGGTCTGGAATGGTCGAAAAAGCATAACGGAATAATTAGGTGAACTAGCCTGATCTAGGTCGAAACTTGCGTAAATTGCCGCGCTGCAACGACGCATCCTCTAATCTAAGGAAATATCCTTTAATTACGAATGAAACATTTCATTAAGTTAGAATAATGAAGGGTAGGTAGTCCTTGTATCTTAAAGGTACAATGCGCTCAACACTCTTATCTTCTCCGTCTACGTGAACAATGAATACAGTGTATTCATTGACGCAGGGGCGTACCCAGGGGGGGATGGATATCGGGATATATCCCTCCCGAAATTTTTGAAGATTTTGGGAAATTTTTGGGCAGATTAATAATGAAGGTTTGGGGGTTCATAATGAAGGTTGTAGTATCACTAAACCGAGAACACTACACATTAATTACTTATTAAACTTTTATAAAAGTTTTAAATAGTTAAATTCTATTATACCTTAAAGATAATTAATTCGGGGAGTATATATATTTGGATTAAGGTATTTTTACCTATTGCGGTTATCGTGAGTAATTAGCGGGAGTAGGCCTATAAAAACCAAGAACATAAGGCAAGCAACACTCCTGATGACAACAGTGGTCGTTAATGGTGTCCGCGATATTGCTGCCATGTCGCCATTGTCGTCAAATGTGGCATAAGACTCATCATATTACGTGAAATATTCATGGTAAAAAAATCACGATGTTAAAAGGCGGCATACGAATACTGTCGTCTTCTCACAACCGTGTACTTTATATTATTCGTCTGTAGGACGATCTCGTAGCAGCATCGCGGCAGAGGAAAATCGTCTGCCTACGTTGAGTGAGGACCAGGTCTCGCCGTCAAATCTAGGCATATTTGTGATAAGTCTATGAGATTTCGGAGATCAAACGTTTTCCGGTGGTCTCCACTATTCGTCGTATCACTATTATGTGATTATTATTAGCCTTCGATGCTCGCGTGTACATTATAGCTTTATGGTTGCGTTCTGAGCCTTGAAGAAAAACTATAGAAGTGAGACAACCTGTATTTTCAAATTCTATTCCTCCCCCCCCCCCCAGAGTATCCCCCCCGCCCGAAAATAAATCCTGCGTAAGCCACTGCAATGACGTGATGTTCTTTTTGGGGTAGAACATCTAATATTACGCCACGTTCTATAAGAGGAGGCAAGAGAATTTTAAATTTTGTGCAGCCCAAACTGACAACAGTGGGGTCTATAATAGGCGAAAAAGATTTTTTTATTATCCTGTTCGTAATTATATCGATGTATAGAATTTTATTTTTTATCTATTTAAAAGTTTTATTATAAATATTATTTTATAATGTGGCCTTTTTAATTCATCCCTTATATTTACTTACTTCGCATGAAACTAAAACGTCGTGTACTAAAATTAACTTACTTACTGAAATAAACTACGTTGATATAACAAAATTTTGTTTCCAATATTGTTCCTCTATGCACGTTTTCCTCCACATCTACAATTTTCATCTGATTTTACAACAATAGGCTTTGTTTACAAATAACCATCCAGGATTGCTCCCTTGCTCTGACCCTGGCTCAGAGCTTGCATCCCATGTAGAACCGCTTCTGATTGGCTGGTGTGAACCGGCGATGGAGCGATGGAGCGAGTGTGCTTACCTCCCGGCTCCGGTATGAACGTACACCATGATATGGGGGATAGCTATACCTTGCTGGGTGTATTTGTTTACGAATATCCATATCAAAATCATCAGCTGATTATAACATAAACTGCCATATGAAATTCACAGCTTATGGAAATTCCATGGTGAATGTGGAACTGAGTAATAGACCGAACTTATTTGTACACTCCTCTGTCTACTGGCATTGCCGTTCAAATTTAATAAATAAATAAATAAATAACTGAACGATCAAACTTTAACCATAGATGTTCCACTGTTTTTTACATCTAAAAAATCGAAGCTCATAATTGTAAACTTCAGAACTATATCTTTAGAAAAAAAGATTGACTGTAACTGTAAGAGAATTGAAACTCTGCCATCGAAGACACCGTCATTGAAGACACCGACTTGATTGAAGACACCACACCGCCTTGACTGAAGACACCGCCATTGAAGACCCCGCCATTGAAGACACCCTTGACTGAAGAGCCGGTCACTGTTGGCCGTACTCCGGGCAGCTCCTGTCCGACTGGTCGACGCGGATGAAGAACGCCCTGGAGATGTTGTTCTTGTCGATGACCGAGTACGCCCTCTCCATGACTTCTAGGGGTGGGTTGCGAGCGCGGGTCAGGATCCAGGCGTTCCCTGGGGCAGAGATCGAGGTCAGTGTGGGTGGGGCAACTTGGGTAGAGGTCAGGGGTCAGTGGGGGTAGGGGCAACTTGGGTAGAGTGGGGATAGGGGCAACTTGGGCAGAGGTCGGGGTCAGTGGGGGTAGGTGCAACTTGGGTAGAGTCAGGGATCGGTGGGGGTAGGGGCAACTTTGGTAGAGGTCGGGGTCAGTGGGGGTAGGGGCAACTTGGGTGGAGGCCAGGGGTCAGTGGGAGTATGGGCAACTTGGGCAGAGGTCGGGGTCAGTGGGGGTAGGTGCAACTTGGGTAGAGTCAGGGATCGGTGGGGGTAGGGGCAACTTTGGTAGAGGTCGGGGTCAGTGGGGGTAGGGGCAACTTGGGTGGAGGCCAGGGGTCAGTGGGAGTATGGGCAACTTGGGTAGAGTTCAAGGATCAGTGGGGATAGGTGCAACTTGGGTAGAGTCAGGGATCGGTGGGGGTAGGGGCAACTTTGGTAGAGGTCGGGGTCAGTGGGGGTAGGGGCAACTTGAGTGGAGGCCAGGGGTCAGTGGGAGTATGGGCAACTTGGGTAGAGGTCAGGGGTCAGTGGGGGTAGGGGCAACTTGGGTAGAGTTCAGGGTCAGTGGAGTCAGTGAGGCGTCGTAACCATTATCAAGATTAATTTTTACAGGTTTGCGATGTCATGATGTCGATAGTGATAAGTTAATATATTCAATAAGGCATTTTCCATCTAGCGCATTTAATGTCGTTACGGCGACATCTGGCCCCAATTTTGGTAAGACCGGTTGAAATGAAAAATGTTATTCAAATTTTTTATGTGATCAATTTAAACCGGCTTGGACTTTTAAACACAGCATAATCAACTGTGGACTGCAAGAACCACGCTAATCAAGAAGGCGTTAGAATATTAAAGATTTAAGCTCGAAATCAGTATTTGAGACTGTAATTGAAATAACTCTAACAAACCCTTAGAGAAGCATTCAATTTTATAAGATTCAGTCAGATATTCAACCCTGATATACTAGTTGACTCACTTGTGCTGAGGACGGAGGCGATGTCGGCGCACGAGTAGACGACGGCGAAGTTGTCGTAGTCCGTGTCCAGGACCCAATGGTTCACGGAGAAGTCCACTGTTAACACCGAGACAGGAACGTTATCATAGCACAAGAATAATCAATCATTCAAGGATCTGTTGCTTTTCTCAGATGTAAAAACGAGTCTACTTAACAAAACGAGTCCACTCTAATACCAAGTTGTTCGTAAACTCTTCTCCAAATTACTCGAAGTTTTGCAACGTACTCGACAGTCTAGGTCGAGTTACTATAAAAGTTTATCCCAAAACCGATAACCCCTTTCTTTTTTTACTTCATTAAACAAATCTAATATGGAATTATCTTATCACCTCACTCCTCTCTGGAAATTTGGGGTGTTTCCTCGGTTTTTTAGATATTTTCTTTTCTCTTTGGTGAGTACTATTACCAGTATGTTTTGTTTTAGAACCTCCCAGCAGGAGCCGTGGCTTCGCTCACGATAACACCCCCGTCGCAGCAGACCTGCATACTTAGCGAATTTCAAATCCAAAAAAAACATATTTCAATTCATCATAGCAAGATATAACATGTTTTTGTAATCTCCTTAATATTGACGTGATGAATGAGTTTGCAGGTTTTTATACAACATGTGGAAGGTTTTAATTCAATATTTAGTAGATCTTATCAATATTTAGCTAGAAGATGCCTCATAAGTTTTATCAAGAATGAGGAAGTATAGAAAAAAGGAAGACATAGATTTTTTCAAATCTATATCTTCACTGTATTAAATAGCATTATAGAAGAGCTGACCAATAAACTAAATATTTAAAAATACTCCATATATGTCAGAATTTGTAAAATATTACGTTTGACCGAAATTGGATTTCTTACATTAGACCGAAAACGTGGTTTGCTACATTTTACCGAATATATAATTTGTTCCATTTGACCGAAATGTTCTCTAGTTTATTACATTGGACCGAATTTATGATTTGCTACATTTGCCTAAATAGCATTCGGTTTTTATTCTTAATCGGACGTTACCCTGAATATGAGTGAAGGATGAGTGTGATGATCGTGATGATAGTGGCGCGATCTTGTATAGCCTTGTTGCCGACTATGGTTGGCCGTACATTACTAATAATTACATTTGACCGTATAAGTATTTTATTTTATTTGACCGAAATCTTTTCTATTTTGTTACATTTGACCGAATAAACAAACACACATAAAACGAACAACACGAGCTGACCGCAACCGCTTGTTTGGTTTATTACATTTGAGCGAATTCAAAAATCGGTTGGGTTTTTTGTTCCAAATTTAGGAACGCTCCTGATGGATTTAATATTCTTAAAAATCAAATTAGTAATTATTTATTTTTTACACAATCTTAAATCATAATCATGATCATGATTTACGTTTGCCACGACGATTATACAAATGTGATAAGTACTAGGGCGCCCGCAGGATATATTTTCCCAGGGGGGGGCAAACAGTTATTTTTTCCTGGGGTTTTATTGGGGTGTGGAAAATATACCGGTATCCCTTATTGGGCCCGCAGCCTTCTTCTGAAGAAACAGTAAGATAAAAGTACTTGAAAACGTATTTTTGGCTGTCTAAAAACCAGAGTTACCTTTCAAAAAATTTCAAACATACTCATTTGTTTCTCAATCATGATACCAATTTTTAGTATGTTTGTAAATTTAATTTAAAAGTCTCAAGTTCTTTACTTTTGTAAATTTTGTTACTTATTTATGAAAAATAATCATTCTTTCAGCTGGGATTCAATTACATCCTGAATTAGTTTAGGAAATTGAATCAATAGGCAAAACCAGTGCCATTGCAAAATTTTAGCCGACCATTATGTGGCCAATAATATGAACAATCATCACTGTCACGCCTTCTAGCAAGGTATTTCCGTCGATCAACCGCTATTATTGAATACATAAGATTGGTTTTCACACACGATTGCGAGTTCGCAATGGTACATCTTTGTCGTTTATCAGCGATCGGCAAATACCACCGATCGCGAGTTTCGAAAAGCAACATCGGCCGTTTATCCGCAATCGGCAAATACGCGGCTGTTTGCGAATTTCGCAAAGCTAGATCCTCCGTTTGTTCGCGATCGGCAAATACGCGCGACCGTTTTCAACGGCCGATCGCGAGTTTCATAAAGCTACATAAGCCGTTTATCCGCGATCGGGAGATACGCGTTAGCGTATTTCGTGGGCGTTCGCGGATAGCGTAAAGCTATTTTTACCGTTTATCCGCGACTGGCAAATACACGCGATGGGTTTAGCGGCTGATCACAAGGTTTGCAAAGTTGCACTTGCCGTTTATTTGCGATCGGCTAATACCCACGACAGTTTAAGCGGATGATCGCGTAACCTGGATCTACTGTTTATTTGCGACCGGCAAACGGCAAATACGCGAGTTCGTTTTCCACGGCCGGTAGCGAGTTTTGCGAATCTACACTCGCTTTTTAGGTGCGATCTCTAAAACGATCACTTCCCGAAAATTTCTCGAAGTGAATAAAAACCCCGCCCAAAAATCGGGAATTCAATTTTCCAGAAATTTTGGGACCCGACCATCCCTGATTAAAAATTACGGGGATTAACTTTGTTTGGCCAACTTGAACAAACCTAAGAGCTTCGTGTATTTTTTAATATATTTTCCTTTTCTCAGGGGGGTCAACTGCCCCCCTGGCCCCCCCTGCGGGCGCCCATGGATAAGTATTATGGTCTACTCTTAAAAAAAACCCGGCCCAAAAACAACTTGAAACTCGAGAGTATTTTAAAAACTTGACTGCAAAAATCGGCCCAAGTGTTTTAAAGTTAATTTATAGAAACACAGTATACCAATCTGTGCATGAAACTCAAATATTTTACAAACTAGAATGATGCTTGGAATTCCCAAGTTTTTGGTTTGCTGGGAGATTTCCACCCAAGAGAGAAACTACAGGACTTTTCTTTTTTCAATCGATTTCTTTTGAAAATACAATCAACAAACTTAAATAATAGCAAAGCGATTGTTGGGAGGCACTTACTGGGGAGGTACCGGACGATCATCTTGGCTGCATCGCCGTGCTGGTCCGTGGGCCTCATCTGACCCTTCATTGACGAGTTGATGTCAGTCCTGAAACAGAACACGGTTAGGGCGTAATGATTTTATTGTTCCAGTTGTGTTACAGGTAGTGAGCAACATCTTGATGCTTGGGTTTGAAGTTTCAGCAAAAAAGGGGAGGAATCATCCATGACGTGGAAGTAAAAAAACCATATGATTAGGCCAACGAGTCTGGTAACTAAAAAATACTAAACAAAAATAAAGTTAGGGTTAAACCGGAATAGTATATCACATTTCTAGGCCGGAAAGAACGGTTTTGCCGGACGAGCATGACAGTTCCCGCGAAAGCGAGTGCGGGATTTTCATGCGAGTACGGTAAAACTTACCGGCCGTGTAACGTACGGTACTTTTCATCATACTACTCAGAAAACACATACTTTCAATCATAACGTAGGCCAATAAACCAATACGTCATAATACAATACGTCATAAACCAATACGTTCTCAATCAACGACATATAACTGATATGGACTGCTTATGAGATAGGAAAAAGTGAAGCCTTACTGGAGGATTGTCACCGACCTTCAAACACAAACGTCAAAGACTTGAAAACATGAACATGATTCTAATTTCGTTTGTCGTTGTTTTTGAATCATCGAAATGTCATATGATAAAAACAAAAATTAGTTTTCAATAGTATTACTATCGTTTTATAATTTAATTATATACTTATCTTACATCGTAGACGACATCGATAAATATTAATATTAGATTAAATAGTTTTAGTACTAATTTAAAAAGTGATTTGCACAAAAAGTGACTCCGCAGCCAGACACAAGACGACCTCTAATTTTGCGGCCCTCTAATTTTGTTAGGTTAGCAATACAAGTGGAATTAATTTCGTACTCTACATTAACAAACGAAAAACGAACGATTCAGCGATGGGAATTGAACCATTTAATTGATCGAATATAAAAACTTATTTTCAAAGAGTCGACGTAATTAAATTAGTTTTGTCGTTATCTTACTTCAATTAAATAAAATACGCAAAAAGTATTAAGATTATAAATCTGTACAGCATTTCTGACATATTTTAAAAACTTATTCGAATCTTTAGTCGTCTTCAAAAGATTCGTTTCGTTTTAAATTACTGTTCAAAGAACGCCAAGTCCTAAATTACTATATTACTCCCCTTCACATTGCCTATCTTTTCATCAACCGCTTTTTCATCAACAAATGCATTGTGGCAATAACTCCATTACAACAGACTCTAACCTCCTTGTTTTGAATAATTAAAAGTCGATGAAGTGATGAACTGTTTTGTGTCGGCCGTGAGTTTTCCGGTTTGCTCGTTTTTATTAGATAATAGCCAACAGGGCAGCGCCCACAAAGGCTTCACTTTTTTACAACGAGATGAGCAGTCTATATATTTTAAAGGTCGTTGTTCTCAATCCTTTTCAAGCTTCAAACCTAACCTATAACAAACAGAACAAACATTTGCTAATGCTGCCAGTGCTGCCACTACATTCCCCTAAAAAGTAACCAATAAACAAGCATTAAACGTCATCGGTTTGCTGCAAGTAAGCTTTTGTTTCCTTCCTTTTTGCCGGCCTAGTACGGCTGTTAATGATAAAAATCAATAAACAGGTGATACTTTAGATACTTTTCTTTAAATCTAATGTTTTGGTTTAGCATGTAACACACGATTGACACAAGAAAATCGTAATTGAATCAAGTGATCATTGTTATTATACATTTCCCCTTTTCTAAAATTCCAAATTCATCCGGTTTTGTTTGTAAACACATAAGCTTCATCATGTCCCTCACAATCTTTATAAACGTAAAAAACAACAACGACAACGACTTCCAAAAACCGTATTTTTGAGAAAACGTTCATGAAATTTTTTATTCATTGCACTAACTTCATTGCTGGCAATAAAAAGACATTTAAACAATTAAATTTATCAATTTAGGCCCAGTTTGCCCATTTGACTAATGTTAATGGGCCAAGTTATTTGACTTGGACTGTAGGCCTACTCACAGCCAGCTGGTCTGGCGGGTGACGATGAGCAGCTGCGTGTGGTTGGCGCCGCTTGTGTCCGTGATGTTGTTGTGGACGCACTTGCCCGCGAACTCCATCAGGTTGAAGTAGCGCTCCGCCTCGTACCAGCGGCCCAGGTACTGGACACATTTTGGAAGAGGTGTATATTTTGGTATAGATTTCATGGGTAACAGATTCAAGAAAAAAAGGGTTATTCGTGCGTTGAGTGAGTGCAACACTGTCTCACGAGTGAAAATGCTTTGCTCTCGAAATACACACAACATTTTCCCCGAATCTGCAATAATAAATACCCAATCTTTAAATCCTTCGCAAGTTCGGGCGACAACATTTTCACTCGTTAGACAATGTTGTACTTTACTCACTCAACACACAAATAACTATTATCTGTATATTTCACATATTTCGAAAATGTTTGTTCACAGCTCTTTACTATTTATGAATAAGAAAAACATAATACAACATAAAGTAATCAAGTAATTTGTGTTCAAAGTCATGCATGTTTCAAGGAAATTATCATAGTTCTTACGTGACTAAAACCAATCCCAAGATTTTGGGAGGTACTGCAGACACTTTTGCTTTTAACTCATAGGAGAACTCCCAGTTTAAAAACTAAAAAATATTACTTTTTTATTGTCTAAATACTATTGAGTTCCGTAGTACCAACTCATATTTATTTTAACAACCTACACCTGGTCTATTTCAGACCTGTCATCAATAAATAAAAGGTACAGTAATTGTGTTAACAGTAAACGTTGTTATTACTGACTTAAAAACTGTGCAATCTTGCGATTTTAAACCAAAGTTTACAAATAATTAACGAAACCAATAAATAACAATTTTTAATTTTAATTAAAATAGAATCTTTATAACTATTCATCCAAGTTAATTTGCTTATTAAGATTAAATTATATATCATAACGAATTCAGTTACGTTTAAGTGATTTATTTATTAGAAATCCATGTTCCTAGCCCCTGCGCTGTTTTAAATAATTGCCTTATCAACAGTTATAAAATGTACAGCGGTTCTGAACAATCAATAATTTTGAGCGGTTGACAAAAGAAATTATTTATTGATTTGGCCGATTTTCTTGATGTAGATTAAAAAGGATTTAATTTGTTTGCAAATTTAATACCTGTATACCTCCAAATACAACCTGTACAACTTTGAAACTATTATCACCAAAATTTAATCTCTAATTACTTCAACACAAATATTATTTAAACTCTTCATTTTTTCCTCCCCTCTGCATTACACCCTCTATGTTATATTCATCATACCAACTCCAACGTAAGTGTTATAGACGTGTTCCTTCGGGAACCCTACAATATTTGAAAACAGTACCATTGAATTAAAACAAAGCCGTAGCCAGGATTTTTTTTGGGGGGGGAGGGGGGTTTGGGCTCCGAAGTTATAGGAATAATTGAAAAAAATAACTTTCTAACCTTTAATTTAAAGTCAATTTCAACATTTTCAACATTTTTTAACACCCCCTAACCCCCCTCCCCATTGGCTAGGGCCTTGAATTAAAACATATTTTCTTGAAAATAAATCTTTTATATGATGACTCCCAGGTCACAATGTAATATGATTATGTATTCTGATGTAGTCTGATGATTCTAAATTGATCTCAGTACACCTTCCTACATTATACAGTGCATCACAATTGCAAACGTTAGTTTTTTAAACATCCAAACGAGGAGCAAAATAATAAACCCATTATTATGTTTCAAATTATGTTAAATTTTGACATACAATTTTAAAAACAACTAGCTGACAACCCAGGCTTTGTCCGGGAGATTGGTTTCTTCTTGTTGATTCTTAGTGCTGCATTCTGTTAGTAACCAAGTTGTGAAGCATGCTTACCCTGGAGACGTTGAAGTTGTGAAGCATGCTTACCCTGGAGACGTTGAAGTTGTGAAGCATGCTTACCCTGGAGACATTGAAGTTGTGAAGCATGCTTACCCTGGAGACATTGAAGTTGTGAAGCATGCTTACCCTGGAGACATTGAAGTTGTGAAGCATGCTTACCCTGGAGACGTTGAAGTTGTGAAGCATGCTTACCCTGGAGACGTTGAAGTTGTGAAGCATGCTTACCCTGGAGACGTTGAAGTTGTGAAGCATGCTTACCCTGGAGACGTTAAAGTTGTGAAGCATGCTTACCCTGGAGACATTGAAGTTGCGAAGCATGCTTACCCTGGAGACATTGAAGTTGTGAAGCATGCTTACCCTGGAGACGTTGAAGTTGTGAAGCATGCTTACCCTGGAGACATTGAAGTTGCGAAGCATGCTTACCCTGGAGACATTGAAGTTGCGAAGCATGCTTACCCTGGAGACGTTGAAGTCGTGCACGGTGGGCACGGGGCTGCAGGGCCCCAGGAAGGGCACCTGGGCAGCGGCTGAGTGCAGCAGCGGCAGCAGCAGGCAGGCCGGGAGCAGCATCTCGCTGAGGCAGCGTCTCGACTACTCAGCAAATTTGATGGGATAAAGCAACATTCTAACATTCTAACTTATTATTGTTCAGGTCACAACATAAGGCGGGTGGTAAAAATTGAATTTTTCCTGTATAAATTGACTTACAGGCAGCTAAGCTCCTCTAAATATTTAACAAGTTGAGCATATTTTCAACAAATAGAAGCACGTTATACTTGGATATGATTTAACCGAGTTCTGTTTAATATGACTAAATATGACTTATGTTTATAACTATAAAGATTAAGTTTTACAGGTAAGTGGTACAATAAATAGAAAACATAATGACCTCGTGTACTCACATATTTCAATGAGCAGCTGATTGTGCAGAAAACAAAGAGCATACTCTATATAACATCAGATGGGTAAATGAATTAAACAAAAAATATTTTAAACATTAAACGCCAGCGGCGCACTCTACCGCCTAATGCTGTGACCACAACAATAATTAAAACGTTCTTTATTTAAAACTGTTCTTTGTTTGAAATTCATTGTTGGTGATGGTAAGTTTTGTTTTGATTTTGATTATTGCAGACATAAATTGCCATTGCTGATTAGTAAAACAAGTTTCACGACGTTCCGGCTTCTAGAATATAATACTGTGTTTAGGAGAAAAGAAACATAAAAGATTGTATATATAGTACTAATCATTTTGTATTCTAGGTTCCTTCCAACCTGTAGACGAGGCCAAATTCCAAATCCCGAAACGTCGTGAAATCGCCTAAAATTCATGTAGCCTACGAGTACTAACGATATATTGTTTGTTTAGCCTAATATTCTCAAATATTATTTTTAATTGGATATTATTCAGCTTCATCGTCGGATTCGCAACAAAAATCTAGGCTCATATAAATATACAATCCTTGCTAATTTTGCTCAGCCAATTTTCCCTGAACTAATGTATGTTTCCTTGTATTAAAGACTTCTCTTTGGTTGATGGTAGATAGATAGTTTGGTTTTCCAATGATTTGGAACGTTCTTTTTCAATTTATTATAAATATAAATTAATCATAGAAAATAACAGAAATTAAAAATGTCTAAATTTTACGGATTGCTGATGAACTTTTTAAATTATTGGATGTGATATCACAACAGAGAGTCGACCTTGACGCAGCGAGGTCGCGATAAGAGCGGCAGTGACCTCGGCTAGAAAGTGATAACGCTTTCTACAGGCCGGTCCCACAAATCAAGGTCAGCGTCACCCACATCCGTCTCGTCCATCCATCCGCTGACACGGTGTCAGAAATAATAATCGAGGTACTTAAAGTTTGATCTAATTAGATTCACTAAAATATAATTAATTAATTGCTTTTATTAATACTCAAGTTAGCAGTGTTCCTCAGTTTAAGGGACTTTTGTTTCTTTATAACTAATGTGTGAATTTAATTTTCCAAAGATGATTACTGGTAGCCTGCAAGGACCAAAGTACCTCTATATATTCAATTATTTAGATTCTACATGCGGCTTTGCTTAAAAAAAATTGTTCATGCCGATTAGTTTTTTTCATTTGAAATAAATTTGTATTATCAAGCTAAATCTGGACAAATTCTTTTCGTAGGCAAAATGAGTTGAATAAAAAAAGTCTGTTTTTTCAACGTGTCTTTATGTTGCAAACTGGCACACAAACTTTAAATTACATCCATGTTTATAATATACTACACTAATTTCATGTATTAAAAACTTACAATAAAATTAATGATTTTTAAAGATTCTAGTTTTTCTAGCAAATTACATTGTATTAGAAAACATCTCCTTAATCATATTCACATTAAAATACGCACCTTATTCGTCAACGTCTTACAATATGTAGATTGTTAACCAACAACTGATTGATTCAATTTGCGTTGTATATTTATTCAAACTTATAAAACAACTTAACTTATTTTAAACTTATCCAACCAAGAGACCAAAAAAAGAAAGTTAACCTGCCAAACAGTCATAACTTTATTGTTTATTATATCGACGAGTAATCTATTTAAACCATTACACTTCCATTTCACGCTAAATTTCATTCGGTCATCAATTTTAAAGAACGCCGTTGAACTTTCCCAGCTGTGGCTTCATGTTGAACCGCTTCCTAATGACGATGACTCTATGATTAAAGTTATCTTAAAGTCGTTGATCACTACTACAACAACCTCCCCAACAATCAACCTCCTGTTGATACTTAATACTTTTATGAATGGCGACCTAGTAGGTATTCTAGCCAAGAATGAATGAGAGATGAGTGTAGGATGACTGTGGCGCAATATCGTAGGCCTAATCGTGTTACTGACTACGACCAACATGTTTCTTAGACTGGATTGTTAATTAATAGCCCAACAGCCAATGACAACTAAGAGACCTACATTTTTAGGTGGGATCCAAACTACAATTTCACCAATAAATTACGAACTGGTATAATTATGAGGAATTTGAGGATGGTCTCATGGATGAACGAAGTAATCAGTAGTGTGGACGTTAATCTCCGCCAGGGAATATCGCACCCACGAGCCATCGCTTAACTATCCACAATTTGTGACCTCCAAGGAGCTGGATTACTCACGCCACTCGTCCCAGTCTATTAACATATCACACAATAATTGTACAACAAGCCTTTGTACTTATTAACTATTTTACTTTAATTTTATGCTAAATTCAATTTTCGGATGGACATGAAGTTTATAGATCGACGTTGAACTTTCCGGCTGGAGCTTCATGCTAAGCCGTTCCCTAACAGTGGGTAGATAGATCATAATATAAATGGTGCCAAATCTCAAGGCCCAGTCCGTCCGTAAGACTAATGTTATGGGCCTTGGGTTTATGGACGGCGAGGGCCTTAAGAATTGGCACCAACTATATACTTTATTTCAACGGCAATGGCACCCAAGGGATTAGGAGACCGCGCTTGTGAGACCGAGTGTCCACTAATCCCTCAGGTGCCACGACTGTTGAAATAGACTGTAACGTTTTCTCGACACGGTGACTACAGTAGACCCCCTCTTAACCGACCCTAACGGGATCAGTGGACATTAGTTCCGAGACCTAGGTCGGATAACTTAAAAGGTCGGTTAAAACGGGTAACCCCCTAAATACCAAAACTTAAAAAGCTCTATTTATTTATCTAGGGTTCTATTAACATCCTTTTAAAGCGGTTTGTGGATTATTGGAAAAATGAACTGCTATTTTTAACCTATATTCTAAATAATTCCTGTGGAATTGTCTGAAATAACCCCAAAACACGGTCGAAACATACGAAAACTCACAGACCTTTATTGTACTCACTGATGTGCATATATACTGTACATTGTAATAAATTAATGAATGCTGTACTCGAAATATTTTAACTCGTAACAACGTCTAGTTGAGCGTTACGTTCCCATCGCCCTGAATAGGAACGCAAATCCCGCAATTCCTAGACAAGTTCGGGTTAACCGAACTGTTCTCAAAACAGGGTCGGTTAAAACTATCTTTGATATTTGACGAGCAAGGGCGGATAATCCGATCGTCGGTTAAAACGAGATCGGCTAAGAGGGGTCTACTGTACTGCAATGACCTCCCAACCAACCCCCTGGTGGGTACGTACCTGTGGGTCTGCGGGAGCGGCGGCGCGGGTGCGGGCGGACAGGCGACTAACGGCGGTTTGTGGGTCAGCGGTTCGTCTCTCCGCGACCCGTCTTCGTCTCCTCGCCGCCGCTCGCCCGTGTCTGCGAGACAGGAGTGGTTAGTGACTTGCAACGTCGGTCTCGCCATCAGCAGTCAGGGCTTAATGTTTTTCCAACATACTAACACAGAAACATCTGTTTTCAATTCCTTTTTGTTGGCTCGAAAGTTACCCATTGCCGGCCTAGGCCGGATAAACTCTTATTCGGCCTAGGCCGGAAAGAACGAAAGTAAACAATCAGCTGATTTGCAGCAAACCGACGTTTAATGCTTGATTATTGGTGGTTTATTGGTTTCTTTTTAGAGGAATGTAGTGGCAGCACTGCATCCGTAGCAAATGTTTTTCTGTTTGTTATAGGTTAGGTTTGAAGGTTTGAGAAACTTATGTTTATACAAGGACTACGTTATGATTGAAGGTGTGTTTTTTTTGCGTAGTATGATGAAAAATATCGTACGTTACACGGCCGGGAAGTTTTGCCGTACTCGCTTGAAAATCCTGTACTCGCTTTCGCTCGCGCGGGAACTATCATGCTCGCCCGGCAAAACAGTAAACCTACTTCCCGGCCTAGTAACGTAATATAATATTTTTTCCTACCACTGCATGGAAATAATCACATTGCCACACCTGTAAACAGTACGCAAAACGGTTTTTCCGCTTTCATTTCATTCCCGCTCGCAAAAGTAGGCGGTAATGTACATTACCGCTCGCTAAATCAGGGTTAGTTTAAATGTTGAATAGTTTAAGGTTGCAAACAATAGAGATAACTATGACGTCAAACACCACAGACCAGTTTCTATTGGTCAGAAATCCCATGACACTCACCAAATTCTAAATTCTAGTTGCCTTGTTCTAAATCAGCTGATTTTATTGTATCCGCTTCTATCTCATCTTCCGGTTCGTTCCAATAGAATAAGCAAACATAATCTCAATGAACTTTTGTGTACAGGTTAGTTAATAAGTTAAACTGTTTAAATAATGGAGGTATGAAAGTTTTGTGTGTATTACGAGCACAAATAGTCATTGCCGTTCTCGAAATGTTTGAGAACGGCATCTAAATTCTCGGGCGGCAATGACAGATTTTTCGTTCTTAATACACAAATAACTATTGTGTCTCTCTACGCCAGGGGCATCTTTTAACGTTTTGGCCGAGAACGGTCCAAACCCGGGTCTTTTTACTATCTAACGGCTACCTATTAATATATAGCATCATTAATTTATAGCCTAATGACAAATGGCAACTGGACCCAGTTTACTGTGATTTAGTGTCACCCATTGTTAAAAGTGTTGAGATGTCTATTAAAAAATCGAATAAAAGAAACTATAGCGGTCAACCTGTGGAAGGGTAGGGGGAGGACAAACTTAACACGCCTGCCCGATAACCAGATCGACATCCAAGCGCGGCCAACCGGAACAAGTGATTTCTAAATAAATGTTGTCTGTGTAGGGTGAGAGCACCAGTGAATGACCGGTTAAGGACGATGTCTCATGTTAATTTGACATTACTCCCTTTATTTCATGATCACAGTTATACATTTTACTATCGAAAGTTCATTTATTCTTTAAGGATCAAGCAATATTTAGTTAAATACGTTAATTAATGAGAATACTGAGTATAATATTAATTAAAAGGCAACTATGTCAATGCTCCAGTAAATGACCGGGACTGCACCAGTGAATGACCGATCTTGTACCAGTGAATGACCGGTCTCTTTTGGCTGAATAACTGTCACAAAATTGAAAAATCAACTGACAACAATGAATAAGAATAACTCAGCTGAGAATATGGCCTAGTAAATGACCGATCTTGTTCTAGTGAATGACCGCGAAGTTTTCACCGTTTTTTTGCTTACATTTAAGATTTATATGACTAAGCATGGGGGGACGGCCCATAAAGGAAGTCATAAAGCACGCGTCGAGTGATACCTCACTTCAAAGAGCTCATTTAGTAGAGTTGAATGCCGCAAACCGCATCTCAAAAGATGTATCCAGTCAGAAATGGCAGCGCAAAATGTACTTCACAATGTGTACCTACTAAAACAACCCGTCATTTCTGATTGGATACATTTTTGAGATGCAGTTTGCGGCATTCAATTCTACTAACTGAGCTCTTTGAAATGAGGCATCACTCGACCCGTGCTTACATTTAAGATTTCTATGACTTCCTCTGTGGGCCGTTCCTCCATGGTTGGCATGTCATGGCAAAAGCAAGGAAAAATAGTTTACATTGCCATATAACACTCTGCAAAGTTTATAGATGTTTTCTGTTATGGTTTGTAAAATATTAAGCCGTACCCAGACTTTTCAATCACCCTGTATAAATATGAAATGAGTATTGTTTTGTTGAAATTTACATTTTATACAACCTATTATTAAAGTTTTATCACATTTATTTTACATTATGTATTCTAACAATCCGCCATTGGCATTTGCACAAAGTTGTTCTGTCTCCATCAAATTCCTGAATACGTGTTGCAAGGTACGTCTTTGAATTTCTTGCATTAAATTTGTTTCTTTGTTTTGAGGTGCTGAATTGTATACCGTGTTAGGTTCAGTTTATAGTTGATAACAAAGGGGGGGGGGGTATTAGAAAATTTTTAGGAGGGATGTCAAATTTTTGGGGAGATTGGTTAGCATAATTTGGGGGGGAGGGCGCCATAAGGCTTGGGGGGAATGGGCACCCCTGGATTCTGGAGGCATTCATCATGAATAAAAGTAAGCATTTTAAGACGGTTATAAATCTTTTTTTCCTCTGGTATGAGTAAGAGGCGAAACTGTTGTTTCGTCCTTGTATATCAAACCATTAGTTTACAAGACAAGCTGTTGTGGACAGTTTAAAAGATTCGCCCTGTACGAGGTGTTAAAAACATATGTGTTTAAATACATACAACTATAGGGTATAAGAGGGCTAAAGGCATTTCGGTGTCGCTCTAGCGGTCAAGCAGTCATCTCGTCACTCCGCGACGATGCCGAGTTGCCGACTGACAGTAGGCCTATAGTGTTTCGTAGTAAATACATCGTCTTCACGTGGTAAGGTCTCAAACCGTATTCAAAATACGAGGACCCTTTCTGCAGTTGTCTTCCCTCCACTCATTCATTCCTTACCACCTTCTCTTCCTTCCTTCATTCTTCCCTCTTCCCCTGCCTTTCTCCTTCATTCTATTATTTCTATCTGCTCTCCTGCCCTCCTTTTTCCCTTTCTCCCTCCTTCCCCCCCTCTTCCAGCCTTCATCAATAAAACTTTTTTCTAAACAGCTAAAAGCACTTGATATCCAGGTTTGATTCATTGCATAGCAGAGACTCGATATATTTTTGTCTTCTCTTTTCATCGGCATAAACAAATTGTTATATCTCCATCATTTTTAAGCGAGCAAATTTTATTTGCTCCCTATATATGCAAATAGAGCTCATTTCAATTGTGGCACCTCAAATCTTCATCAAACAGCCTAATTTATTTCCACTCCATGTCTAAAAAAAGCTGACTGGGATTTTTCTGAAATAATATTTAAATTTGTTTGTTTTTGTTTGGTTTTTATATTTCATCAGATAACAGAGAAACTAGCGTACATGGTGAGCAAGAAGTTGACGCTTTAGTTTGAAGTTTCAGCGGAGGGCTCCCCGCGTCGGTGACGGAGGAAATCATCGATGACGTGGAAATTAACAGACCCATGTGATTACGCTACTAGTCTGGTAGCTAAAAAATACTACATCAAAACAAAATGTAGGTTAATATTCGAAAAAATACAGCCACATATGATGACAAATGAACAGCTCTATTATGTTATTTCATCACCAACATGGCAGCCTATAAGGCCAATATTTTGTTCAATTTTAATTTCGATTTTCTGCATGTCTGAAAGAAAAATGTAAATTTTAATACAACTGTGCGCATTTACAAGAAAATAATATTCTATCGACGTGCTTGGATTTTGCCAGTCCTGGGCCTACAACAACTAAATAATGAACTAAGCCTTGGCGAGAGGTAACTGAAAGGACACAGGCAGACAGGCAGACGGACAAGTTATAGTTTCATGAGAAGAACTATTGAGTCTATGATTTATTAAGTTTTGAGTTTGGAAAATTATTATGTTTTCGTCACGTAGTTACAATTTTTTCTACAGTGTCCACAGGCTGAGAAAAAGATATTACAAAAATCTTGCTTGTACAATTAATTATATAGAATGCAGACTCCCCAACTCGCGTCATCCCAATATCTTGTTTCAACATTTTTACATGTTATTAAGTAAAAGGATGTATTAAAATAATGAAACTTAATTAACCTTCGAGTATATTTTAAATTCCCTATTTCTTTTCCACAAAAAAATTAGAAAGGCTCATAAGTTCAAATATTCTTCTAAAATTTGATTTTAATTCAAAACGTATAACGTATACTTTGTAGATTTTAATGATTTTTTAGTGATGATCAATTAGGATTTTAGCCGTTTTCATGATATTATTACAAGTGGATGGAATTATTCATAATTTCAATGAGCTAACAAAAAATATAAAAGGGGTTTTGTTAATCGAAATAAATAAGAGATTCTTGAAACGAAGTAGGCCTTAAAACGGACCTGAAAAATAAGAGTTTTTTATTCATTGAGCGTTTAGTAAACCCATATGTTACGTGAGCTGGCACTAAAAATTTTGACTCTAAATCCGCAAATGAAAACTAGAAGACAAAAAGGATAAAAATCAAACAACCATTGTAAAAACTAAAATCTATTTTACATTAAACAACTAACAATAAATAACGCGCACAATGGTGCACAACACGAGTGTCAAATGGCTGTCGCCTGGGGACCTTGGGGTCTCACGAAGAGAGCCATTTGACTAGGAGGTCTCAGTAGTCAGGTCTCAGTGTTTCGCGGGGGCTTCGACAGGTTTCGATACTTCGACGGGTTTCGTCGCTTCAGCAGATTCGACTTTCTCGCTCGCCGCCGCCGCGGGCTCCACCACCTCCTTGCGGACAACGTCCTCCTTCTCCGCGGGCTTGGCCGCCGCGTCCACCTGTAGCAATTTTGTTATTATATAAAAAAAATTATAATGTTTAAAAGAAATAATGTTTAACTGATGTAGCGTCAGAAGTGGCATACAAGTTTTAGATTGTTTAAACAAGCATGTCCAGCTAAATAGTTCAAGTAAGGTGCAGGTCATCGGTCAATGTGGGAGGAATCGAGGGTTTGGTATATATGCTGAGGTAAATCAGCAGCAGTTCTTGTCTTGCCGGGATCAGAGTGCACCCCTGGAATACTTGGTATGTAAAAACTCGAACCATTTAGTTTTCAGATGAATATTAAATAATTGTTAATCTCTTTTTCTTATTGTGAATTTTAAAGCATTTGAACTAGTATTTTTATATTAATTTTACCACGATATAATAGTTCTGCCCATTAACCAATCAATTTTAGCTTATCGACTTAAATTTTCTTTTGACAAATAAAAAGTAAGTCAGATTTCTAAGAAGGAAATGAATATAGGTTGTAGGGTGCAAGTCTCTCCCGGTACAGTACAGTTTTAAAACCAAGATCAAATATGCGGTCATGTAAGTTTTTTGTGCGTAAATAAAATAAATTTTCTTAGTATTTAACTCAGACTATTTTTCTCAAGTCCTAAATTTAAATTTTGGCAGTTCAATTAATTAAGAGAAGCAATTCTAAGATAGTTTAATTTTGTGAGTTTGGTAACTACGTAAACTGGTACAAACCGCGGGCGCCGCCGCCTCCACGCCGCCCGCCACGGGCGCCGCCCCCGCCGACTTCTCCGCCCCCGCCTCCTCCTCCTTGTCCACGTCGTTGCTGTCGGCCGGCTCGGCGATCTGGCAGTCCGTCTGGTCCGTCTTGACGAAGAACGTCCTGCCGATCTTGTACTTGTCCAGGACCGCGTACGCCTTCTGCAGGGTCGTGACGGACGGGTTCCTCTCGCGGGTCATCACCCACGCGTTCTCTGCAGCACAGAAATAGAAATAGAATCATAATTTATTTGCAAAATATTTTTTACATAAATATAACAGACATTTCTGTACGGAAAAAAGTTCTCACATGGGCCTGAATGAAGGTCTGTGCGTGAGAACGAGTTCTTAACTAAAAGTGGAAATGTGTACATTATGAATGGGAAATATAACGTAAACCTTGTAACAGAGAGAGAGAAAAAAACTGAAACAGCTACAACCAAAAGTACACAGCAATTTTCAATTGGTAAAGGCACGGTTTACTATCTAAAACGACGAAAAAGAAAAAGAAAGAAGAAAAACTGAACATGAATGTTGACGAAGGTTTTTGAGCAGGTCTAACACCCTTAATTGAAAATGGAAATTAGTTTGTAATATAGTAACTAATTGTGGTGTAGGTGTCTCCGATTAGACTAAGCATAAAAGGAAAGCAAACCTTTTTGAAATAACGAATTTGAAAGAGGAGTCGATTGGAGCTAGTCACAAGACTGCGAAAATCCGATTTCGGTCATACAGCCCTTCAAAGTACCCATTTCATTGTTATGGAAAATGTTAACCAAAACAGCATATAAATTCAAATATATAGGTTATTTTTATTTTACCCGAGCAAAGCTTGGTCTTCCGGTACCTTTCAATAATATTCTCAGATTTAAAAAAATATTTATTGGATGAATAAAGTAATACTCAATCATAACTATATTCACTTTTGAACAACCCAATGTCTCTTCTATATGGAAAAATGTGGCAGTTCTATCAAGAAACTAACAAATTCAAATTTGTAAGTTTTCGTAGGCAGTTACTGTATTTAGTTTTACTTTAGTTTCTTTACACTTTTCAAACATGGTGTTTGTTGTTACTGTAAATTAGTGAGTCAAAACCTTTAACTCTTAATGTTTTCAATTCATTACTCTGGCACTAAACCCTACCTAAAGGCAGCCAAGACATGTAAATATGTTTTGAACCACTGAAACATTGTCTTAGCGGTATGATAGTTTTGTAAATAGTCCGAGTCAAATGACGTGGCCCACTCCTTCCATAATCCCTGTGCTACAATTAACACTAGTCTCACGGTCGGACAGGGCTTCGTCAGTTATACTCACGTGTGTTGAAGAGCCCCAGCCCCGAGCACGACCAGACGACGGCGTAGTTGTCGTAGTCCGTGTCCAGCACCGTGTACGACGTCTCCACTGGGTCTGTCAAAGAGAATTTAAAATTATTAATTTGATTGAAGCAGTCATTAATTGATAAAATTACAGTTCTGGCTACAGTATTAAGCGGGTGGCAAAAAATGGAAACTCCAGCTGTGTAAATGACTTGATGTTAGAAACACTTCCGCTCCTCTACATATGTAAGTACTGGTGAAGTTGAACATATTTCCAATAGATAGAAGCACTTTTAACCATCACATATTTAAATGATCAATTAGTTGATTTTGGAGAACATAAAAAAAGAGCATAACCGTCCATAACGTCAGATGGATAAATAACTAGCCAAACAGCATATTTTTAACGCTAGCAGCGCACTTACTTACCCGCCTTATGCTGTAGCAAGAACTCTAGTATTTTCGTTAGGTCTTCTACACTGATTCTTAATTTGATAGTCAATATATCTTTGTGCGATGGATGACATAAAATAAATCATTGAACTTGGATTTCCTCCCGATCAAATCAAACATCAAACTGTTGGATTTTACTGTTTCTAGCATTGAGGTGAGTGACCTTTAGGCCAGTTCTGATAACCCGCTCTGACGAACATATGTTGAAGAAACACAAAAATCGCCGATCGCAACGTTTCTGTCACCACTACTGTCAGCTGATTGTCAGCAATGGCCACAAATTATCGTACATGTGCAGTATTATCTTATATACAGATGTAGAAGTTTTAAGTTACGTTTCAGTTTGAATTTTTGTGACATTGTCTCTAAGTTGACGTCAGTATCATGAAAAGCAGAGTTGTAACTATGAAAAGCACTGTAAATAAAGGCATTATTTATTTATTTATCTTTATTTATATAACTAATAGACAAGCATGATTTTTGTGATCACATTTCTCGTCCGTTGGGGACAGTAGGAATAATCCAAGCACACCGATAGAATTGTATTTTCCTGTAGATGTGCTCAATCCCATTATAATCATACTACTATTAAGTTTGTTTGTCTTATTATGTAAGTCAGCTACAAACTTACTATGTATTATGTAATATGTTATTATGTACTATCTAAGCAGACAAATGTAAAAAAATAAACCCAATCCCAATCGACAGAAACAAAAAATAGTGCAGGAGCAATACCAGCTATTTAAAATCAGTTTGAACTTGGGCGAAGACACCGGTAACATCTAGTTTACTATAGTTTTTGAGAAATGTATAGAAAAATGAATTTGAAATGATAAAAATATTTAACATGGGCTTCATGAGTTGCCATATTGGTTATGGAATAACAAGAAAACGTAATCATAAATGCAGTCAGATGTTTTATTGAAGCAGTGAGTAAAAACTACACTTAATGGTTTTCTGGTTGAATTACGACCAGCAGGCGATCTATAATTATAAATTAGTATATCATATAAATCTAGTTATTTTATTAATTGTTAAATAACTAAAAAAATTAAAATAATTTGAAACGCGTTTAAAACAAGATCAGATGTTTAGTTAAATGTTAATCAAAATTCATATTTATTAAAAAAAAATATGTTCGATGACCATATAAATTTTGCCTTTGAATATTTATAGAAACAATGTTTACACTTTCAAGTCTGAAAACAAGTATACAATTCTTCTTTTGCGAGTGAATTAACTATTACAAAAAGCAAGTAATGTATTTCCATACACTCATAGACCGTTAAAAATAAATTATAAACTGTCGCTTCTCAAGGCAAGAAATAAATAGTTAAAGAAAATGTATTAAATAATTAATTCCATTTTGAATATTTTTAAAATCGTACAAATGGTTTCATTACAGATACATATAAGTTTCTTTTAAAATATTGGAATACTAAAAGCTACTTACACGGCAGCTGGGAGTATTTGACGTTCAGTTTGGCCTCGGTGCCTTTGACAATGCTGCGGATCTCGCCGTTCAGTATCCGCTTGATGCCGGTCCTGTAACACACAGACACGAGGGTTAGTGACTTATTTATACAGGGAGACTTTCTCATTTGCAACTAAGGGCTTGAATTATACTTCAGAAATATTACAGGAACAAGTTATTGATAACCAAATCATACTTTAGATATTTGCATTTAATGGCGACCTGGTAAGTACAGCATTTTAAGCCAAATATGAGTGAGAGATGAATGAAGGATGACTGTAGTGCGATCTTGTAGTCATTTTACCAATGCCGGCAAGTCCCTTAGATAGGACTGTTAATTGAAAGCCCAACTGCTAATGGCAACTAGGTGGCCATTACAGTTTTAATGTGGGATCCGAACCACAATTTCACCAACTTCAATTAAGAACTGGTCTTATTAAAAGGATGGTCTTATGGATGAACGTAGTATTCACTGGTGCGTACGTTAATCCGCACCTGGGAATACCACATCCACAAGCCATCGCTTATAACTAACTTATTATAACTAACTAACGTACAAGGAGCTAAATTACACGCCACGTCCCAGTCCTGAAACGAACGAGGGTTTGGCGCACAAAATCACAAGGTAATATGGTAAACAATCTCAATTTTCTATGATCTCAAATGTAAACTTTAAAAATCCTTTTGTAATATTATCCTCTTTTTGTAATGGTCATAGCTCAGGAGAAGAATTTTCGTTGGAATCTAAAGAAATTAAGGAAAATTCTTCTGTCAACCAACCACTGAACTGAGGACTAAACGACGATTGATGGACTAGATGTGATCTTTGTTTGATAAGTTGTTTAAAATTTGATAATCACTTTTGAACAAACATGCCGAAGTGTAAGGTTGAACTAAAAAACTACTTATTTACTTGAGAGGGGGCTCCAGTCGCGAAAAATATCGCGTTTCTACCTGCTCATCTCATAAGGCCAACTAGTTAACTTTGAAATTCGGCACAGCCTCAACCGCCCAACCAAAATCGTTATTTTTAGCTCATTTGAAGGAACAAAAAATTATCTAGCGATTTCAGTGAGCAGAATATTTAAATACTTTTTTGTTTTGTTTTAAAAAATCGAAAAAATTGATGTTTTCGGAATTTTTTTATAAATTATTCTAAATCTGATATCTAAATTCTGCTCACTGAAATCGCTAGATAATTTTTTGTTCTTTCAAATGAGCTATAAATCAACGATTTTGGTTGTGCGGTTGACGCTGTACCGAATTTGAAAGTTAACATTGGTCTTATGGGAGAAGCAAGTAGTCGCGCGGGACTGGAGCCTCCTCTTAAAATGTTGTACCAACACAGGCTCAACTCACAGTCTGTTCTGGATCTCGTTGGAGACGAGGATGCGGCCGTCCTTAGCCATGGTGTACTCGGTCTTGACACAGCGACTGCCGGCCTCCAGCACGTTCACGTACCTCTCCGCCTCGTACCACACGCCCAGGTACTGTAACACAACACACATGTCAGTCAGGCGTACCACACTCCCAGGTACTGTAACACAACGTACACGTCAGTCAGACGTACCACACGCCCAGGTACTGTAACACAACGTATACGTCAGTCAGACGTACCACACGCCCAGGTACTCTAACACAACGTACACGTCAGACAGACGTACCACACGCTCAGGTACTGTAACACAACACATACGTCAGACAGACGTACCACACGCCCAGGTACTGTAACACAACGTACACATCAGACAGACGTACCACACGCCCAGGTACTGTAACACAACACACACGTCAGACAGACGTACCACACGCCCAGGTACTGTAACACTACACACACGTCAGACAGACGTACCACACGCCCAGGTACTGTAACACTACACACACGTCAGACAGACGTACCACACGCCCAGGTACTGTAACACAACGTACACATCAGACAGACGTACCACACGCCCAGGTACTGTAACACAACACACACGTCAGACAGACGTACCACACGCCCAGGTACTGTAACACTACACACACGTCAGACAGACGTACCACACGCCCAGGTACTGTAACACAACGTACACATCAGACAGACGTACCACACGCCCAGGTAATGTAACACAACACACACGTCAGACAGACGCACCACACGCCCAGGTACTGTAACACAACGTACACATCAGACAGACGTACCACACGCCCAGGTACTGTAACACAACACACACGTCAGACAGACGTACCACACGCCCAGGTACTGTAACACTACACACACGTCAGACAGACGTACCACACGCCCAGGTACTGTAACACAACGTACACATCAGACAGACGTGCCACACGCCCAGGTACTGTAACACAACACACACGTCAGACAGACGTACCACACGCCCAGGTAATGTAACACAACACACACGTCAGACAGACGTACCACACGCCCAGGTACTGTAACACAACACACACGTCAGACAGACGTACCACACGCCCAGGTACTGTAACACAACACACACGTCAGTCAGACGTACCACACGCCCAGGTACTGTAACACAACGTACACATCAGACAGACGTACCACACGCCCAGGTACTGTAACACAACACACACGTCAGACAGACGTACCACACGCCCAGGTACTGTAACACAACGTACACATCAGACAGACGTACCACACGCCCAGGTACTGTAACACAACACACACGTCAGACCACGCCCAGGTACTGTAACACAACACACACGTCAGACAGACGTACCACACGCCCAGGTACTGTAACACAACGTACACTTCATACAGAGCACACGCCCGGGTACTGTAACACACCATACTCTCAGACAGACGTACTGTAACACAACACACGTCAGTCAGACGTACCACACGCCTAGAAACTGTAACAAAAGATCACGTCAGACAGACGCACCGCACGCCCAAGTACTGTAACACAGCATTCACGTTAGACAGACGAACCAAAACTAAATAAAACATCTACTATATATTTGTCAAATACGACTTACCTATCATCGCACAGCCCAAACTATACGACCTAGAAGCTTGAAATTTTGCGTGGACGTTCCTCTTAGGGCGTAGGCATCCGCTAAGAAAGTATTTTACAAAATTCGAAGTTTCAAGGGGGTTTTTGGCGAGGTCTAATTTTTCAAATTTCCCCATATTAAAGTATTATGGACGATCTTTTGTTTACATTTTCAATGTTCATTCAACCAGCCAGCTGAGTTAGTTTCACAAATGTACATACGCTGTTCAGCTGATTATATAAATTTATTTCTTTCATCACGGTTTCATTGTTCTTTTGTTGATTTATTTTATGGACATGATTATGTACTATAGAAAAGTTACATTTAGTTTAGTTTTAATACCTAATCTGTTTAATCATAAATTCAGTTTTTGGCACCATCTTTATTTTGGCAGCGGGAGTTGTAATTATGCCTGTTATGATGATTTTGCGTTTAATCTCATTTTACCTCTATAGTTTAAAGCCTGAAGTGCGTGCTGCCTTTTATGGTTGAGTCTTAAAACTAATTCCCCGCAAGACTGAAAGAGGGGGCAATGTATACAGACATTGTAGGGGGTACGTTATTTTTTAATCGCCGAGAGACTGCTGTAATAGCCTAATCTAATTCTTTGATATATTTATATAGAAACCCTTAAATTACAAAATATCTGACATAGGGTTTTAAGGTTTGTTTTGGTGGAGTCAAAGGATTGAAATGTGCCCGTATAAATGTAATGAATGATCTTTTGTTTACATTTCCAATTTAATTTAGTCAGGCAGAGGTTAACTAGCTTCACAAACGTATACGTTGTAAACAGACCTCTACATTAAATATTCCTTGACATAATCTTTTTCATTCAGCCCCATCACATTCGTCAAATCAAGGTTAGAATATAATATTTATCGTTAGCGAAGCCACGGGAACTGCTAGTCTCTTATAATTGTAATAATTAGATCCTGTTATTTTTTCATTTCTTTATTGTTTAACAGTTCATAGGAAACTGAATATTTTGGACGCTCATATTTTACATATTTATTTAAGTTTACTATTACTAAATAATTTAATTTACTAAATACTTAATGCTACTTTTTGTTGACTGGCTACCATTAAATTCAATCAAAGTCAATTTTAAAACACCGTAAGATCAATTTTCAAAAATGTAATAGGGTTGGTTAAATACCTGCTGAAAAGTAGTTAACCTTTATTTGGTTAATGGTGCATTGTGATTTCTTATTTAAAACTATTTATAGAGTATTTTTTAATTAAAAATAAGATTATAAAACTTTTATTTGCGAATTCGATTTTTTGTAGTAAACTATATAGTTAAAAATGTTTCAAAGATTGAAAAAAGAATAAATTCAGTATGGTTATAGTCAAATTATTATAGACTCCGACAAAAGGCCAAATATCCACTAATCTGGCCGTATTGCGCCTGAATTGGACGAAACGCAAAATCTATTCAGTGCCAATATTGCGTTAAGTAGATTTCAGGCGCTTCGTATTTGGTATTACAAACGTGATTTCCATGTTCAGCCCCTTATGCTTCCAATCTTTTGTCAGTGACTTAGACAAGTACAATTATTTATAATTTTTTTTACTAATTATTATTACTATTTTATTATTTTGTTACCTTGTCCATGTCGAAGTCGGCCTTGGTGAGGTAGTCGGGGCACCACCCGAAGGCAGGGACTTGCGCCCTGGCCACCGCGGCCGCCGCCACCACCACCAGCGCTGTCCTCAGGTACCTCATTCTGCAACGCCATGTTCATAAATTAAAATTATATAATTTACTATACATTTATTTGTCAAATTCCACTCACGCATTTACATCCCTTACTTGGTCGAGAAACTTGAAACTATGCATGGACGTTCCTTTTAGGGTGTAAGCATCCGCTGAGAACGGATTTTTAAACATTTCCTGAGGGCTCCGCCCTATGGCACATTAAAGTTTCATTGTTAAACGTTAGGGAAGCTTATTAAGTTGTAGTGGCAATAATGAATTATGACAAATTAAATCATGAATATGGAATCTCTTCTATTTTTCCTCGGGTAAAACCGGGTTGATCAGGTAGTGAGGTATAAGATGAAGCTTGGGTGTTTACAAACAAACCCAGATGAACTTGGATTTTTCCAGGAGGGGAAATAAAAATATTTATATATGATTAATTCATTCATCAACGAATTTCTTGTGTCAGCCATGTGTTACATGCAAAACAAAAACATTATACCTGTTTATTGATTGTTATTCCAAGAGCAAAACATTGTTTCTAATATCGACCCACATTTTGTTTTGGTTTAGCATTTTTATCTACCAGACTAGTAGCGTAATCATATGGCTTTGTTTACTTCCATGTCCTCTGAATTATTTCTTCCCCTCCTCTGTTGAAACTTCAAACTCAAGCTTCTTCTTATACCTTTCTACCTAGTAAAGCCCCGCCTTCTGCACCAGCTGTAATGTTGACAGGCTGTGTCACGTGAGTACCTGATGTTATTGCTACAGAACTCCGAAGAGCTTAAGTATAAGGAGGTGGGATTGGTTCACTGTTTATAAAGCCAATTATGGTTATGTTTGTTTGCAGTGAACTTAAAATGCACGTGAGCTTTACAAAAAGTAAATAAATAGTTCATAGGACAATGAATGTATTGATAAATGCTTTAATTATTGCTCATTTCTTATGGTTTGAATTTTTTTCATTTCAAATCGCTCAGTGGAATGGCTGTGAACCATCCCTGGGAACATATGGACTGCCGCTTCACTGATTGGTTCTTTCCTTTACAAATGTTATTAAAAGGGAGGGGCTTTACTTTACACACTGACTGAACATAAAGTTATTGTAGGTGATACAATAAAGTACAATAAAGTTATTGTAGGTGATACTTCAAGCCCATTAGTGAAAATATGTTTATTACTATTAAAGGTAAACGCTCAAGATTTGGATTTAGCATCTTTGTAACATGGAATTGGTTTCCAGCTAATATACTTTAACGCTCCAGTTGCTGAAAGAAGATAAATTTAAGACTAACGCCAAAGATATTTTATATTTCAGCTGGCCTGTAAACCCTGAGATAACATGTTTATACGTTCTGTTGTTTTCACTTTGAATGAATTTGAAGATTATCTTAAAAATGAATAATTCTTGATTACTGAGTTAATAACTAATTATTAATACTACATCATATCTCTTCAAGCATTGCCCTTCTTACGTTTTTAGCAAAAAAATCAATGCAAACAACGTTTACTGGATCCAAGGTTCGATTTTTGTAGTTTGGATACTATTATTTGTAAAAAATAACTAACAATAATTACTTAGAATTCTTCGATCGACTTTTTTTAAAAAAGTTAAAGTATTTTAAAATTTCAACAAAGTGGATTGGACGCATAATTGGTGATATTATCTAAATAATCTTATTTCAGTCCATTCTCCCTAAAATTTAACTCAGGAGGAGAGAATCTGACGGGAAGCTGCCCAGATGGGGCCTTGATTAGACCACTGATTGTATTGCTGAGTCAGACCCAAATCTACACCTATAGTTAACATTTTAAAAATTGGATTTCTACATACAACATTTATAATTGTTGTTAGGAATTGTTTTAATCGGAATAATTACATATATGAAAGTCCGACTCATTACATTATCAGTCATTTATATATACTTGACAATTTTTTAGTCAACTAATGGTTTTGAATATCAAGTTTTAAAAAATTTGAAGTTTTATATGGGAACAGCTTAAGAAAATAAATGTCTTAGTAAATTTTGAGATTCGTTATTTTCGTATGAATATATTGAAAGTTGATTTTTTAAAGTATGTCTGTTAAACATTTTTAAAGTTCTAAATAGAAATTAAAAACAGATATAATATTTTTTTAATGGACACATAGGAATATTATGTTGAATTTTTCTAATACTTTAAATTACTTTAAAATAAAAAAAAATATATTATATAAATTAAAATTATAAAATATTTTAATAATATCAGGTGAGATGCAAAGATCTCCTGAAAAAAACTATGATAGCTCCTAAGCCGACAACATATTTTTATAACTATTACGGGTTGACAATGTTTCTACGAACGTAAACCAAAATAATAAAAGGTTTTACAAAAGTACACCATGAAGTTTTATGAACAAAATAAGGAAAATTTTTTCGTGTCAATATTCTATTTTAGGTTAATATAATAGAGAGCTTTTACTTTTTATCAGTACGAGTAAATGCGTTTTCAAAGTGTACTTGACTTTTCTAAGTTCTAATAATAAGTCAAAATATCACCTTAACTACCCTACTTAATCGCGACACAAAAAAAACTACTAAATAAACGAATATATCAAGAATTGGAATCATTTCCTAACACTCGCCAACTCTTGGGACACGAAGCAGTTTGAGGGATTTCAGAGAGAGACAAAAGATAAAATAGATAAAAGCGTAGAGAGACGTAGTACGTAGTTGACTCACCTGTGTCGAGAGCCGGTCTGGGCACATCCGAACGCCAACCGCTTTTATACCGGACGCCGAGTGTGCCGGCCGCACCGCGCTACGCACGACATGCGTCTCTGACCAGAGCGGTCTTTCAAGACGCGTATCGGAAAAATACCGAAGGGGGACATACGAAGAAATAGTTTTTAGGGAATTCGATCACATAGAAGTTAGAAATAACCTAAGTTTAATAATTACAAAATATGTTTTGTGTGTGATTGAGTTATTGTTCAAACGCTAATTTTATGACGGGTATTTTTCTGTTCAAAGATTGGACACGGATCTTTAAATGGCATGAGATTTTTTTAAATGATTGTTTGATGGAATATGTTTTCAATAAATTCTTAAAACGATGTATTTCTGCCCCAAAAATTGAAAGTAGTTTAGGCTACCTCAAGGATTCATACTTGGGCCTTTATTGTTGTTGAATGTAAATAGTTTATTTTTATTTTATTTATTTTATGATACATTTAAAGGCGGGTTGACACGGCCCGATTAATCTTGAACCGTACTTGATTTTTACTCAAGTCCGATTTAGAGCACGTTCGGACCTAGTCCACTCGACCCGAGTTCAATCGGAGGCGTGTGAGCTAGCTAGTGCACTTTGATTGAATTGTTACATGTATCCAATGTTAAATTCATGTAAAGTCAAAACTCGTATCCGAGAAAATTTCTCCATCCGACTAACTCGGACCGAGTTGTTTACGCTATTCGGATGTATTATTGCACGGTCCGAGTAGCGTCCGAGTGATCTCCCGAGTTCACTCGGTCCGAGATTAATCGTGCCGTGTCAACCCGCCTTTTTAAATTAATTTCCAGTTGGTAGATAAAAATCTCCCTGGCTAACAAAAAACTCTCTATCTGAAAAAATTGACTTTTGAGAAGAAACCTATTGCTTTAAGTAGTTGGTAAAATTAGTCTCAATATCAGTTATTCATAATTAAGTAATCTATATCTAAAAAGATGATTTTGGTTTATATACATATATGATTTTTATGAACTCGGACACGGTTGGGCCATTTGCCAGGAAACTTGGTGTATAGTCTATAATAAGTAAAATTTCATGGAGAAGGTTTTTAAGCCTCAGTTTTGTTCCAACTCAGTTGGGTCCCTACCTGGGGACAAAATTGGGTTCTGGAGACCCAAAAAGGGTTTCCATTTTAACCTATGTAAATATATTTTTGACAAGAAAGCTTATGACGTGATCACTTGAACAGGCGACCTTTGGTAAGCATTCAAAGGCATGGGTTCAGCTAGTCTATAAAAGAGGACGTTGATTTAATACATTTCAAGTTTATGGGTTCGGTCACCGTTGGACCGTTTGCCATAAAACTTGCTATATACCTGTAAAATTTCACGGAGAATGTTATTAAGCCATCCATCCACATATAAATCTTATGCAATGCAATTTTTTACAGACAAGCTTATAATTTTCTTATTATATTTCAAGGGCATTAGCTATCCTATACTGCCATGCACTTGATAATGCAATATAATGTATAAAAGTATTTTTTTGGCATAGCAGCAATAGTTTACATGCTTTTGCATGCTTGTATTAACAGTTGTATAAATTTAATTTTCTGTTTTATTTTAAATGTTTTTTTTATATTTATAAAATAGGATATTGATTTGTATGTGTATGTATATTTGAAGTTAATTGACTCGGACACCGTTGGGCGGTTTGGCATGAAACGTTGTATATAAAAAATCACGAGGAAGGTTTTTGAGCCGCCGATTTCGACTTAACTCACTTTTATTCCTCCCAGAGGTTAAATTATGTGCACAAGAACCCTTTTATTTTATTTCTTTAAATAAAACGTGTACGGTTTCGATTCCGTCTCATTGGTAGTAATGATCGTTTTAGTTTCCGTTCAGAAGATCATACTTAAATTATTTTGGATTTGCCACCCCAAGATATTTGTCAATCACAAAACTATTGAAAAAAATAATTTTTGAGTTAATCACTAATACACATCTGAAGTTAACTGGTTAGTTTTTAAAGTTCAAATATGTATTTAAATAAAGTGTAATCTTTTTTCAAATTAGAACAATATTTTCAAATTGTTTTCTCACAACGAAACTTGATGCTTCTAAAAATCACTTTCATATCGACTCACTTTTCAACAATTGACTCCTAGGCTAAAGAGGAGAAAGCACTGACCTATGGGAGTTAATGCTAGTTGACAGAGTATGATCGGATCCGGGTGTGAGACAATTAGCATATATACATACAACACCGCCCCGGGAGAGAGCGACTGTACACAACAAGCGCCAGAGGCGTCACTTTCGCGCTCGCCAAACTCATTCAGAGGACTACAATGACACAATTCGTCAACTTTCAATCGGCTTTTCTCTGCGCATCTGCTAATTTTGTTGTCTGCTTAAAGAATTGCCAGAAGGGGGGGATGATACGTTTTTGAAGAGTTTATGTCAAGAGTGTTAAGGATAAAACGTATGTCCTCTTCCTAGATTAAAATTTTGGCTGAAAAATCTGTTGTTTATTGATTTATTTTATCATATATTAAATATGGATTAATGTTAATAATTAATCTACCTTAAGTTGAGGGACATTCAGAAATATGAACATTCAAACATATAAAATTAAGAGTTAATTCTGTATTAAATTAAGAGGGATTCGTCTGTACTACGTATATTACTTTTATGTTGTTTTTACAATGTTGTCTTCTTTTCATTAATTTTAATTAAATGTTTTGTGTATTTACTATTTTTTTTAGCTTCACAGAGGAAAATTACAGGGACATGGAACTGTCCAAATAACACTGTTAGAATTTTATCACTATTGTCAAGTTTAATATAACATTGCAAATAAAGCCAAAAGGCAATGGTCTTTAGGTATATTGAGTATTCCGAAAATTATTAGGCTTGGTGCAACTCAATTTAGTGTTCTACTCAGACTCTTGAGTTCAAGGATTAATCACAACTAATTAGTCTACTTATGGACCTTTATGTTTGTCGTCCTGTTTTTAAGCCACTTTTTAGAATCACTCGGTAGAAAAATCTACAACACTAAAAAGTTTCTCTTTCCATATTGAACATACAAACTCGTCTGCGTATTGATACAGAAAATTACAATTCATACAATGAACAATAAATAGTCAATGTATGACAAACAACTAAATGTGGACAGCATCATCGACCGTCTGTTGGAAGCTCGAAATACTGAAAAATTAGACACAAAATGTTCAACTTAATAACAAAGAGATTCGGTAACTTATTTTCAAATCGTGAGAGATCATTTTAACTCAGCCAACGCTATGGACCTTTGTGCCTCTTTGAAAATTTGCGGGGACATACATGGCCAATATATTACGACCTCCTTCGCCTCTTCGCTGCCGGGGGCTTGCCCCCGCCGTCAAATATCTGTTTCTCGGCGACAAAATGGACAGAAGAAAACAATCTATCGAGACTATCTGTCTTCTCTTGAGCTACAAGATTAAGAATCCGGAAAAATTCTTTCCCCTGGGAGGCAACCACGAGTGCGCAAGTATAAGCAGAATCTACGGGTTCTACGACGAGTGTATTCGTAGATACAAGCTGAGGGTAGCAGCTATTTTCGAGAAGATCTTCTGCTGCCACGGAGGACTCAGTCCGGACCTCCACAGCATGGATCAGATCAGACAGATCGGCAGACCCACGGACGTCCCTGACCAAGGTCTCCTCTGTGACCTCCTATGGACGGATCCTTCGGAGAATGTCGTCAGATCGGGCGTGAGCGATCGAGGAGTCTCCTTCACGTTCGGGAAAAGATTCATCTGGAGATTTCTGATAAAATTTGACTTCGACCTGATCGTCCGAGCTCACCAAGTTGTCAAAGACGGTTACGAGTTTTTTGCCAATAGACAGCTAGTGACGATTTTCTCCGCTCCCGATTACTGTGCTGAGTTCGACAACGCTGCTGCTATGATGACTGTTGGCACAAATTTAATATGTTCTTTCCACTTAATCACTTAATCACTTTAATAAGACAGGTAACTCATTTTAAATCCCAGAAACAGCAGGTTGGGTCCGGGGTTTTGAGATTCCTAAAGCCAGTAAGTGCTTCCTTCTGCTCAGCAT
The DNA here is from genome assembly GCA_035578135.1 of Flexamia atlantica. Classification (NCBI taxonomy): domain Eukaryota; kingdom Metazoa; phylum Arthropoda; class Insecta; order Hemiptera; family Cicadellidae; genus Flexamia; species Flexamia atlantica. The sequence goes on from JAQJVK010000002.1 coordinate 65,788,145, forward strand.
TAAAAAATGAAAGTTTGTTGTGGTTAAAGGGGTAAAGAAGGGGTAAGAGTTTTCTCTGCAGAGCCTGAAGAATTCAACAGAGAAGCCATGAAATAATGTTGAGTGAATCTTCAGTAATGGATCTACTTTGTAAACTACATGCCAAGTTATGATGCTGTTTATCAAAATTTTTACTATTTATAACAGACCTCGCTCAAATAGTTAAACTGCATTAAGACACGTTGTGAAGGTCCGAAGAATAAAAAAAGTTGTAATATTTCGCTAAACAACACTGAACACATGCACTTTTAATCATTAAATATTTGTTTTTTTCAATTTGCTTGACCGATCGTACTTTTGTTAGTTAATATGAGGTACGGGCACTTCTCTTGGTTTAGGTTTCTCTTATAAATCAAAATAAAGGCCAACAACTTTGAAAAGAGCCTGCCCACAGTTGCATTTTTGACTAGCATTCTAAAACCCAAGGGAATGTTGTAAAACCTTTTAAGAATGATCATTTAGGGCCTCAGAGGAACCTAAATGCCAAATTTCAGGATTCTAGGTATTGCGGTTTTGGAAATAAGACCTAGAGATCGATAAGGCTCTTTTGTAAGTTGTCAACCTGTAGCAACTTAGTAGCTTTTGTTGGTGTTGTTTCAATTAATCCTCATAATTAAGGCAAGTAACAATATAACACGGAAACAGTAAAATTTTCACAACGGTCTAACTATATTCCCGCACTGACTTTGCATTCAACCACACCACCAATAACTACTCTCTCTTGGGCGTCACCCAAGAGGAAAGTGATTCTCGGTATTTTATCTGGAGCGTGTTGACGGAGAAAGGCCGATCAAAATATTCAAACGAAGAAGAAGCGATAAATTACACAAGAAGTAAACAAACTTAACCCGCTCGTGGTGGGGTGGGGAGTCGGGGAGTGGGATGTTCCACGAAATGAAAAGCGAGTTTAGAGCGGCGGGGCGGCGGCGGCGGCGGCGGCGGCGGCCAGGGCTAGTGACCGCCGCTGGCCTCTTGAACTTGACGGTCTCGAGGTAACGGCACCGGGCGTGGGTGTGGCGCGCCACTCGCCCGCGCCAACAGTGGCACGCCACTCGTCTCCGCGCCAACTGCCGTGCTCGCGGTCAATGTCAATCACTGCTGCATGCACCCAGGTCGTGGTCTCGATGTCGTGCACGAGTGACACTCTGCATGACTCTAATTATGTCCCTTGTTTGATGTTTCCGACATGAACCTTTAGTTAAATGTTTAGGGACTTTTTTCCTTTTGTCAGCGCTTAACAGCCCCTACCAAGAGCAGAACTTCGAACGCTTTTATGATGAAAAGCAGTTATAACTGCTGTAAGTGTTATGGTCGTAAAACTATGGACTAGATGTTAGAGGTAACCAGTTTTAGGTTCCTGTCAAACACGACTGTAAAGTAAGATCATACATTTAATAATTATATATCGGTGGTAATGATAGTATTAAATTTGAAAAAAGTTTGTAAACATTTACAAAGGATTTAGGACTCGGATTTAGATAACAGGAGTATAAAAGCAATATCTTCTATCTTCTATATCTATAAAAGGCAAAGCCCTCACTGACTCACTGACTCACTCATCACTAATTCTCCAACTTCCCAATAACCCAGAAGGCTGAAATTTGGTACACTGTTTCTTTAGGCATTAAATAGGAAAACTAAGCAGTTTTCATCCTGATCTGACCCTCGGACTTCGCCACAGACCCTCGCAAAGATCCCATCTTATCCTTATGGCAGAATATAAATTGATGAAATGTTTATGTTTAAACAGATGAGAAAAAGCAAGACATTAAGTAGAATGTCAAACCAGCTGTTAAGAACAGAACATGAAATAAATCACTGACTAGAGATACTTATAAGACCTTTCTTCCCTGTAACAGCTGTTATTGAAAGAGCTAATTTAAAACATTTATTTTATCTACATCATTAGAAAAAATACTTGCCTTTGTCTTTTAGCGAATTTCATTGATGGGATTATTACCATAGGTCTCACGCATGACCTAAGCCCGAGACCATGATAACTTCATTTTGGAGCTCCCAGAAGCAAAAATAACACTATTCAAACTATATTTAAAGCTGAAAACACAGTTCATTGTCCCTATAGAAAAATTCTATATCTCGGTTATTACTCAACATATCTTGATAAAACTTGGTATGTGGCTTTTTTGGTTCAGATTCACTTGATATTGTTTTAAAACCACCAAATTTCTGCATGACTGTTGCAGTAGACCTGCATACTCATTCCCCATGTTATTCTTATGGAAGAAATAAAATAAGGCCATGCACATAGTCTGGAGGTCTGCTGCAACGGGGGTATTTTTATGTTCAAGATAGACCCTAAAAACCTTAGAACTTTTTTGACATTAAATCAAGGAAATTTCTACGTTTTACGTACATATACTTTCATGGAACAGAAAACTGCTTTAGGATTCTCTAAGTACGCAAGGTCTGCTGCGATGGAGATATTTATATTCCTGCTTAAGGGCCACTATATACCATGCATGCGAGCAGATTCAACTATATTGGGCATATGCCTTCCCAGGCCAGTGGCACCCTTGAGGCCTTCATCGGCGGAGCGCTGAATCTGCTCACATGTATGGTACAGGTAGGCCATATAGAAATACCTCCTGCGGGGGGCAGCAATACAATAACTCCAGACGCAGCAGACCTGAGGACTTTGAGGATTCCTGAAAACATCTTTCTGGTTAATGAAAGTCCATCTTATTTATATTTGTCCAATAATGCTGACCTATCACTGCACAGCCCAAATTACTTGACTTAGAACCTTTAATCGGACTTCTGCATGGACGATCTTAATGGGGTAAGCATCCACTAACGGTTTTTTAAAATTCGAAGTTTTAAGGGGTTTTGGCGGGGTCGAAGTTTATAAATTTTCCTACGCAAGTGGAATGGATGATCTTTTGTTTAATTTTCAATGATCATTCAGCAAGCAGGTGGTTCAGCTTCACATATGGATACGATTTTACAGCTGATTTATAATTTGGTTACTTTCATAATGGTTTTATGGTTGTTCTGTTGATTTTTTATGTGATATGTACTATATAAAAGTGAAATTTAGTTTAGTTAGTTAAATTAAAGTAGTCATTCGTTTTTGTACCTTATCTGTTTAATCATAAACTCAGTATGTGGCCCTGTCTTCATTTAGGCAGCGCGAGTTACAGTTTTTATCGTGAGCAAAGCCACGGACAACTGCTAGTTCATTGATAAAGGTCCTAGTAAACCATAAACTACCAACAAAAGCTAAAAAGAGAAGAATTGCCAAAGGAAGGTCTTCGTTGAGTATATGCAATGTGGTAAATGGTAAATGAACTCAAGTCTATTTGACGCACATTAAAGACTATTTTAACGCAATTGTTACTAAACTTAGCTATGCTGTATTTAAACTGAGCCTTTTTTAATTCATTAAAAATATTATAAGGTTGCTTCAATAATATTAACAACAATAATGTAACATTATTGACAAGAATGTAACAATATTCCCAACTACAGTAACCTTATTCCACGTTACTTTGATTGAAAATTAATTGTTATTCCGAAAATGGGATGATGTAGGAACATTTTTTATTTATTCTGTACAAATCGAAAATGCATTGACCTACTTAAAAGTCGCGGCAAATTTATACTATGAAATCAGTTTAATATCACTGACTTTAAATCCACTAGTTAACGCCGAGCGCGCCTGAAATTTTTTTGAAACGCAATTTAGATGCTCCGCTTGTTTAGCCGCACATTATCGTCAGGAGTTTATGATTCAATATGTGACACATACGAACCTCAATTCATTATTTATTTGGCGGCTGTTTACAGGAGCGATGTGGCGACACTGCAGCGAACGAGGTCTTTCGCGAGAGCGAATTTCCATTGATGGTTCGCTGTATAAACAATGGATGGAGCGCTTACGAATATGAATGTGCATGTACCGAGCACTTTTGAACAGGGCTGAACTGTGTCCGCTGCCGATCCAGACATCGGTCACACTGCGGCGAACTTCACGTTCACAACAACTGCTTGTTCGCTTACATTCGCTGAAGTGTAAACTAGGCCTTTAGGCGTGTTCTGCAATGCTCGGGATATTCACTTATTCGCTTTCGAACAAGCTCTATCCGTTGTCGGTTTTCCAGCGAATCATCAAAGGAAATTCACGTTCACTAAAGATCGCGTTCGCTGCGGGATGACCACATCGCTCCTGACTGACACTTTATTACCGTACAAATATTTACCTATACAAAATTTTCGTGAATACGTCATCCAATTAAAAGATTAAATATTAATATATATATATATATATATATATATATATATATATATATATATATATATATATATATTCTACAAGACATATAAACCCTCATTTACTTTTCCCATCACTGACCTCTTCCACAACCATATATAACCCAGCAGGGCCGGCGACAGGGAGGGAGAGGGGGCAAATGCATAGGGGCCTGGGCTCACAGGGGCCCCGAAATGACTCAAAAAGGGGCCAGAAAGAACACAAAATTAGTAAAAAAAGGTCGCCAGGTGAAGGCCTGGGGTAGAAAATTACACAGGGGCCCGAAAACCCTGTCTACGGGCCTGAAAACCAGAATTTAGTTCTTTGGGCGGGCCCCGTTTACACTATGGCGAATAGAATCAAACGAGCAGTAATGAACAAAAAAAGAATTATTTCGATCACTAATACTCGTTCGATCGTGAACGCTTCAAATTTTATCTTTAAACAGGACCCTCGAATCCAAACAAATCTTCAATATTTGGTCTAGTGTGACTGTTCTCATTCTCGGATGTTCGCGAATGCAAGCGAACATCGGCGAGCCCAAGCGAGCGTTCCCGCCTGTATTCGCTCTGTATGCAGGGCCGCCGAGAGGCCATGTCAACCAAGTCTGAAACTTGGGGCCCGGGTTCTAAAGAGGCCCGGGATAAGCGGATTTATTTTTTTGCATTAAAATATATTGACAACACCTTAAATACGTTCACAGACTTCTCTGTAATACGTTATAATGAAATTATCCACGATAGTAAACAATAAGAGTCCAACATATGTTGCGATTAGTGCAGATGGCCGGAAAAAAACAATTGCGCGCATTGATCGTGAAAAAACGGAAGGGTAACTTTGTGAATGGAACGAATGCGGAAGTTATAGGAAACAAAAGAATGACTGGAAAATCCAATAGTGCGGGATCGCTGATAGCGGTATTTTTAATGAGTAGACTGTTTCTAAATCCGACCGACCATCAGCCTCAATTGGTTCGGATTTTTGGAGTTCCTATATGTATGATGGCCCACCTCTAGACTACCTATAAAACGAGAGTTCGCATTTCCGACCATTTTCCGGGGGAGGGCTCCCGTACCCCCCTTTCACTGGGGGATATTCCATACCCCCTCACCCCCGGAGGGCCCGTGCGGTGTGCAGACGGCTCTCGGCGGCGCTGTGTTCAGGCCCCAGTGAACGCTCGGTCCAGCGGGAAGGCAGGCTCCAGGGGGCAACGACTGCGGCTAACGGTTCCCCGCTAATAAGACTTGTTTATCGTCTACCACGGATTAACGGACCCGGCCGGCCGGCGAGCGTTAGATAATAAACGTGTGCGTCCGCGTCCGGGCGTTACGGCCGATGATATATCTTAGTGGGTAGGCCTTGAACTCGGCCCGTTCACCGATCTGGAATCTGTTTCGGTTTATATTATAAATGGTATGGGTGATAGCCGTTAAAATGTAAGCTGAAATGTTCTAACGGGTTGGGAATGATTTGTGGTTGGGTCAGAAGTTACACTTTTTGACTCGAACTCGAGTTTAAAGACCAAGGAGGAGCCCAAGTTGGTATACGAGCTCAGGAAGGAACTCTTAACTTCATTGATGAACTGTGTTTTTAGTTATTCCTTGAAAAGCATAACATTAAAATTAAGAAAAAAATAAAAAAATAAAGAAAAATGAAAACTTCCATCATTCTATTTTATTTTACTTGCAACCCAACTAAGCTTTACCATATGATTGTGAGCTATTGAGTAACCCACACTGTAAGATAAGTTAACCACCATTCAAGAACTTTCAATGCTCACAATCTATGTAGTATACATTACTTACAATCTTATAACTCAGAGTAGGTACAATAGCCCTAGTTCACATTTACACAATAAAGTTTTTATAATTTTTCTCACAAAGGATACTGCACAAAAAACAAACTGATGAAAAACCATAAAAGCCATCTTTTCTGGAACTATAACTAAAAAAATCGGCTGTAATTTTATTCAGTGCGCAAAATGTAAAAAAAATTATTTTTTGACAAGTTTTATCCTGGTTTAGATATATTGAATGAATATGTACAAAAAGTACAATGGATGAATATTACAAGATTAATATGATAATTCATTAACAGGTTCACCCTAATGGAGACGCCCTACGGTACCACATAGCACGTAGAAACAAAAAACATGAAGAGAAAAAAACAAGGCAACTTGATAAAGAGTTAGAATTGATATCAACTTCACAAAATATCTTGAAGAGGTGCCCGCAATCTTGGATCAACTGTCCTCTGACCTAATTTGAAGTCACTGCTCCCGAAGATCGATAGGCCCTAAAGATTTTCTAAAAAATTACACTTAATGAAACAAAAGCCGAAATGATTGGAATTCCCATCTCTCTGTGAATTAGTTGGTTTCTGGCAAACCAGGGGAAGTTTGTTGCGATTCATAAGAATTTTTTTTAAATATTTGTTCAATTTTGATTGTGGAAGACCAAGTCCCTATACTCGACATGCAGAAGTTGGATATGGCCTGAGGATACCTTCATAAATCATTACTCAAAAGTAGAATTCTTTCTACTTTCTTACCAAATGTAGGATAACTTGGATGTTCTGTAATTTTTTTAAGTGTGCATAGACCTTTTTTTAAAGATGGCAGTCAGCCAAGTGTAGCCTTTATTCCAAAGGCAAGGAACATCAAGTGCCAAGTACCAAAGCCAGTAGTGTTGGCACAAAATATAACAAAATTGAGGTCTTTGGTATAAGGGTGTATCTGGGTGTACGCCCTTATTCCATAAATTGTTATCGTCATAAAATCGCACATAAAACAAAAGTGAATAGGTATACAGTGATAACGATTTGCTTGATTGCCAAAACAACTAAAACTTTTTTGCTTGATTGCCAAAACAAAAATCGAGATACATGTACACCCCCTGTACTGGTGTGACTTATACAGTGTGTTCATTTTTTGTGCTCACCATTGGGATCTCATAAACTCTGAGAGATACTATAGGGTGAGGTAGATTAGAAAAGTAATGCATAATAATAAGACAAGTAAAATGGTGGCAAGCAATTAAAAATATTCCACCAAACTCGTTTACTACGCTCAAAAACAATTTTGGCCCCAAAACTAAAATTGCCCATAACTCCCTCTTTTTTTAAGGTACGAGACTGTATGTGGGGTCAAATTTACACAAAATTTTACATAGAATCTAAATATTTAGTAAAAAAGTGATACCATTTATGGTTTTCTGAGAATAAGTCCAGAATTTTAAAAGCCAATATCTAAATTTTCCAATATGCCAAATTTTACATGTTGGCATTTAAAATTCTGGACTTGAGCTTTATTCTCAGAAAACCATGAATGGTATCACATTTTTAACTGAATATTTAGATTCTATGTAAAATTTCATATCAAATTGACTCCACTTACAGTCTATTATTACAAATTACTTTGTTAATTTAAACTTTCTTGCATCTCTTTTAGTTTACGAGATCCCAATGGTGTGCACAAAAAAATGAACACACTGTATAGTGCTTTTAATTTACCTAGCCCGACTCCATCCAATGTTTGACGATAATTCACGACCTGGTTTTGACACTAATTTGTGCCATGCTCACATGGTCAGAACTTTAGAAACATGCCTCTTTTAGAAAATCGTACAAAACTCTCAGAAAATCCAAAAAAGATAGATCAGAACTTCAAAAAGGCCAGAGGGCAGGTTAGAAGGATGGAACAAGACAAAAATTATCTTTTTCAAATTCGTGATAGCGGAGGATTTATATTATTATTCAATTTTTTTGGACTTTTCCTTTAGCTTTCAAGAGGTATTGAAACTCCTCCCATTTTCATGTAACCCTATTAAAAGTTACATTAGCCTACTTATTTATATTCAACCTAAATTTTTTGTTTTTTCCTTTTTCGAAAAAGCTATCAAAAAAGCTCGATGGTTCGAATACTCGCACACTGCTACAATAGCTATAAGTTATACTGCACAACGTTCTCAACACAGGTAAGAAGTGACTCTGAGGTTTGGACCATGGTTACTTTAACTGATGTGCTTAGTGGCATATCATTGCAAGCACCAAGTCTTCTACATTTAAAATTGAAGGAAGCGACCAGCTAATTCAAGTAAGCAATGCAGAAGCTTTGCAATGTAATTACACCGAGTAAAGGCATAATGTACTGTAGCTTAGTTAAAGCTACGTTTAGTTTTATTATGACTTCTACTTGGAAATTTTGGTAATTCTACTCTCTTAAGAGTAATATTAGAAAATGGGTCAATTTCCAGCGAGTCTCTGGCAAGGTGTAAAAGATATGGCAGCTAACTGGCTGCTTAGGAATCATCTTTTTACAATTCCCCAAGTAACATGTATGAAATTCAGGTATGCATACATGTATGAATGTTTTTATACTGTAACAAGAATACAATTAGTTTTTTTAAAGGTGTCAGGCAAAAAGGGTTGGAACTCTTGTTTTCTAGTACTGCCGAAGCTCCAGTGATATATGATATTGAGTAGGCCTATATGAGGTTTGACTTATAAAGACAAGTACCTGGTGGACCGAGCCTTGCTCTGTGTTATTTCATGTTTACGAGTTCATCCAGTTACTATAAAATATTTCAATGTCATAAAATTCATAATTTTTTATTGCTCTATGTTCCCTTAATCCCACTTGCTGTATTTTTCCTTGATGGCTGTAGATTCCAAACAGCTGAAATGATTACTTTATTTGTTTACACTTTCCTTGTTTACTTTCGTTGCCATTATGGCAAACACCATATATTTTACATCTTTTAAATTCGATTTATTACGTTAATAGATTTTCTCTGGCCAAGTAATCTGCATAAAAGACGTTTTTGAGCCAAAAATAACTTATTTTCTAAATTTGAAGGAAATCTTCGGAGTCGTTTTAGAGATAATTGTGCAAGCACACAAGCAAGCAAGCATACAAGCACGATAACAATACTCATATAAGAGTATAGGATTAGCTGATGGTGTCCCGCTATGCTGGGAAAAAGTAAATAAATAGATGTAAATAATACCCCCGTTGCAGCAGACCTGCATACTCAGCGAATTTCAAATGCAAAACAACATATTTAAATCCAACATAGCGAGATTTGACATGTTTTTGTAAGCTCCATAAGAATAACATGGGGAATGAGTATGCAGGTTTGCTGCTACAGGTATGTTTAAACTGGTTGGTTTTAATTCAATATTTAGTAGATCTGAACTAGAAGAAGCCATTTACCAAGTTTTATCAAGATATGTTGAGAAATAAGCAAAATAAAGAATTTTACTTACTTCCCATAAGGTTAACATTGAGACAACGTACTGTGTTTACCACTTTCAATATCTCGGTAACCAATGGACATAGAGCAGTAATTCAAAATACTAAATTGTTTGTTTTTTTGAGCTGAATTCAATGGGGCCAACAAAAATTTGATAAATTTGATTTTTCTATGTGAAAAACTCAAAAAACCCATTTTTGGGGGGGTTTATCCCCCTTTACCCCCCCTTCCGGTGGTTCGATTGGCCTGGTTCACGAACTCGTCCGAGTGATTACCACTTTACACGTCTGTACCAAATTTCATTAAGATCGGACCATATTTACGGCCGCTATCGTGTTAACAGACATATATATATAGATTGTTTTTAATTTTTTGTATTAACATTTTTCAATTGAAACAAAGTATCCTTTCTTTTTTAATCATTTTTTTATTAGACAACTAGTTTAGACAAATCTCATTATAAATAAATATTTACAAATATTTATATAAAATGTAAATATTTATATAAATATTTATAAATATTTACATTTTAGTCATTTTCAAGTCTAAAATGTAAATATTTATAAAACTGGTTTTACATTAAATCAATAAATTATCATATGTGTTATCTAAAAATAGTATAAAGTGCAATCATGTGGAGTTTTAAGTTTTCATTTCATATATCTTTTTGAATATAGCGTTTTCTTTTGATATGTGCGTTGAATTCAGTAGTTTTTTAGGATCTTTCTTATTATTTATGTATATCCATAAATCTTCTTTTACATTTAGCTTTTCTTTATCATTTTCATAGTATAATATTTCCAAATTATCTTCAATTTTTGTAAATTGGTGTTCTTCTCTTAGAAGGTGGTCTGTGTAGTTTGATTTCATTGATGTATTTTTTGATTTATAAGCTTGTCCATGTTCTTTAAATCTGATATTAAAGTTTCTTCTTGTTTGACCTATGTACATCTTATCACATCTTCCACATTTCAGTTGGTAAACTCCTGCTTTAGAGTAATCTTTTGTGTTCTTGTCTATATTTGATTTGAATAGTTTTTTTCTAATCAACTTAAATGAATCATTTTTCGTCTTGTAAGATATTTTTACATCTGAGTGTTTAAAAGTCTGCCTGAAAGCTCTGTTGATTACAGTGTTATGTGGTAGGCAAATGTATTCACTTGTTTCTTCTTCACTTCTGTTTGTTTTCTTTTCATTTTCTATTTTTTTATCTTTCTTTTTTATCATGTTACTTATCATAGATGGTCTGTATCCATTCTTTATGGCTAAGTACATTATTGTTTCTTTTTCTTTATTGAAATCTTTTTGTTTCATAGGAACTTTTAAAAGCCTGTGTATTAATGAATGGAATGTAGCCATTTTATGATTCATTGGATGGTTAGAGTCATTTGGTATGATAACGTCTGTTGTTGTTGGTTGTCTATATATTTTGAATGTGTGTTTTCCATTATCTTTTGCAATAGTTATATTTAAAAAGTTGATTTCTTTATTTTGTATCTCTGATGTGAATTTAATTGTTTTTGATAGAGTTTAAATAAGTTTGTAGTTCTTTGGCTTCTTCTTCATTTCTGTCGAAAAGACAGATTGTGTCATCAACATATCTAAACCAATATATCATTTTATTTTTCAAAGGGTTGTTGTCATTATAGATTTTGTTTAAAAATCTTATTTATATATAGATATATATATAAAAATTCAAACGAATGGTATTTTTTGCTTCTGGGGACCCCAAAATGAAAAGTTAACATGGTCTCGGACTTAGGTCTTACCATGAGTACTACTGTAATAGCTTATTCCTTTAAGGAAATTCGCTAAAAACAAATGTATCAGCTGTTCAGCCCTTTTTTATATGTGTGTGCCCTTAGGGAAATATAAAAAAAGTAATATTTTCCTGGGTTTTTTTTTCTCGCTGATACCTTTCATTCAAGTATAGGGCTGATGTGCGGGTCTTATAAGTAGTTTGGGCTTTATAATATATGCCCAGATGATGCCAGCTAATGTTACTGTGATCAAAACTTCATAATCACTGATTTTTTTACTTTTGTTGGGAACATTGTGCAGTGAAACTTTCAACTTGTACAAAGTGATGGAAGTTTTGGCGGCCAAGGACCCTTGAACTATAAGCATGTTAGGCTAGTAAGACTTCTGGTGTCAGCTGTCCTCCTGTAACTCCACTTTTGACAGCTCCAGGTATGAACGATTCCCATAGATCGAGATACAATTAACCGTCAAGTGTTCTGTAGTTCTTTTTTTTTTTTTAGTCACAGTTGAAGTAGGCCTAAGTAATGGATTAAAAGCAAAAAAAAAAACAATTTCCTTAAATTTGAAAGGGACATCCACATGGAGGAGGGATTAGTACCATCGATGTAAATAAATACAACTGGATAGCGCGCTCCCCGTAAGGCTTGTGTTGTGATTTCCGAGCCAACACAGCTGTGCGTTGGGGTTGCAGCCGGGCCGAATTGAAGGGGCGTTGCGGGAAAAAGCGCGAAACTGTATTGTTAACCGTATTGAAACCCCACGGATTTGGAAGCAGTTTTATGGGTAAAGCTTGCTATAATAAATGTATTGCTATAACTATTAAGTAATTACAATTAATATTTAACTAGACGGTCCGTACAAGTTGGCCGGCAAAAGATCAGTTCCCCCATCGCCCCTACAAAATCTTAAACGCAACCGCTGCCGGCGGCTCGTGTAGCGCGGCCTGAGTTACCAATCCAGTGTACTTATTTACATCGATGATTAGTACTTACCTTCAAACCATTGATACTTAGAAATATGTTTTAAGACCAAAGAAATACCATAGTCAAAGATAAGCCAGGATATACGGGTGTGTGTTTTTATTATCTATTTACATAAGGCAACAACGTGACAACTAAGCTAAGGATGAACACATTGAAATGATAGTTACATTTATTTTGTACTTGCACAATTACTTCGTATTTCTTAGTTTCAATGAAATTCCTACTTAAAACTATAAATTATTTACAGTAAAATAAATTATCGAGTTTAAAATGTACTGATAATCTTTATTCTCTTTGTGAGTTTATAAATTCCTGCAATATGGGTGTTCTATTTCATTAAAGATTGGAAAACCTTCGTAAAAAAAGTAGTGTTTTGAAGGGGAAAAACAGACACTCGTAAGCTGTGATTATGAGCTACACTGGCCTCTGCTCTTATTTTAAAAAATCTTTGGACTCTAAAAATTTGCTATTGAGATTTTTAATTGTGATATTCATAATCTTCTTTGAACAATTTCATAAAGAGCTAAGCAAAAAAAAATTGAAAAAAAGAATAAAGAAGCTATAAAACAATAATAGAGTAAAAATCTGTGAAAGACTCTGCAATAAAATTAAAAGTACTCATAAAATAAATTTTAAGATTTTTTTAAAAAGAGCTAAATTTTAAGTTTCACAATTAAGTTCTGAATACATGGGTGATATTACAGTGGTAAGTACTTTTAAAACTGCAGAAGTAACGAAATCTTATGATAGTACGGTAAGTGGGTCATTGAAATGGATTTATAATATTCTACGAGGTAGAACCCATGGTGTAAAGAAAAAAGAAAGGTGTGTGCACGTCAGCTGGTATGACGTAGTTGGGCTTAAGAAGCAAGCGGACCTAGCGGTTTGACTGCAGAACTATGACTGTATACAAAATATTTTGATTGAGTTGTATTAACTGGTTTGTATTATAGTTGTCGTAAGCGCTGATTGTGTGAGCCCAACTACATCACATCAGCTGACCCTGCACACACCTTTCTTTTTTTCTTACACCATGGTAGAACCTTAATTTCTGATCCAAATACACAGTTGAACCATTCCTTAGATTCAGTGAAAAAATATTAAGCTTTCACATTGGTAGTTTTAATTTTTTCCATAAAAAAAATCAGATGACAATATTTACTTTTTTAAATTTGTTAATTGACACCAAATCGTCGGTGAAGAACAATATCGCTTATCTGACAAATTTTGAGAAATTGAGTTTTTGGTATCCTAGTAACCGTAGAGTTATTCCGCACGTAATGGCGGACGTAGTTCACAAAAAATGTGAGGGATAGCGTTAGTGTAGGCAATGTTCTAATTTGACTAATTTGACCCCAAGTGATTTTGAAAGGAAATGCCGCATATCCCCCATAGTTGCCTGCATTAGTCGGCGGTATTACCAAAACAGTATTTAATCTCTCCTGCAAAGTTTGTTTGTCAGATAGGCTGTATTGTTTCTTCACCGACGAAATGTTTTGTTGTAATGTACAGGATTATTTTTCTATATAGATTCTTGTGATGTAACAAAAAACTGAAATCCTTGCTTTCAATTTATTAAACTTATATTTAGAAATTAAATACTAGTGTGAATGATGACTGTATCCTTTAAGAGAGAAAAGGCATTGGAATTTCCTATTTAAAACTATTTTTATCATCATAGAAAAAAAGTACTCTATCCATACAACTACAAACTTATTTTACAAGAGTAATTATATACAAATTGTAAGACATTCAAGACTTTTGCCACTTTAATAAATATTTTCACATTTTAATATCACAGTTCTTTGTTAATTTGTAAATTAAAGTAAAAAAACATAGTAAAAGAATGAAGTGTATGAGGAATACAAGTCATAGTCAAGATAACACAAATTTTCAAAACTGTTTACGTTTTAAAAAGTTCACATTTAAAATTTAGAAATGCTAGCTTGCGTAGCTTACAGTTACTGAGACAACTAACAACAATTAAAAATACGATAACACAGTATTTTTTCAATAAAAGGATTTTTTTGACCAAACAGCTATAATTGAGAGTGTGAAATTAGGCAGGTGAGCAGTGTTACTGGCAATTTAGAATTTATATATGTTTGGGTTGATCATCAACCATATGATCATATGTTTAAATAGTCATATTTATGCTGCACACAGGATTGACATTACACAACCACACGTTATGGCCCAGCTTAGTTGTTGGTGACCAATACGTCCACTTCATGTTTGACCTTAAAATAAAAATAAAATAGCATATCACACTAAATACAGCCGTTTTTTGTTCCATAAATCGACCGTGAATTCTCTCTTTTCAGTACTGTAAAAATCAGCAGTGATTTAGTTTTGCAGCTCTCGATCGTTTCAAATTCTCAACTTCGTATCGAATTTGAAACACGATCTGGAGCCAGAAAAACATCTTTTTCGGCCCTAATTGCGAAATATACTGTTATTAATTCTTTTCAGCTGAGTTTCAGCGGATGATTTGGTGAGTTTTTTCAGTTTTTGACACCTGCCTAATTTCGGGCTCCCAATTATATGTGAGAATATGTTATTTCCTCTTTAGAAAGGATAACCAAATTTTTTTCTAAAGAATATACTGAATATGAAAATCACTCATTTTACTAAAAACGACAAATATTTTCATCAAAACTATCTACTTTTATTTTTTTTAATATCTTAGTCAAAGGTTTAGTCACATCTAAAATGACTATTCTGTTGTTATTTTTCTTATTATTAATCATCTTAAATTCTTCCAAAAACTTTTTGTTAACTCTTACATTAAAAATTCCTGAAAGCACTGGTATTCAAAGGCACTTTTAAAGCTGTTTCTTGTAAGAGGCATTTGTAAGGTAGAGGTGACTATAATTTTTTTACTTAAAAGTTCAGTACTGCCTGTTCAAAATGTTTAAATGGACATAGATGATTATACAGGGTGTTGATAAAAAACCCTTCAGGACTTCGGGATAAGGTTACTTACATCAAAACTAAGAAAAAAGTTCCAATAAATATGGGTCCTAAAATGCTCGGTTTTCCGTCTGTCGGTCTGTATGTTTTTTCAACATGATTTTGCATAACTTTGGAACTACAAAAGATATCAAATTCAAACTTGGTACTTATATGCTGACTATTAGGACCTATTTTGTTGTGGAGTATCAAGTTTCTACTTTGTACCATTTCAAAGTGGCAGCCATTTTTAAATTTTAAAACTTAATATCTTAAAAACCGTAAATTTTTCCAAAATTGGACAAGAGACAAAAAAGTTGCGTAATTTTGTTTCTTATAAAACCGTATAAAGATTATTAAGATCAAACAACAATTAACGGAGCTATTGCAATTTTTCCAACAGAATACATGCTTGTTTTATGGTAGCTATAGCAAATTTACTTGAATTCTCTTAGGACAATTGTAATAACTCCGTTAATTATTGTTCGATCTTAATAATCTTTATATGGTTTTGTAGGAAATAAAATTGCGCAACTTTTTTGTCATTTGTCCAATTTTTTTAAAATTTAAGGTTTTTAAGATATTAAGTTTTAAAATGTGAAAATGGCTGCCATTTTAAAAAGGTACAAAGTAGAAACTTGATACTCCGCACTAAAATAGGTCCTAATAGTCAGCATACAAGTATTGGGTTTGAAGTTGACATCTTTTGTAGTTCCAAAGTTATGCAAAATCATGTTAAAAACACGTACAGACCGACAGACGGATAACCGAGCATTTTAGGACCCATGTTTATAGGAACTTTTTTCTTAGTTTTGGTGTAATTAACCATATCCCGAAGTCCTGAAGGGTTTTTTATCAACACCCTGTATAACTTTACTTACAATTAATACAGTGTTCCTTAAAGCTTTCCGATGATAAAGAGTTGAACTTGATTACACCAGATTTAAAAAAAGAAATTTGAATATTTTAACAGAAATCTAAATGTTACATGGTTTGCCCAATTAGTTCTTCAAGTTAAGCATTAATAAAAAGAAACACAGTTATTTTGGGCATTATGGGCCACGTCACACTGGTCAAGTAGGAGGGCGAGTTAGACGGGCGACTCAGACTCGACCGTCAACTCGACCAGTTTAAACCAACTTTTTCATATGGGCAAGTCAAGTTAACAATTCTAAATAATAGGAATCAGCTGATCTTAAAGCAGCTCGGCCGAGTTGACTTGGCCGAGCTACTCGACCAATGTGACGTGGCCCTATGTATCAGATATAACATAGTATTTTGAGCATTAGATGATTTGAAATATTTTCCTGAATGGTTAAGGTTAATGAAGTATATGAAAATTAATGGAACATAGTATACCAAAATAGGTTTCATCTAGTTACAAAAATACTCGCTTTTCAATATACATAGTCAATTTTGACCAGTCACAAAACGACAAAATAAAAAAAACATATCCAATTCAAAAGAATAAAATCATTTTAGTAACATTACTTGAAATTTCGTAAGGTTTGTACTTTTGTTGAATTTGTTGACGTTTGTGTATTTGTTGAAAGTTGCATAATATTTTTGATCAAATAGCAACTTTTCATTCTGAATACAATTTTTGACATGTGACACATTAAAGAGAAGATGCAATGTATATCTTACAACAAATATGAGAGTTTTACAGTACTGAAATCTCAAGCTGAAACAATGAACCTGAATATTAAAAAAAAAACCAACAAGACAATGACAGGTCTAAATATTAAAAACTGTTCAATTATAATCATTACATTTGTGACTTCTCATAATCATTTCTCGTTTATGACGCCTCAGCAGGAGCAATAAATTGTAAAGCAGATTAATTAAGGCACTAACATATTAGGCATTTCATGTTTACAATTTATGTAAAAATCCTAAAAAATATTTTATTGGAATGAATTGTTGCAAATTATTTGGTAGTATTTTGTATGGTTAAGGAGTTGTCAAAGTGAGATAGTTAATTCAAAATTAAGTGTCCATATAAAGTGTAACGGGATCATTTTAAGTAAGAAATTATTATTGAAAATCATGAAATTAAACATAAGCTATAAAACTAACGCTGACAAATTTATTGAATGCCCATAAAACATTTAATTTTCCAAAATGACGACTTCCCATTTTTGATAATGAGATCCACAACTAGTTCAATGTATGAGATCACGTTTTTCACTCTAACAGTGGCAGAAATAATTTTACAATTTCAGAAAATATCAAAACAGTTAACTAGTTTGCTGGTTATGTTACTTTGATTACTTTGACCAAAGTTTAACTTAAGGGAGAAGCACTGGACCGCTGGACCTCTTTCTATCAAGATGAACAAAAAGAGGTGGGTGTATAACTAGCGATTTTGGCTGTGTTTTAGAAGCATTTATATTTTGGATGTGATTTCACATCTTCTTTAAATTACAGCGACCAAAGTAAATGTAGATAAAGTAGATGTTGAGGTACATTTTTCTAAATCATAACCAAAAACATTTGGAGCCATCTCTTGTCTATTCACCTTATATTCTTCAAACATTCAATTCTCTTATTTAAAATTTGTTCAGTTAGGTTGTTACTATAAACGTACATCCTTAATATTCAAGGTTACCTAGTAACACAACCGCACATTCCCACATTTGCATTTTTCTAGCACATTTGCTGAAAATTAATTAGATCTTGGCTACTAAACAGTAAAGCCAATTCGTATTTTCATCCTCTCCAAACATTTCACCCCTTTTGTAACATCCAGCGTTAACTACTTTGACATTTTCTCACACCGCCCTTTCCCATGGAAAGCGTCATGTTGGAAAATTCACACATTTTCAATCGTGGAGGTTTTTACTAAGCAGAAGGTTGTTGTGAGGTCCGGACAAGTGTCGTATGAGTTCGGGCAACGATTCGAACGTCATTTGACAGAAACAGCAGTTGAAGTGTCCCGTGTCGCCGTCACTGCTCCCGCCACCGACCGAGATCACGTTTCTGTGCACGGAACACAAGTGTTTCAGCAGGTGCGCCTTCTGCTTAAACATCGCCACGCAGAGACGACACGCGAAGGGCTTCTCGCCCGTGTGCACGCGCAGGTGCGTCTTGAGGTTCCAGCTCATGCCGAACTGCTTGCCGCAGTACTCGCAGCGGTACTCCCGCGTCGGCGCGGGCTTGCTGCCGGGCGCTCCGCTCGCCTCCAGCTCCTCTCCGGCTGCCGACAGAGGCGGGTGTGAGTTGTCTCATTGTTGACAATATCTTTATTGATAGTGCAGTATGAGAAACCCTGCTAATAATGTTGACCCTTAATTTATGAACTTTAATCATATAAAGCTTTGGTGTATACCAAAGCTTTTTTATTTGAACTTTTGTGTAACATTTATATACAAACACATATAACTGTCCGGATTAATGTGGGGGAACACCGATCTAGATGGGTAACAAAAACATCCAGATAATCCAAGGTTACTAGTTACTACAATATCGCCTGAACATAACAGTCACGAATCAACCCCGGTTTTATTAATGCATATCAAGTCAATGCAACATGTTAGTTTTACAACTACTCATTTTGAATTTTAATGTCAGTTCACACGAAGCTTTCACAATCTAAACTGTTTCTATAAAAGGTAAAACTTTCACTGATTAACTAATGAACAATTCTTCTACTTCCCTTGCACCTTGAAAGTAGAAATTTTATAAACTCATAAAATAGAATAATTAAATGGTTTTCATCCTGATCTGACCCTCAAACTTTGATACTTAGAAGACCTTTCTCATTTAAAACACTGATGTTGAAACAGGCACACTGTGCTACTGTAAATTATTTATTTTCCTGGGATGGCTTTGTCACTTTTTTGTTCAAGATGGATCCTAAAAACTTAAATGATTGGTTTAAATTATAAAATATTACAATGCATGTTCTATGTACCGGTACTCCAATAAATATATTTTCATAAAATAGACAAAACGTTTTAGAATTCGCTAACTATGCAGGTCTGCTGCAAAGGGGTATTTATTTTCCTGCCTAAGGGGCACTCTATATTATGCGAGAGTATACTATACTATATAACTAAAGTATATACATGCAGGCAGATTTAACACCGAAAGAGCCCCCAAGGATGTCGCTCCCCTCTCGTGTCCTAAGGAACATCATGAGGGCAAGTTCAGATACCATACGGTAAGCAGAAACTACCATCAATGCTTCTCGGGGCTTCACTCGGGTAAGACAGTCTCGGTAAACTCACTTCTCCAGTGTGTGAGCCAACTCCTGTGCATTGTATAGCAAGATCGACTGATCAGCCAATTTACGCAAACAGCGCTTGCAAGAGTTAGGTCATGGGTATAAGCAGCATCACCCTTCGGGGCTTTGAGATGGGGTGCTAAATCTGCTCACATTTATAGTATAGAGACACCCTTAGGCAGGAACAGAAATAACCCCGTCTCAGCAGACCTGAGTACTAAGTGAATTTGAAACAAAAAGAATAACTGAGAAAGCAAAACTATTTTTTTCAGGGGTGGTGGGTTTAATTTTTATTGTGAGCGAAGCTTCGGGTACTGCTATTTATTGTACAAACATAAGTGACAGTAACAAACTAACCAGTGAAATTTCCAAAGTGAGATTTTTTCAAAGTAATGTAGTTCTTCATTTTGATTAGACCCTGTAGTCAACTTTTTGATATTTACAGAGTCAACTAAGAGGTTAGAGTGTAGAAATCATCAACACTACATCAGTGCCTGGATTTTTAATCACTTAATCACTTTAATAAGACAGGTACCTCATGGAGGACGTTACCCTGAATATGAGTGAAGGATGAGTGTGATGATCGTGATGATAGTGGCGCGATCTTGTAGCCTTGTTACTGACTAATGTTGGCATGTTCCTTAGACAGGATTGTTAATCAATAGCCCAACAACCAATGGCAGCTGGCTCCAGAAACAACCCTTCAAAAAGCTACTAACTTTTCTCGGGATCGATCCGGCTACCTACAAGTTTGTAGGCGGGCACTATAACCACTACACCAACCAGCCAGTCTACTGGTATCTACATAATAGTAGACCTTTCTTATGAGTTCATTGCTGCTAACTTACCAGACATAAAACTTCATTACCAATCAGGATTGATTCGTTGCTGCAAAAAGTATTGAAGTAGCATTACCTTTCATCACCAGCAGAGTACCAGGACAGGTATGAATTACAGGGACACTCTTCACCTGAGTGTACAGAACTGAATTTTGTTTAAATGTGAATAATTATTCTTCACAGTTTGATTTTTTACTAGGCTCTAACCACCTTCAGGAAAATGGTTCTGTCCACTTTGGCAGAGACTGATGAAATGTTCCAGTCATCTTGTCAACACTTATAAACAAAAAAACACAGTACACAAAAACAACAAACTACAACACAAAACATTAACCTGACTTTTCAGACAACTAGAAACACATCCGTTTTTAAGGGTTCTTGAGGATAAACTTTTTATCCACACTGATTCCGTGATTGAATCCTAGCTGACTATCAAACCATGACTCCTGAAGGTGGATAGAGCCTAGTAAAAAATCAAATGATGAAAAACAGCCTTATAAAAATGGCTGTTGGGCTATTAATTAACAGTCCTGTTCCGACCGAAGAACATGTCGGTCTTAGTCAGTAACAAGCCTACAAGATTGCGCCACAATCATCTTTCACTCATCTGCCATTCATACTTGGCTTCAAATACCTACCAGCGTAGGTCACCATTTCAAGCAATGTAATGTAATGTAGTCTTTCAAGGAACAAATAAATACCCTGTTATCCAACTGACCTGGGTTGGGCGTCTCCTCGCTCCGACTGGGCGTCTGACCGACCTGCGCCTGACAGATGGCCCACGGACCCCAGGAGCCTTCCGAGCTGTTGCCCACACCGAAGGGGTAGCTGTTGGACCTCGGAGACATCGCCGGGTGTCCGTCGCCGCTGGGCGGTCGATACTTGACCAGGTCATCGACCCCGCTGGGCAGCTGCAGGTGGAGGCCGGGCTTGGACGAGTTGTCCATGAGGTAAGGAGGCGCTGAGGAACTTAAAGGGTGGTTGTTGCTTCTCGGACGATATGAGATCTCTTCGATGTAGCAGGGCGAGAATGGAACAAAAGGTGGGTTTTGTGCCGGGGCGTTGTGGAAGCCCGGCCGCCGTTTTCTGTGCGGCGTGACCACGTAGTTTTCCGGCGCCGGCTGGTTTATCACCTCGTCCGGAAGTTTTCGCGGGTCTTCATCTTCTACATGCGTCCGGTAATCTTCCATATACCGCGTTTTTCTTTTGCGATGTGACTGTTCGCTGAAGAGGTGGGGGGCTTTGACGGGGATTTCGGACTGGGACTCTTCTCCGCTGCCTGCTTCTAAGAGTGAAGAGGACTTTTTTCTCGGGGTATCTGTACACTGCAAAAGGGAAATCAACAAGATTTTGTTAATGCGGGCTTTAATTTGTGTAAGGTCAAATGTCATGATTATAAAAATAATCCTAGATATTCTGGATATAATTGAACACTCTTTAAATAAAGGAAACATTAGTAATAGGGAGACAACGAAAGTGTTTTTCAAACCCCATAATACGTGGAGATTAAACCACTTTCACCTTTCTTATTGGCTCATATAGATCCAGAGTCAGATTTGCATGCGTTGCGGCCCTAAGCCCAGGTTTGGTTGCAGCGCAACTAATACCTAAGACCTAAAGGCCTCATCAAAAGTCGAGACCTTTTTAGATAAATTACGTTTTGGAGCCTAATTATCCTCTCTAATTCATGTACAATCTCATTAGCTTCTACCTCCTGCATTCCCTCTATCAACGTGCGGCTCTAAGCAAAGGCTTGGTGGGGCTAGTGAGAAATCTGGCAGAAAGATCTTTCAACTAAAACATCCACCCCTCACTAATCTAAATAGCCCCATTATCCTTGGTGTCAAAACCTGTCTTATTCCTCTTTATATCACCAATCACTATTTGTCCGTGATAAATTACCATGCAACTTCTACTTCAGGATTACTTTAAATTACAAGTCCAATGGCTCTTAAACCTGGACATTTAAAGAAAGTTTCTAACCAGCACCAAATTGTTCAATACACTCGCACCATATATATAAAAAGTTATACTGATTTGAAGATCAGGTTTGGGAGGGAGGGAGGATGAAAAGGGGGAGTATTTTTCTACTTTCTACAAATATCTTGAAATCAGCACATTTCTGCTCCAATATCACAGAAACAAAAATAATCTTCATAAAATTATGGTCAAAATGATACTTTACAAATCGAATGTTGAGGTTTATAAATAATGAGAGTAATGTGATTACTTTGTTTGGAACAACCAATAATATAATCTATAGAATACAAAATTTCGCAAAAAGTCCACTTCCCATGCTCTTTTTCATATTTTCAATAGATTTAAATCAAAAAAATACTTCAGGAATTGATTGTAAGTCTAGGGGAGGATGTTTTTGGTCCTTAAAAAATTTTACTTCCTCCCTGCATCAAGTGAAAAAGAATAAAACATTTTAAGCAGAAAACCTGGCATGTGATATATCTTTTTTAAGGGATCTAATAAATGAAGAATGATAGGGAAAACCAGAGGTCTCGTGTCGATCCTACACAAAGTTACAGCAAATCGGATTTTTAAGTTTTACAAAAACTGCTGTTTTATCGCATAGGATCGACGTGATACCTCGAGTTTTCACTGTCCTCCTTCTTTCATCACATGAAGTTATAAAGTATTTAACATAGGCTACTTTTAAAGACTATTTCCAACACAGCGTCAGGGCACTCAGTGTCGACGTTGACATTACTGCGCCAGAGTCAATTGTAAAGCGGGCAATGGTGATAGTTGAAATGTCAACAGTCAGTGTATGTAGTGTGTATACTCACCATTGCCCTCTTCAAATTCAACTCTAGCGCAATGACATCGATGTCGAAGCTGAGCGTGCTGACACCGTGTTGGAAATGGAGCCTTTATGTGATTTATTTCAATCAATCGATTTAATTTGTCTCTCTAAACAAGGGATTAATTGCTAACGCTCAGCGGACTGAAATTAACGTTAAACACCTGTATTGTTCATGCAATCAATCATATTATTGAATGTATCTTGTATAATATATTGTATTTATGAGTAACTAAGACAGTTATTGCTGCTAGGTCATATGCAGGGTCCTATTACTTATAACAATAAATCCAAACAAAGGCACAATTCAATGTATACAAGGGTCATCCAGGGAGTAAAGAACGTTTTGTCTTTCACTCTAGCATTGTTGCCCCAACTACGTGACTGAGTGAAACCATAAGCTCCCTTATTCTTTTTTCCGGATCCTGGACTAATTTTGATCCATCATATATTTCATTCTTACAATATACCAGCGCACATTGCACATTAAGCATCCTGCCAAGTGGATATAACCTGATAATGATGCTTCTTTCAGTTTGGTTCCTTGCCATTTACAATAACTTTTCGTAAAAAAAATCCCTTAAATTTGAAAAAAGAAGGTATTGGTGGGGCTAGATACGGTCTTTACAGGATTCGTCTCACAATAGACTCACAATAAATTTGTTCTCCTTTAGGCTCAAATGCAACATGGAGTAAACTTAAAACGCCACCTTAAAACACTGTTGAAGTCAGGTCATTCATATTCGACAGGATTTCCATGGACAGCGCCGTTTTGAAACGCTGAAAGAATCAAAGGGGTCATCAGTTGGTAATGAATGAGATTAGCTCAAATGGATACAGGTAGTCGAGCTTTTGGCTGCACAGTCATGGAGGTATAGCAGCAGAGACTGATGTAGCGACAAAGCGTTCTTTACTTGCTGAAAGACCCTTCTATTACACTTTCAAGAAATATAATGGCAAAAGCTCCTCAATAGCTTTTCACAAGTCTAAGAAAACATTTTATTCCTGTTGCTGGAAATAATACTCAATACGGTACCTTATTATGTTTTCTATTGCCCAACAAACTTTTGGTATAGTAAAGGATCAAAAATTTAAGTAGTTTAGGCCTAAGTGGGTCTTATAAACATGAACAGATTTCGTCAGTTTGATACAAACATGAGCTTTAGCAGACAATTTGGAGAATTTCCAATTTTTATCACTCGCAAACACAGCTGACAAGAGCTATATATAGTGAGCTAATTTTTGTAAGTTACCATACTTTGTGCATCATCAGTAACCCAGCTTGGCCTTATTTTTAATTGAAAAAATGAAAGAAAGGAGGAAAGGAAAGGGATTACCTCCTCCTTTTATTAGGAAGTAGTACTCTTTTATGAGTGCTCGCTAACATTTAAAAAATATAAACATTGACTAGGGTTACAACACTGATAACTGATAAATTGCTGGAGTTTCTTTAGTTACTATTGCAATTTTGGTTGATTGTATTGTTGTCATTTCTGCATATAGCTACAGAGTATTCAAACTACTGGTTTCTCAAGTTGTTTGTGGTGTAATCCTAATAAAAAAACAGAGGAGCACTCATATTCAAGCCTTGATTGTACTGGTCCTTAGTTTATCCGGCTGCTTCTCCGAAGCCAATATCAAAACATATTTATTGAGGCAGTGACGTAGTTGGTTGTAGCGATGTCAAAGGTTTGAACCTCCAAGTTCTTGCATACTTTTACCACTACTATTCACTCTATATACTGTGTCAGCTCACTCAACACTTTGCTTGCTAACTTCCACGCAGAGACTTGAGGTCCATTTGTGGGGAAAAATACAAGGTAAAAACAGGCTGCCACCCAATTCTTTAAAAGAGAAAAGAAAATGAATTTCTGTTGTCATATGACTCATGGACACGTTGTCTGTATTATACAATCTAACACTCATCTTTCTGATTTAACACTCTATTACATCCCTCTGCTTCTACAGTATACATTTCACTGCTAACATTCCTTATTGAGCCTTTCAAACCACCTGTTAACTGTTGGTTGATTTTTGTCCATTGCAATTGTTTATTGTTTTATACTGTAGGTTGCCCATAGGACTGTTGGGCTCTTAATTAACAATCCTGTCTAAGGAACATGCCAACCTTAGTCAGTAACAAGGCTACAAGATCGCGCCACTATCATCACGATCATCACACTCATCCTTCATTCATATTCAGGGTAACGTCCTCCATGAGGTACCGTCTGTCTTATCAAAGTGATTAAGTGACTGTACGGTTTCCTTTTTTACGCAAGAGCTTTTTCAGCATCTCAGCATTTTCAACTGCTATACTAAAAGCAGTTACAGCAGTTGAAAATGGTGAGTCACCAAAAGCGCTCTTGCGAGAAAATTAAACAATGCAGCCTGACAGATCACATCCCACCTACAGTATGTGACATTGGCCTTCGGACCACAACACCATTGTTGGATTTATTGTATACAGTTGTATTGATTATACTAAAGTATATTTATATTTTTTAACAATCCCAAAAAAGAACGTAAGCACTTCATTGGCTTTATTTATTAAGTAGTTAAATTTTCTGGTCAAGTCTCGGTCCCATAGGGGCCGGATATGGGTGGTTCTTCACTGTATAAATAGGTATGAAGTAAATTCAATTCCATTCAATTTCATATTTATTTCTTTTGCGAATTTTTATTGAAATTTATAGGGCTGTCCATAAATTATGTAATTGCTTTTTACCAATTTGGACTCCCCCCTGAATTATCCACCATAATAATTTTGCTGAACATTGCTAAAATTTGTCCACATCATAACTTGCCACCCCCCTTCCACCTGTTGATATGGGTTGAAATACAGTAGAGCGCCGATTATCCGAACTAATTGGGGACAAAGGTTGTTCGGATAACTGAATATTCGGATAATTGAACATGAAAGGACAACATTTTAAAATTATATATGTAACGTAATTCTTGGTAGTAAAAAGACTAAAAAATGATCAAACAAAAATTATTCACGTAATTTTATTATGAAATCAATCAGAATACTTGGATATCCTGGCGTGACTTTGGAGTTTCGGTTGGCGCGCGAATTTGAATTGCTTGAGAATCATGTTCAAAATATGAATTATTACGGCGTTTGGTTAATCGACGGTTCGGATAACCGACGTTCGGATGATCGGCGTTCTACTGTAATGTAGTTTTTCTTCAAGATTAAGCACCAAGAAGAATAGAACAAAACCAGTTGTTCCATTTCAACCCATCATCACTGACCATCTGATGTAGACGTAGATAGCATAACACATTGCTTTCCCTTCACTTGTATTTCAGTTTTATTGAGGCGGTAGCTTAGAGGTAAAGTGATTGCTTCACGTTTCAAACATCGCTGGTTTGATCCCAGTGGCAGACGACTCGTGTTCCATCATGAGCGGTCACCTCTGGATGGCCTATGTGACTTTGCCGCTTCGATACCTCGCTGTCTTTAGATCTCCGCAGGCTTATTGGCCCATGGTGACGAGCAGTAGAGGTTTTTATTAAAAAATTAAAGAAAAAAAGAAAAATTACGGGAAAGAAAGTTACGGGACTACCTGTGTTTTTTTCTATTCATCTTGGTTAAGCACTGTCGGGTGGTAAGTCGTCATTGACTTGCTTTACTTAAACAATGAGCTGACCAGTCTCTATGTCCTGAAGACAATAAAACACTCAAGTGATAAAGCCACCACAAAGATTGCATACCATGCTCTATTCAAGTCTCACGTAACATATGGCCTTGGAGCCTGTGGAGGAACCACAGCTGGAAACCTAAAACGGATACTTCTTCTTCATAAAAGAGCTATCCAAACTATCAAAGGACTAGATTCAAGATAAAGCTGAAGACAAGCTTTTACAGAAAACATACTGACAGTTATTGCTCTATACATCAAGGAGGTGATTCTTTATGTGGATGGAAAACCTTTTCCAAAGGGGTCAGACATCCACTGCCAAACCATTACCATTACCAATCCTCGATCGATAACCATTGCTTGATAGATCTAGTCAAATTTTAGAAAAAATTATTACTAACTATGTACAAGCCCTATTGGGATCTTAACCGGCTTTCGCTAGTTTAGGTACCAATACTGGGTACAATAACGGAAGTGTTCACGATTGTTATAGCTGTCTTTCAGTGAAAAACTTCAGTTCCCCACCAGGGGAGGTGGGGCTTGACGGCAGGGTGGGCAGGGGTGTATTGGCGACCAAGATGAGGGCCAATATGAGGGCCACCTGATCCCTTGAGGCCCTGTTCCAACATCCATTGGATAAAGGTGTACCTTGACCCACTTGCTTGGCCGAACCTATCCATCTACCTATTCCTTTTTCCTTTTGCTTCCCTTAATCTACTAAAGGCTGTGTGCCTAAGGGATAATCGAAGGGAAGCTTCCTTTCCTTTCTGGTAGCTGTGCTAAGAGACAAAATAATGGCTGAAGTACCCTCACAGGATTTTCCTGTGGGGTGGGGATTCCCAGACTACCACATTCCCCTACAAAAAAAAACCATGTAGCCTACAAACTATACATAACACCAGGCATGCATCCAAATACTAGCTACCACCACCACAGCGCACTGTACAAGAAAACACCTTCATACAACGGAAGGAAGTTCTGCAATATACTTCCAGAGGATATTAGAAACCAAACAAGACCGCCCTCACCAACTGGTTAACAAGATACCCTTTTTACTCCATGGATGAGTTTCTGAAATGGAAGGAAAACCTCCAAGAACACTACTGTACCCTGACGCCATTACAAATCTTTATGTTTCCTTAATAAAGTGATTTCGATTTTATTTGATTTGTGACACTGAATACTTATTCTTTATGTTGCCTCAAGTGTCTGGGATGTACAAGCACTCAAGAAGGTGCATAGGGGCAGAGGCCGATCATTTCATCCTGTGCATCTAAAGCTACAAACCAAGTAGTCAAAGGAGTAATATTTCCTTTTCTTAACTTGTAATCAACCAATGGACTCATTTTCAACAATATTTCAACATTGTGACAGTCTAAAGTCCTGGATCTAAGTCCCAGCATAGTCTTCCTTAGATAACCATGCTGGAATCTCAAGATCATGTTTGAAAAAGAGGTAGAGGACAATGAAAGCCCAACATTTTGGATTCAGAGGTTACTGCTAGATGTTTGTTTGCTAAACTTCAATTGCCATTATCATTGGCAATCTTAGATTTGGGCAGCCACCTTAGTTTTTACTTACCAGTACATGTGTGGTTATAATTTTTTAACTTGGCTTCTTTCCACGTACACTTTCTTCATTATTTATTCTTTTACCTCAAGAACTGTTCTACAGAACTATTCTCGGTTCTGTACCTTTGCATAAAAACAATTCTCTTATGATTTACACGTAAGTAAATCGGTAGAATATAAATAAATAGAAAATAGTAAACATTACCTACCCTCGAGTCTTTATCCGAAACAGGAGAATTTAAATTAGAATGTTCTTTATGGTCCGGGTTACTTAAAGATAAATTAACTGGAAATAAGGAACTACTACTCCTTCTTCTTCTCTTTTCACTCACTGGTTCTTCTTCTGAACACACATCCACGTCCACTTCCACTTCAGTTTTGACTGTCGCGGACACACTTAATAGACTAGTACTTTCACCACTCGCACTAACACTTTCCTTCGCACTAGGTTCCACATTTTCTTGCACACTTGTTTCATCCTGTCCACTCGGTTTTGGAATCCAACTCGGCTTTTCCTCCGTGTCTTTCGCTGTGCTCTCCTGCGGGTCCGTGCTCAATGGTTTCCCTCCCCAGATCTCCGTCTTGATTTCCAGAAGTTCGAAAAGTTCCACGACTCCTTGGATCTCGGAAGGCTGAAACACAACGAAACGCATTAGTAAAAGTAGATAAATTCCTGAGCATATAAGTAGAAGAGAAGATTGGTATAAAAGGTGACTATAGGTAAAGGTATCAATTTTGAAGTGAGTTTGTAACTTGTCAAGAATAAGACTTGCAAATTAAAAATATTTTCCTCAGAATGAGAACAGTAGCATAACAGTTTTTCAATGCTTTTACCTGGCATTGCTTTTAAACTAAATGATCATTATATTTGGTTTTGAATGAATAAGTTCCATAGATGTCCTTAAACTATCTCTTATTTCCTTCTTGTTTGTTTTTCCATTTTTTTAGATAGGTAGGCTGAAAGGAGATTAACTTTTACTTGTCATTTCAAGCATTTCCTGGTCCAGCATGTGTGTCCTACTTTGCCAATAAGATTCAGCCGAGTGACTGAAATCCAGCTTTTGTTTTATGTTTGAACCGCTCAAAGTTTGAATAACTTTAAGTAGCCACCTTGATGGACTACCTGTATGGAGCAGTATTCTAGATTTTTAGTGAGTAAACTTAAATTAATTTGGGACAACTTTCTGTAGTGAGCTCATGAGTGTGGGACTGAGATTTGAAGGTGCTAGTCAACAGCCAATGCTGTCACTATGGGGGTGCTCTGCATGTTGCATCGTTTCAGTACCACACTCGTGACTTCACTACAGTATAATAAAGAGAGGCCAGTAGCACAGATAGACCTTTTTGAGGAGGGAATACTCCTCCGTAGAAAGCGGTATACAAGAAAATTCCCCCACAGTTTTTAGATGGTAGAAGGGGTGGAAAGAGGTGAGTTGAGGGTGGGGGTTTACTCCCCTAGAATATGTTTTAAAATTTGAACTTCATAAGCTCACATTTCCAGCCAATCTAGAGTCATAACAATAAACTGAGGAATCCCAAAGTCCAAATTCATTGAGGCTATCCCTGGTCTAGCGTGCAATTGTAATGAACAGTATTGTGGTCTGCATTAGGATCCTTTTCATCATGTTGGTGTTCACCTTTTTCAACCAAAATGTGCCACTGAATGAATTGCTGTAGCTTCTAAATGTGTCATAGGTTTGGTCAACCCCCCTTGGGTGATCTCCCCATTTCCAGACTTGTGAGGGAAGCCTCAAATTAAGCGTTAGTTCGCTCTAGCAGCCTGCAATTTAGACTCCTGAATCATGGGATCTTTATTTTTTGTGGTCTAAATAAGCATAGAAGCCAGTGGGAAACGAACCCGGGCTGGCTGGGCACTGGGTGGCAACTCAGGACACCAACAATGAGCTTTATGGATGCTCTGGTAAATATGAAAGCTTACTTAATAGGATACTATTGTTTATTGGAGTCACAAATCAATTTTGAATTCATTATTTAAACATAGCAGCAGTCTGAAGTTCAGCATCCAAGCCCCAGCATAGTCTAAGATATTAATGCTGGAGCCTCAAGATCATGTTTGAAAAAGAGGTACTGGTAGAGCAAAATAAAAGCTTAAGGTTTGGATACAGAGGTTACTGCTAGGTGTTTGATAGCTAAACTTCCAATGCCACTAACACTGGCAATCTTAGATTTGAGCAGCCTCCATAGTTTTACTAACCAATACCTGTGTGGTTATACTTTTTTAACGTGGCTTCTTTCCACGTATACTTTCTCCATTACTCTTTCACCTCATGAACTGTTCAATAGAATTAGTCTCGGTTATGTACCTGCCTACAATGGAATGCCCAATTTTTGTTCCATAAAACCCCTTTTAATGACACTCCGGTAAACTGAAACACGGGTTAACCAAAACCAAAATAAAAAATTTGAATTAAAAAATGAGCAAGGCATGGGAGTAGTCTGAAGTGGTGTGGGTTTTTGACCAGGCTTGGCCTGAGTATTTGTCATGACGGATGCTAAACCTCAGAGAGAATGCCCTACCCCCTTCCCTAGGTCAGACCAACGCTACGCCCCCATTCCACACAAACTTTCCCCATTGCTGAGGCAGAGTTGTAACTGTATTTATCATTGCACGTAAACCGCTAGAACTGCTTGATTGTGTTCATTGATTTATGAGAGTTAATAGAGTTCCACTCCATACTGTTGTAAATCTTTTTGAACCGAAAAATAGCCTTTAAATACCAACCATTGATCATCTGAAAAATGAGTTTTCAAAAGGGCCTCGCAACCTTTATTTTGATTAATCTGGGTTACACTGTATGTGAGTTCTTTGAATACAATCTACTTTCAAGCTCATAACACCAAAACATTTCATTAGATTGCTTGAAATCGTGACCTACCCTGGTAGGTATTTTAAGCCAAGTATGAATGACAGTTGAGTGAAGGATGACTGTGGCACGATCTTGTAGTCTTCCTACTGACTAAGGCCAACTTGTTCCTTAGACAGGACTGTTACAACCAATGACAACTAAGGGACCCTCATTTTAATGTGGGATCCGAAAATTTCGGATATTTTTTTTTTTTCGGATAAAATCCAAAAATTGAGTACAATTTCGTCTGGTTTACAATTTACGAACTGGTCTAATTGTGAGGATGGTCCCATGAACGAGTACTCAATAGAGCGGACGTTAATCCCCACTATGCAGCACCGCATCCACAAGCCATCGCTCATAACCATCCACTTTTCGTGACCTCCAAGTGGCTGGATTACTGAAAAATGGGTTGTCAAAGCGGCCTCGCACCCTTTATTGTGGTTAATCCGGGTTCCACTGTATGCGTGTTCTTTGAATAACATCTACTTTCAAGCTCATGACACCAAAACAAGTCAAACTCGACCAAATCGTGCGTTCACCTTGACGCAGGCCTGGCCCGTGTACAGGAAGTCCAGCGTGCACTTCATGTCGGCCAGGCTGATGTCCGGAAGTTGCACGGTGACGGCGGGCTCGGCCCGGCCACAGTCCTGCAGGATGCGACACAGCAGCGGGCTTGCACTCGCCAGCACGAGTCTGTGCGCGTGCAGCTCGCCCCCGCGACACAGCAGCCGCACGTCGGCGAAGCTCTCCGCGTCGAACCACTGCCGGATCTCCGAGACCAGTGACGTGTGATGCTTCCCGTAGTGGAGGGTCAGTAGACCGCTGCAGTCCCCTTCCGAGCCGAACATCATATGTCTGTAACATAACGGGGGTTGTTAGGGGGTTTAGAAATAATTTAATTTAAAAATGTTGCTAAAATTCATCTAAAATCTATACCCATGATAGAACAGTTAAACTATTGCTTATAAATCTATATTTTAATTCGCAAGCGGTTTTCTTTTAAGTCAAACCTCAATAACGGCTGGACGGATTTTAATGTTTGAGGTGTCAAATTAAAGTTGAGTTTGTCTTTTTATCCTTTGACTGGGCGAAGGTTGGTCACACCCTGTGCGCTATGTACCTTCATTCTGTCATTCACTCCCCTACCACAACACTCCACCCACCTTTGTCTAGTCGGCTTCTACAGTGAGCTCACGAGCGAGGAACTGAGATTTAAAGAAGCCAAGCAACAGTCAATGATATCGTTGCGTGAGTGCGGGTTGCATAGTTTTGGTCCAAGAAACGTGAGCTCCCTGAAGAGCAAGAGGGAGGGAAATTTCACTTGATTATCTTTCGCCAGCGTCAGGCATGTTCCTTGCGTAAACAAACGAAAATCATTTCTCGAGCTTAGTTCAAAATATCTCGCCATGGATAGTATATCATTGGCTGGAGTATTTCGTTTTTTTTGTCCCGACGTCCATTTCCTATATTGGTTCAATTATTTAGTTTGTTGTTGGTTTGATTTTGTTCTAATAGTTTTCTGATTGTCCGCTAGATAGTTTATTGAGTTTAACCTGCAAGCTCCAGTCGAGAATGCCGCGAGAATGACATTTATGGCAAAGAAACAGCCAGGAAGGGGAACTGTAGTTGTAAATAACACAATTATTTTTCGACCACCTATTTTTTGACAAATAAAACCATAACTGCAATGGTTTTGAGGAAAATATATCAATATGCTCTTCGACAGTCGCAAATTCAAAATCTAAATAATACTAAATAATCTAAATAAATAATGTTGAGTTTTCCTGCAAATTAACCAAGAAAATCGCAAATAAACTTAGTTTTTATGTCTATATTTCAAAGGTTTAAAGGGTTAAAATCCCACTTTTAAGTTCAAAAAACCAAAAATTTTCTGGGGAAGTGCCCCATGACCCCAGGCCCCCTGACCCCCCACTAGAATGGGCCCCCATACCCCTTTGTAGGTTGTACCCCCCAAATCTTTGCTTCAACCAACGCCTCTGAAAACAAGTGGGTGGGTTCACAGCGCACACGAGGCACCTCCAGAATGTCATCCTGTCTAGTGCAGCGGGAACGCACCTCGAACGAGTTTTCAGCATCTCTCTCAGATACTCTGGCCTCCCCTCTACCAGAACCAGTTGTCTTGTATCAACTCTGCATTTGGCATCATATTTCATGAAAGTTTTATATACCTACATGGAATTGCTTGAATTTAGTATTTATTGCATATATGCGCTTGCAGTATAAACATTTATATAATTGGGGGCGTGAGTGAGTGCGCTGCTGGCAAAACTACCATTTAATATGTTTGGGTAGTTGATGATCATACAGTAAATCCTCACTAACTCGACTATTGTGGATCCAGAGGTTTTCGAATTTGGGGGTTGTAGATGTAGTGACAAAACATTCTTTACTTCCTGGGTGTTCATCGTATTAAGTACAGTTCACTCCTGATTATCTGAGGTCTTTGGGAGCAAGCAGATAATGCGAAGTTTACGTGGGTTTTGTGGTTGGGCTGTAATAAGACTGCTTAAAAATGTTTTATTCGATATAGCATTTACCAATAAATAAATACGACAATGAAAGTCCTATCGAGTTGCAAATAATAGAATTTTAAATAAAGACACTTGTTTTACACATTAATAAAACACCTAGTAAGAAAATAAAAACATATATTTGAGCTTAGAGTAGCCTCAGATAAGCCGGAGTCTTGGATAACCCGGGCTCAGATTATCGAGAGTGTATTGTACAGTTCATTGTCCTCGGGGGATTTGCTCTAGGCTACAATGACTGGGACTTTTGTCATATTGCATTTCCTTGAAATTTGGTGGGGGCATTCTTTTTATGATATCTTGGCCCAGGTTTGTTGGCCTAAAAATTAGAGCATCACTGACTGCAGTTGTCCCCAGATGCCAAAAACATCAAAAGTTCAAATCTTTCTATGTATATTACCATTTTCATATTTTGGGACTATAGCTACATAAACTATTCCAATTTTCTTCTGATTTGGTAGAGACATGGGTAGAGAAACACTGACCGCATTTTTGGAGGGTTAATGCCCCAAATTTATTGTTTCCGAGTCCTAAAAAAAGTCATACAGGTCACACTTGTCATTTTAATACATTTTATCTGAATGAAAATACTCCCGTTGCAGCAGACCTGCATACTCAGCGAATTTAAAATGTAAAACAACGTATTTCAATCCAACATAGCAAGATTTGACATGTTTTGGTTAGCTCCATAAGAATAACATGGGGAATGAGTATGCAGGTCTGCTGCTACAGGTATATTAAAACTGAATGGTTTTGATTCAATATTTAGTAGATCTCAACTAGAAGAAGCTATTTACCAAGTTTTATCAAGATATGTTGAGAAATAACCGAGATATAGAATTTTACTTATTTCCCATAAGGTTAACATTGGGACAATGTACTGTGTTTACCACTTCCAATATCTCGGTAACCAATGGACATAGAGCAGTGATTCAAAATACTAAATTGTTTGTTTTTTTTTAGCTGAATTCAACAGTGGCAAAAAAAATTCGATAAATTTTATTTTTCTGTGAAAAAAACTCAAAAAACCTATTTTTGAAGGGGTTTATCCCCCTTTACCCGCCTTTCCGATGGCCCGATCGGGCTGGTTCACGAACTCATCCGAATAATTACTACTTTACACGCCTGTGCCAAATTTCATTTCGATTGGGCCATTTTTGCGAGCGCTATCGTGCTTACAGACACATATATATATATATATATATATATATATATATCTAGAAATTTGAACGAATGGTGTGTTTTGCTTCTGGGGGCCCCAAAACGAAAAGTTGTCATGGTCTCGGGCTTAGGTCTTACCATGAGACCTATGGTAATAGCTTCTTCCCTATAGGGGAAATTCGCTAATAAAAGTACAACAATTTTAAGCCCTCTCTCAAAATTATCACTCAAAAATCCAATTCATCATTAAATACCCCCGTTGCAGTAGACCTGCATACTCAGCGAATTTCAAATGCAAAACAACGTATTTCAATCTAACATAGCGAGATTTGACATGTTTTGGTAAGCTCCATAAGAATAACATGGGGAATGAGTATGCAGGTCTGCTGCTACAGGGTATATTAAAACTGGATGGTTTTAATTCAATATTAAGTAGATCTGAACTAAAAGAAGCTATTTACCAAGTTTTATCAAGATATGTTGAGAAATAACCGAGATATAGAATTTTACTTTTTCCCATAAGGTTAACATTGGGACAACGTACTGTGTTTACCACTTTCAATATCTCGGTAACCAATGAACATAGAGCAGTGATTCAAGATACTAAATTGTTTGTTTTTTTGAGCTGAATTCAATGGTGCCAACAAAAATTCGATAAATTTTATTTTTCTATGTAAAAAACTCAAAAAACCCATTTTTTGGGGGGTTTATCCCCCTTTACCCCCCCTTCTGGTGGTCCGATCGGGCTGGTTCACGAACTCGTCCGAATATTACTACTTTACACACCTGTGCCAAATTTCATTCCGATCGGACCATTTTTGGGAGCGCTATCGTGCTTACAGACACATATATATATATATATATATCTAGAAATTTGAACGAATGGTGTTTTTTTGCTTCTGGGGGCCCCAAAACGAAAAGTTATTATGGTCTCGGGCTTAGGTCTTACCATGAGACCTACGGTAATAGCTTCTTCCCTATAGGGGAAATTCGCTAAAACATAAATTTACGAAGCGCAGGATGTTTTTAAAGGAATTTTGAACTGTAGTAGGTGCAGTTATCGTCCAACTTACTTTAAATTTGGTAGAGATATTAATATCAGTTTACCATGTATTGAATGATTTTACTATTTAATGAATTCATATTTGCCTTAAAATGTTAAAATAACCTTTACTGGTGATCGGCTTCTCATCGGGTAATGTAACGAGTAAAGTTATTAGAGGGGGGGGGGGGGAAGAATTGGGAAAGCCCAGTCCAATACCCATCCAACTGGAACGATCCAATGCCATGGTATTTTTCACGACACTATTGGGTAAAAAAAGTTACGTACCTCACACAACTACAAGGAAATTCAGAAAGAAGAACATTCACGAGAATCGGTTTCATATTCCTCTGAGATTTGGTGAGCGCCGGGCCGCGACAGTCTGTGATGCGTGGGAGTAGCTATATTGCCTACTGGCAAATGAAGGAGCAACTCTTCGGTTGGGACACCGCGTGATGATGCCGGCAGACGCAAATGTGAATAAGAAAAGTCAAACTTGTTTCGTTAGTTTCGTTACAAATCGCCTTGAAGTATTCAGTAAGCAGGAACCTAAAATCTTTTTCTGAACATCAAGCAGTTCTTTCTGGATTGAAAATTTGTTGTTATACACAGAATTATAAACAAAAATAGTTGCACATAACAAAGAATACCTTGGCGCGCTCTTCCTATTCAGAGTAGCCGTTTTACTTAGAAAAAGTTGCTATTTTCTAATCAAAGAAACCATAAAAGCACTAATAAGTCTCTGAAGAGAATTTTATTCTACATCCTCCGGCAAAAGGTCTTGAAAAAGTTTCACTTTTAGCCTGCGAGTCTCGAGGCGTTGCCCTCTTCCAAAACGCTCTGCCTCAGAAATTTGAGTTAACCGATGGTAAAACTTCAAAGCAGTTTTATTTATAAAGCCAATCTCAGACTCCCTCTTATCCGGACCCCTCGGGACCAAGGCTTCTCTAGATAACGGCTTTTCCGGTTAAACCGACCATTCCAAAAAAGATCTATAATCCCAAACATTAAAAACCCCTTATTTTAAGATTATTTGTATATTATAAATTTTCCACGGGAATCGTCGACATCGTCCCTCGATCACTCAGAAACTAACTCCTTTTACTTAAATTTAAGATAGCATAGCATTTAGACACGTCATTTCTGATCTCAAGTATCTTTCTACAAGAATCGTCAATAGAGAACCGTCCATTTCCTGCCGATAACGTCCGGTTAAACCAATGTTTTGGTAAAAATTGTCCGGTTAAAAATGATGCTACTTCCGCCGAGAGCAGTCCAGTTAAACCGATGGTGTGGTTGTGTAGGCCTACACCTCACAAATCAGGGTGAATTCACTGCTATCATTAGCACTTTATTTTAGAAAGTTTTTTGTTGATTTTAAAAGCCCTCTTACTTTCTTTTACTTTACAGGGATATAAAAGAAGAGGTTTGAGAATTTTTTATAAATTAGAGCGGCACGTGATGATTGAGGTGCTGATCAGTAGAAAGAGGATTGAGTCGCGAGAATATGCTTGGCTTAAGCTTGGTGTTTGTATATGTACTATTCATCTGAAACCTGAGAATCCAGTTCACATTTTCAATTTGCGTCGATTTTCAAAAAATATTAAAATATATATATATTATAAAGGATTTGATGTTTTTAAGTCATTTCTTGATTAGCGTGTTTGGTAGACTGAGTACGAGCTGAGTTCAGCCTAGGTCTTGGGGTCAATGTAACAAGTTAGTCTGCCTCATTAATCGTGCATTACGTTCCTCTTTTGTTGATTTATTTTAATTTACGTAGTAATAAAGGTTTTATCAAGCGGAAACATTAAACTCGCCACAAATATTTGATAATTTCAACTTCAAGAATCATCTCATAACTTGACTAACGTTTTGATTTAGATTCGTATTTTTGTTTTTAGGGTGGAACGCCTGAAATCTGTAAATGCAAAATGGGCACTGAATCAGTTTTGCATTGCATAAAATACAGGCGCGTCTGTTTTTGAACGTAGCGGTCGCCTTCGGTTTGTCGAAAACGTGAGGGTTTATCACCAATGAAATATTAGTCTTCTTGCAATACTTTCGAATACAGCAAGAAGATTTAGACTCCAATAGTCAGTGTTAAATCTTCAGAATTACAACAATTTTCGCCGCACAAGTGTTCATGTGGTTCCACTTAAATCGCTGACGAAATAACTTTAAAACATGTTTATAGGGTTTCCAAATTAAGTTCTGATTGAGCTTTGCTTTGAAAAATAAATGATATCAGAAATCTAACTTTCTCCCATTTTCTATAATTAAATATTATAATTTTATGTTAAATAATTTAGTAGTTGAATGAAATGAAGGATGAAGGTTGGCTGCTTCAGGTACTGGTGTATGAAAATTGTGTGATTCTAAATCAATATCCCTTTGAACTCAGCAATAAGAAGCTACATACATTATTAGCATTATTGCTTGTTGAAGAAGCAACAAGTTTTTCACCACACTACGACGAAATCACCTGTTTTACAAACGTCAAACGCGGACCGAAACACACCGTTTGCCGCCCCAGGACCGAAAACGTTGGGGGCCCTAGGGCCGAAAGTCAGCTGATCGTTTATTTGCTTGAAACAACGTAAGAACATCACAAAATTATACGGCATTCAAGACAGGATAGTTGCGATCATATGATTGTCAAAGCTGTGTTTTGTTTTCAAGTGAGTCAAATAATAATCAGTTTTGTTTAATTATTTAGGGTATGTTTCATTGTGTAGTGTGGTGAAAAATAGCGTTCGCACCTCGGCCGAAAGGGGTTTGCAGCTCTCGATCGTTTCAAATTGTCGACTTCGTCTCGAATTTGAAACACGATCTCGAGCCTGCAAAACCTCATTTTCGGCCCTTGTTGCGAAATATACTATTATTAAGACATGTCAAGGATAATGAAGATTTATAAAAAAAAAAAAACAACGGGAATGTGCTGTGTTTTCTGCCACAGAAATGTAAAAATGGAAGTTTTACACTAAAAATGTGTCACAACTAGATGAGCTACATACTGTACCAAGTTTTATTTTAAAATGTTGAGGAAAACCCGAGATATTTAACTTTGCTTATTTCCAATAAGGATAACATAGGGGCAAAGGAGCAATATACATAGTGTTAACCGGATGTTTTATCTTTTAAAGCCAAATTAAATTACTGCAAGTATATTCACTCATCTGTCATTCATACTTGGCTTAAAATACCTACCTGGGTAGGTCGCCATTTCAGCTAATGTATCTAATGTATCTAATGTATTTTTATAAAGAGTTATAATCTTCTTCTATATAATTAATACGCCAACACGAAATTTGTCTTATGAACTCCTCCGTCATTTCTTAACCGATTTTGATCATTGACGGCTCATTGGAAAGAACGTGTCGCGTAGATTTGCAAACTGGCCTTACATTTTTGAAAAAGTCCCTTGGGCTCTGCCCCATTGGCTTTTAAAGTTCCCATGTTATCCTTATGAAGAACATAATTGTTTACATTTTGATCAGCTGGATAATTTAATTGCTGTTATTTTTTAATTTGTGTAAACATAACCCTCAAGACGGATCGTGTTAGCATGATTGTGTTTTAAATTTGTCGCCATTTGAATTATCGCTCTGCTAGAACAACTTAATTTTTTCTCTTTAAATCCCCATGCTACCGAATCCGAATTTTTTAGACATGCGGGTAGAGTGTCACTTTGGTTGATATCTCAAGCACTAAAAACCATGCAAGTATTAATATAAATAATCGTTCGAGCCGTTTTTGAGAAGAAATCAATATACTAATTTTTTTAATGCAACCTCCAAAATGAAAGACTTGAAAAGATAAAAACCATGTCTGGAGATATCATGGTTTCGCATCTACAAACCAAATTTCATCAACATCGGACAATTTCACTCTAGCTTTGTTTACATCCATCCACACACATACGCACACACGTACGGACAGTCACCACTCCGAAAGCAGATTTTTATTCGGGGGATCACTAAAACAAATATTTTCGCAAACTCAATTAATAAAATTTTAAGAAAACAACATACTTTCCAATTTCCATGTACTATGAACTTTGGAAGAAAGTAAAAATACATCAATCAACGCAATTATTTTATTAATATTTTGCAACTTTGATTAACTGTAGTTAAGTTATCCGATCATCACAAATTTAGTGTTCACTGTAAGTCGGCGCGGCGTTCAGATACGAGATACAGCAGATTTCGCACATAGTAATATTTTTAGAGGTTAAGTTTCAAGGAGTGCCTCCTTGTGTTCAACATGGTTCAACTGCTGGGTCTCAGTCTGGATTTTATTTAGAAACTATTTATCCATAGCTGTCAACGTAGACTTTACCCTACCCAAGACTGGAAAATCAACAAGGTCCCAACCCCTGTTAAGACCTTACTTTAATTCTCTGTGATACTGTCTACAATTCATCGATAAATGTCAGTACGTAGTACAAGTGGTGGGCAGCCATGACGCCCTCCCGTCCCTGGGTATAAGTTTCGGTCGGTAGCCACTCCGTGTTTTGCAAATAAATATCCTTTTAAGACAAAAAAAACAACAACAACAAACAACTAATTGGACAAAACCACCAAGGTTCAAATTTCGATGAGCTCTACGTGACATCACAGGGCTTTCATCGACCCAGATTAGTCGTTGTTAAATTAAGCGAATAGTTTTCATTAATTGTTCAAAAGTATCTTTGTGATTTAAAGAATGATTGTAAAATTGAGTTTTATTGAGTATCTTAAACAAAATTAATTGAAGGGAAATGTAATTTTAAAACACTGCATTGCAATAAGTTCGTATTCAAAAAATTTGAAATACGAATATCAAGAAAATTGTCGATACATTTGGACATGGATGTTATTTTATCTGATGGTTTAAAAATCGCTTTAGAACAACATAGGAGTTTTGATCAGCAAAACACCCTCGCATGTTGAATGACTATATAGATATATGTATTGGGGCAATACCTCTAGGTAGATACGTCAATCTAAAACAACTATTACTACTATTATTTACAGTTTAACCTAGTAAAAAAACTAATTAGATATATCGAAGTTTAAGCAGAGCATTTCTAAATTTTCTGTCTAAAACAGTTCTTTGACTACCGTTTAATCTACAGAGTTCAATACTTCATTTTGTGTTGTTGAAGACACAGACATTCTTTCACTGTTTCCGGAGCACCATGGATTCACACGATAACCCTCCTCCCTGCGTAGACACCACGCATGCTTCCGACACACTCGCTCGCCGCTGCACGGACACCGAGTGGAAAGGAGCGAGAAGGAACACACCAACCACCGGGAACTGGAGACACCGGAGAGCGAGATGGCGAGAGGAAGCGGCTCGAGGCAGAAGGCGGATGGGCGGAGAAAGGAGAGAGGCGAATTGTGTAACGCGGCGCGGCGTAACGTTGCCTCATCGGGGCCGCCACGGGGCCAGTGAGGAGAGGCAGCGGCTGCGACCGCGATAGAGAGGACTGTGGCGTGTCCTGTAATCCAGCTACTTGGAGGTCACGAATTGTGGATAGTTATGAGCGATAGCTTGTGCTGGACGCGGCGGCGTTCCTTAGTGGGGATTAAAGTCCGCACTAATGGATACTACGTTCATAGGACCGTCCACATAATTAGACCAGTTCGTAAATTGTTAACCGGGGTAATTGTGGTTCGGATCCCACGTTAAAATGTAGGTCCCTTAGTTGCCATTGGCTGCTGGGCTATTAATTAACAGTCCTGTCTTAAGGAACATGTCGGCCTTAGTCAGTAACAAGACTACAAGATCTCGCCACAATCATCTTTCATTCATACTTGGCTTAAAATACCTACCTGAGTAGGTCGCCACTTCAAGCAATGTAATGTAATGTAGTCGGCCTGGTTAAACGCGAGATGACTTTAGTTGCAAATGAAAGAAATAGTTATCGTATAATTAATTATGTTTGCTCCTATAATTCACCTATAATATGTCTAGAGTGATAAAAATATCTTTTGCAGTGCTGATATTAGAGTTAGGGAATCCAGTCCCGGGTTTTTCTGGCTCAGTCCCGGGATTTTCGGGATTATAACATTTACGTGTAAAATTGATATTTACTAAGATCTCATGAGTTAAAAAAAGTTATACCAGTTAAATGTTGTTTTTGATCAAACGATCATTATTTGTCGATATTTAAGTTATTTGTCGTCTTAGAGTATGTACAGCTT
This sequence comes from Flexamia atlantica, assembly GCA_035578135.1. Classification (NCBI taxonomy): domain Eukaryota; kingdom Metazoa; phylum Arthropoda; class Insecta; order Hemiptera; family Cicadellidae; genus Flexamia; species Flexamia atlantica. The sequence continues at coordinate 65,830,312 of JAQJVK010000002.1, forward strand.
CTTCTTCTGCGCTTATAATTTATTTGAGATGCATCGTTTGAGTTTGATTTTCAACTAAGACAAGGGTTTGATTTTGCTATTTTTGGCATACAATATTCTTTTAGATTTAAAAAACGAATAGGTTTGTAATCGGTAACCGATGTCTCGGGCTCAGAATGTTATGAAACCGTCCTCAATAAGGCGTTCACTGCGGGTTCCTGCGTTATTTAAATTGATTGTTTGCCGATTACAAGCTCGCACTCACAGTGTCACAAGGTTTTCGTTATAGGGGAACGTATAATATTTGTAGCCTACTTATCTTGTAGTATAAGTTTTCCGCTTGCGGTTTCCAAAAGAAAAAAACTGCACGACCCGGCCTTTTTCAACAAGAACAAAATAGACGAATCAAACATCAAGCAATTACAAATACAATCAGCTGACTGTGAGAATCGCTTATTTGCTACGCATTGTTACACCTGTTAATCCTTCCACCTCCACGAGCAAACCCTGGTACCGAACACCGAAAACACCTCTTGGACCCACCAATTTTAACCTAACAGATGGCTGGGAATTGTGGCGTGCTCCTGTAATCCAGCTACTTGGAGGTCGGATGTCTAGGGTATCCCAGGTTCACAACTGTAGAGGATACAGTCGAGTCCCTGGGGAGTGATCACTGAGGGTATCCCGCGTTCACAACTGTAGAAGACACAGTCGAGTTCCTGGGGAGTGGTCACTGAGGGTATCCCGAGTCCACAACTGTAGAAGATACAGTCGAGTCCCTGGGGAGTGGTCACTGAGGGTATCCCGCGTTCACAACTGTAGAAGATACAGTCGAGTCCCTGGGGAGTGGTCACTGAGGGTATCCTGGGTCCACAACTGTAGAAGATACAGTTTAGTCCCAGGGGAGTGGTCACTGAGAGTAGCCCGGGTCCACAACTGTAGAAGATACAGTCGATTCCCTGGGGAGTGGTCACTGAGGGTATCCTGGGTCCACAACTGTAGAAGATACAGTAGAGTCTCTGGGGAGTGGTCACTGAGGGTATCCCGAGTCCACAACTGTAGAAGACACAGTCGAGTCCCTGGGGAGTGGTCACTGAGGGTATCCCGAGTCCACAACTGTAGAAGACACAGTCGAGTCCCTGGGGAGTGGTCACTGAGGGTATCCCGCGTTCACAACTGTAGAAGATACAGTCGAGTCCCTGGGGAGTGGTCACTGAGGGTATCCCGCGTTCACAACCGTAGAAGATACAGTCGAGTCCCTGGGGAGTGATCACTGAGGGTATCCCGCGTTCACAACCGTAGAAGATACAGTCGAGTCCCTGGGGAGTGGTCACTGAGGGTATCCCGCGTTCACAACCGTAGAAGACACAGTCGAGTCCCTGGGGAGTGATCACTGAGGGTATCCCGCGTTCACAAACGTAGAAGATACAGTCGAGTCCCTGGGGAGTGGTCACTGAGGGTATCCCGCGTTCACAACCGTAGAAGACACAGTCGAGTCCCCGGGGAGTGGTCACTGAGGGTATCCCGCGTTCACAACCGTAGAAGGTACAGGCGAGTCCCTGGGGAGTGGTCACTGAGGGTATCCCAGGTTCACAACTGTAGAAGATACAGTCGAGTGTCGGGGGACTCGTCACTAAGGGTATCCCGCGTTCACAACTGTAGAAGATACAGTCGAGTCCCTGGGGAGTGGTCACTGAGGGTATCCCGCGTTCACAACCGTAGAAGATACAGTCGAGTCCCTGGGGAGTGGTCACTGAGGGTATCCCGCGTTCACAACCGTAGAAGACACAGTCGAGTCCCTGGGGAGTGGTCACTGAGGGTATCCCGCGTTCACAACCGTAGAAGACACAGTCGAGTCCCTGGGGAGTGGTCACTGAGGGTATCCCGCGTTCACAACCGTAGAAGACACAGTCGAGTCCCTGGGGAGTGGTCACTGAGGGTATCCCGCGTTCACAACCGTAGAAGACACAGGCGAGTCCCTGGGGAGTGGTCACTGAGGGTATCCCGCGTTCACAACCGTAGAAGACACAGGCGAGTCCCTGGGGAGTGGTCACTGAGGGTATCCCGCGTTCACAACCGTAGAAGATACAGTCGAGTCCCTGGGGAGTGGTCACTGAGGGTATCCCGCGTTCACAACTGTAGAAGATACAGTCGATTGCCTGGGGAGTGGTCACTGAGGGTATCCCGGGTCCACAACTGTAGAAGATACAGTCGATTCCCTGGGGAGTGGTCACTGAGGGTATCCTGGGTCCACAACTGTAGAAGATACAGTTTAGTCCCAGGGGAGTGGTCACTGAGAGTAGCCCGGGTCCACAACTGTAGAAGATACAGTCGATTCCCTGGGGAGTGGTCACTGAGGGTATCCTGGGTCCACAACTGTAGAAGATACAGTAGAGTCTCTGGGGAGTGGTCACTGAGGGTATCCCGTGTCCACAACTGTAAAAGATACAGCCTAGTCACTGGAGAGTGGTCACTGAGGGTATCCCGGGTCCACAACTGTAGAAGATACAGTAGAGTCCCTGGGGAGTGGTCACTGAGGGTATCCCGTGTCCACAACTGTAGAAGATACAGCCTAGACCCTGGAGAGTGGTCACCGAGGGTATCCCGGGTCCACAACTGCATAAGATACAGTCTAGTCCATGGAGAGTGGTCACTGAGGGTATCCCGGGTCCACAACTGTAGAAGATACACTCGAGTCCCTGGAGAGTGGTCACTGAGGGTATCCCGGGTCCACAACTGTAGAAGATACAGTCTAGTCCATGGAGAGTGGTCACTGGGGGTATCCCGGGTCCACAACTGTAGAAGATACAGTCGAGTCCCTGGGGAGTGGTCACTGAGGGTATCCCGGGTTCACAACTGTAGAAGATACAGTCGAGTCCCTGGGGAGTGGTCACTGAGGGTATCCCGTGTCCACAACTGTAGAAGATACAGTTTAGTCCCTGGGGAGTGGTCACTGAGGGTATCCCGGGTCCACAACTGTAGAAGATACAGTAGAGTCCCAGGGGAGTGGTCACTGAGGGTATCCCGGGTCCACAACTGTAGAAGATACAGTCGAGTCCCTGGGGAGTGGTCACTGAGGGTATCCCGGGTCCACAACTGTAGAAGATACAGTTTAGTCCCAGGGGAGTGGTCACTGAGGGTATCCCGGGTCCACAACTGTAGAAGATACAGTCGAGTCCCTGGGGAGTGGTCACTGAGGGTATCCCGGGTCCACAACTGTAGAAGATACAGTAGAGTCCCTGGGGAGTGGTCACTGAGGGTATCCCTGGTTCACAACTGTAGAAGATACAATAGAGTCCCTGGGGAGTGGTCACTGAGGGTATCCCGGGTCCACAACTGTAGAAGATACAGTCGAGTCCCTGGGGAGTGGTCACTGAGGGTATCCCGTGTCCACAACTGTAGAAGATACAGTCGAGTCCCTGGGGAGTGGTCACTGAGGGTATCCCGGGTCCACAACTGTAGAAGATACAGTCGAGTCCCTGGGGAGTGGTCACTGAGGGTATCCCGGGTCCACAACTGTAGAAGATACAGTAGAGTCCCTGGGGAGTGGTCACTGAGGGTATCCCGGGTCCACAACTGTAGAAGATACAGTCGAGTCCCTGGGGAGTGGTCACTGAGGGTATCCCGGGTCCACAACTGTAGAAGATACAGTAGAGTCCCTGGGGAGTGGTCACTAAGGGTATCCCTGGTTCACAGCTGTAGAAGATACAGTCGAGTGTTGGGGGAGTGTTCACTGAGAGTATTCCGGGTCCACAACTTGTCGTCCTAACAAAGGGGGGCTTTCTTGATTCCAGGGACTCGGGAAAAATACTGAAACTGCTTCAAGTTTACTGGAACATGAGAAATAACGTAAAATATCTGTAATTTAAAAAGCATTGTGATCTAAGAAAAACTGCTTTGCTTACATAGAATATGAGGCGCCCATACTTGATGCAAAACCATATGCTAGATATGAATATAATTTGGTGGATCTAAAAGCTAGTGCTCTATGAAGGTATTTTGCTTAGGGGTTTTTTTTAGCCTCTCCAAGCCTCTATAGGGCATTAATATTTGTTTATTGCATTGATTTGGGCTAGTTAAATAAAGAATTGACTGGAGATGAGCTTCCTATTTTTAATGAACAGGTTACACAAAACTGGAAACTGAAGGGAACTTCAGAGGGAACCTCATCGTCTTTCATAGGCAACCGATTTCAGTTTTTCCCGTTGAAAAACACATTATAAAAAAGTACTATGTTAAATACATATCCATCTTTGCAGTAGCAAGTCAACAGGTCGTAAATTGTTTACCAGGTGAAATTGTGGTTCGATCCCACGTTAAACTATAGGTTTCACTTGCCATTGGCTGTGATGGGCTATTGATTAACAATTTTGTCTAAGGAACATGTCGGCCTAACTCAGTATCTAGACTACAAGATCGCGCCACAATCATCCTCCACTTATCCTTAAATAATTTTCGCCTTCAAATACCCCTACTGGAGGTCGGCGTCTTAATGGTGATGTAATGTAACATTAATGTAACAACCGTTCGCAATGGTGCATGTCGTTTAAATAAGTAGATACCCGTGATGTGAGAGATAATATTCGCAAAAGAGATTTGTACTTGGGCAATTAACTCTTATGAATAATGCATTGTTTACTTAATAAGTAGGGAGTGAAACTGGAAAAAAATGATAGATTTTAAAAGCCTTGGAACATAGAAATAAAACTAGCGTTAAATGATTCATTTACTGTTAATTGTTTCTTAGAGAAGTTCATCATAAATTGGATGATAACGAAACTCTTACAAATCATCCCCATCTACAGTAAACACACAGTAAAATCTAGAATAAATATGTATAGAGAGCTCTGTTGGCAATATCTTCACCCTTAACATCATTATCTAGGTAGCCTACATTTTTAAGAATGACATATAACCCATAATCTATCTCCCTTATTAAAGGCAATCGGGTGCCAACAACCCAAAAATATTGTTTGAAATCGTATTATATTTACGGATTTTCAATTAATGGCACATATTTTTCGCCGTTCTTATTTATTACAACATGTGTAAAGTGAAATCAACATAAAATATTGAGTATAGTAATACAGAATAATAGCGAGATCGCCCTGCAACCAGTGAATGTAGACCAATCACTAACAAGTGTGCCATTTGCAACAAGTGCGGAGCGGCCGAGATGCGAGCGTGTGTTCTACTTTACTTTCTCGCCGCTCGCTCCAGCTCCAGCGCCTGTCGCGAGTCGAGAGAGAAAGAGGGAGGGGAGGGGAGATGAGCGACCTCGACAGTTGGAGGGGAGGGAGAGAGAGAGAGAGAGAATAGTTGCACAACCAACATTCACGCAACGCCACATTCAAGGCCCTGCTCGCCGACAAGGAAAGCTTCCACAGTTACCTCATCTGGTCTTCCTTCCCCGCCCAGCGCTCTCGTTACAACCATGGCTCTGTTTCTGGTTCGACGGTTTTACACTCTGTTGTGATATCTGATATTTGCTTTAAAATATCTAAAGTAGGTTTATTGACGCAACTCTTTCAGTTGGTGGGATAGGTCGAATTTATTATGCAGGCGTATGGCTGGTGAAATTAGATGTTTTGACAAGAGGAAAGAAGGGGTTGTAAACACTGCTTTGACACTTAAATTCTTCGACAGCTCACTTTTTATACTTTATAATATCTCCGCAAGTAACGAATCCTTGGTTTTGCAGAAGGTTTTAGGGTGGGACATGGAACTTTGCTTAAAAACTTGCGACGTGCGACTTAAAAAATTATCACTAGTTTTATTTATAGGCGTATTCGATCGGATCGGTAGGAACTTCAATGTGTCCTCTCCAAGACTTTTTCGCTACCCTTGTTCGTAAGCTACGCCATTATCTTGAAAAAAATACGACGTGGTGGAATGAAAACCGTGCAAGGCGCCAAAAAATCACATTTTAAGATAGGCAGTGGATAAACCTTTGTCGATAACACAAACACCGTGCTATTTTCAGGAAATATCCGCTCAAAAAATCTCTACTTTTAGGTTGAGTGTATGTAGGACTCTTTCGGCTCTTAGAACGGTTTTTATTTCAACGCAACGGTATTCCATGTTCTTTTGAAGGCTATTTAAATATCTACGTTAGAAATCATCATGTTTTAATACAATCTATCACAGCAAAGCTAAATTAATATATGAAATCCTCACCAGTAATGGTGTGAATGTTTGATCGGATCACCCAGCGGCCCGCTAGGGAGCCGGGGGAGCGTGGCCTATTGTATACATATCCAAGGGCCCGTCTCGTTGTCTCGTTCGCTCCACCAGTCACCAGGGCGCGCGTGTGAGCGTCCCGTCCTCCCCTACTGGCGGCGACCTCTCGCCCAACCGCGGGCTTGTTTGGTTTAGATATTAGATCTGTTATTCTGGTCACTGCGAGAAACTTGTCTGACCCTCATAAAATTGGAGGTTATATTTAGTAGGCCCTAAAGGTGCTGCTATACATACACGTCGCGTCACGTCCATTTTCGATGTTAATGAAACCTATGTAATCAAATGGAACCGGCTGTACATACACGTCACGTCTCGTCACGTCACGGCACGGCCCGACTCGAATGCTCTGAAGAGCATACACGGCCGAATCGGCCGAATTGGGACGCGACGCGACGTGACGTGACGTGACGTGTATGTATAGCCCACACCGACGTCCACTCGGCCAGTAGGCTCTTAGAAACTAGAAAATGCGAATCGATGCGAATCGGTGCGAATCGATACCCCCTCCGGCATCGCCGAACTGGCCTTAAGTGGACGTGACGTGACGTGACGTTTACGTACAGCACCTTTTGGAGGGGGCTCCAAACGCGAAAAATATCGCGTTTCTACCTGCTCCTCCCATAAGGCAAATGTTAAATTTCAAATTCGTTACATCGTCAACCGTATGCAACTTAATCAACAATCGTCAACAAGAGTCTTTAAGAATCTTTGTTGCGGTTTTAGCCGCCACATTTTTGTTTGGATTACCTACTGACCCTCCCCAGGGAAAGTAGTCTCTCATTGGGCCTTATGATGATTGGTGTGACCGACCGAAATAGATCGCCATTTTCCATTGTACCATTTATATATACAGCCTATTTATGAGTGCAGTATAAAAGTAAATACATTATAAGTGTTGCAAGACGTCTTTTATTTATACCCAGTACATAGAACAAGACGTATCAAGCTAATCAAGAATGAATATCTATTCATTCGCAAATACGGAATTTATTCAGGGTCTACGCAGAATTGGTAAAATGTTGACCAGCATGAAAACATATTGACCGGGTATTTTAAAAAGTCGTATTTCCACCAAAATTCGTATGAACGTTCTAGTACGATAAGTGTTCTACGCAACCTGTATAAATACAATAAAACTATAATATTAAGGGTGTTTGTACACTAAAAAAAACTTGTTGACCAGCATAAAACATGTTGACCAGGTCCTTTAAAAAGTCTAATTTCCACTAGATTTGGACTTAACGTTCTGATAAATGTTCTGCACAACCTGTATTTATTAATTTAAGAAAATGTTCAAATAATTATAGGGGTTTGTAAGCAAAAAACCTGGGTGAGCAGCATAAAATAATGTTGTCAAGTCCTTTAAAGTCCGATTTCTACCAAATTTTGTTTGGCCGTTCTAACAACCGTTCTAACAACTTGCATATACAGTATTTCATAAAAAATATATAATTAGGGGGGTTTGTATAAAAAAAGGCTTGCTAACAACATTAGGCAAAACATGTAGATCGGGTAAGCCTGTTTTTTTAACACTTGATGAAATAATATTTTTTTAAATTTATAAAAGGTTATGTAGAACAATAATTGGAACATGCACACCTCATTTGGAGGAAATCCGACATTTTAATCCCTATTCAACATGTTTTTCTTCTGGTCGTCATTTCAGAAGTTCCCTGTACTCAGTCTGTCTCGGCGACGCTCGGGCCAGACCTTGGACCGCGCTCGGAGAGGCATCGCGGGCCTTGAGGCCAATCCGCCGGTGACGTCAGAGATAGTCTGGAGGCCGAGGCCGCGGAATTAGGCCCATTGTTTATCTTGTTCCCAGCCTCGTCCGCCTTCCGCCCCCCGCGAGGTCGGCGGTTACGTCGCGATAAGGGGCGACCTTCCCTGATAACGATGTTTTAAATGTGTTACGACTCAGGGAAGTGTGAGAGAGAATTGGAATTGTAAGTGTCGGTGTGCGTGGAACAAAGGGATCATTTACCCTGGCATTACTTGAGTCTACGCGATTAATCAAGGATCGCCCGTGGAAGTAAGAAATAAAGTAAGAAACTATCTAAGCAAAATTATAATTTAGTTAATTTCCTCAAATAAAAAGTGTGTAAGTTACATTATTGTCATCATCGTCACAGGGGCGTGTACATTAACTCATGGTATACTTATACGAAATCAATAATTTTAACCCCATGAAATTAGGAAAGTAGACTGAGAAACTGTCCTTTCTTTTGCTGCATGAAATTGCCAAAATCGGACTCAAAAATGTATTACACTTGCGCTGGACGCTTAAAAAAAGGAATTAGGCTACTTAAAAGTATTATTTTGAATAATTGACTCTTTCTCAATTTTTTTAAGCGAGGTTACTTTCAAATGTACAAGGCATGGTTTGAGGCATTTTACTGATAAGTTGGTGGAAATCCAATTCCTCCAAAATCGAAATCGAACGATTTAACGAGGAATCCTCCGATTTCGAAAACGAAAGAGCATTGTACACCTTGTACCAACAAAATAAAAAAAACTAAAATAACTCGTTTAATCAAACGTAGCAAAATTTATTCTTCTTTACTTCTTGAACGTCGGAAATGTTTGACTTATTTCAGCATTACAAAAAACAACAAGTTTATTTAAGCTTGGTCCTTGGTGACAAACCCGCCTACAGACGAAAAACAGAGGAGGTCCTGGGACCGTTGTGGCCATGCCTATTTTTTTTTGTTCGCTCAGTTTTTACGTTTTGAAACTTCGATAAACGACACTGAATCAGCTAATATTTACTGAAGTGGTTTACAGACCTGCTTTTCATGTAATCCTAATCGTTGCAGGTGTGATCTTCTAATTTGTACTTATTTATTTAGCTTTATATTTATTTTTTTTCTAAGAATGTCTAATTTTTACTAATGGCATGAGGAGAATTTCTATGAGGTCAGCTAGTTATCACCTGCAATATTGGTTGCGTTAGCCTAAATGGGTTGTTATCATTGAATATATAAAAGTTATATTGTGTTTTGAAGTTGCACAATCCTTTTAAAACAGTTATAACGCACGTTGTTCAGCACTGGAGCGTTGAAAGCGCCCTCTAGAAATAAATCAAAGGATTGGGGATCGAAGCCGTAAGAGAAATGTACATTTTAATTATCAGTCGCCGGTGTGCTATATTATAAGCTTTATAATGAATCCTCAATCGTAAAAACCGGTTTAGTATGACGGCTGAAAATTGGATGTAACAGAGAAAACCCTTGTTGTATTAAGTACAATTTATATATTGATTTATAAATTTTTACCTAGTGTAGAGTGCACGAAATACGGCGGCAAAAACTAAACTCATAACAATTCCTGCTAAACCTCAGCTGAAATGATTGCATGAAATGTTTTTGTTGAACTGTCAAAGCTCTGTTTACGTTTCTCAGGGTCTATTTGTGTTTACTTTACCATATGATGATTTATTTTATTAACTTCCCTAACAAAAATAATAAACAATAATTTCGCTGTTTCTCAGGGTCTTTTACACGTAAATTTGTGTTTACTTTACCATATGATTATATATTTTATTAACTTCCCTAACAAAAATAATAAACAATAATTTCACCCGCCATATTTGCTGCTCGCGACTATAGAAGCTCTCCGCGTTTTGTTCGTGTTTCGAGCGGAAAGTAGGTTATTGTTAACTAACTAATGTTACAGCCAACTGGTTATATTCCCAGGTTTGAAGATTAAGACTTTTTATCATTAATGTCTCACTGTCAAAGTAAAAGGTTAACGCTAAATTCTCGAAAAAATACTCAAGAAAATTCTCAGTTGCACATCCCGTTCTTGTTCTTGGTTGATATAATCTTCTAAACGACAAAACTGGCTCATGTAAAAAAAATGTTGCAAGGATATAAAATAACTTATAAAACTGAGCAGCCAATCTTGCTGTCGTCTGTTCAATGAAAAGGCAGGAAGGGTGGGAGTGTCGAAATAGAACTCGTTCTACAGAGGTTGTAGGCGAAAGGGGTGGCGCTATTCAGCTATTCTTCTCTCTAGTTCCTACAAATCCGTTAGAAGTTTCCGTTACACTTATTAACAACCTTAACAAAAGATAGATTCACTTAACTGTAAAGCTGAGGGAGTACAAATAAGCAGTAGATTATAGATTGCGAGAACCACTTATAGAAGGGGCTTCCAGCTTGCGCTTATGTCACTCTGGTCTAACCAATTCAAAAGTTAAAATCTTAATAATTTTCGACTTGTTCCAGCTGAATTTAGGGAATAATAAAAACATTCCCGTTTTACTGTTTCAGAATTATCTGTAAAAAACTTACGGTAAGTAAAAGCAGTAGCCGAACCATCACTACACAGTAAAACTTCGGCGTGTCGGCGATGCACTGTAGATCAGTGGAAGTAGAATGCAATTATTCAAATACTAATAAAATATAAAATTAAAGGTTATATTTAGTACTTATATTTCTTACTCTTACCTATACCTATAAAAGTAGAAACCAGTTATGTAATTATCGATGACATTACCATTGATCAGGAATTATTCTGTTCACCATAAGCACATTCACAGATGAAGTAGGTCTACTATAGTTCTTCATCTACAGCACGTTTGATGTAACCATCAAATGTACTCTACAGTATATTTTTCAAGAAAACTATTTGAGTAAACCGAACAAGTATAGCATTGTACTTAAAGAATACCGTAATGTTATTGTACAATCAGTCTAAATTGTTTAATGAGAAGGTACTTAAGAGGGGGCTCCAGTCACGAAAAATATCGCGTTTCTACCTGATGCTCCTCTTATAAGGCCAATGTTAACTTTCAAATTCAGTACAGCCTCAACCGCTCAACCAAAATCGTTGATTTACAGCTCATTTGAAAGAAAAAAATTATCTAGCAACTTCAGTGAGCAGAATTTTTCTATAGTTTTTTGTTTAATTGTTAAAAAATCGCAAAAAATGAGATTTTTGGAATTTTTTATGAATTGTTCTGAATGTGATATCAAAATTCTGCCCACTGAAGTCGCTAGATAATTTGTTGTTCTTTCAAATGAGCTATAAATCAACGATTTTGGTTGAGCGGTTGAGGTTGTACTGAATTTGAAAGTTGAACATTAGTCTTATGGGAGAAGCAGGTAGCAGGTAGTTCCAGCGGGACTGGAACCCCCTCTTAAAGACTTTTTTTGAAGAAATTAAGAGGGACACGTCATGGTGTAAAGAATAAAATACCACCTGAAAAAGATATGTTGGATTTAAACATTGATATTTTAGTTTTATAAAGTACAAAATGTCATCATTTTTCTTTTGAAGTAAAAGCATCTGTGTGCAATTCGTAAGTTTACAAAAGTATATTTTTTTTAAATCTCTTGATGGCTAAGAGCTGGAATAATTTTCATGGAGTTGGTCTATTCTTATTAATTTTGAAATGCAATGTCGGAAATTAAACAAATCTAAGCGGAGAAATTTACGTTGTTTTTTCACAGTAATCGGAAACCAATCGTCCCTGAATTTAAAATAAAGCAAAATGAATTCAGTACCGAAATTGCATTTATAATTGTCAGGCGCACTACTTACCCTGGCAACCGAGATAATAATCTAAATAAACCAAATTTAATTATTTATCTCGAAGATTTATAAAATGTTCGTGTCCTTAACTTACACCCTAAAGTTAGATAGCACATATTTAGCCAACGAAATTCCACAGGAATACTAACTTTGAAGTATATTCTTGAACATTCCGTCTGAATAGTTTTTGGACAAAAATTCATTCTCACGCGAGAACTAAATGAAAGAACTATTTTAAAAACCAAGAAGTCCTATACAATACTATTCTCTTTTGTCCTCAAACACTATATTTATGATCAACCTTGATTTATGGATGAATTCTGAGATAAATCACCAAAATTATACGGTAAAATATTTTTCAAATGTAGGAATACTGAAAACATGTTGAATTACATACCGGTAACTCTGAAAATCATAAGACTACTACATATTAATTATTGTGATGAAAACGTATGGAGGGACTCTCGAAACTGATAATTATTCAATTTGCACTGAATTTGAGGCATAAATCTGCATTTTTTAGGAAGGGTACAAGTGTAAACCCTGACTTTATCGCCATTACTGACAAAATTTAAACTTTCGATTCATTTTCCTACTAATGGTTATCTAATCAATGACTAAATTAAAGTGTTAACTTGTCAGTAGATTAAACACTAGAATTTAAACGTCTGTCCAATCAAATAGTGTTGATTTTAATTTATATTATAGCTTTTAGGTCTCTTTAATTCAGCTCTAAATACCGGTGCATAAATTGTTTATCTTTGGGTATATCATGGGAGCATAAGGGTAGGTATCAACGTTGGTCTACCTTATAACTGGAATTTAAGCTTATGAAGAAAAAATCGGATGAATTTACTGTGGTTCACTCTACAATAAAATATATTAGCCTATAAACCATGTTTGATTTTCTTTATCAGATTTAAATCATTATATTTTAGGTTGGATCTTTTAATAAATTAGTTTTTATCAAACTAAATAATCAGTCTAATCTAGTAAAAATATTATTAATTAGACTATTGTTGGTTTCAAAACATAAGGCCATTGACAATACACCTTTAGAATATATATAATCAATGATAAGGCCCACGCCGTCCTTATGATTTGAATCGGGATACACAAATAATTAGTTTGTTTATTCAATCAAATTCACTATGGATGGGCAACTATCTTTACTTTTTATGCTAAGTTATTTATTTAATGTACACTATTTAATGTAGGCTATTACATTTTTATATGATAGTTGGTTATATATAGCCTATTAAAAACTGTTAGTTAGGCTGTTATTTTAAATCTATCCACCTATCGTTATTATGAATATTTTTTCGAATTGTTTAGGTAGTTACACAAACGCTACATTAAATTGTTTTTAAACTAGTCCAATTAAAAATGTCCGAATATTGTGGGGTTAACTCAATTCAATAGGTTAACTCAATGAGGTTGAGGTACAAGTGATAACCTAATTTTCCCACGTGCCGACTCTTTTGGCGTATTAAGGAAAAGCAAATTATATTCGACATTTAAACTATATTCATTACAACTTTGATTTCAGGACAATCTATCTAGACATTGATAGGCTCCTTAGTCAAAAACAGTTTAATTTATCCCTACTCATGTTGAAAACAAAACTAGGTAGGTACTGAACTTGGACTGATATATAAAATAAATAGCTAGCTGCCAGTAGAACATATAATTAATCGTTTTGACGTCCTGAAAAGTTATTTTTTACTGACCTGTACCTTTAATCATAAACAAAACATCATAAATATTATGTTTAAAATAACGATCAAAAGTAGCCTATAAAATAGGAATACATTCACAGTCACAGTGTCAGGGAACTTTCTTCCCGTGGGACAAACCACTTTTCATACTACATTATGACGTGTCACTTTTCATACTATATTATGGCGTGTATTCTGACTCATACGACTCAGTAACCAATTAATTGATTCGTTTCCAAATGCTTCTTATAATTGGTTATATTACCACATAAATAGTTAGTATACGGACGCAATCTGGTGTGTTTATCCAACATAAATAATAATGGAGGGTAAAAATTGATTGGGATTGGTAGATAAAATGATGATTCTTTATTTTTCGCAGATCTCATTTAGTTAAATCCATATGAAATAGTTTTGAAAAGTTGATTAATTTTATTTGAAGTAGCCAACTTCATTTGTGTTTTGAATGCCGAAAATTGGCTTAGGCTTAGGGAGACTCAATCATGACACAAAATGTAACGTACCTGACGTGACGTAGCCCCCCATTCAAGTTGATTACAACGTGTGTTTATTTCTTTTATGCATTACATGTTCGTTTATTTAAAACAATAGGCCCTATTGGTTATTAAAGTTGTAAATATTTATTTTTTGGTCTGGATACCGGTAAAATATTAGGAGCACGTGTCCTGTGTGTCCTGACACTGTACGCGAAAACTCATTGATTTGCTAATTTTATTGCAGGTCGAAGCGGACGTACCGTAACTTAAGTCTGTTTTAACTACGCACACAGGTGTGTAGGCCCCTTCTGCAGTTCTGACCAGACAATGCAAAAGAGGGGTCCTAATCTAGGAGGATACATGATACTAATATATCCTCCTAGGTCCTAATAGACTGAATATGAACAGCGTAACAGCGTGATGTCTCCAGTAAAATATGTTTTGTATTTTGTGCTTTCTACGCCAGTGGCATTTTTTTACGTTTTGATCGGGAACGGTCCAAACCCGGGTCTTGTTACTATCTAACGGCGACCTTTTGTTATATAGCGTCATTAATTCATAGCCCAATGACAAATAGCAACTGGACCCAGTTTCGATCCTATCAGGAATCGAACCGGCGACCCTATGAGGTGAGCGCTTTATCCACTCGGCCACAGATGAAGAACAAAACAGATTGGCAACCTAATGCACTTTTGCGTGCCCGTTTTTTCGCACGGCGTCAAGTTTGTTAGGTCGTTTTGCCGCACATATTGCGATGGTATTAAAGTTATTAATGGCTGTATTTGTTCTTTGGAACCTGAAGATTTGATATTGACGAAATTATACTTGATACCAATGCAATATGTGCGGCAAAACGACCTTAACAAACTTGACGCCGCGCGAAAAAACGGGCACGCTAAAGTGCATTAGGTTGCCAATCTGTATAGTTCTTCATCTGTGACTCGGCTATCCAGTCAATTTTGTGACTCCATTTCCAACAGAAATCGCGATATAAGCCTGCAAGACGCGGTAGGCAAATAAGTTATGTAGGCTCAAGGTGAATGTTACGAACAATTTTTTTTAAATTTCTATTGCTTCGCAAAATCTTTTCAGCAAAATATTTTGGAGTCTGCGAAATGACTCAATGTTTTCCAGAGTAAATAAGATTGCCCACTACATAGGCTACTTTATTAGGAATATACATTGAAAATCGTCATAAAGAGGGCCTCAACAATGTTAGTGTTTATTTGGGAGTGGAATATGAAGCACGTGGGGAAGTTGTGGCTGTAGGCCTACAACTCGGCCAAAACTCCAAACCGCGTTTCCGTCCGCCCGCCCCCGCGCGTCGTTGTCGTGTTTAGTCTGCTCTGAAACTGGATCTCCGCAGCCGCTGACGGCTTAGATCTTACTATTTAGATCTGCGAGAAATGCACTGACATGAATAGGTCGATTTTAACTGCACTTCAGAAAAACCTTTGATGTCCATCGTAGGAATGCGTATACGCTTGCAATGAAAGAAATTATAGTAAAATGGATGTTGAAAAGGGCAAACATGCAAACCGACTGGTAGTGTTTATGAGTGCGTAGGCTGCGTAGGCTATATATTAAACTTCGCTAACATGCATATGCATACTGTAAGTATACTGCACTTGTAACGTTTTATAAAACATAATAGGCCTAAGGCCTTATTAGGATAGGCTATATAAACCCAGAACAAAATTGTCAGGCATGGAATTGTATTCATAATCCAAAAGATGCAAATTAAAAACCCAGCAAAAGGATGAGAAACCCAAAACTCACCAACACCGACATACAAATCCGCGCCACAAAAACACACCGACGCCACAGTGAAAACGAAAGTGAACACAATCGGACGCTCTCTCCAATTAGCGGTGGACGTAAACAATAACACACGCGCTATCGGACAAAAATAGATCCAAACTTACCAGATCGAGTGAAAGTAATCCAAAAAATAATATCCCATAATGGTTCACAACACAGCACAGTCACAACGCGGGAGTCACAGTCACACGGCCCGGCAGGGTCCACAGCACAGACGGCGCGTTACACAACGACAACTCGTTCTGTTCCTTTCCCTTTCTTCGGCGCGCCCCCTCCCCTCCCCTGCCGCGGCCCCCACTCTCTTTCTCTCACTTTCCCCCTCTACCGCTCCCCCCTTACACCAACGTCTTTTTTCAAGGTCGCGCACGTTTAGAGACTGCGCAACACGGCATTACCTTTTGGCAAACAAGAATAAAACACTTTTCCCTTCCCTTTGTCAGCGGGCGCGGTAGGTCTGGTCCTGGCCCGCGTGCGCGGCCGTGATGGTTCGAGACCTTCGACGGTGGAGGGCGTGGCGACGGGCGACGGAGGTGGCGGAGGTCTGATGAGGAGAAAGAATTAAAAATTGATTTGATTAATGTGTTTTCGTTGTTCTACTTTATCTGAGGCTATGTTCGTCTAAGCATACTATAACCATTGAATATATAGCTAACGCAATATTGCGTTAGCTATATATTCAATGCTGTTAGCTATATATTCAATGCTATAACTGTTCGCATGCCGTACCTAAAGCTAAATATGGTGTAGGTACTTTTACGTGCAATCTTGTTAAAAAAAAACTACGAAATAATCGTTGGTACTGTACTGATTGTAATGAAGCATGTGAGAAGTTAGAAGAGATTAGAAATTATCAACAAGACGAGATGGAACTAAATATTAATTGGATAGAGCAAGGGCTAATCTTCATAGCAGGCATTTTTGCAAGACAAGAAAATGATGTGCCTGAGAAGAGGAGTGAGAAGACGAAATTGACAAGACAAAATTTTATCTGACACTGTAATAAATAAAAAGTCCAATATTTAAAATTGGCCTTAGCAATATATTTGTTAATGCTCAACCGGCAACCATCACATTGGTACTATGTGGTCGCTGCGCTCAACCCAATAAATAAAGACAAACTACGTCCTAATTTATGAGAGCAAGTATGTATGTTAGTTGAAGTAGTAAAATACTTCTTAAAGACAGCAAAATAACGAAAAGGTAAGTTGTTTCAATATAGACGATGACAGAGAGATTCAATATAGATTTAATACACAATTACTATATTTGTTGTATATTAAAAAATACAATAACAAAAAATAACAAAATATAAATTTGACGAAGGTTGGAGGATAATATAATTTAAAATACATTTTTTATCGTAAAATTCAAGAACGAATTCAATTGAATGTTATCCATTGTTTGGTCCGGTTTGGATCTATTCAGTGTTCAATGATATAATCAATGCTTCAACAGATAAACTGTCAACTTTGAAATCCCAAAAATAAGTATATTGAGGCATCAAGAAATTCATATGAAGAAAGCCCACAATATTTAAAATCTACTCGCTAATATTCTATTCATTCACATTTTTGTAAATAAAAGAAAAAATATACTCGCAGCAGAAAAAATAAAAGTTATTCGAGAGAAAACATGATTGATGAATGGAGAAGATATCCTAAAAAAGGAAAATGTGACACTCTTTAATGAATTCAAAATACGGATATGGCTTCCCAAAGTTATATAATCAAGTGACTGGCATGACAGCCTTAACGATGGTTAGAAATGTTGCAGCAGTTCGAGCTGTACTTGGCTTGACCCGAGACAATTGCCACTGTTGGCGTTGCCACAGCGAGATCGAAACGGCCATGTTTTGTGTTCTTGTGGATACAGAGAACATTGGCGCTATACCTGCCACCATCGAGTACAATCCCTGCCAGCGCTGACTTAAGCCAAAGAGGATATCTCATGGAGAGGTCCCTGGAGTAGCAGTTATGGCGGAAGGAACAGAAGAGCAAAATATACTTGCAATAGAAGAAAAAAATGCTGATCCGACTATTCAAAACAGATGAAAATCGCCCGGTTTAGTTAAAAAAAATAACAAATATAAGTTATAAACCAACAGTTAAATTTCATTAATAAAGGCGAAGTGAAAATCAATTATCAATATTCTCAGCAAAATTGTTCAAACAATTTAAAAAACGAATTCAGAAATTTAAGAATTTTAATCGTAATTCTATAATGCTGTGTATACATATTGAATACCCATTTATTCGGCTTCAAAAGCCAGCAAAACTAATGTATTCCACATTATAAACTTTAGTTGAACTGTTCTATTTTTTAAGGCAGATATTTCTGTAAGAGAATTATTTATTCATTAAACAAAGTTATTATTATTCTTACACAAATGTAGATTGAACTATTCTTACACATGGGTGCCTGCCGCAGAGTTCGTTGTTCTCATTTTCAATACCAGTCCATCAGGGCATCCTGTTGGTAATAATAATTGCGTTATTGGCAACGTACCAGCAGTAATTGCATTAGGATAGTTATTTTCTGAATAATTACATCGATTATATCGTATATATTGTCTTCATTAAATTTCTGGCGAGGAAATTGTGTCTTTTGAGACCAATGCTCATACAGATTTACCTATCCTATACTTTCAATTTAGATGTGGCCCAATCCAACTTACTCGTTTTCATATGTCCATAGAAGAATAAAATTTAAATTGCATACGGTGTATCATGATTAGCTTTTGTCGTTTTAAGGAAAATCACGATGGCTTTGTTATGTATCATGTCGTGTAGAGACCGGCCATATTTGAGGCGTTTTCCATTCGTTTTTTCTACTGGTCAGCCACAAACTATAAAACTACCGGGTGTTTTTTCTAACGCAACCCAAAACTTTATTTTATCAGTGCAGGATTATTACCCCCGAAGATCCCCGGATTTGACGCCAATATGTTATTTTCTTTGGGGATAAACAAAAAGTAAGGCCTACGAAAACAATTCACAAGCAACTCAAAACAAACATAACAAATTTAATGCGAGAAATTCAAAGAGGTATACCTTACAACACGTGTTCGGGAATTTGATGGAGATAGCACAACTTTATACAAATGCCAGTGGCGGATTGTTTGAACACATAATGTAAACTAAATGTGATCACACTTAAATAAAAGGTTGTATAAAATGTAAGGATTAACAAAACATATTCATTTCATATTTACATGTGCATTATTCAATCTTAAAAATGGGTTGCGTTAAAAAACACCCTGTACAATGTAATCTTAAAACTCTTTCTATTTTAAAACCTTTCTCAAGTTTTAAACAAGGACAACGGATTGGACAAATCCGTTTCTTTGTTTATGG
Source organism: Flexamia atlantica (assembly GCA_035578135.1). Classification (NCBI taxonomy): domain Eukaryota; kingdom Metazoa; phylum Arthropoda; class Insecta; order Hemiptera; family Cicadellidae; genus Flexamia; species Flexamia atlantica. The sequence continues at coordinate 65,849,458 of JAQJVK010000002.1, forward strand.
TAATGTTTTCTTAACAGCCCTAAAAGCCTCTTTCTCAATCACATTAATTCTTTCCACCTGTGTTGTCTTTCGCACCATGTCGATGGGACACTAACTACCCAAGGCCAATCTGTCCTTCCACGGTCTTTTTCACAGGTATAACGGTGGCCAAGGTTATTATTGTGGCAAAACAACTCGCATTTTCTACAGCAGAGAAAGTTTCGCGAGTTTCAAAAGCTGTTGAGGTTGAGAGACAAAAGGACCCAAATGGATGTAGGACGGAAGGGCAGGTAGGGACCCCCGCAGCGGCGACCCCTATGGTTAGGGCACAAAGGACTGTGGACTGCCCACTATACTGCCCTTCCACATTCAGTTGGCACAGTAAATGAGGCAGCCATTATTTTCAAACATTTTACAGTAAAATTCCAATCGTTTTAATCATAACAACCTATACGAAGTGAAGTTTCAATTTACTTGAGTTTTAGGTTTCGAATTAAAACATTATGTTATAATCAACAAATAAATGTTCAAGATGAATATGGAGAATGATTTAATTTTATTTAGCAGATTTCTTTAGTCGTTTTTCGTAACTTTCAAAAGTAAAAGATCCAATACCAACATCGATTTCAAATTTATAGTCAATCAAAAATGCTGTCATGACACCAAAACCGAGATTGAATATTTGTTGGATTTTTATTGGACAATCATACCTTTGTCCTTTGTCAAGCAAATAATTTTCATTTATACTTGATTGCAATTATGTGAGTAATTGGGAGATGACATTAGTAACACATCGCATAAGTTTTATTCGACACGTAAATCGCAAGGGATGAACTAAACATACACATCGCCGCCAGTGAGCAACTGAGAGTCAAGGACTCCTCTTTCACCATCATGTCGATAGATGATGATAAATGACATATGGCTAGCTCCGATAAGAAAGCATAAGCTATTCGGATAAAATTGATAAATTAAAATTAATAATCAAAAGGAAAACTCCTAACTTTTCTGAATAGGGGATATTCTGTTTTTTAATGTTTCAATTTCCTAAGTACTTACCTTTGATATTTACAGAAACGATAAAGCAAGGACGAAATGACTTAAAATAATAATAACAGATGTCTCACGGGGATTTTGCGCTTGCAGTAGACTCGGTTTCATAACTTGATGTGATTTGATCACCACCAATTCCCTACATTTACTTTCACTCCAGTCTGACTCCACTTCCTACAAACACCCAATAATGCTGCTTCAATCGAAGACAAATAACTTAATTCATAATTAATTTATCCGTAACTTTTTTAAGAATCTCAAGTAAAATGAAAACATTATCTAAATTTTAAAACATTTTTTAGACTAATATTAGATTAATAAAACACTTTATACAAAAAATTATTACAAAAATGCCTAATATTAATTCCACTCTTAATTGCATTTTACTAAATTTAATATTTGTGCAAAAACATTAATGCCTATTTACATTCAAGAAAAGTTTTCGTCATAATATGATAAATATTACTCGTTCGCACAACGCACCCTCAGAAAAAATCATTTAAACTACTCAAAAAATAAAATCATGAACTATATATTTATAAAGTTATGGAACAAAATTCGGAGTAAATTAAAAAAATTATCAATAGAACATTTTCTCAAGTTTTTCTTAGATAAACCCAGTATAAAGTCAAATAATGTTATCAGCAATTAATTAAAAACATCAAATAAGAAACATTAAAAAACAGGACATTAAACATTAATCAATAACATTAACAACAACAACAAGGACATTAACATAAAAAAATAGGAAAGTGTAATTTTTAAAGTATTATTTACATTAATACGTAATTTTGAATTACATTGTAGGTTTGCCTCTCGATCAAAAATTGCAATATTAAAGAATAATGTTACCTGAGAAGTTCCTTAATCGTTAAAGGATCACGTGACGTAGCAGGTATCTTAGACCTTTATTACTTTTAAATATAAGTACGACGGATTTTATCTTGTGGTTGCGTAAAGAACGTTTCGTATATTCAAATCTACATAAGAGGATATGTAATGTTGTAAGAATGAATCTCCTCGTGGTTTAATTACAAGACTCGGTCTTGTGAAAGGAGCATACATAAATGGTGCAGTTATGACTTTATATCTTAATTATTTACTCATACCTTAAAAAGGTTTTAGGTTAATCATTTATGTATTTACGATGATTTCATTTCCTGGTCTTACATATTGAAAGTTTGGAAACAATGATGATAACAAATCTTTCGATTCACAAGATAAAAGTTTAAATAATAATATTATGTGAAAATTATTTACTTTAAGTTTGAGACCTTTCTTGACGAGCCAATAATGTCTGTAGGTTGTTATTAACACGGTCAGAGGCCCATAGGCGCAGTCGACCGCCTGTAGTAAGTGCAGCTGAAAATGGTGAGCGTATTCATTAGTTCAATGAGTACATTAAGACAAAAAGACATCCCTTAAAGAAAAGTTGAACAGTAAGATCAACTAGAAATAGATTAAACAGATTTATTAAAGGGAATTAGGGCTTAAAAGTAGCATAAACAGTTTTAGAATGTATGGAGTTGTATGGAAATGTGTTTTAGAGATGGGATAAGTACAGAAGCCATCCCCAGAGAAGCAGAACTAATATTAAGAATATCGAAAGGGCACTGAGTAGTATTACGAAAGTAGAGTGATCATTGCTGGAAAAGTAGAGTGGCAGTATGAGAATGTGTTGGCGAGTTTGAAGGTCTTCCTGCTTCCTGCACAGTTAAAGGAGACTTGTCTCCTAAATGTAGAGTGAACAGTGTGAACTTAGAGAAGCAGAATGTGCAACACAGATAGAGTGAACAAAACGTAGAGTGAACAAAACTTCTAGTAGAGTTTCTAGTTTCTCCTCTACAGTTGAGAAGAGTAAAACTTTGAGAAATAGAGTAAGCAGGAAATCATAATAAAAGTATTTTGAATCGAGAGAATGTAGACAATTTCAGCGGGCGGTGTTACGACAGTAGACAAGTAGAGTGGACAGTGCTAGAAAGTAGAGCGAGCAGTGATAACATGGAAAGGTAATGTGGATGGTATTATGAAAGCGGAATGAACAGTCTACAAAAGTAGAGCGAACCCCAAGAATGTACCGAGCACCGACACTCAAGAAACCCAAGGTACTGTACACGTAAATGGATAGTGATCACCGCGGACAGATATCAATAAGACTAGTAAAGCGGGCAGTGGGTTTAACGAGGGACAGTAGAATGGAAGCGATTGCGCGACAGTCGCTGTGGGTCAGCTTGTATGAGTATGGCAGTTGCCCGCGATGACGCAACTCATTACCAAACCAGTCCGTGGTCGCTGGTGGCTGCATGGTGGCTGGCGCTGGTGGCTGGTGGTTAGTCGCTGGTGGCTTCATGATGGCTGGTGGCAGGTCGCTGGTGGCTGCATGGTGGCTGGCGCTGGTGGCTGGTCGATAGTGGCTGGTCGCTAGTGGCTGGTGGCTGGTGGCTGGTCTGGTAGCTGGCTGATCGCTGGTGGCTGGTCACTTGTGGGTGCATGGTGGCTGGCGCTGTGGTTGGTGGCTGGTCGCTTGTGGTTGCATGGTGGCTGGTCGATGGTCACTGGTTGGCTGCATGGTAGCTGGTCGCTGGTAGCTGGTGGCTGGTCGCTTGTGGCTACATGATGGCTGGTGGTTGGTGGCTGCATTGTGGCTTGCGCTAGTGGCTGGTCGTTTGTGGCTGCATGGTGGCTGGTGGCTGCATTGTGGCTTGCGCTGGTGGCTGGTCGCTTGTGGCTGCATGGTGGCTGGCCGATGGTGGCTGGTGGCTGGTGGTTGGTGGCTAGTCGCTGGTGGCTGGTCGCTGGTGGCTGGTCGCTGGTGTCTGGTAGCCGCTGGTTACGCCACTGTTACATCTGGTCGCATCACACTCCGCATTCACACTCCAGACTGGGTCTGCCATTAATTGGTCGGGGAAAGCGCCTCGTTCATTAGGACCCTTGTTAATGTTGTCTTCTGTAAGACTGCCCCTTGATGATCTCCTGCTCTTAAATGTACGTTCGATGTAATCCTTTTCATCCTTATGCGGGTTCTGTGAAAGTACCCTCCATAAAGGATGGTAGAGGATTGGGAAGTGCCAATCTTACAGCTCTGATGCAGTAATGTTTTAATTGCTCGCCATTGTTTCCAGTGAATTTAAGATGAGTAAAACTATTGGGAGTAGGTTGTGATTACCTCCTGATTACGCCCTGCTGTGGTGCTCAATATAGTTGAACTGAAGATCTAAAAGTAGTGCAAACAGTATGAAAGTATGGAAGAGAGTGGAAATGAGTTGTAGGGTTTAGATAAGTAGGCCTACAGAAGCCATGTCTAGATAAGTAGAGCGAATACTATTGATAGGTCTTACTTCTGAAATAAAAATCAGGAATTACAGGTTTTTCAAAATTTGTGTAATACATTCTTAGCATTAAAATATACAAATGCCCCCGGTGTGGAAAAATAAAACAAAAGACGCTGACCAGTCAAAGTGAAGAAAACTGTCACAGAATAAGCAGTTGCTGTGGGCAAAAAAACTTGAGGGTAAAACATAATTAAGAAGGATAAGTGAACGTTTCTCACCACGAGTTCACGTCCCAATCGCTCATTAAAACAAGGTAACACGCTGACAATAATATAAAGCGTTAAACGCAACATACCGTCAAGGTAATGCGATCGTTAAAGATAAGACTTATAAATCCAGCGGTTTAATAACTCGGTGGGAGTGAGACATAACCGGCTTCAAGGCCAGGCATGTTCGGTCAAATGGCATCAAATAAAAGGACAATGAGTGCCTATAAAATCTGTAGATTAGCTCTTTGTCGTCCAATTGGCCAAGGCCAGCGGGCGGCGGATTGGCCAACGTACTTTCACAAGGAGTTTACATAAGCCGCCGGCTGGAGCGCTGCTGTAGGAAGTATACTGGTCCCCACCTTTACTCTGGCAGCGATATACAATACTTTATACTTTAATACTCTATACTTTATGATTCTTTGAAATGGCGACCTACCCAGGTAGGTATTTCAAGCCAAGTATTAATGAGAGAGAGAGATGAATGTATGATAATTGTGGCGCGATCTTGTAGACTTTGTTACTGCTAAGGCCGACATGTTCCTTGGACAGGACTGGTAATTAAAATACCTACAGCCGATGACAACTAGAGGACCTTCAGTTTAACATGGGATCCGAACCTCAGTTTCAACAATGAACTACGAGCTTGTCTAATTATGAGGACGGTCTTATGGATGAGTGTAGCGTTCATTAGTGCGGATGTTAATCCTCCTCACACCAGGGAATATCACCCACAAGCCGTTGTGAAGCTACTGTGTATCCACAATTCGTGACCTCCAAGTAGCTGGATTACAGGACACGCCACCGTCCCAGTCATGTGTATATGCGTTAACATATGTCAGCGATACACAATGTATAGGAGTTAAGTTCCTCCACAGACAAGGATCAAACAGAGGTCGCTTTTAAATGGGTCTTCTATTGCGCCCAAGTACTATTTACAGTTAAATCCAATTACGGTTACAGTTAAGTGACTAGTTACTAGTTACATCCAGTTACTAGTTACAGTTAAGTTAAATTAGGAGAGGGCAGCGACGGTGCTGCTCTCTCGCGGAGTTAATGATAAACCAAGTCCTCGACACCCGTTGGGCAGCGTTCGACACCCACTGAGCGCAACATTAGAAGATACCTCTGTTCGATTCTTCTCTATGGTTCCTCTTAACTTATAGGAGAGTTGTGAGGTTTCTAAAATAGAATAGATGGGTTGCTTCATTGGTACGCTTGGTACTCGGGTGTTAGGGGTTTTATAAAAGATTTTCGTTTATTTTGGTTTGAAAAGGTGTAAGTAACATGGTCTGACGAGGATTAAGGCATTTCGATAGCATATTGCACAACTTGCAGGACTACTCCGCCAGTTGAAGCGTATGCGGTAATCCAATGGTGTGAGATCACACCTGTTGCACATTACAGGTTTTAAGATTTGGATTATTCACATAGAAATTTAATGAAACCACATATAAACTGAACGAGGCTTCATCAAGTTCGACTGGTTTAAATGTATGACTTTTCACAGCCAAAATGTCATTAATTTAATTTGTTAGAAATTTATCCCTCGACCCTCAACCGAGTACTCTTTTGCATCCAGTGGACTGTAACGAAACCTCAATTATGATCTCTCTTGTTTGTAGATACAATGTTATACCCTTCGAAAAATCAAAGTCAATCTGTCAGCTCTTTGCACTTAACAATTCTTAAGAAGACAATAGGCATGAAAACGTTTTATTTTTTATTATTTTAGGATGAGTATTACTGCACTCCAACCCCTTTTCTTAGAACAAAATCCTTTTCCCAATCTCACTATAATATCTTTGAACCTTACTAAAGTTCATGGAACCAAATCACTAAAAGCATAGCCTACTTCCACACCAATAAGTAGTAATTTTGTGTAACGAGTGTTTCCGAGTTTTGAGTAGGTGTGTTAACAAGTTTGTGCAAGAGAGTGTTAATAGGTAAGTCGGCGCAGAGGTCTTGGTTATGTAAGAAAGGCCAGCATGAAGGTCAGAGACGTGAGGCAACTCGACCGATTTGTGCTCGACTGACGTCCTCTCACAGACACACGGACCTTGTACGGCGGAGTTCTCGTCGCTTTCAGCCCACTGCGTCTGTTAAAACATGCGTTGATGTGCGTTGGTTATAAGAAATCAACTGTAGTAATGAACATTCAGTCACGGGGATTCGGAACAATAGAACTTATTTCAAAGAAACATATAACAACTTGTTCTGTATAGGCCAAGTTTGAAACTCTCAAGATCCCTCCCATATTAAATTTGATAAAGTAGGTAGTAAAAAATTAATTATATCTAACAACTAACTATTTTTGGTGAAAATTCCTCAACCATCACGTTTAAGGTGAGTTTCAATGTTTCTTTTTAAAGGCTTGCTACGGCATCAGTCATCGAAATTGCTAAGTAGTTAAGACATTTTAAAAAAGAGTAGACACTTGGCTGGAACCCCCCCTTGGGGTCCGTTGCTTTTATCATATTTTAATGTACTGCTCTGAAAACAGAAGTAACCGTTATAGTTTTTGTGGCGTCTGGAACAAAAAAGAACGAATTGTACAGCTTTAATTATTTGAATTGCTTAGGGACTTATTATCTGCAGCCTTACCACCTTCAGTTACCAACAATTTACAAATATTAAACGCCACTTGATCAAACCTTAATAACCATTTGGGTTTAAATATATTGAATGCTTGAATGCTTGTAATGCTTTCCTTCAATCACCTGTTTTGCTTGAAATTTTAATCTGAAATAATAATTTTGTTAAAACAATTTTTGAAGGGCTCTATAGGATGCAGTCCTAAAGAACCAGTATATTCTGAGGAAAATCGACAAACTAATAATCCCCTTTAATTTGACATAAAAATCTTGAAGATTGGTCCAATAGACAATGAGAACTGAAGACTTACAACTGTGTATTATAGAATGTACATTCCTCATAGGCCATCCCCTGATGAGAGTAAAAATATTTAAATCCTTGGTAAAAGTAATTTGATGCATCTATATTAACTACAACCAATTTCGTCAGTATATGAAGTTTTTTTTATTTATTGGATTGATTGATTAATTGATTGAATTGGATTAATTGACTGAATAGCCGAGTGGATAAAGCGTTCGCCTCATAACCTGAGGGTCGCCGGTTCGATTCCCAACAGGATCAAAACTGGGTCCAGTTGCCAATAGTCATTGGGCTATGAATTATTGATGCTTCTATAACAAAAGGCTGCTGATAGATGGTAAGAAGACCCGGTTTGGATCGTTCTCGATACCACTGGCATCGAAATGCACAAAACAAAAAGAAAGAGATTGCCATAAGCAGATGTTTTCACCATAAAGTATTTGTGTATAATTATGACTTTTGGAGATAAGTAAATGGTAAATGGATGTAAAGCCTTGCGCAAGGGGAAGAATATTGCAATACGTTCATTTGCTTGCATTCCTGTCTGTATTTCTCTACTATAACCTTTTGAGAAAAATTGTATTTATTCGTTCATCTAATTTTTTATAACCAAAGTTTTATATTTCTATAAGATACTGTTAAATTGTCATCACAAACATTTATTTTAGCGAGGCTACTTATTTTAGCTATTGTTTTGTTTATTTATATCAAAATTAGTCTTTATTTTTTTATTTGTTAAATACTGAATCATGCACAAGTAAATTTCTACATACAAAAAATCATGATACTGTACTATCTTGTCTTAAAACTCGAACCATGATTTGTTATTACATGCTTTTCCAAAGTTATTAAAATTACTTTATTTAGAATTATGAGGACAATGCTTTGTGCAAAAGAATGTGCCCCAGAAAACAAGCAAACGTAAAATTAGTTTTCGTATTGAACTTGACTCTGTCATTACTTTCAATTAAGAATGAGCATGATATTTAAATTGGCAAAGCTTTGAGGCATCTTAGAGATGGTTTAGCTTTGATCATCTCTTGTTTACAAAGGAAGCGTTTTTGTAATACAATACAAAATATTTTTCGTATTCAATTTCGAATAAAAATGTGTTTTACTATTTTTAAATTTCACATGAAATCGGATATCACACAAACTTATCGTAAATTTATAAGTATTACTATCTCCTTAAAAAAAAATGAAAATGTGTACAGAGGTTGTTTAAAATACAACGTCCATGTCATAAAATAATAACTATGCTTTAATTTCTAAGCAAATAGTCTCTTAGGCTCTAATACATTAATTGGCGGCTCGATGTGGAAGTGTTCTTCAAAACGCATTGCAATTTGCGGTAAACTTGCAAAAATCCCTCGTATTATTCCGTACGAGCAATTTTAGGCCTAATGTTCGGAGTTGTAACTTTCCTCAGAAGTATTGAGCTTGAATTCAAAGCAAACCAACCTCGAATACGAAAGTATTATCACGATGAAGACATATGGGATAAAATCAACAATTGGCCCAATTTTATATACAAGTGAAAACGAGCTAATTTAGCGTCAGAGCAGTTTACTTTTGTGTACATACCTTTTTGTAAATGAGCCTTCTTTTGTGTGTGGAGCCATTTTGGATCCATTTGGCTGGGTCATTTTGGATACAGAATATTTCATCGAAACACAAGGATTTGAAAAATGTTCGAAAATCATGGCTTACTATTATATTCAATTTGATATAAAAGAGCCTTTTTTAACACAAATTGAAATTTTAGTAACGACCCTTTTATGATAAAACTTTTCTTGTCATAATTATGATTGGTTTTTGTACTTTATTCGACGTATTGCTGAAATGATCAAACTATATAAACATATTTATGTGGCAAAATATGCTGTTTCGAAAACAACCTCGTCGTTCTTAGATGTTATGTGTAAGTTAGTAATATGTAAAGTCTAAACTATTTATAATATTTTAATAATGTTCACACCCGAATATCCGAATGTAGTAATTTGCATGATGGTCACCATTGTAGTTCAAGAATCAAGAATATATACTGAAGTCACTAGGAAAACGTCTTTTTAAAAAGAGTCTAAAATCAGTCCAAATATATCGGAGGCTGAAACAAACCATGCAGAGAAAGAAAAACTTCACTCGGCACTCGAATCACACAAAATAGCTACTTACAGCTTCTTAATTTTAGACTTCCATGTTAGACATTGATTTCTAAACTAATTTGTAGCGTCTTTTAAAGTGATTATAATAATAATTTAAATCCAATTACATGAATTCTTTAGAACGGAAAGATTTTTTTCAAATTAGCTATATACAGGGTGTTTTTTTAACGCAACACATTTTTAAAATTGAATAATGCACATATGAATGTGTAATGAGTATTGTTTTATTGATCTTTAAGTACATTTTATACAACCTATTATTTAAGTTTGATCACATTTAGTTTACATTATGTGCTCAAACAGTCCGCCATTGGCATTTGTAAAAAGTTATGCTCTCTCCATTAAATTCCCGAACACGTGTTGCAAGGTACCTTTTTAAATTTCTTGCATTAAATTTGTTATGTTTGTTTTGAGGTGTTGAATATCTTGTGAATTGTTTTCGTAGGATAATTACTTCTTTGCAAGTCTGTGGCAAATTTCATTTAGATCGGACCATTTTTACGCGAGTTAACGTGCTTAAAGACACACACATTAAAAACGCAACCCAAAACTTGATTTTATCGGTGAAGGATTATTTCCCCCCCAAGATCCCCGGATTTGACCCCACTATATTATTTTAATTGGGGATTCATAAAAAGTAAGGCCTACGAAAACAATTCACAGGATATTCAGCACCTCAAAACCAACATAACAAATTTAATGCAAGAAATTCAAAGAGGCAACTTGCAACACGTGTTCGGGAATTTGATTGAAAGAGCATAACTTTATACAAATGCCAATGGCGGACTGTTTGAGCACATAATGTAAACTAAATGTGATCAAACTTATATAATAGGTTGTGTAAAATGTAAAGATCAATAAAATAATACTCATTTCATATTTATTTGTGCATTATTCAATCTTAAAAATGGGGTGCGTTAAAAAAAACACCCTATACATTGGGACTAAATTTATTCGCCCGTGTTAAATTACTATTTAATCTAATGCCGATCACGTTACTATTGAATGGTCCTCTTGTCCGTAACAATGTGACTTAAAGGTAGATTTACACGAGTCGAGTTTGTTGGCGAGTTAGTTGGGCGAATTGCAACTCGTCCGGTCTAAAAATTGTAATCGGATCGATGAAAGTGGGCGATTGATATAAATAACCTACTCGACCGCTAACTCGCCCAGTTTGACTCGTCCGTCTAACTCGCCCCATGTAAATCCATCTTAGGGCCGCAAAACATTAGTCGAGTAACTCGGCCGAGTTTCTATAGGATCAGCTGTTTCCTATAATTTAGAATTGTCCACTCGACTCACAGTTGAAAAAAAGGTTCATTGTTTGAAAAAGGTCGGTTTGCGCCAAGTCACATTGGTCGAGCAGGAGGGCAAGAAATGTAAACCGACCTTTTTAAAAGGGCGAATCCAGTTGATAATTACAAACTACAGGAATCAGCTGATCTTATAGCAACTCGGCCGAGTTACTCTACCAATGTGATGCGGCCCTTTACACTGATCGCGATGACGGTCGAGTCTAACTCGCCCGTCTATCTCGCCCTTCTACTCGACCAGTGTGACGCGGCCCTAAACGATACCCGCTGAGCCCCCCCGCGCCGGCGTGACATCATTAACGTCACCCGATCCGCAGTTCGGCTCCGCGATTCCAGGTCGATTTCCTCATCGGACGACAGGATTCGGCTATGTCAACAGCGCCAGTGTTGCCACCTCCCGGCGGCCACGCAACCCCGCGAGTCGTCATTGAGAAGTAAAAGTGAGAGTGGACGTTTGGCAACACCGCAACGACCGAACCGACCGTGGTCTCCTCTCTCCCCTCTCGCGAACCGTGTAATCCGTCGCGAACACTTTCAGTTTCAAATATTATGAGCCGAGTCAAAAACGGCTCATAATATGGACCAGCCTATCCATAAGCCCAAGGCAACGCCGGCCTAAGAGTAGGGCGACCGGGGCGGCCGCCCAGGGCCTCGCGCCTTTTACGTCATTTGATAAAGGTGTGCGGTTTGCGCGGGGCCTTTTAGGAAATAAGGTGTGAACTACAGAAATTATTCAAAGTGAATACATTCCACACTAGGTACCGAGGGGAAGTAGCACTGAATTAATGTTCCTTTAGCTTCATCCATTCTATGCGGAAAGGTTATTGTCGGTGAATTCCTAAATGTTTCACAGTGGTAGCGTTGGTGTCGCACGACACAATTACCCATCGTAGAGAGAGGAGACCACCTAAAATTCTGATCATACGACCACAAATTTCCCAATTCTCCTACTTAAAATTTTCGAACTGGTGAGTGTCTCAATTTAACAGTGTTCAACCGTTAGCTACTAAATTGGTATGACTGTAAAAAAAGTTAGAGATTTGTCGTCTAAAAAGTTGGGAATTTAGTGTTCTCTGAACTGCCACGGATGCACTTAAGCAGACAATGTAATGATGTTCACTCTTGGAAATTAGAAACTGTGTAACTGCTAGGCTCTATTGCGAACTATAACTAGGGTCTATTGCGAAGTGACCTGTGAGAATTTGTGCATTGGCCCTTTTGGGATAAGCATCAACAACTACGATGTTTTCCATCAGTGGATCGCCCTTATACATGTGAAATTGAATGTGTCTTAGAAATAAGAACTTATTGAGTAAGACTAACGTTGGGGGGGGGGTTATTTGGTATGGGGGAGCCTCGCAAACGTTTTCCTGCCCCGAGCCTCGCACTCGCTAAGTCCGGCATTGGAAGGCTGAGGTCAACGTTGAGGCGGACTGAGCCACGTCAGTCGACTCGACTTGTACGCTCGACACGCGTGAATGCAACTTCAGAGGGGGCTCCTGTCCCGTGCGCGACTATCTGCTTCTGCGTGTGTCTCTTTTGCTCCACGGTTAAGGGTCGTTTTGGAAACATCGCTTTTGCTCCACGAGTCAGCAGGTAGATTTCAGAGCCGCCCAAAACATCGCTTTTGCTCCACGACAGAGGGGCCTGCGCTTCCTCCCCCCAAATTCTCTCTTTCGCTCACCTCCAAGTTCATTCTTGAGTACTGCATCTAAACGTAAATGCAACATTGCTTTTTTTGTCTAAACGAAAATATTTATAATTGAAAGAATGTTAAACTACTTAAGCTGTAACAGTAACAAGTAAACAATATTGTTTAAAATTAATAGCTTACAAAATAAAATACTATTATTAGTATTACTATGTCTTATCCATTTTTAATTTATTTTATCCAATGAAGCACGATTAGAAACAGGGAAGCCTTTTAACACAAGATCAAGCTTTTAGCCATGAGCAAGGAGCAGAAAACCACGTAAGAGTAAATTTCCGAAGGTGCATCAAGCAAACGCCATTTAAATAACCTCATTTCACTTGATTCAAACTCAGTATAATTTTTAACATTCATTCAAAAATCTCAATGTTTCCGATTAGGCAAAAAAATTAAAAGTTGTAATATTCAAGTAAGAACCTTTTTCAAGTAAGGTATAAGTACCTTACTAAGATACAACCTCGCACCTTGCTTAGTGCACCTTGTATTAAGATACAAGGTATACTTGAAGCATTTTTAAAGTAAGAACCTGGAGGTGAGCGAAGGAGAGAATGTGGATGAGAGGGAGCGCAGGCCCCTCTTTAGTGGAGCAAAAGCGATGTTTCGGGCGGTTCTGAAATCTACCTGCTGACCCGTGGAGCAAAAGCGATGTTTCCAAGATGACCCTTAACCGTGGAGCAAAAGCGATGCAGCCCTGCTTCTCCCATAGGACCAATGTTAGCTTTCTAATTCGTTAAAGCGTCGACCGCTCAACCAAAATCTTTGACTTATAGCTCATTTGAAAGAACAAAAAATTATCTAGCGATTCCAGTGAGTAGATTTTTTATATAATTTTTCGTTTAGTTGTTAAAAAGTCACAAAAATAGGTTTTCGGAATTTTTTCTAAATTATTCTAATGTAATATAAAATTTCTGCTCACTGAAATCGCTAGATTATTTTTTGTTCTTTCAAATGAGCTAAAAATTAATGATTTTTTGGTTGACCGGTTGAGGCTGTACCGAATTTGAAATTTAACATTGGCCTTATGGGAGGAGCAGGTAGAAACGCGATATTTTTCGTGACTGGAGCCAAGGCTGGTTTGGCCTTGCTGGAGCCTCTCTTCAGGTGCCACGTCATTCGACTCGACTTGTACGCTCGATACGCTCGAGGATGCAACTTCAGGTGCGGGATTGCGTATGCTCACGCTCCGCTCTCGAGGCGACTCTCTCAAGGTTATCAACTACAAACGTTTCCTCCTACATTACCATTCTCTCTCGTAATTCGGTCTTGGCCTTGTGCGAAGTCGATATATCTACGCTAACAGAATTTCTTTTGGGTTTTTTATTAAGATTTGATTTGCATTTATGATAGGATCTGTCGATTAACATATTCATTAGAGGTGACCTTGGATCGACTGTTTTCTTGCTGTTATGCAACAAAGACTTTGAAATCTGAATGTTTACTGCACCTTCCCGCGGCGAGCGAAACCTTTCGGATTGAGACGTGTTGATAGAATTTCTATAGCCTAAGAAAATGAAATCGTTCATTTCATTGCTTCGATTCGGAAGGCTGGTTTAGCGTTCAAAATTATAAACGGGGGAAATTAGTGGACCATAATGCAAGAATAAGGGGACCAGCAGACTAAACTGTGTATTTTTTTATTTTTAGAAATTGATGAATCACACCACTTCACACTACTCTTTCAAAATATAGATTTCTTAAAAAAATAAATAAATTTATCTTTGATTATATTTTTTAGTGATACCTACTTTTATTGGAAATCACTAATCTTAAAAGTTAAATTTAAATATCAAGAGTGATTTTAAACCAAAAGAAAATGATCGCCCTATCGGTTGTTGAAAAGGTAGTAAGATTTGCCACTCATTCTGCGTAAAAACTGACACGAAGCAGATGTAATACTGCACTTGTGTTTTTATAAAATAATATTTTTAAGCATTTATGTAATTAAAAAAATCCCCAAGAATCTCTGCATGAATACTTTAGATTCATTCACCTTCATATGATCATTACAAAATACGATCATTTCTTTTGTACTTAGTGTTGTGTGGGTTGGATACTTATAAAAATTACAACAATCAAAGAGAAGACAAGAGGATTGACATAAAAGAAACTAACTCCTTGTTTATATTGTTCTCCCACAAGAAATCATCCTATGATTATGGTAACGTCCTTCCCGGCACAGTTTTCTTGGATTGCAAACCTCATATCAACCTGGCACATCCCATGACAAGTTCCCCTGGACCAGAAGGACTAATTATTTATTTTTTCCCCTACCACATTTTCTTCAAAAGTACCAACTTACTACTTTTAAATAAACATCTTAAAAATCTGTCCAGGACCAGAGAACCTCCACCACTCCTGGGTTCCTCTGTCCAGGACCAGAGAACCTTCAAATTCGCCACTTCCTGGATTCCTCTGCCCAGGACCAGAAAACCTCCACCTTCGCCGTTTCCTGGGTTCTTCTGTCCAAGACCAGAGGACCTACTCATTCACCATTTCCTGGGTTGCTCTGCCCAGGACCAGAGGACCTCCACCCTCTCCACTTCCTGGTTTCCTCTGTCCAGGACCAGAGGACTTCCTCCTTCGCCACTTCCTGGGTTGCACTGTCCAGGACCAGAGGACATCCACCCTCTACACTTCCTGGGGTCCAGGACCAAAGGACCTCCACCCTCTCCACTTCCTGGATTCCATTGTCCAGGACCAGAGGACCCCCGCCACTTCCCTCTGATCCTGGGTTCCTCTGCCCAGGATCAGAGGCCTCCATCTTCGCCACTTCCTGGGTTGCTCTGTTCAGGACCAGAGGACCTCCCCATTTCCTGGGTCCCTCTTCCCAGGACCAGATGACCTCCACTTCCGCCACTTCCTGGGTTCCTCTGTCCAGGACCAGAGGGCTTCTATCTTCGCCATTCTCTGGGTTGCTCTGTCCAGGACCAGAGGACCTCCATCTTCACTACTTCCTGGGTTCCTCTGTCTACGACCAGAGGACCTCCGTCACTTCCTGGGTTCTTCTGGCCACAACTAGTAGGCCTCCATCTTTACTAATTCCTGGGTTCCTCTGCCCAGGACCAGAAGGCCTCCATCTTCACCACTTCCTGGGTTGCTCTGTCCAGGACCAGAGGACTTCCATCTTCACCACTTCCTGGGTTCCTCTGTCCGGGACCATAGGACCTTCACCACTTCCTGGGTCCCTCTGTCCAGGACCAGAGGACTTCCATCTTCGCCACTTCCTGGGTTGCTCTGTCCAGGACCAGAGGACTTCCATCTTCGCCACTTCCTGGGTTGCTCTGTCCGGGACCAGAGGACCTTCGCCACTTCCTGGTTGCTCTGTCCAGGACCAGAGGACTTCCATCTTCGCCACTTCCTGGGTTCCTCTGTCCAGGATCAGAGGACCTTCACCACTTCCTGAGTCCCTATGTCCAGGACCAGAGGACGTCCATCTTCGCCACTTCCTGGGTTGCTCTATCCAGGACCAGAGGGCCTCCATCTTCACTACTTCCTGGATTCCTCTGCCCAGGACCAGAGGACCTACGCCACTTCCTGGGTTCCTCTGTCCAGGACCAGAGGACTTCCATCTTCGCCACTTCTTGGGTTGCTCTGTCCAGGACCAGAGGACTTCCATCTTCGCCACTTCCTGGGTTGCTCTGTCCAGGATCAGAGGACCTTCACCACTTCCTGAGTCCCTATGTCCAGGACCAGAGGAAGTCCATCTTCGCCACTTCCTGGGTTGCTCTATCCAGGACCAGAGGGCCTCCATCTTCACTACTTCCTGGATTCCTCTGCCCAGGACCAGAGGACCTACGCCACTTCCTGGGTTCCTCTGTCCAGGACCAGAGGACTTCCATCTTCGCCACTTCCTGGGTTGCTCTGTCCAGGACCAGAGGACTTCCATCTTCGCCACTTCCTGGGTTGCTCTGTCCAGGATCAGAGGACCTTCACCACTTCCTGAGTCCCTATGTCCAGGACCAGAGGACGTCCATCTTCGCCACTTCCTGGGTTGCTCTATCCAGGACCAGAGGGCCTCCATCTTCACTACTTCCTGGATTCCTCTGCCCAGGACCAGAGGACCTACGCCACTTCCTGGGTCCCTCTGTCCAGGACCAGAGGACTTCCACCTTCAACACTTCCTAGGTCCGAAGGCCTCGCAGGAGTTACGCGCTTTGCCCGCGCTATTGGATAACAGCCCGAACCAGGCCATTGCATAACCGTGAAAGCGATCACCACTCTCTCCCGCTCTCTCTCTCATGTAACACTACACTATTGGACAATATATTTACATCTCCGAATCTTATTCCTGCTTATCCAATTATACACCTGTTCTCGGTCTTGCTGACTCTGGTTTCCGCAATCGAATTTGATCGTCGGGTCGATTGTGAGTGGTTGCTTGTGTTGGTGACCCATTTTTATGTGAATGAATTTTGCTGTCTATCCAAAATTGGAGTGTTGCTCTTTATTTAGATGTTGGCTGGACCTAAACTAGTTACATAATTTGTTATTATTTTGACAACACTTCATGTAAAATCGATCTCTGTTCCCAAACGTCGTAAGGTTGATGAACTTTAAGAAATTTTATTTTATGAGCTGTTTTATTGGAAAAACTTCAGAAACAAAGCCGAAATAGCACATATCTAGCTTTAAATACATTTCTTTAAAATCTTTAGCGTTTTCGCCATATTCTTTATGTAATTGAACAATAATTTAGATTTTTTTACCATTGTAGAACAAAGGTTCTATAAGATAAAAATTTATGTTCTGTCTAATAAGTGTTGACCTCCTTAAAAATTTCAATATTAACTAATCAAAAAGATTAAACACAATTAAAATATGAAGGGATGGGAGGGGATCAAGGAAGGTTTTACAATACATTTCTTATAACCAGTTGTGTGATAAAACGTGGAAAAGGTAAGGCACATAACCACTGGAACAAGCAAGCAATGCAGGCCTATCAGATCAGCCAGTCGGTTCACTTGCGAAACAGATTGACAAATAAAACGTGCAAGAATGTCTCCTTGATGAAAAGGAAGTATTGAAACATATAGATGATATCCTCACAGATCTGGTTAGGCGATGCACTATTTCTCTAGTTCACTAGTTATCTGTACCATATAGTCATAGAAGTATTAACTAAAATTACAACTCATTTATTTATTTGACATTTTGTTATGATTTCTAGCTTTTTGTCGAGGCTAGAAGTAAGGGAAAAACTTGAAACTAATAACAAATAAATTATCCGTGCCTAATGAAAACTACGCAACTAGGAAATAAGAAAGTTTTTAACTTGAATTCTATCTGTACCTTGCAATCAATTTTTGTAATAGAACTTATCATATTTTATTAGATTGAATGACTGAATATAAATGAATTTAGCTGGTCTAAGTTTGTTCGCTTAAAGTCTGTAAACAAGTAGTGTAGTCCAGTAAAATTGTCCTCAAAAACCCCCTTCATGGGATAGTTTTGGGTTAAATTTGATTTTTGTTTTACCTTGTGTTTTTTGGGGCGCTGAATCCGAATCCGATGTTTGATAACAAGGTTTCATGACGGAACATTGACAAAAACGCAAAATAAGGTGACAATCCTGATTTTTTACAGTATTTTTGTTTATAGCTCAAAACCGAAAATTTTATGTGATAAACATTCATTTCCAAAAAGAAAGTACATAAAATTTCCGACAAGATACACTACTTATTGTTATTTCTATGACGAATTCTATGGGCAGCGCTGCAAATTGAAGATTAACAATATTTTCCATATAAGCTAATTTTCCTATAATGAATAAGCTATTCCAGTATGAGTTATACTAAATGTATGAGTTAAATCCTAGGGGGCCCCAAGGCTACTATAACTTTTCATTTTGATGTCCCCTGACCCCAAAAATACCATCCGTTCAAATTCTTTTACACAGGCATACACATGTGCAATTGTTTACATAATATAAATTTACATTTTTTTCCTTTTATTGAAGACTAGCAGAACCCGTGGCTTCGCTCACGATAAAAATTATCGTCTAACCTTGATATGAAGAATCTAGAGGACTGATTAGAAAATATTTATATCAAGGAATATGTCATGTAGAGATATGTTTGTTTTATGGCGGAATGTAGGATAAAATATAGATACCACAGTAGGATGTAGGATACCACAGTAGACAGTGAAGGTTTTCTTTTCACCGTTATAACTCGAAAACGGCCGGACCGATTTTAACACCAAATGTGTCGATTTTAAGGTACTTCTTTGTAGAGTTGCCAATACGTCCCTAGATTGCCTAGTATGGCATCAATTAAGTACAGTAAAGGGCTGAATGTTCGAAACAGTTATGGTGCTATCCGTGGGCAGTATTTCAAACTCGATTCACTTAGTTTTTAACTTAAAATATGGGCGGGTAGTAATAATTTAAGATCAACCACTGATTGCAGCATTTATTTTTCCGTGAAAAGCCGGGACACCGTCGAATTAGATGAAAAAGGAATTTGCCAAATTATTGTAACTGGCATAATTGTAATTAAAAACATGAAGGACGGCCTAAGGAAATAACTATAGCTCCCGCTGCCTAAAAAGATGGTACCACATGATTGAACATATAAGGTACGAAACTAAACCAAATGTAACTTTTATATAGTACGAATAACCTAACAAAATCATCAAAACAACCATAAAACCATGATAAAAGGAATCAAATTATAAATCAGCTGTAACAACGTATCCGTTTGTGAAGCTAATATGCTTAATTGAATAAAATTGGAAATTTAAACAAAAGATCATCCATTACATTAACATGGGGTATTTTCAAAGTTTCAGCTCCACGAAAAACCTCTAAAAACCTCGAATTAAAAAAATCCGTTCTTGGTGAATGTCAGCACTCTGTAAGGAACGTCCATGCAAATTTTCAAGGTTCTAGGTTAAGTAGTTTTGGCTGTCCATAGGGTAGGTCAGTGGTATTTGACAAAAATACAGTAGAAAAGATAGAACAAAAATAACTTACAATCAGGGATTTGTATAATTTATAAATTTTTACATAAGTATATCAAAGAATCATATCATTTCAGCACATTCTATTTGTGACTGAAAAACCACTGTTCTTTTCTCTTTCCATCTTACCGGGATTTAGTCTCAAGACTCAGCCACAAAAGGCAGTATGCTCTTCACGTTTAAAACTGCGTAACTCCCGCTACCGAAATATAGATGGTGCCACTTAACTAATTAATGGTGGATTTTATCTAAACTAAATGTAACTTTTATATAGTACATATTTATGTCCTTGAAACAAATCAACAAAAATCAATGAAGCCATGATCAAAGAAATCAATTTATTATCATCTGTATCAACGTATACATTTCCGAAGCTAACTACCAGCTGATTGTCTTATGAACATTAAAAATGTAAACAAAAATCGTCCAACATACTTTTAAATGGGAAAATTTGAAAACTTCGGCCTCGCCAAAAACCCCTTTATACTACGAATTTTGTAAAATCCGTTCTTAGCGGATGCCTACGCCCTAAGAGGAACATCCATGCAAAGTTTCAAGGTTCTAGGTCAAGTAGTTTGGGCTGTACGATGTTTCCACGGAGTGGTATTTGACAAATATATAGTAGATAACTCTCCTTTAAACAGTTTGATTACATTCAAACTCGGTGAATATATTAAACATATGATGCAATTACACCAGTAAAAAAAAAAATAGTAATGTCGGCCAATTGTAACTGTATTAGGGGGGGGGGGGGTTTGTGATCCGTCAATGATTCTCCTTGACTTTATGACATACAGTAATGATTGAAAAACCATATTGTTTATTTTTGTGAGCTAAACTCAAATATGAAGCTTAAAATTCGAATATACCACTTTTTATTTGTGAAAATACCAAAACACACTTTTTGAAACACAAATTGTCTAAAATAAAATACTTTTATATATTAATCCCTTAACCCCTCTAAAATCTACCGCTCTAGTTAATTTTTAACAGGACCAATTAGATTTGCTTAATTTATTCACCAAGGACTAATCAACCTACTTTTACGAGAGTTATCGTGCATAAAAGAAAACAGTGTAAATATATATGTAAATAACTGTATATGAATATGCATGTGTAAAGAATTTGAACGGATGGTGTTTTTGTGGTCAGGGGATATCAAAATGAAATGTTATAGTAGCCTTAGGGCTTAGGACTTACTATAACTAACTAAAACTGGAATAGCTTATTCATTATAGGAAAATTAGCTTACATGGAAAATATTGTCAATTTTCAATTTGCAGCGCTGCCCATATAACTCGTCTTAGTAGTGTATCTTGTCGGAAATTTCATATACTTTCTTTTTGGAAATAATTGTTTGTCACATAAAATTTTCGGTTTTTGACCTATAAACAAAAATACTGTAAAAATCAGAATTGTTGCCTTATTTTGCATTTTTGACAATGTTCCGTCGGAAATCTTGTTAACAAACATCAGATTCGGAATCAGCGCCCCAAAAAACATAAGAATCGACAAAAATCAAACTTAACCCAAAACTTTCCCGCGAAAAATATATTTTGACTGGACTAGTGGGCATGAGCACGAATCATTGAATCATACCTTTTTATTGGCCGGCAGTGATGATTAACACTCCAGGTAATTTTTACGTCTAAAATATATTATAATAGTTTAAACTCTTTAAATTAGTAAACCATTTTGGAAGTACATAACATAATCATTATTTATTGTCTTTCTTTTATTTTCAATAGCAACATTGTATGGAGAAGTAGTTAAACAAAACAACAACTGATTCTTTGGCAAATGCTGACCTAGCTTTTTGAGATTAATGCCATCAGGCCAAACATCTTAGATGGATGAGATGAGCTAACACGTAAATGGACGGATTCAAATCCTCAAATTTTTACGCCATTGTGGTTATTGTTACAGATGATCACGATAATAAATTCCATGAATGTTTTAAAACTTGGACTAGGATATGTTGGAGGGGGGATATAGTAATTTTTACAACAACATTACAAAACATTAATGATAATTTATTTGACAATACGAATGACTGACTTACGTATCTTGATAATAATGGAAACTTTGCAATAAATTCATTAAATATTTTAAGTAGGACACTAGTAACTAACCATTGGTATTATAACTTTATTATTCGTGTTCAAAATTTCTGAAAGTTATTTTATGTACATACAGGATTTATTTTACTGCGATTGAAAAAATCAGTAATGTTATATATTACCTGTATATCCCAGTTTTCTGACGGAAAGGTTGGCTACTTTCTGAATATTAAAAACATTGTTTTTACTTTAGTTAGTCCCATTTTTCTCGTCATATAATATAATAATAATCAAATTAAAAATTATTTTTCAATGTTTTTTTAATCAGCATAGTTTTACACTAATTCCCTTCGAAATTTGCTATGCACAGCAAAAGGCCCGCATTACACTATCAAATATTTTATAAAAGATTCTTTTATAAAGGATTTATTTGTCCAATCAGAATTAAAGATTTTGTTTTGAAAATCAGCTGACTTGAATTTTGATTGGTCAAATCAAATCTTTTATAAAAGATCTTTTATAAAATATATGATATTGTAATGCGGGCCGAACTCATGGAACGATTATGGGCATTTGGTCTCGAAAATGCAAAACCCTTACTTGCATTTTGAACGATACTTTCCACTAAACCAAACTAAAATCAGCTAAATTAGTTTTTTGTCTACATTGAACAATTTTACAAAAAATCTTAAACATTAGTTTTCTATGGAAAACATTATTTTGTTTTTTAGTAAACAATGTAAAGATGGATTTTCCCAAGTCATAAGTATGTGCCGAAAACAGGTGATTTCATAGTAGAGGAGAATTAATCAAATACATTCATGATTAATGCATTATCTTCTATATTATTAAAAGAATTTCTGGGATTTTGTACAGAGCAAATCGACCCCTAAAAATATACTTGTCCATACATATTTGGTATCAAATTAAAGCTATTATCCTCTAGATGTTCCTTTTGTTGGTTTGAAAATTATTGCATGAAAGGCCTTCGTACAGGAGGCTTTCGAAATTTCAGCAAAAGTGCTACTATCTGTTGTAAAACCTGTGAACTTTTACAAATTCATATTTGTTTATAACAAATCATATGGTCAAGATTTTAAATATTTACTCAGTTAATACCTATATACCACAGAATGTGGGGCTAGCAATTGTCAGTTAATATTTATTTACATTATGATTTTGATTTCTTAAAATATAGAACTTTTTATAAGACAATAGAAAATAATCTATTTTCACCAAGGAAGAGTATCTATTCTATTGAAACAACGGCCAGTCTGTTATCATTTAAATTTCCAGTATTTCTTTTCTAATAAAAAGGAAACTCAAAAAAAGGAACAAATGTAACTTAGGAGGTGCTCTTGAGGTGGGGCTGTCTAACAAACAATTGATGCATATTTAAATGTTGGGAATTATAAAATACCAATATTAGTTGAAGATGTATCCCAAATGAACCAAGATTTAAAAGACACCATAAATTTAAAACATTTATTTTGTAATTTTACTTGGAATGCGAAGGATATTTCAGTGATTACGATTAGCATGCCTATTTTATCTCAATTTTTAAATTAAATTTTCAAATGACCAATGCACCTGTTTAATTTAGGAATTTCGCAGAAAATTGTGATATCTACATGGTTTTAATTTGCTGAAAATGCAAGTAAGATACGAAACAAAAAGCCAAATATATTTGGTAATGTACGACAGTACGAGTAATTTCTTGTTTGGGATTGTTTTTACGCCAAATGAAAATTTTATAAATTTTATTTAGAGATTAGTTTATGTCGAGATGTGGTTTGTTTAACTTCTTACCGATTGTTGTTAAGACCTAAATAGACTCGATTTGTAGAAATAGCATAAAGATTCATTACTTTTGAAAAAACCTTCAAAACAGAGGCAAGAAGATGCGCTAAGGAATGAAGCTCCACGTAAGCTAACCCCATATTATGTGAATTGAATTATGTTGTTCTGCCAATACCAGCAAAGTGCAAAACTTATAAACGTATACGTAAAGCTTTTTTAAATATATAAAACGTTATATTCATGGACACTTTCAAGGAGGTGAAATAAATGAACTCCGAAAATTCTGAGAGGAATTTCTTATCCATACATCGAAATTTCAAATCTCAAGCAATAGATTAATTTTAAAAGTTTACTTTGATGAAAACTTCAGCCACGGGTAATTTTATTATAGCAACACAATGAATTACTCTAGAAAAAACATGACAATCCACACACTTCCTCATTGAACGGTTTTTTACGCTTCGAAACTTATGTTATTTTAAAGTCACGAAGTGACGCAGGCTGCTAGTTATCATTAACTTTAAACTTACCTGGTTTTCTTAATAGCTGGAACAGACTAATTTAAAATTCTATTAATAAGAAAAATTACGAATGCCGAGCGGTATTCCAAAAAGGGTTATGCACTCCGACTAGTACTATTGAGGATTATGAATAATAAGGATTACAGCGGATGTTTCGTCTGAAAACCGTAATTTGGACTTCAATTCGGCTCAAGACGAACCTTAATCAAGAATATGCCAAATTAAGACAAATATTTTAAATTCATAAGACAGTCGACCCAATCAGTCACAAGCTCACAGAAAATCAGACCAAATTCTGGGAAACCGTATATACAAATAACCAATATAAGGAAACATATATTATAATACCAGTACATGTAGAACGGGTTGAATCAGAAGAATTTAATGTAATTATTTATATCAGCTTCATCTTCTAAGTTAATTCGTTGAAAGATGCGGATTTTTTCTTGGCTATTAAGGCTTAATTTTTACAATCCAGACGAGGCTCGCGACGTGTAGAAGTTTACTGAACTGTTGAATATTTTCCTTTATAAAAAAACCACTATTCCGATTAAATAGGGGTTTTTCATTGTTTGAAAGCGTCTCTTCCAAATATACTCGAAGAGATTTACTGGTAAAAATGACAATTGTCTTGACATTTTGTAAATTGTTTAACGAACTATTATTGTGTCTGTGCAAAGCTAAATGGGCTGGAATATCCCGTTGTGTCTCAGCCACTTGTATGAGCGTTCGACCATAGTTTGCATACATGCATTTTATTAATGCAGTTTATTACATATTATATTTTTGAATCACTTGTAGTTTTAGTTATTTTTTTAAGTACTTGTTCAAACAAACAAGCTCAGGTAATCGTGAGTTGTATGAATATAGAGAAAGCTTTTACAAGAGACTCGAGATCTATTTTTAATTTGTCGCCCAAGCAGATTGTCTTCTCAAGAGAAAGAGTCAATCTGTTAGGTGATAAATACATCGAAAATTAAGATATTTAAGAGCAATTAAAAACTGTAAATTATATGTTAGAGATATTTCTTTTAATTATCTTTATTAACCAATCACAGAATAGAATGGTTATTGTCATTGGACAAAAGAGTAGGCATATTTTGAAAGAAGGAGTAATGAGTTGTTGTTTAGTATTGGTAACTGTTCATATCCCATCGCTTTCCTGAAGACAGGCTTTCTTTTACATCACTTCTTTCAGTTAAAAGCCAAATTTCCATAAACAGATTCCAACTCTTTCACAGGGTCCTGTCCATGCAGACATATCCTCCCAGGGACTCTTTTCAGCTAATGTAAAGTCTTTATGCAATGTCTTTAAACAAAGCCCTTTGGTGCAATTGGCTGGTAAGATTTTAGGATGAATTTATGGCCCTTTAATCTTAGGTCAAAACTAAGTAGGCCTATTTAATTTTAATTCTTTGTTAAGAACATATATAAACTTAATTTTAGAGCAATAATACACCTCGTATTAGTGCGGATGTACCTCAGAAAATAGTGTCGAGAAGCTGAGCAGAACAGCTTGATAACCAACATCAATCCACATTACAAACTTCTCACAGCCCCAAAGCTTCCACCGGGAACATTTCACCATCAATCAGCGCCAAATCGCCTGTCAGACGATTGCAGATGTTCACTTCATATCGATTTTTACATGCACAATCCAAAGCCAATTTCGAGCCGCGGACAAAGCGTCTGCGGCGGCAGCTGCGCCCCCCGACGGGGCCTCTTTCTCTCTCCTTCCTTTTTGTCTCTTTCACTTTATCGCCGTCCCTCCCTCCGCCGCTCAAGGTCTGCAACGACCGCCGACACTCCCAGTCACTTATCACATCCTTCCACTTCTGCTTCGCTCTCACATTTATTTCTCAATCTCCGAGTCGCGAGTCCAACGGACGCGGACGGTTCAGATTTATGCTGGCACTCACAATTAAACGCGGCATACGCGGTACGCGAGACTGGCCGAGCGGTGAAAGGCTGCGGCTGCGGCTACACTTGCATAAGCGGTTTGCACCGATTATGCGTTTTCTGTACCGCGGATACGATGCTGACGGATCTATATGAGATCTAGATCTAAGTCGGGGCAGTTGACGACTTTTTTATGATAGCCGGCCGAGGTTGATGAAAATGTGATCTTCAGTAACCTAAACAAATTACAAACAAGAAGAAAGACAGTAAATCGTAGGTTAAAAAAGTACAAATTGTGTAGACGATAAATTGGGTTTCATCCGGCATCGAAGGACCAAGAACGTTAAGCATATGAACCGTTCCTGATAAGCCTCAAGCTTCGTGGATGTTTTCGCTTTCATTTACCTTAGTTAAATTTAAGTTGGTAACTAACTGTGCACACGTAGTCAACATTGAACGTGTAAATACATAGTGAGATTATATGCTAATTAATTAAAGTTTCCTGGTAAAAGATTGACGAAGAATAAATTTAGATCGCAGCTCTAAATATTTAATTACCCAAATGAAGCAAGATTTCCTAATAAAGTGCCACGGAGAAATGATTAGGAAATTAACCTTTTTCTTCCTTGACCAGTTGCTGGGGCTAGCGTATAAAATAAAGTACTGGTTTTTTAACTGTGCGATTGCCATTTAAGAAATTCGTTTGGGTTTACGATAGTTTCATATCGTTTAACACTTTTTTAACATTGTTAAGGTTCATGCTTGAAAGATGAGTGCAGAGATAAGTAATGTATCATCTTGCAAATGCAAAGTAATGCAACAATGCAGTCCTCGTATAATGCTAACAATGACAATACAACACGTAAGCAAACAGAATAGCAAGTAGAACAATACCAAGGAGAGCGTACACAATATGTTGCATCAGGAAGATAGTACGCAGGGTTGCTGTTATATACATGAAAAATGGGGAATTTAGTAGATCTCAAATAGATGAAGCCATATGCCGTATTTTAAAATAAATTAGCGAGACATAAAGGTTTAATTTGACCAAAAATAGTATTGCG
Organism: Flexamia atlantica; assembly: GCA_035578135.1. NCBI lineage: Eukaryota > Metazoa > Arthropoda > Insecta > Hemiptera > Cicadellidae > Flexamia > Flexamia atlantica. The sequence continues at coordinate 65,876,416 of JAQJVK010000002.1, forward strand.
GAACATGATATTCGGACAACAAAATTGCTTTTGTTCAGTTATGAAAGTCAATAATGCGAACCAAAAATACAGAAATTAAATTTCCTTTGTTAAAATGCAAATGAAACGCATGATTAAGGGTTGAATCCTCCCTCGACCCCCTCCAATGGTTATGACCGGCTAGCTTTCGAGCCCGTGCGGTTAATATACTGTACTTCTTTATTACATCATACCATTTTTATGAGAGCAGACGTCGTGCTTCCAGGCACATAGGTGGATGGTGGTGTGGTGAGATTTTGCCCAAGACTATCACTCTTTATTTTGATTTATCCAGATACAACGAAACACTAGCCGTTCAATTTTTTTTCTGCATGTGTATACATACATGGATACCGTGTCCCAAAAAAACCTGATCAATCTCAAAACTTAATAGAACCCATTTATGCAAACGTAGCCAATCTTGCAAGGGATAATGTGATAACTGAACTTATCAAGTTTATTTAATTTTTATTTACAAAAAAAATTGATTCACTGAAGTTACTTAGCAGAGGTTTAACTTTAAAAATCTAACCTACAATAAATAATTGCACACAGTAGTCCGGTAAGCTGACATGATTGGTGCCAGGACCTATTATTTTCAACTTTTCTTTACTTTATAATCATAAAATGAAACACCTGAGCAACGACATTGAACCAGTGGATATTTACTACTGGAAAAAATAGTAAATGAGAGATGTAGGTTTCGAGTCTAGGCAATCTTTTGATTACCTGCAAAATTGGTTACGTTTGCCTAAAAGGGTTAAATTAGGTTTTGAAATTGGTCACCTTTTTTGGGATAGGGTGGAAACGTTTAAAAAACCACATTTGGCTCATATCACAAATGGTATAGTATGGAGAATTAAATATTCAGTTAAATTTGGATTTAGGATAACCCCAATTAGCTGTCTGAGTCACAAGTTTTTGATCATGTTCTGCTTGGTTTCGACCACAAATAGTTAGGGACCCCTAGATGCCAAAAATGAAAAAAATAATCAGATTAATATTCAAACTTGGTATAGACGCATAAAACATTAGCATTATTTAATGCCCGAGCCAAAACGCACTCGTATTTAGGCAAGAAAAAAAGCTAGCAGATCGGTTCATTTTATGTGGAGTGAAGGAGTACGTTTATGGAATAGCTTTTTTTTAGCAATATTCTTAGCTCTATAATGTGTTTCAAAGCTTTATCTTGTTTGAGAAATTTAAATAGCTGTAAACCCATTAAACAAAATAATAGTGTTATTGAATCATCCCCTAGTACAGTATCGCAGTTTATAATAGTTATTTTGTTCATTATGAAGCCTAAAGGTGTTTCAATTGAATACTATTTTTTAACTGTATGATTCCCGATTGAGAAATACCTACATCACAGAATACAGTTTTTGAGGTTAGATAAACTATGATTGCATTAATATTACCTGAAATTTTAGGATTAGCCTTTAAAAAGATTTTAACGGAAGAAACAAGAGGGATGACGAAGGGCGTCACCCTCCCATGTAATTAAGTTAATTTAATATATTAGTGTAATATAATTCAGTGACTTATTAATAAATATCGGTTGACTCACCAAAGCATGCTCTGTATATAATACTTAAGAACTGTCGTTTTAGGCTACTAACAGCCATAGTTCCAAAGGTTTTCCCATCATCTCTTTGATCATCTTAAGCCTAGATTTTTTCTAAAAAAGATTTCCAAAAGATTGTATTGTTTTGTCCTCTGAAATATCTTGTCAATTAATTTACTAAAACTGGCACAAATTTGTGGAAGTGATTAATTTTAATCTTTCAAAACCCTAACCCCTGAATATTTCAGTTAACTCTCTTAATTCCAAATTTATGTTCCATATCAATGAAGCTGCAAATGTTATAAATTTTGACTTCCGAAACGACTTGATTGAGCCTTTATTTGAAAAAAAAAATTAAAACTCTAGATCAAACTCTGTAACATGCCATTCAAAAACTTCTATCATTGGCTTTAATATACTTCTTCTTTCTTCTGCGCATGGTATATTTTGTAGAAATGTCACAACTCTTGGATGAAAGATAACGAAATATCTGTTAATTACAAACCCACAACACATTACATAGTACACTATATATTCCCGTTCAAATCTCAGTTTAGCTTTTAAATTTATATCCTTTTCATATCCTTTTACTTACATAGAGAATATTGCAACTTATGTTACTGCTGATTTTAAAATACAGTCCTTCTCGAAAAATAGAGCGTTTTACGTAGGATTATGAAACCATTCCCAATCCCACAAAGGGATTAATTACTTTAAGTGCAATTAAAACTAAAGAACTAAAACCTCTCTACACTTTTTGCACTTTTACGCATTTCCTGTCCCGGGAAACGCCGCGATGTAAACGCGGTTCGCCGCTTTACGCAACCGCCCGCCTCTGTGCCAGAATTACACTTTTACCGGTGAAAGACCTCCAGGTGGTCCACTCTCTCCGAGGGAGGAAACCCCCCTCCCCTCCCCTCCCCTCCCACGACGGTTATATAAACTGACGTAACCGCGTTACTTCATCGCCATTTGTTTACAACTTAGAGTGAAAGTGAGGTTTGCCATCTCTCCTCTCTCTCGCGGTCTGACCCATATACCCACGTGCAGCCGCACGCAACCGCCACGTTGCGACGTACATCGCCGCCATGTGGCCCGACACGCCGGTGTTGCCAATTGGGATTGTAGGGAGTAAGGGATTTATCGCGATTTGGAGGGTAAAGTCGTAGAAGGCCTAATTATTATGTTTTTTTAGATGGTCTAATTTATAATAATCGTTTTACTTTCAGATTCGTTGAAAGTAGATTGATTTACACAATAAATCATAAAAACAGAGAAAAAATGCTACATGATGTTATTTTAGGAGGTGGTTATTTGTTAAGCTAATCAAGTTCACAGTTTAGATGGTCCGTATAAAGAGATTACCTCTGGAATTCACACTAGTCACTGCTAATCAGAATGGTGATATCGGGCGGTATATAAAATAAAGATAAATTTATTATCCTGTATCATTTCAAAATGAGAACAGGTTCTCTACACTTTAGGGTAGAGCTTTCGTACACTGTCTAAGGTTTGGCCGTTTGGAGGGGAGATTTTGTATATAAATAGTATGGTGAATTATAGTAAGAGTAAAGATATAGAAGATTGTGCGTGCCTTCAAAATGGAGAATCTAACTTGCAGTGGAAGTAATGAACACTTACTATCTAAGTGGAGTAGAAGTAATGAACACTTGGCATAGTCTATATTTCTATTTGTTAAATGATAAACATATCCATTTTAGCGAATTTCCCCTATAGGAAAGAAGCTATTACCGTAGGTCTCATGGTAAGACCTAAGCTCGGGACCACTATAACTTTTCGTTTTGGGGCCCCCAGAAGCAAAAAAACACTATTCGTTCGAATTTATATATATATTATAATATGTAATTCACAACTTAGGGCTACAAAGATTATTATCAATAAAATATAACAAGTGTACCCTTTTTTCATTTTATTAATTAAAATACACGACACGTGTTTCGGTTTTCAAACCATTTAACGACACTGTGAAAATGGTTTGAAAACCGAAACACGTGTCGTGTATTTTAATTAATAAAATGAAGAAAGGGTACACTTGTTATATTTTATTGATAATATATATATATATATATATATATATATATATATATCTTTAAATATACATATCTATGTGTCTGTTAGCACGATAGCGGCCGCAAAAATGGTCCGATCTTTATGAAATTTGGTACGAACATGTAAAGTGGTAATCAATTGGATGAGTTCGTGAACCAGCCCGATCGGACTACCGGAAGGGGGGGTAAAGGGGGATAAACCCCCCCAAAAATGGGTTTTTTGAGTTTTTTACATAGACAAATAAAATTTATCGAATTTTTGTGGGCACCATTGAATTCACCTTAAAAAAAACAAACAATTTAGTATTTTGAAACACTGCTCTATGTCCATTGGTTACCGAAATATTGAAAGTGGCAAACACAGTACGTTGTTCCAATGTTAACCTTATGGGAAATGAGTAAAATTCTATATCTCGCTTATTTCTCAACATATCTCAATAAAACTTGGTAAATAGCTTCTTCTAGTTCAGATCTACTAAATATTAAATTAAAAACCACGCAGTTTTAATATACCTGTACCAGCAGACCTGCATACTCATTCCCCATGTCATTCTTATGGAGCTTACAAAAACATGTAAAATCTCGCTATTTTGGATTGAAATATGTTGTTTTGCATTTGAAATTCGCTGAGTATGCAGGTCTGCTGCAACGGGGGTATTAATATTTTAATGAAAATAAATTGATTAAATCTACTATATTTTTTAAACCCCTACTCAAAATGGCAGAGCCATACTCATAGACCGGGAGCTGGGAGGTCAAAAATTACGTCATAAGGTGCACATGTGAAAGCTATACCGTTTTGAAGTGGCATCCTGGGGAGTGTCAAAAATGGGTTTTTGAGCCCTCAATCTGGGGGCTTTCTCCAAGGTGGACAAACTTGAAAATAACCAATAAAAATGGGTTTTTGGCAATTTTCATGTAGAACAATTTAAATTATCACATTTAAGTTCACACCATTGAATTCAGCTTAAAAAAAACAAACAATTTGGTATGATGAATCATTGCTCTATGTTCATTGGTTACCGAGATACTGAGGGTGATGAACCCAAAACGTCGTCCTATGTTAACCTTATGGAAAATAAATAAAATCATATAACTCGCTTATGTCTCAAAATAGTTCGATGAAACTTGATATGTGGCTTCATTTAGTTAAGAACTATTGTATATTAGCCTGAAATCCCCAATTTTTGCATTTCCTTGGCAGTAAACTTGCACACATTTTTCCCAAGTTATTCTTATGGGGAGAAAATAAAAACCTACATCATCCTTATTTTATAACACATAATGATAAAACTTGACATGAGCTTCTTCTAGTCAAGGTTTATTGGATATTGACTTAAAAACACCCAATTTTTTCATACCTGTTGCAACAAACCTGCAAGTTTCATCCCCATGTTATTCTTATGGAGAATACAAAAAAGTCACATTCAAGTTTGTCTACCTTGGAGAAAGTCCCCAGATTGGGGCTCACAAACCCATTTTTGTAACCCCGCAGGATGCCCCTTCAAAATGGAACAGCTTTTACATGTGCACCTTATGACGTAATATTTTTTGACCTCCCAGCTCCCGGTCTATCAGTACTATAAGCCTATCTCTACTCTACTCTTGAGTGTACATGATAAATATTACTGCCGCAATTGTTCATAATCAAGTCATATAACCAGTCCCGGATTTAACATTAGGCCCATCTAGCCCTAGGTGTTTAGGGCTTAGGACCGCACACCAATAGGGGGCCGCACAAGAACGAAAAAAGGGATTATGAGATGGTTATGTTATGAGTGAATTAAAGGAAGTGATTTAGATCCACAACGTAATTTTCTTAAAAACCGGTTACCACCTTTGCCGAGGTTGCTAGGTTATGTCTCAGGAGGGCCGCACAGAAATCCGTGCCTAGGGCTGCAGCGGGCATAAATCCGGCACTGCATACGTATAACCACAGAGGAAACATATGGTATAACTATAGAAGGATTCACATAAGTTGGCCAAAGCATGTACTAATCATCTCATTAAAAATTTTTATACGAGTTACATTGAAAACATTGTTGGTTACACAATGGTGTCTGTTAACATTTTCTCAGAACTGTCAAATCGCCACGTTGCGTTTGTTTACAATGTCGTTATAGGCTATAGAATGTTTTCAATATCGCCTATTTTTAGAATTTTTTATTTTCATTCAACCTTTTTACATAGCTGTTAAAGTTTAATTTAATTTTATTTATTGATTTACATGTATTTTAGTTTGTTTAACTGCTTGTTTATTTTTTCCTTGGCCAATAAGGAAACACCTTATATAAGTTTTGACCGCAATATGAAACAATCTCTCTTTTCAGCTACTGACTTTCAGCAGGTAATACTGTCTATTCAAACACTCGTCTATTTTTCTTTGTAAATATTATTTCATAAGAAAATCTAAGACTATTTACCAGGCCGCATCCATGACATATCCTCTCTTTGTTAATAGATAATTAATTTGGAAAAGCCCCGGAGTAATAGTTTAAGCTGCGCAAGTGAACTTCCAGTTGCAATATTACATGAAAACTTTTTCTTTGCTACAAGTGCTACACTAAAACAGATGTTCGTTGACAATGTTTTCAGCACAGCTGGATTTTATGCTTAAATTCGTAAAAAGCTAATAATTTGTTTAATTTTGTTTTGGCCAACTTAGGTGAATCCTACTCTAACTGACTGTTGATTTAAAAACCTTGTTACATTTTATGAAGCAATGTTCCTGTTAAAGAATTCGACTTGAGGATTTTAATTGTCATAAAAGTAAAAACGACCTTTGTATCTGGGTAAAACGAGAGTTTTCACGACTACGCGCTAGCCTTGAGGCTGTCTGGGCCCCGCCAACAACGAGAGGTGTGGTGATATTGTAATATTAATGTCTGACAAAAGAATTCGACCTTCACTGTGTCTCTGATTTATCACTTGGTTCTGGATTTGTTCATAATTATGTCAGTTGTATTCTTGGATTCTCTGTAATGTTTCTTTTACACTTTTTTTCAAATGATTAATACCTTTGAAAGGTAACCTTAAATTATTATAATTGTCATTTCATTTTATAAATCAGCTTTCTGTATCTTTTATTATTGCTATTATTTGCATATTCTAAAATACTCTTTAACCAAGAACTAGTCATTCAAGACATTAAAAATCGTGCAATCCCAAAAAGTGGAATCCAGCTGACTATTTTAATACTCGTATGTAGGATAATGTTGTGAGTATTATATACATTTGTGAGTCCCGCCCCAGCTGCTCAGGGAATCTTGGCGTTGGTAGAAAAACTACGGATTTTGGGTATTTTTGTAGTTTTTTAAAAGGTAATTTTGAGAACTACACATCCTAATAAACAAAAATGAATTGAAAATTTGAAGTAGGCTTAACACTTTAGTGCTTTTGCAGCTCTGTAGCTTTTACCCTTAAGTAACATCCATTTAGTTGTTGTAGTTCTTCCACAGTCATCATAAATAGGAACGTAGCATTAAAAAAGTGCGCTTTTTGTGTATAACTATTTAATTACACTTTTTTAAAATTTAGATAAGTTTTTTATCTTTGATGAAAGCCAATAATACTACTGGAAATAAAGTATAAAGTTAATTCTTTGGCATTATTCGATCCTACTGGTCAGACAGTTGTATGATATTTAAATAATTCGTTTTTAAATTCTTCATTTTAATTTTCCTAATGCACGTTTTAGCAACAATAATGATTTGGATGAAATTTGATATTATTTTACGTTTATCAATTTGATATGAATTAAAAATGTTAAGTGACAGCAAATTTGAAATGACTTTAGACACGATTCATCCCCATACTACAAAACGTAGTCATGCCGAATTGGAAGTTTCTACCTGGATTTAAACCAAAGAAATCAAATAAATACTTGAAAAACACTTTTCGACAGACGGTCTGAAAACTCGGTCACGGAGATCCATAGCTATATTGAAAAAATTTAAAGTTTAATAATTTCGTCTTGACGGGAGGAATAAATCTACAAAAGCTGAAGTTTTTTTAAGTTGAAGTTTTTTCAATGTCAAAGAAACCGTTTAAAAATTAACAAAAAAAATTGTTGGATCTCCATAAAAACCTCAGAGATGCAAAAGCACTAAATTTGAGGGGGATTTATAGTTTTATATAATATTGTAATTTAGTGTTTTCTGAAGATTAACAATATTTCTTTAAACAATTAAAAGTCCAGAAAATATCTTGGTTTATTAACCAACACAAATTTTCCCTGAGACTGGCAAGTGTCAAAGCTGCAGATGCGGGGCCGAATTAATCTACTGTAAACCAATAACATAAAAAATGAGCCAGTTCCATTTTTTTCCAATTAATTATCTTGGATGACTGATCTATAATTGTAACACGATCGTTTTTTTATGGCGCTCGGCTCCAAAAAAGATGTAATTTAAAAAATCCAAAATCGGCCCTTAGAACCCCGTATAAAATCAAGTTACAAATTGGCGGCTTTTCCCAACATTGTTTTTTTTTTAAGTTATGCCATTGCTTTTTTTGTCGAGATGTTGACTTAGGACAACTGCGGGTGTTGAGTGGCTTGTATATAATTAATTTTGACCGAATACTCGTTTTTCACTGCCATCTTGGATCCAACATAATGAATTACAATAGTGCATTTCGTTACTAGTCGGGAAAGTGGCTGTTACCGGTTCGACATAGTGTTTCTATCTTGTTTTTTGATAGTAATTGAATTCTATCGACCACCGGTATAGCACTTTCGGAGGAGTCACGAACGGTACTTTTCATTATAATAGCACCTTTTATATAATATTTTAAAACTTGTTAGTACGTTAAAAGATTTTGAGGTTATATTAGTGTTTTCAATGGTTACATTTCTGTTGTTTACTAACAAAACATAATTTTTACACAGCTGATAATTCGTTTGCTCTTTTTAATATAGATTCAGGCATCTTTTAGTCAACCATGTTTATATTTGTATGATTGTAAACACTCCTTAACATTACTAGTACTTTTTCCAGTTTTTACATTACAGTTTACACAACCCACCTGGTAACGGTTAGTTTCTAGCTCAGCTGAGAGTGTTTGAAACAGTAGTTTAACGCGATGGTATAATGAAAATAAAATTTTCATTTGATTAATTAATTAACGTTTGTAAAGGTTTTGATGTGCCACATAATTACGAACTGAACTTTTGCGATGATTACTATGCCGATATTATTTTTAGGAAATCTTGACGACGACGACAACAACAACAACATCAACAAAGACAAAAACATCAATAACAACAACAATAACAATAACAACAGAAACAACAATAACCACTGAAACAACAACAACAACAACAACAACAACAACAACAACAACAACAAAGCTATATACAGTTCAAGGCTGTATAAAAATTAATTTCTCCAAATTTTTTCTATCTAAGCTTTATATCTCGAGTTCTAAATAAGACACAGTGTTGCATGTTTGTTGAATAAAACATGATTGGTTTTAATTTGAGCTGTTGATCATTAAAATGAAACGTTGTAAAGTAAAATGTAGGCTAATCCTTAAATTATGAGAAGATTTGTTATACTGTCATAACCCGCCTCAACCTGATTACATTATCAACGAGAGCTAAACGATTTCGATATTGATCTTCGTGTCTTGTTAATAACCTGAAGTATAAATCTTTCATAAAAAGACAAATTTCAGAAACTAATTCATTTTTTAATATCATAGAATTAGGCCTACATTACATTAAGAGTAAATATTTGGATTTTAGATGTCAATACCTCCAGTGAAAGTAGAATGTCTCGATTGATTTGGGATACAAACGAACATTAGTGTCTAATTTAGAACCCAAAGTATAAAACTTTAACTGAATACAAATGTCGGAAAAATGAACTTTTATGTTGCATTGAGAGTACAGCTCGTCTCCAACTCGTAAGATTTTAAACAACAGCTTAAATCAAATCACTGAGTATTTTAAGGCTAGAACTAACCGAATTCCTCATTGGAACTTGAGATATAAGAAAAATATCATCAACAAAATATTTTTTTACTTTTAAATAACCCTTAAGGAGATACGGGGAAGAATTTTCGGTTATGTCTTTAAATCGAATCAAGAGTTTTCTAAACTCATTTCGACACAGCGTGAAGATGATTGTTAATTAATTGAAAAAGTTCGCGTTTGTGTCCCAACGTCATAACAAATCCCTTTATTTAAAAAAAATTAAAATGGAGACCAAAAATGCAGTAAGATAACTATTTTTTATAATCTTCTGTAGTAATTCCTTTGGGAATTTCCTGTGTTCGTTTTTGTGTGAGTGAATATAGATTACTGGATTTAATAGTTATTTCTGTTTATCAGAATGTGGACATATCCATGTTTACGGAGGGATTTGAATTTTTGTAAGCAAAAATTTACCAACATTGTTTTAATTGAATAGTTTTTAATTTTGTTATTTTTTACCCTGTTTCACTAAAATGGTACATATTACCTGATAACTTTAATTTGATAAAATAATATAAATTCATTATATTAATTTAGTTAAGGATTGTGAGATTTATGATCCTCCTTCTTTACGACACAATGATTAGATATGCTAAGTTGTGATCCAAATATACCGATTCCATAACTAAATGTATGATTGTAAAATGTCTATGCCAGTCGTTTATTTTCATTTAGTAAAATATTTGTTGGTTTTAAAACATTTCATAGGAAGAAATTAAGGCTGCAAAACTTTTATCGTACTGTGTCACGGTTCATCTGATTTTTTTATGCTCGTACTATCTTTGCCTTGTACAGCTACCCAATATATTATTGTACATAATTTTTCCAAATTAACTAAACCCTTTAAACTTCATCATTGACTCCTGCTAGTTTTCTTTCATTGTTGTTATTGTTGCCGTCACACTGCATTGGTACAACCGATTCCATTGTTTAACAATACTTTCAAAATAGTGAAACCAAATGGACATTTCTGAACAAAAGTAGAACGGTTTTATTGTCAAAGTTAAGCATTTTCTCAGCATTTGGAAGTAATAGTAGTGGGAATGTGTGTGTAGCAACAACATGCAATGTGTGACATAATATTAAACCACACTCCATTTCCTCACTTTCACCCTAATCGTACAGCAGTTAATATGCTGTAATATCTGTAATATTTACTTTATTTCTTCAAAAGCTATGTTTTTAAAAACATTTACCCCTGGACAAAGTGAGTTTGTCAAATGTATTGCAATTTTTATGAAAATAACTGTTGATTTCCAACCAGCTAAACAGCTTAGTAAAGTTAGTTAAATTTACTTGGAGCTGGCCTATAAATCTTTGAATTATTAAATGAATAAAATCAGTCGAATAAATTTGTCTGTAATCTACGAAGATAATGCTAAGTTAGTAGTACATTAAGCCAAAAATGTTCCTCACATACAAAGGAAATCCGTAATTATTTTAATAAACAGTTAATATTCTTTTCCAATGAAAGCAAAAGAGGAGTTCCAAAATGGTTGTATTTTTAAGGTTTGTTCATAGGGTCAGTTGCCAATAATTGCCATTTGCAACATAGGTCGATTTATTTTGAAAAAATTGTATTAAGATGCAGTTTTATCATCAACTCCACCTTTCATCCGGCGACCTCCATCTTCTTAGCTCTAAATTTCTCCGGGTAAAACTTGAAACCCATAATTTTACCTCCCATAAAAGGCAGGAATAAATCACTTTAGCCTCGATAAAGCACTGCGATGATATATACGAAACCTTGGCCTTATTTTTCTTGGAACGTTAGGTAACGCTTGATCTATATGTACATTCACTTTTCTATCTCGCGAATCGGTTACTGAAATATCGAGAGTAGACCTGAATAATTCATTACCTCCTTCCACAGAATCATTCGTCCGAGATAAAGGATCAGTTTGTTTACAAGATGCAGGCCTGAGTTGTGGTAGTTGTCTTCGTATTATTTTAGAGGTATCTATGTTATTTAGAGGCATTCAGCATTTTGTATATAAAAAGTTTAAAATACATTTTACATTTTTTCAGACCAATTGAATACATTTAATTACTATTGCAAAGTTGGTTTGGCAACGAGGTGCTAGTTAGGGGTGTGCGAGGAGTGATTTTCGAAGACGAGTTAAGTTAAAAAAATATACTCTCGAGTTTCGAGTTTTTTCGATTCGAGTATTTTGAATAGTAGAAGTAATTAGTTATCATACTTATGATTCAAATATAATATTTTTTAGTTATTAAACTTTAAATTTTTCCTATGAGTTGAAAGCAAACCTGTTTTCAAATTAAATGAAAAGATAATTCAGGCTGTCTTTAACACAACTTTACATCATTGCAAAATATTTCATTAACCTTTCAGCCTTAGGAGGTAAAAACCAAGCAACATCTGCACTTGTCTGCTATAAAACAGATTTTTAGTAACATATTTTTATAGGTTTAAAAATTAAAGTAAAAACAGTCTTATTGAGCATAAATAAGAAATAAGAAAATTTTTGAAATTATAGAAAGGAAAAAAGACAAAACAATGATATAATATTGAAACAATGATATAATATTGATGGTTAAAAACCACTTTATTTGAAGTTAAAAACAACAACAGTTTTATAGTGGCTGTTATGGTGGTGTTGACTGTGTAAAAACGGCCGTAAAACGAGATCGCGCGTACCGATACCGGGTAAACAGTGGGGGTAACTACTCGACTCGAAATTCCGAGTATTTTTTTCACAACTTTGAGTCGAGTAATTCCGAGTAGTGTAAACTCGGTTCGAAAATCGCTCGATAATCGAGTACTCGCAACCTCCAGTGCTGATGATTGTTCGTGTTATTCGTCTCAAAGAAAAATAATATATCTCTGTAAATATATACGGTACTAAAGTAATATTACTCGTTCTGATGTTTAAATTGAGACCACTTAAATTTTCAGGTTTCCGGCCTTCAGATCAGACTTAAGAATATAAAGTCTGATAGGGAAAGAATGCACTTATAAATGGCGCCAATTCTTGAGGCCCAGTCCGCGCATGGGGCGGGTAGTGGGTAGGCTGGGAGGGGAGGGGAGCAGGAACGGCAGCGGCGGCCGACGGTGTACTTGCCTGGCTGCATACAATCGGCAGCTCGCACGGAGTTACTGCTTATCTTTAAATCGTTATTCAGAGTAACAAGACGCTTCCATAAATACTAATGTAATATTTTATATTATTGAATAGAATCAAAACATATCATTAATCGTCAGTAAAAGTCAATGTTTTGTCGGTCAATGTTTTTAGGACGAAATGTAGTGACACGCGATTGTTGACGGCTGGGAGCAGAATGACAATGCTGCGCTCTGGCGACGCGTTGCCGCGCAAGCGCACTAGCCGTTTTTTGCTGCTACGCATCCACCGCACTGGGCCTCAAGAATTGGCGTCAGTTATACTAATCTGCAGAATATTAGTTTGGAGGAATTTGTAATGGAAAACCTAGAATTACATTAAACCTAAACTAAATCAAATTAAATTTTGAGAAAATTATTTTAAGAAGTAAGAATTAAAATACTTTAGACTTTACAATAAAATTTAGTTTATATGGAATAATCCAAGTCCGTAGTAAACGAGATATCGAAAGGGGTAAACGTGGTAGACCTACGTAGACACGTTGTTATCATTATGTAAAATATATAAACAGTAGGCTATATCTTTCCCTTATTTCTGAACATATCAATAAAACTTGTGCCTTCTCCTTTTTAAGACCAACTTCCATGCGCAAACCTACATACTTCCTTCTCACGTTGTGCTCTTGGAAAATTACTTTAAGCATGCTTATTCATGGACTTATTCATATGATTTAAGAGGGAGATTCATCTTGTGTTGATTTTTTACTAACAAAAGTTGAAACCTCAAGTTGCATGTAAAAAGTAAAAGTTGTAATGTAAAAGTTGTATGTATCACTGATGAATGTCCATAAATAAATCTGCTAAAATATTCTCCATAGCACGGAGGTTTGCTGCCAAGGAAATGAAGAAATTACAATCTATTCTCCAGTAGATTTCAGTTATAAGTTGCTAAATACCAAGTTCAATTAAGATCCGTTTAGTTAAAAGCACGATTCAGTAGTAAATTTACTCTCCAGAAGGATAATTGGGCCAACTTAATGTGTTTGTCGTTTTCATTCTCGGTAAGCAATAGGGACAAAGTTATAATTCAAATTATGAAAGTATTTGTTTTTTTGCTGAATTCAATGGTACAAACTAAAAAGCTGGATTATTTAAATTTTTGTATGGAAAAGCCAAAAACCCCATTTTCAACCACCATTTTACAAGACGGTGGTTTTAGCACAACTTTAGTTTACAGAAAAAAACGTAGAGTTTCAAGGGATCATTTGCTGTACAGTCTTCACTAAGGAGAAAAATGTTCGAAAATGATTCAAATTAGTTATTATAATTCTTTAGTTTTATAGCTTTTAGTTAAATGATTACTTGTGCATTAGTTTTGAAAGAATATCAAAAGGATACTTACAAATCTTAGGTACAGTTGAAATTGAAATAATGATTAATAATTAAGTTTCTGGCTCACTAATGGCTCTATATAAACATCATACAGCTTATCAGCCAATAATTATAAATATAACTTACTGTCAGTAGTTTATAATAATAAATTATAACCTGTAACACTATTCCCGAAGAAATTGAGGAATCAACAGATTTTGGTCTTTTTAATCTTTTAGGGATTTTTAATCTTTTCAGATTGAAAATATGTGCTAGATTCCAGTTCATCAGTATTATTAATTTTAACTTACTAGAAAACCACAAAAGAACCGAAAAAAAGGGTTTTCACCACACTACGACGAAATCACCTGTTTTACAAACGTCAAACGCGGATCGAAACACACCGTTTGCCGCCACAGGACCGAAAACGTTGGGGGCCCTAGGGCCGAAAGTCAGCTGATAGTTTATTTGCTTGAAACAACGTCAGAACATCACAAAATTATACGGCATTCAAGACAGGATAGTTGCGATCATATGATTGTCATAGCTGTGTTTTGTTTTCAAGTGAGTCAAATAATAGTCAGTTTTTTTTATTATTTAGGGTATATTTCATTGTGTAGTGTGGTGAAAAATAGCGTTCGCACCTCGGCCGAAAGGGTTTTGCAGCTCTCGATCGTTTCAAATTCTCGACTTCGTCTCGAATTTGAAACACGATCTCGAGCCTGCAAAACCTCATTTTCGGCGCTTGTAACGAAATATACTATTTTTTATTAAAACGTATTTTAAAAGTATTTTCTTACCAATAACGCCAAAAAGGGGCAAATGGGCGTCCCGAGAGAGTTTGTCGGGACAACGGGACACGTCGCAAAAAAACGGGACTGTCCCGTTCAAAACGGGACGTCTGGTCACCTTACTTATATGTCTCATAATAGGCTATAATATCATTGCCAGCCTAAAAATCCTACTAATATTATGAATGTGAAAGTATGGGTGTTTTTGTGAACATCTGTCTTTCAACCACGTGAAAAATTCTGGACTAACTGAGCTGAAATTTCGCAGGAATAGAGCCACTATATCAGAAAAGGACATGCCTATTCACTTCCTTAAAATCCCCTCGGGCTGCGCCTCGTGAACGTCCTTAGCTACAATGTTTACATTTTATAAGGATGTAAAAATTCAAATACTTAATTGCAACCATAGTAATGAATTGCGAATACTATAACATTTGACAGTTCAAAGAGCAGAAGTAAGATCGGCTGTACTAATTTTTATCGTGAACGAAGCCACGGGCTTCGTCTACTATAAATACTCTTTGAGTGTTTAAATTATTTACAAGCAACAACCAGAAACTAAAGAATACGGGAATTCACCATTACTTAAGGGAGGGAAATTCTCAACTGCGCACCAGGAAAAACGACAACGTAACCTGCTGCAGCTTTCCCGCGTAGTCTAATCACCAACGGTTTTCAGATTTATCGCCGCAACAGTGCCGTTTTGCCGTCTTGCCGTTTTACTTTCGAAAAGGAACGAGAGCGATCCGGCGAGAGGGAGGGGAATGAAAGGCAGCGGCGGCAGATTTGTCATTAACTCGACACGGGAGAGAGCGAGAAAGGGGGACGAGTTACACAAGGCGTACACTACCAGATACCCGCCGCCGCCGCCGCCGCTGTCGCAACTGTCAAAATATATGTAACAGATTACTCAACTGGGCCAGCGATCGGAGGAGCCGCTCCCTCCCGGCACGCAGCAACGCGGCTGGGAGTGATGAGGAGTGTACAGACTCCCTCTTATCCGGACACCTCGGGACCGAGACCCTCCCGGTCGACGGCACGCAGCAACGCGGCTCGCTGGGGAGTGTTGAGGAGTACAGACTCCCTCTTATCCGGACACCCCGGGACCGAGACCCTCCCGGTCGACAGCACGCAGCAACGCGGCTCGCTTGGGAGTGTTGAGGAGTGTACAGACTCCCTCTTATCCGGACACCTCGGGACCGAGACCCTCCCGGTCGACGGCACGCAGCAACGCGGCTCGCTGGGGAGTGATGAAGTGTACAGACTCCCTCTTATCCGGACACCTCGGGACCGAGACCCTCCCGGTCGACGGCACGCAGCAACGCGGCTCGCTGGGGAGTGATGAAGTGTACAGACTCCCTCTTATCCGGACACACCGGGACCGAGACCCTCCCGGTCGACGGCACGCAGCAACGCGGCTCGCTGGGGAGTGATGAAGTGTACAGACTCCCTCTTATCCGGACACCTCGGGACCGAGACCCTCCCGGTCGACGGCACGCAGCAACGCGGCTCGCTGGGGAGTGATGAAGTGTACAGACTCCCTCTTATCCGGACACACCGGGACCGAGACCCTCCCGGTCGACGGCACGCAGCAACGCGGCTCGCTGGGGAGTGATGAAGTGTACAGACTCCCTCTTATCCGGACACCCCGGGACCGAGACCCTCCCGGTCGACAGCACGCAGCAACGCGGCTCGCTGGGGAGTGTTGAGGAGTTTACAGACTCCCTCTTATCCGGACACCCCGGGACCGAGACCCTCCCGGTCGATTGCACGCAGCAACGCAGCTCGCTGGGGAGTGTTGAGGAGTGTACAGACTCCCTTTTATCCGGACACCCCGGGACCGAGACCCTCCCGGTCGACGGCACGCAGCAACGCGGCTCGCTGGGGAGTGTTGAGGAGTGTACAGACTCCCTTTTATCCGGACACCCCGGGACCGAGACCCTCCCGGTCGACTGCACGCAGCAACGCGGCTCGCTGGGGAGTGTTGAGGAGTGTACAGACTCCCTTTTATCCGGACACCCCGGGACCGAGACCCTCCCGGTCGACGGCACGCAGCAACGCGGCTCGCTGGGAAGTGTTGAAGTGTACAGACTCCCTCTTATCCGGACACCCCGGGACCGAGACCCTCCCGGTCGACTGCACGCAGCAACGTGGTTCGCTGGGGAGTGTTGAAGTGTACAGACTCCCTCTTATCCGGACACCCCGGGACCGAGACCCTCCCGGTCGACGGCACGCAGCAACGCGGTTCGCTGGGGAGTGTTGAAGTGTACAGACTCCCTCTTATCCGGACACCCCGGGACCGAGACCCTCCCGGTCGACTGCACGCAGCAACGTGGTTCGCTGGGGAGTGTTGAAGTGTACAGACTCCCTCTTATCCGGACACCCCGGGACCGAGACCCTCCCGGTCGACTGCACGCAGCAACGCGGTTCGCTGGGGAGTGTTGAAGTGTACAGACTCCCTCTTATCCGGACACCCCGGGACCGAGACCCTCCCGGTCGACTGCACGCAGCAACGCGGTTCGCTGGGGAGTGTTGAAGTGTACAGACTCCCTCTTATCCGGACACCCCGGGACCGAGACCCTCCCGGTCGACGGCAAGCAGCAACGCGGTTCGCTGGGGAGTGTTGAAGTGTACAGACTCCCTCTTATCCGGACACCCCGGGACCGAGACCCTCCCGGTCGACTGCACGCAGCAACGCGGTTCGCTGGGGAGTGTTGAAGTGTACAGACTCCCTCTTATCCGGACACCCCGGGACCGAGACCCTCCCGGTCGACGGCAAGCAGCAACGCGGCTCGCTGGGGAGTGTTGAAGAGTGTACAGACTCCCTCTTGCCCGGACACCCTGCGACCTAGACCCTTCCGTATTACGGGTTTTCCGGTTAAACTGACGTTTCCTCAGTCTCGTGAAATAAAAACTCTAATGCAGACTGTATGAGCTAATACTCTGATTTAGTCTGTGTTTACTGGTGTGTTTGCTGGGTGTCTATAATCTTTCCCACGACAACAATCAATACTACAGTATTGTCCATTTCCTGCCAACACGTCCGTGTTACCCGAAGTGTTGATAACATCGACCGGTTAAAAAGATACAACGTCCGCGGAGTGTAGTCCGGTTAAACCAATGTCCGGTTAAAAGGTGATCGGATTAGAAGGAGTAACTGTGCAGTAAAATTGGGGTTTTAGATCAACAACTGATGTACATTCACAAACATTTGATGAGCACTTCTGTATAATTAAAAATCCGATGCGTGCCCAAAAAAATAAAGTTGTTTTACACCTATAAAATCTCGTTTCAAAATTGCAGTTTTTATGATGGGATGAATCTTGAAAAAGTCTTCCCCTTTTCATTTTTTACCTGCAATTCTCAATACAATGTCAAGGGACTACCGCCGATAATTTTTGGATGGTAAATGTTAGTTTTTACCGTTTTTTAAATTTTGGTCGCCATTTTGAATCCGCCTTATTGGATACCATTTTTTATAATGTAAAGATAGTGTTGTGTCACATCACTTCAACGTAGATTTTATTTATTTATACAACTTACAATGCTTTAGTACAGCAATCGCCAGTTACACTAAAGCATTAAAATAGTTTTACAAAACAAAAGAAAACATGCAAACTTTCAAAATAAGTTGACAACAGTGTTGGTAAAAAGTCTGCTTCTTGCTTTAAATATTTTAAATTAAATATTCCGCTTACAACAATTCATAACGAACGAGAAAAAATTAATAAATATTAACAATTTAAACAAAAATAGTTTTCATTAATAAATTAACTTCATACATCAATAAATAAGACGAGCATTAACATTTACATAAATAAATAGAAGCAAAAATAAATATCAAGTTTAAAGGTGAATTTAGTTTGGAATTAACATACGCTTTTACAATGGCGCTTACAATTTTTACGCTTATTACAATGGCGTTATCCGCCATTGAAAATATTGCGTTACCATATATTTTGAAAATGTTGGTTCGTTTTAAAGGATAAACTCGAATTAAAATTCATCCCTCTTCATTTCTTATGGACGTTTTGCACCTCAATGTTTTTTTTATTTTTTTCACATTTTATCTCCTGTTCTAATTGAGGTATAAAGTACATTTTGGTCTTAAAATACTCAGTAAACTATCGGTAATAATAATATATTAATTTGAAATATTGATAATTAAATTCGGATGAGTTAGAGACGAGTTAAGTATTCTATTCAACGTAAAGTATCACTTTTAAAGATTCTAGTTAAAAATACAAGTTCTAAATAGAACCTAGAATTTAGAGACAAGTTCTAAATAAGAAACAAAGTTACTTCTGATCTTAAATCACTTGTTGATTCATTTGCCTTTTTTTAGTTACTTATCACTTAAATTGGCTGGGTTTGAAGTGATTTAACACTACGTTTTCATTTACGTTCATTACTTCCTCGTGAACATGGGCGAATTCCTGGGGGTGCCTAATACCTCTTGATTTTTGGTGGATTTTTTGGTAGGGAAGAACAATTTTTTCTAGCATAAATTCCCATTTTTAGCGAAATTCCTTAGAAATAAGCTATTACCGTCGTTTTCACGGAACAGAATGGACGAAAAATATCCGTTCAGGGTAACCTCAGCAATCGTATTAAAATTTATGTTAATTGATAGCTTTTTATGTGTACTTTCTGGATATGAAGTGGGTTTATGGTGAAAACTCCTTTTTACCTCCACAAAGCTTGATTTGTTTCAAAATTTAACATTGTCTTATACGGGAAATAGAATTTTCATTTTTTGAGTCATTTTCTTTTTTCTAGCACGATAACTCTCGTAAATATCGTCCGCTCGTGACAAAAGTTGGTACAGACATGTAAAAATATATTCTCTTGGACGAGTTCGTAAACCAGCCACATCGACATACCCTAAGTTGGGTAAAGACTCCATTTTACCCCCCAAAAATGGGTTTTTGTAGTTTTCCGAATAGAAAAATTGAATATATACAATTATTGTTCTCACCATTGGATTCCGATCGAAAAACCAAACAATTTGGTATTTTAAATTATTTCCGTAAGTCCATTGGTCTCCAAGATATTAACGAATTTCCCTCTAGAAGGCCCCTTTTTGCCTCTCAAAAATTGTTTTTTTGAGATTTCTACATTGAAAAAATAAAGCTATCGAATTGTCTTTTTCACCTTTAGATTCAGCTCGAAAAAACAAACAATTTTGTAGCTTGAATCTTTGCTTTAGGTCCCTTAGAGCGAATTTCCTTAGAAATAAGCTATCACCGTCGTTTTCTCTCGAAAAAAATTAAAGATTTTGCTCGAAAAAACAAACAATTTAGTATCTTAAATCATTGCCCTAAGTCCATTGGTCTCATATTTTTTTACTGAGTATTTTAGTATCAGGGCAGCAGAATGTTGTCTTTGCCGATTTCATATTCAGATCCTCCTGAAGTTTTCAACATATCTGAGGAGTATGTCTCCAGTTTATCAAGCAAGATATGTATATAGGATTTTGGCTTTTTAACTTTTTTGTGTAGTTATAATTTAAAAAAATAAACAATCTTGCCTACTTGTTTTAAAGCTATCTTTGATGTTTTTATAAATTTTATATGTTAATATTTGTTGGCAGGGACGTTGTAAAGCAAGCAATGAATTTTTTTTAAATATATAAATATATCACTTGTTTACATTTTTTTGTTTTGGAATAATGGGTTAAGTACTGGATAATTTGATTGGAAATTCGCTGAGTATGCAGGTTTGCTGCGACGGGGGTATTTCCGGTTTAAATGGGCTTTCGGACAATCTTCTTTAAAGCAAAATATGCATTTTATTGATTCTTACGATCTTTTTCAAGTAATGATCAATGTAATAGTATTTTATCTGTTTTAATTATAATATTAGCTTTAAATAGACCTGTACTTTTCATGATTCGAATGAGCTACCAAAAAAGTGTTGGTTAAATGAGTAAACAGTACGATTAATGTAATTTTAATTAGGGTCACTTCATAAGGGGAGGAGTTTCATTGCCTCCCGGATCGTAGTGTAGTTTAAACACTCTAAGTTAATAGAAGAGTCCAAGTAATTAAACGAAAATATTATAATTGCAAAATCATGCTATTAGAATACTTTTAAAAATTAAATGCATCAGCCTCTGTAAAAGAGTATTTTCCAAAATTAGTATTCTTGCAGTAATTGCTCAATATTACTTTAAAATGAGTCTACATGTAGAGAGCCATTTATTGAATCTGCCTACCCTGTTGGAATCTACACATAGACTAATAATTTAACAAGGAAACAAAAAATAAAAAGTGCACACAAACTCACATCGCTAAAAAATGTCATTTTTGCAAGAATTGGGCTTTTAAATATTTTGCTACACATTTTAACTTACTTAAAAGAGCTAGTTAAATTTAAAAAGCTCTAAAATGCTAACTACTTCAAAGACCACAATATTTGTTGAGAGGATCACGTAGACATAATTTCATTCTGTTTATTAGTAGTAGTTATATACAGATAGATATATGATGCAATTCTTGTAATAATTTGATAGTTAATAAATTAATTATTCATGACTATGTTCCTCTTGAAAAATGAAGAGACCAATTTTGAAACAGATTCCAGGGGAAATTGCCTGTCTACCTAAAGCTGCAACTTTTGAAGCGATGAAACCCATTTACGAAATTAAATCTGGATTGAGCGAGCCGGGGACGGCGATACTTTATGCATCATTCAGAAATATGTTAATTTAATACTCCTCTCAGCTTAGGATATGAAATTGTACCTAGTGCTAAAAAATGTGTGAAAATAAGATGTGTGATAATTTCATATTTGAAAAGGACAACATCACTCGATGTCGATGTTTCAACATAAGAGATCGAACGCGTTGCCTCTGTTGAGTTTCATTGAAACTCAACAAGGTTATATGATTTTCACTTTATTATGTACTTAGTTTGATTTTGAAGAAGAAAAGAAATGTTTCAGTGAATGTCTAAAGCATCAGTATAGAAGCCCTTTGAAACCAATCAATAGATAACATTTTTAAAAGATTTTAATCAAATGTTATCCTCCTCATATTTTGCGTCTCTTCAAAGAAACAAAGACCCAGTCATGTACAAAAACTAATACTGTAAAATATTTCTCATACATTAACTTAGTTTGGTGGCATTTATTTGTGAACGATACTTAATTGTACAAAATCTAATACTGTAAAAAATTTCTCATACATTAACTTAGTTTGGTGGCATTTATTTGTGAACGATACTTAATTGTTTATTCTTGAAAGTCCGTTACTTTAAATTTTACTTAAACCACTTATAGACTTTCACTTATTTTTCGAATATAACGGTGATTAAACATTGTTAGGATCTTAATGACTCTTAGAAAAAGACAAATAATAATAAGAAGATATCCTGAAGCTTAGAAAGTAGATGTTGTCTTGCGAAGAGCATCACCATTGCCCAGAGCATAAGAGATAGTGATAGAAACCGACTGTTGATAAACAGCTGAAACCTTTCTAAAGCAGACTTCATCATTTATTTGTATTTTCTCTTGATACGTGGGAGTTTCCACAAAGTTGTTGTCCCCACGGAAATGTCTTGACGTTTCCACAATCGAATCATAATAATTATTCCTGTTTTCAGTAAATCTAGAAATTTCAATGGTATACCAATCTAAAATTTAAGGCTAAATTAAAAATATATATAATTTACTTTTTTTGTATAGGTTGTATAAGTTTTCACTAAAACTTTATACCAATCAGTGATGAAATAGTCCACTCCCATGACTCCGCTAAAACGCTGGGGCAATAACTAAAACATTTTAAACATTATAGCGTAATAACGAACGTGGTGGAATGACTTCGTTAAAAACGAGGAACCTCATTAACTTTCCACTGCTACAGTGAATTTCTAACATGTTTGAAGGAGTTAAAAACAGAAAATTTTCACCAAGAAACCTCATTTTTTTGCTCTTCGATATATGTAAATTATAACGTAGATATGCATGTCAGTGTAAAATCTAACAAAACGATACTGTACTTATAGATACCTATAATCCTGAGTTGAAACTTCCCGGCATGCTATTCTATAAGGCACAAACATGATTCTGAAGAATTAAGGAGCCTATACCGTCAATATAATGTTTTCAAGTGACTTTACAACCACGCAAGACTTATGCCCTGTAATTTCATAAATATTAAAGGTTAATTTTATTTATTTATCACATTATGATTTACTATGTGCTTATAAGTATTTGGTGTTTTGGGCCCCTCCATTTGAATTTGAACCTTAGGACAAAGGTACCAATTTAAGATTTTCTCAAGATTTTGGATTATTTAAAAATATTGTAAAAAGCAATATGACAGTGAAGCTTCTAATTAGCGAATTTCCCCTATAGGGAAGAAGCTATTACCATAGGTCTCATGGTAAGACCTAAGCCCGAGACCATGATAACTTTTCGTTTTGGGGCCCCCAGAAGCAAAAAACACCGTTCGTTCGAATTTATATATATATCTTCTATATTACTAATATTACTAATTCTGTAAGCGATTTTTTAAAATCAAAATTGTGAGAGTTTGACAGCTCGCAGGATGATGGGGGAGGGCTCAAATTAAAGGTATTGGTTCCAGGGGGTCGGGAAAAATATCAGATTATGTCCAAATCTACCAGAAAATTAGAAATAACGAAAAATATCTTCCATTTAAAATGCATTGGGATTAAAAAACGTCTGCTTTGTTTACATTAAACATGTGGTGATTATGCTCGATTCAAAGCCATATATTGACATGTGGGTTTTTTTTTCAAAATGCAGCTAACTATGCACGTTCATTGTACTATAAGAATTAAATATTTCAACTTAAAGATTTTCCGATTATATTGTTAGGGGGTTGAGTATATTCATTTAAAATTATAAAGGGTTAAGTTCGTTTGTTTTGTTTACGTTATACGTTTACGGATTATAAAAAAATACGGTTTTAGCGAATTTCTTCATATAGGGAAGTAGCTATTTTACTTTTAAATCTCCCGCTTTTATAATTTAGGGGCTTTAACCTTCTCACCATATAAAAAGCAAGGAGAATTAAATACGTCTGTTTTGTTTACATTGTTTACATTGGTCAACGGGAGACCATTGTCTGATTTCATCCTTACCTAATTGCCTATTAGATAAAAATGTAGCCTCAATTGGAGGTTTCCATAAAATTACCCTTTGTCTTTAACTGTCCGATATGTTCTGTTGTACATATTGCTATACACGGCATTTCTTCACATTTTTGTGTTAAAAGTCGCCTTTCCCTGGGAAATAAATTAAGTGCTGCAATCTGTGGTTTACCTTAAAACTTCTTCAAGCTATATCCATTTGTTTACTTAAAAACAAAGCGAAATGATTTTTTTTCAAGATCTTCGAATATCGCCACTGTTCCAAAAAAATTCAGCCCTTTACTATACTGAAGTAAGGCCCATTTTAGAATTCTGATACGTACTAGCAAATGTCAAAATATCTTTAATATTACGTTTAAATCCGCCAAACTGATTTGTGAGTGTGAAGGAAACATTAAATATCCAGCATTAGCATTTTATTTTTAGGGGCTTTTGCCCCTACCAGCCACTAGTTTATATATATATTTATAACGTGCAGCTATAAAAAAGTCTGTTGAAATTTTTTGGCTTAAGATAAGATAATACTTTGTTCAAGGCCCAATTATAATCTGAATTTACTTATTGGATTTTCCACTCACTAGTAAACCTAATAAACTTTTATAAATCCTCCCCACAACATAAATACCCCCGTAGCAGCAGACCTGCATACTCAGCGAATTTCAAATGCAAAACAACACATTCCAACGCAACATAGCGAGATTTGTCATATTTTGGTAACATTCATAAGAATAACATGGGGAATGAGTATGCAGGTTTGCTGCTTCACGTATATTAAAACTGGGTAGTTTGAATTCAATATTTAGTATATCTGAACTAGAAGAAGCTATTTATAAAGTTTTATCAAGATATGCTGAGAAATAACCGAGATATAGAATTTTACTCATTTCCCATAAGGTTAACATTGGGACAACGTACTGCGTTTACCACTTTCAATATCTCGGTAACCAATGGACATAGAGCAGTGATTCAAAATACTAAGTTGTTTATTTTTTGAGCTGAATTCAACGACGCCAACAAAAATTTGATAAATTTTATTTTTCTATGTAAAAAACTCAAAAAAACCATTTTTGGGGCGGTTTATCCCCCTTTACCCCCCCTTCCGGTGGTCCGATCGGGCTGGTTTACGAACTCATCAAAGGGATTACCACTTTACATGTCTGTACCAAATTTCATTCCAATCGGACCATTTTTGCGAGCGCTATCGTGCTTACAGACACATATTTAGATATATAATATATATATATATATAGATATATACTAGTGGCTGGTAGGGGCAAAAGCCCCTAAAAATAAAATGCTAATGCTGGATATTTAATGTTTCCTTCACACTCACAAATCAGTTTGGCGGATTTAAACGTAATATTAAAGATATTTTGACATTTGCTAGTACGTATCAGAATTCTAAAATGGCCTTACTTCAGTATAGTAAAGGGCTGAATTTTTTTGGAACAGTGGCGCTTTTCGAAGATCTTGAAAAAAATCATTTCGCTTTGTTTTTAAGTAAACAAATGGATATAGCTTGAAGAAGTTCTTAAGGTAAACCACAGATTGCAGCACTTAGTTTATTTCCCAGGGAAAGGCGACTTTTAACACAAAAATGTGAAGAAATGCCGTGTATAGCAATATGTACAACAGAACATATCGGACAGTTAAAGACAAAGGGTAATTGTTATGGAAATCTCCAATTGAGGCTACATTTTTATCTAATAGGCAATCAGGTAAGGATGAAATCAGAAAATAATGGTCTCCCGTTGACCAATGTAAACAATGTAAACAAAACAAATGTAAACAAAACAGACGTATTTGATCCTCCTTGCTTTTTAAATGGTGAGAAGGTTAAAGCCCCTAAATTATAAAAGCGGGAGATTTAAAATTAAAATAGCTACTTCCCTATATGAAGAAATTCGCTAAAACCGTATTTTTTTATAATCCGTAAACGTATAACGTAAACAAAACAAACGAACTTAACCCTTTATAATTTTAAATGAATATACTCAACCCCCTAACAATATAATCGGAAAATCTTTAAGTTGAAATATTTAATTCTTATAGTACAATGAACGTGCATAGTTAGCTGCATTTTGAAAAAACCCCACATGTCAATATCTAGCATATGGCTTTGAATCGAGCATAATCACCACATGTTTAATGTAAACAAAGCAGACGGTTTTCAATCCCAATGCATTTTAAATGGAAGATATTTTTCGTTATTTCTAATTTTCTGGTAGATTTGGACATAATCTGATATTTTTCCCGACCCCCTGCAGGGACCAAGACCTTTAATTTGAGCCCTCTCCCATCATCCTGCGAGCTGTCAAACTCTCACAATTTTGATTTTAAAAAATCGCTTACAGAATTAGTAATATTGATTGAAGATACTGTAACTCTGTAAAAATTATCAAAATTGTTAGCGTTATGGTAGATTTCAGATTGCATAATGACGGGAGAGGGCTCTAATTGAAGGAAGGCCTTGATAGTTGAGTTCTTAATGACTCTCACTAAAAGAATACTAATAATTTATCCCGAAGCTAAGAAAGTATAAGTTGTCTCGAGAAAACCATCACGAAAACTGTATTAAAATAGTAAAATAAAATCTCCAGAAAACGATATGAAACGTGAAAAAAGTGAACGTCTGCTTTGTCCACATTAACTAAACGTGTTGATGTTTAATTGAATACGATGTACCTACAAGCCAGCTTACATGAGGGCTTATATTATCAGTGATCAAGATGATTTTTTATTTTTATTATTTACTGTTTTTACGAAGGCTTTGCCTCTGAAATCAATAGTTTCAACCCAAACTTTTAAGATAATATCTTTTATTGATATGACAGAATATGTTTCAAGGAAACACTATTATAAAAGAAATGTATACAATTAGTTAAGTAATAAAGTCGGATACATCCATTTTTTTTATTTCGATACCATGCAGCATAGTTATAATAATAAATCGCGATGGTAATAGTCGTCAATGAATATCCAAAAATAAATAAACCTAAGCACCAAAGATTCTGCACCTCTTTGGTCATAAGTCGCTAAAAACTGTTTTACAAAATAATTTCCTCGAGGCCATAGTAGCTTCAAGATGGGCTTGAAGCTACAGGACTTCAATGTTTCGATGTCAATTTTCAAGGAACCTGAATGCAATAAAATAATCACACTAAGCTAATTATGAAACATTTAAATCCAAATGTTTTGAAATATCGGTAGTGAACATTAACTCCAAAAAAATATTATGTTTCCCGGCTTTAACTGGAGTCTTTAGTTAGTTTCAAAATAAAGTGTGTAATCGATCATTGTTTAAGACTATAAATAAAACTCAAGGAAACATTCACAATTTGGGAACAGTTCGATCAAGATTGCGTTTGTAATACGAATCAGGAAGCTTTAAAAACGAAGGGTATATTTAATAAATAAATGCTTAATGAAATATCCCACTACAACAGTATGT
Organism: Flexamia atlantica; assembly: GCA_035578135.1. Lineage (NCBI taxonomy): Eukaryota > Metazoa > Arthropoda > Insecta > Hemiptera > Cicadellidae > Flexamia > Flexamia atlantica. The sequence continues at coordinate 65,903,858 of JAQJVK010000002.1, forward strand.
AATTTAGTCGTTCATACAAAAACTTCACCCCATTTTTACGCACCACGATGGGTTAAAATTCGACTCACATCAAATTTAAAACTCTTTTGTTAAATTTAAAACAATTATCCACGAAAGTAGTTTACGTTAAAAATAAATTTACTTTACGAAACTATGCTGTATCTGACGAAACCCTTCAGCCAAGAAGGAGCCTCGGACTCAGCTCCAAATTAATACAGCAGCGGCCCATTTTAAAAAGCCAGGTTATGATGCGTGCGACCTCGTCAAAATTTATAGCCTCATATCGTCGCGCGGTTTCGACAGAACAGTTTTTTGTACGAAAATCAGGAGTTGGGAAACTGGGACCTTGCTTGCCTCACCGCCGCGGCCCTTTCGACACCGCCTCTCTCTTTCTCCTTCATGATTGGCCAGATAATGAATGATCCAATGAGACAAATATGGTCTAAACCTTCATACCGATTGGAATGTTGCAGTACTAAGAAAACTAATGTAGGTTAGTAATGATACCAACTTAAATAATTAATCTAAAAAGATTTTTAGAAGGGAAATACGGATTTCTCAATTGTATAAGGCGTTCTCATTTGGGAATCAAACTTGTTTTCAAATTAAAAATATTAATATACGATAAAAAATATTAATCCCTAAAAAGTCTATTTTAAAACTACCCTTTCCCCATGTAAAGAGATTGAACAAACGTATCAACCTTAAAACATAAACCTAGTTTTATCTGACATGTTTAAAATGCACAATCAGAAACTTTTTTTTAGGCCTTTAATGTATAGCTAACCGCCTCCAATCTACAGTCTTAACCTAGCCTATATACCATGTCGACAGCCTTTAGCTCTCAAACAAAAAAACAATCGAGAATTTCGATGTTGTCGAAAAAAGCCGAAATAAAAACATAGCACTCACCTTGGGCATGGAAGTGTTCAGTCTATTATGTAATTTAATGGTAATAACAAGACCAACAACTTCTGTGATGTTTTTTTACCTTTTGATAACATATTTCTTAAGACTTTGTAACAACTGTGTATTTTACTGTTAACAATTTTGTTATATTGTATTTAATATAATTAGAATATGTAACTACTGCAAGTATATAACAAATATTTAAATAAATTTATTCCTTTCCTGCTTTTAGAAATTGCATTCTAAACATGTCTGATCTACAATTTTTAGATTGGATGATATCAAATCTTGTTATCCTTGATCTTTTCATACAGTTTTATTATTCTTGATTAGTAGAGCCCCGCAAACCCGGACTTCGATAACCCGGAATTCTGGATAACTCGGAAAGCCTGCGAGAGCAATAAAGGACATTGAGATTCAAGGCCAGAGCACGGTGTGACACATAAAACACATATATAAATAACACACATATAAATCTTTTGGTTTTTCTTTAAGATTTATAACTGATAATGTAGTTCTTGAATTTTTTACTATGCAATAAATAAATGATTTTTTATAGAAATAACAGAAACTATTCTTATTTTTCTTATTTTTACTCATTTCCCAATAACTCGGAATTTTCACAAACCCGGACACCGTTCGGTCGACATTAGTCCGGGTTTGTGGGACTCTACTGTATTATGTGATTAATGCATAAGGAGTTTAATAAGCCCAATCACCCTTGCCATTCAGTCCATATTTTCTATCTATAACTTTAATTTCTTTCCTTTTTCAAAATTTCCAGTTGTAATTTAATTCAATATAGTAGTAAATTTTAAAAATTTAATGGAATATCGTCTTATTGATAGTGAAAAATAATATAATTTATGATTAAGTTTTTGTTAACCATCAGCAGAATTTGTCATGAAAAATGTTGATAGCCAGGCTACCCAACACAATACAAAGGAATTTAACGGATCCTTAAAAATTATGATTAATTTAAGATTAGTTTTGAACAATCCTTTAGAACACACAGAGATTTCTTCTCGAAAAACCCCTTCCATTTCCCCTATAATCAATCGTTTTTATTATAAAATGTTCATATTATACAACTCTTTCCTACAAGAAAAATGATTCCTTTTGTTTGCCTTATTAAGAGTGAATTGAAAAAATCCTTCTTGAAAGGCAATATAACGAGTATAAAACTCGATGAATGTACATTAAGGATAGCGTTCTGTTACCCTAATGACATCAGTTAAAAAAATATTTATCTTACTGTACAATTAAGGGGATACGCCTCCTTCTAAGTTTATTTTTTATTTTTAATGGCTGTTGTGCACCCATATGGAAAAATTATATATTTATATATATTTAAAATATATTTAAAAAGACCAAAATATATATAAAATATATTATCAAATATATATTATTTTAGTTTATATTGAAAATATATTTGAAATATATATCAGGATATATTTAAAATATATTCAATGAAATATATTTTAGGAATATATTTTGAAATATATAATATATATATTTCAATTCAAGTAAGAATATATATTATGAAGTACTGTTAGTGAAATATATTTGAAATATATTATTGTATATATTTCAAATATACTTAATGAAATATATTGTCGAAATATATTTTGCAATACATTACAAATATATTAAAACTGAAGTAAGACAAATATATTACGAAATACTGTGAGTGAAATATATTTGAAATATATTCCTGTATATATTTCAAATATATGTAATGTAATATATTTTTTTAATATATTTTGCAATACATTACAAATATATTAAAACTGAAGTAAGACAAATATATTACGAAATACTGTTAGTGAAATATATTTGAAATATATTCTTGTATGTATTTCAAATATATTTAATATAATATATTTTTGAAATATATTTTGCAATACATTACAAATATATTAAAACTGAAGTAAGACGTATATATTATGAATTACTGTTAGTGATATATATTTTAAATATATTCTTGTATATATTTAAAATATATTTAATGAAAAATATTTTTGAAATATATTCTGCAATTCATTACAAATATATTAAAACTACAGTAAGACAGATATATTACGAAATACTGTTAGTGATATATATTTTAAATATATTAACACCATATATATTTTATAACATATAATTATGAATATATTTCAAATATAACTTTAATTTTATATTTGAAAATATATTATTAACAATATATTGCAAATATAAAAACAAATATATTTGTAATATATTAAACAAATTGACAAGCATAAAATCAAAATATGCGGAACATCTTATACAGGGTATCTATAAAATAACTCCGGGATTTTAAAAATTAATATCTTAATAACTGTTGAAGGTAGCGAAATGCAGTTAATTTCTTTGAAACGAGTAGCTCATAAGGTTTAACTCATAACAATTGGGAATGTTTTTGTCAAGAGGTGGCAGCGCTGCGGAACATTGGCCTTGAAAAAACTTAGCGCGGCTATCAAGTGCTGTCTGAATTCCTGCGCTAAAGGCAGCGCCGCAACAAAAGCCTCAATGCGTTATTTGGCTAGTATAAACTAAATCTGTCGTTACGGTACACAGAATCCTTCGAAAATTCCTGATGTTGACCACCTCAGGCAACGAATAATTAATTCTGTGGCAACCGCCCCCCCCCCAGAAATGTCAGCCAGGATATATAAGGAGGTGGAATATCGTTACAATGTGTTCTGTGCCGCCAAGGGAGCCCATTTTGAACTTTATGAAATTGCTAAAGAAAAATTCTAAATGCAACCTTTTAATCATGTATAAAACAGTTACATAAGCTTATTGCTTCATAACAATATTTTGCCTCAAAACCCTGAAGTTCTTTTATAGATACCCTAACATAATTATACCAAACACATAATACATGAAGTAAACATAATTACATAATATGAAGTATACATAATTACACCAATATAGATGAAAACTTAAAAGTACTGACCAGAATGTACTCATATAAAAATGACAAAGAAAAATTACATGTAAAATAATTGATATTTCTTAGTCAATTTTTATGCAATCCTATACTATATAGGATGTTTTATATTTAAGGAAACACTATTGAAATACATCTCAATATACTGTCTTTCAACACATAATGTAATGGCCAATGCTAAATCAGATTATGTACGATTAACAAAGCATCTACTGTATGAGACTTTTAAAAATGCGGAAGTAAAAATAGCCTATGGAACTAAAAAATAATAATAATTCAGTTGATTTATAAGTGATCACAAGCAACGGCAGAAAAGAAAAAAAGATGACTTGACGAAAGCAGGGGAGTGTATAAACTTAAATGTTGGAACTGCGATACGGTAACATCTATTTTGGACAAACTTTAGAATAAATTTTCAAATAAGATACAAAGAACATTTACAGTCTTCACCAACTCCTATGGTACACTTTAAGTACGCAACGTGTGTTAGATACAACAGCAACTATTTAATTACTGAATGCTGTCCATTAAAAATAGACTAGTGCTACAATGCAAAAGCATTGCAACTCAAACTCCAAAAGGAAACAGCGTTCCCAATCAGCTTTACATCCTAAGTTATGCCGTGTCACCCATGAGTCGAATTGGCCGAGTGGGTTAAGGCGTAGGTTAGGTTAGGATAGGATGTAGGCTAAGGTAGGGAAAGTAGAGCGAAGGTCCGAGGTTCGAATCCCAGCGGGGTCACCCTTTTTTTGTTCATGAAAATCAAATGTAAGGCTAATATTATATATTTATATATCAATTTATTAATTTTTTTGTAGAGTTTTGACATTTAAATTGAAAAAAATCATATTTTGAAAAATATTTTGAAATATAAATTAAATATATTTATAATATATTTTTATTCCAAACAACAATATATTTACCTAAATATATTACAAATATAAAATAATATATTATTAACAACAAACAATAATATAATTTAAATATATATTAGAAATAAATTATATATATAATTATATATTTAGTAAATATATAATTATATCTTTCTGGGTCCCATAATTTGTATATTTAAATATATTTCAATATATATTTCAAATATATGACGTTTTATTCTAAAATATATTATTATATATTTTTAAAAATATATTTTAAATATAAATTTTTCCATATGGGGATGGGTTTATTTTGTTTATACTTAACCAAATTAGAGGATTTTATAAAAATATGTGTTATCTAGATATATTTTGGGTGACTTTGGGGTCTTGAAAATTTTAAGAATATTTTTTAATATTTTCAATTTTGAATAACTTTTTTGTTTATCAACATGATGTAAAAAAGTAAATTTTTGTGTAAAAGGTATCACAAAAAATGCATCGTTAGAAGCCCTTTTTTACAATATCATGAAAAATTTTACGAAAAAACAGATTTTCGTTTTTTGTCATTTTTTCATTTTTTCAGATTTTCATTTTTGTAATAAGGTAACACAAAAAATGCATTGTTAGAAGCCTTTTTTACAATATCATGAAAATTTTACGAAAAACAGATTTTCAATGTAAAACGATGAAATTTATAAGACAAAATAATTGCACAATGTTCTATATACACAAAAATCTTCTAAATACTTGGATAGAGCCGGGTTATCTATTTTGGTATAAAAAAACCAAAAATCCAAATTTTTGGTTGGAGCCGGGTTGAAGAACTCCCTGTATTCCGTCCTTCTAATGAAGAAAGTCATCTTTATTCAGTCTTTCTCAGTAAAGTGAATCTTTTCAATGAAAACTACTATGAAATTGATGAAGCTTACAACCACAGATATGCGCACACGCCACCGCAGCAATCTACATAACTATCGTCCTATTTTTGTCAACCCGTGCGACATGCTGTCATGCAGTAGGCAGTTTTCAATAGCGCAGTAGGCGATTGCGAAATGTTATGGTAATCGAAATGCCTATTGTATTGTTTCTTTGAATTAATCTACTCTCGGGTCTTTTTGTGATTAATCAAGCGAGAGATCTTGTTAAAAAGGAGAGGTTTTACCGAATACAGTATTATTCGAGATCTTCTGTGACTTTCCAGTTTAGAAGATGCCATTTTAAAACCAAGCCGTTTTTCCGTTTTTTAACCAAGTTTTTTTTACCAAGTTAGCTGACGTAAGGCTACGATCACAAGCCTCATCACCACCGTACCACCAATCCAAACACCGCTCAATCAACCACCGTATTGTTGTCAGCATCCAGTAGGCTGTTATCTCCTAAGAGTGATGCCCGATTGCGAGATTTTACCTTCCAAACTTTCTAAACTTTTCTTTGAATCCATTAGCAAGAGGTCACCAATATGTCAATTAGAGGTGATTTGATCGACAGGTTCATCCAATACTGCTAAGTCACGGAACGAGAGGTTCTACCGATCTTAGCGTGATTATTCGTGGCATTCGCGTTTTGACGACTTGGAAAAACTAAGTCACTCTGACATTTACGCAAACTACCAACTCCAGATATGAACACATGCCTACTATAATCCGCCTATCCATCACCATACTGTTGTCAGCCGATAGACACTTCATCATAGGCAGTTTTCAACAAAGGCCTCGGACGGTGGCGCGCCTGGCGGCCTTGGCGGCTACTACTTTCTCCACTGACTGACCTTCAAGCTGCTTCAACTGGGAAATTCATTTTTTCGCAGACTAATTATCGTGGAATAAACGGCGAACCAAGATGGCGGCGACCCTGACGATCGGCTTTTCCTCCTCTCCCTCGTTCGTTCCTCTCTTCTTTCCCTCCCCACCCACTCCATGCCCTTGGACGAGTGGACGGAGCGATGTCGATTACGAAGTAGACGATAAATTGGTTTAATGGCGTAAGTAAAAATAAGATAAAATGTTGGGAACTCCTTGACGTTCTGCTGAAATGGGTATTTAAAACTCTTAAGGAAAGGAGTTGATTACATCCGGCTTGTTTATTGCCGATTGTGGTTGGTCATCCCGATATCGTTAGGTAGAAAAAGACGTGACTGTCCTATAATTGAAAGAATTGTTTTGGGAACAGTTGAAGCAAAAACATAGCTCTCATTGATCAGAACAAATACAAAGCGGGATTCGTAACTGAAACCAAGCCAGTTTGACTGTTGTAATAGGAGTGTCCTCGTGCACCGAGCAAATAATGATTATACTGTATCTCCAGTAAAAAAACAACACTGTAATACAAACACAATTGAAAATTAAATTGCCTGTTGGAATATGTTTTAGCGAATTTCTCCTAAGCTATTACCATAGGTCTCAAGATAAGACCTAAACCCGGAACCATCATAACTTTTCGTTTTGGGGACCCGCATAAGGAAAACACCATTCGTTCAAAATTTTAGATATTTATACGGCATATATATTACTCTGTTAGCATGATAGCGGTCGTAAAAATGGTCTGATCTTAATGAAATTTATTACAGACTTTTAAAGTGGTAATCACTCGGATGAGTTCGTAAACCGGCCCGATCGGAATGGTAGGTAAAGGAGGATAAATATTCCAAAATTAATTTTTTTGCGTTTTTTACGCTGAAAAATAAAAATTATTCAATTTTTTTGGCACTATTGAATTTAGCTAAAAAACAAATAATTAGGCCAAGTATATTACATGAAATCATAGGATAAAGCTATGGCAAGTCCATTTATTGCCATCTCAGTACCTTTCTACAATGTTGTTAAACTTTTATAACATGTCTAGTTTATCTCAGTTGTAACATTTTCCAAGTTAAATAATTAAATACAGATAGCATCACACAAAAGGAAATATATATTTTGTCTGCTTTACTTCCCAAATACACACATCATTCTTCCCTCACCTGCAATAAATATCCTGACCATAAACATTTATTTCAATAACTTAGGAAGTAATAAAAATGTCTATTTTGTTTCGTTCTGCTAATAGCGCCTGCATCCGGGTAGTTGCAACTATGCAAGCACCAGCTATCACCTGATTGTTGCAATGTTCTTACATTCATAATTCTTGGACGCTCTCACAGCTGATTGCAATGCTGAAAGGATAATGTTAATCTCATTTGATTATTCCTGCCACTAAATCAGCTGTTAGCGCCTGCATTCGATGAGCTGCAAATATTTGCATGTGTGCGTTGAAATTTGAGGGCGCTCTAATTTTTGAATTATTGATTTCAATGTTATTCTCATGAGTTTACTTTGTCTCCCGCCGGGAGGCAAAGTAACCACTTTACTCCCCCTGGAAGACTAATTGTTATTTTACTCACCCATTACAAGGACAAAAAAGCGTCAAAACATAGCAGGTGAGGGAAAACAAAGTTTTGCTGCTGAGGTGTAGTAGAAATTTCAACTCGAGGCAGTGTCTGATTGAAACAATGTTCCCTAGAACTGCAGGAAATTTATTCCTTTCGACACCTATACCTTGAATATCGAAAGAAGGTGAACGGCGCGGCGGAGCGGACGCGTGGCAGTAAAAACACTCTTATTCATAACGCTATTTAGAAACGTAAAAAACGCTGTTAAAAATTTGCAGTCCATTTTATTCCAATGATCAGTTAATTACGTTATCAGCACGCACTGTTTTCAAATAATTGTTACTGTATATCGTTTAGTTTATACTGTGAGTTATATTATCGAACTGCTTAGAGGCATCGAAAAAAATTCCTGTATAGAACCTTTAGACGGCTTTCTTAGGAAATATATATTAAAGGAAGTAGTGTTTTAAGGAAGTAGTGTTTATGTTGAAACAAAACTCAGACTGTTTAAATTTAAAACCAATAACTGCAAGGGATATCTTTACCTGCTGTATGTAGGTGACATAACTAAGAACATATAGGTATACATCACAACGTAAGTTTTTGTAGAAATTCTCAACCCAAAAAAAGATAAAAATAAAACAACATAATGTAATCAATGACAAAATTAAATTATAATTTCACCCCCCCCCCCTACAAAAAAACTGAACCTGGCAGACATTGTCATGTTTTTGGCTATTTTGACTATATTTTTGATCACTTGTTTAAGTAAATATGTCATGGCTTTTATGTTAGCAACATATTTGCAAAGGTTGATATGGGAACCGTATAGGTTCTGTGGGGAGGAACCCAGTTGAGTTAGGACGAAATGGATGCCCTGAATATCTTCTCCCCAATATTTTTCGGGTACAAACCAAGTTTCATGACAAGCGGTCCGAAGATGTCCGAGTCCATTAACTTCGAATGTATTCACTTCAACACCCTATTTGGAAATATTGATTAATAGTATCATAATGTCAAATCACAAAAGTTTAGTTTTATTTAAACTTAAACGTGAAATAAAGTCTAAGAAACTGTCCACAGACGAGATTAAAAACGTGATGTATACCTGGCGCCAATTCTTGAGGCCCACGCCGTCCATAAGCCCAATGCTAAAATTAACATTAGTCTTATGGACGGCGTGGGCCCGAAGAATTGGCGCCAGTTATAAAAATATTGTATAACTGGCACCAATTCTTGAGGCCCAGTCCGCGCATGGGGCGGGGAGTGGGTAGGCTGGGAGGAGAGGGGAGTAGGAGCGGCAGCGGTGGCCGACGGTGTACTAGCCTGGCTGCGTACATTCGGCAGCTCTCACGTAGTTACTGCTTCTCTGTCAATCGTTGTTCAGAGTATCGAGACGCTTTAATAAATACTAATGAAAGATTATTCTTAAATATTATGCTGTATTTGACTTTAATCGTAAATAAGAGTCAATGTTCCGTCGTTTAATGTTTTTAGGACGACATGTAGTGACACGCGATTGTTGACGGCTGGGAGCAGAATGACAGTGCTGCGCTCTGGCGACGCGTTGCCGCGCATGCGCACTAGCCGTTTTTGCTGCCGCGCATCCAGCACTGGGCCTTAAGAATTGGCGTCAGTTAAACATACTTAATGTAAAAAAAATGTATACTACTTTTGCATTATTTATTTAAAAATACTTTATGACTTTATGTAAAAAATATGGCCTAATTCATACGTAAATATCATACAAACGTATGATATTTAAATTTAGAGTTTATGGTACTTGAATTTTTACTTTTAAAAATTGAGCCAAAAAGATTTTTATTTCCAAACTAAAATACTTAGCCTGAAATCTTGAGCTCCCTAGCAATGCGAATGATGTCGATGTAAACTCTATACGGTACCTTATTTCAACGGCCGCGGCATCTGAGGGCTTAGGACCGCGCTTGCGCGTCCTAAGTGATGTGAAAAAGTGAAACCTTAATGGAACATATTTTGTAGACACCAAAAAAGACTTATTAATCTTACCTTAATTTTCAATCTTTTGCAGTTAAAAAATACCATAAGTTAAAATGTATTAGGCTTAATCTTTATAAATATTGTATCCAGTGTTGTTGTAAATTAGTAAATGTGTTTCTTACAACAAAACTGATAAAAACTTTGTTATTTTCAATCCAAAGCATAATTTTTAAAATTTGATCACAATTCACGTTGATTAATGAATTATACAGGGTGTCTATAAAAGAACTCCGGGGATTTGAGGCAAAATATTTTAATGTAGTTAAAAAGTTGTATAGTTGTTTAACAAATGAACGGAAAGGTTGAATTTTCAAGAATTTTTTAGCAATTTAATAAAGTTCAATATGAGCTCCCATAGTGGCAAGGCACTCGTCGTCGTAACGACATTCCACCTTTTCCCATGTCCTGGCCAGCATGTCTGGGGGACGGTTGTCAAAGAATTGATTATTCTTTGCCTGAGATAGTCAACATCTCTTTCTAAATTTTCTTTGTACCGAAAAAATAACAGATTCTAATTGTATATAGAAACTAACAGATTTAGTTTCTATATACTTTCTCTCTGCTATTAGCCAAATAACGCACTGAGACCTTAGTTGCGGCGTTGCCTTAGCGCGGCAATCCAGACAGCACCGAGAGCCGTGGTACGTTGTTTCAAGATCAACGCTCCGCAGCGCTGCCATCTTTTGACGAAAACATTCCCAATTTCTATTATTATTTTTTTAGTATGACTGAGCCAGCTGGTTACAAGGCGCGTGGGGGGAAGAAGGGATACTTTTCGAAACACATTGTTCTACAGCCCCTCTGTTTGTCAAACGTTGTGTTTACCAATGTAATACGTTTAAAATATCTTATGAACCGGTTAGTAGCGTAGTAGCCATAGTAGGAGATATAACGAGCGAAATTTACAGGATTAACATTATCACCTTATGAGATAAAATCTTCGTGGAGTTGACATAAAACCTTACGTGACATCTAACCTTTTGGTCATTCCTCGAAAACCCTCTCGAAAACGGAGAACCGCGTGGGAAAAACAAGCACTGGAGCCTCACATTTCAAAACGTTATCCCGACCGCGCGGTAACGCTCCCGGTCCTGTCACACAGTTACGTCACGCAGCGACCTTGAGCCATGGCGTCACGGGGAAAGGAAAGGAAAGGGCCGGGGTCCAAGGTGTACCGCTGATTGCGAAACTAGACCACTCGCATCCAACTCACTTTCTAATTTGCAAACCAAAATAGAAAATTTAACATTCTCCCGCGGGAACGTTACATGGCAGGGGATGGATGGGAGGGGGAGGGGGAGGGGGAGCAGGAGCCCAGGGCAGCAGTTGTGGAACCCCCTAGTGAAAGGGACGTTGCATTGGGTTTGGAGCGCTTTGAGGTAACTGCAGGAGTCAGGAATATATCTGATGTGTGTTTGGCCGAAAAAGTTATTCAAGCTGGAATAGTATATTTCGCACCAAGAGCTGAAAATGAGGTTTTGCGGGCTCGAGGTCGTGCTTCAAATTCGAACCGAAGTCGAGAATTTGAAACGACCGAGAGCTGCAAAACCTTTTCGCCCGAGGTGCGAACGCTATTTTTCACAACACTTCCCAATGAAACAAAAACACTAAATTACATAAAAAATCTGAATATTTAAAACGAAAGTGAAACTTTGAGGGTATGATACGGAAACTACAGTTCGGGTCAAAGCATTAGGCGGGTGGCAAAAATGTAAATTCCAGCAGTGTAAAAAATGACGATGCTAGAGGCAGTTAAGCTCCAACAGATAGTAACACATTCACACGGAGTTTGTGTGTTCTCATATTTCAATGATCAGCTGATTGTGAAGAAAAACAAAGATCAAAGCTCTCTATAATCATGGTGTAAAGGTCTATAATGTCAAACGGGTTAATGGTAAACTAAACAAAACATTTTTTAAACGCCAGCAGCGCACTCACTCGCCCGCCTAATGCTGTGCCAGAACTGTAAAGTGTAATGGCGATATGTATCGGAAAAGAAATATATATACACCGATAATATCGGATCCAAATTATCGATATACTTTTTCCTATATTTCGGAACTAAAATATAGGAAAATATATTTACGATATGTCGCTATTTTTGCAGCCCTAAGGCCGAAAACGTTTTTGGCCCTGTGGCGGCAAACAGTGTGTTTCGGTCCGCGTTTGACGTTTGTAAAACAGGTGATTTCGTCGTAGTGTGGTGAAAAATAATAAATCATTTTTGCAAGGTTTAGGCAGGCGAACAGTTTTTGGACATTGTGGAGTTCAATGACAGCAATTTTTAAAATTCGGTGAAACAAGTCAGTATTACGTCTTCAAATTTACAGCTCATTTTAACTCACTCGTTATGGTTTCCACTACATTTAAACACACAGTGATGCACATTCTCCACAAATTAGAGTTAAACAGGAGATTCCTCTTTCGTAGAAGGTGAGCAAGCAGAACATTAATCACGTCGCTATATCAGGAAAATCTTTTCATCACATCACTGTATCAAATCAATCTGGAACACATACAGCTCTACACGGATTGTGCACACCACAAATACTGTAGTGGTATATCCAGAAAGAGATGTGTGAAACCCCCTTTTCAAACAGACAAAAGTTTCTCAACATATTGCAACAACCATTTCAAGTGTTATGTTTTAATGTTTCGCATGCAAAAACAAAAAAAAAAACAAAAGAGCAATTCTTGGAACACTAATAATGTCCCTAAATTAACCACAACACAGTCTCCTAAACTACATAAAAGATCCGATTTTATTTTGATTGGATTAATATCCTGAGCTGGAGTAAAATTTCTCAAATAAAGATTGGACAGAAACTACCTCTAACTGACTGTCCGAAACGCACTTTTTTAGGTTTTAAATACTCGTATGGACTCTTGGGATAGGAACCAATCAAAAATCTTTAAATATATTTTTTACTCCTTCTTTATAAAAAAAATTCTATAAGAAATCTATGTAATAATATAAAAAAAGTTAAAAAATCTATAGATTTTTGGGAAACATAAATTTTAAAATCCAGAATATTGAAGGTTGATTAAATGATCCTGTCAAGTAAATGAGCTGGATTCTGTCTGAAACAACTTCACATAGTCATTTCATCCATTCTTTATCATCCGTGGTATTCCTTAAGTCATCGTGAAATGTGTACTCTACTTTTTCCATTCGAAAACTTTATCTTCTGTGTATACGTACCCCGCGTGCAGCGGTTTCAAAGTTGCCGCTAGTGCCACAGAAAACGGCAGAAAAACTGCCGTATGTATAGGTAGGGAACGTATCATTAAAAGGGCGCCGATACATAATTTCTTAAAGTTGTTTTTTGCTATTTAACTTAGTTAGTAAACTAGTAAACGGAAAAGAAAAACCAAATTTTTTTAATGTATAGATAGTTAACTTTAACAAATTTGGGCCACTATTAATTGCGCCATTCGCGTGATAATAAGAGGGAGTATTATGCTGAGATCAAGTTTTCATTTGTAGTCGTGATTGAGGTAGAGCTTTAAATGTGATACTTTGCTACAAATAACTACTTTGCGTATAAGGTAACAGAAAGGAACGAGTTAAGACTGGTTGTTTCTAGAAATAAATTTATGAAACTTGACATTTTGATATCAGTTCACTCGTTAATTAACGAATTTCCCATATAACTATTTACTTCTCTTGTTGCAGTAAACCTGTGTACTTTTCCTAGCTTTTAGGCGGTCAGTAGACGTTTCTATTTAAGGCCACACATTTTTTCAACCTCGGTACATTTAATTGTACCTTTTTACTATTTAACTTTATAAACACCATTGATATGTCTTGAAATGGGTTTTATTTGTTTGCAGACGTTACCATCTGGGTATTCTAATGCATGTGTCAGTGTATCATCTCTTATCATAAAAAGATCAATCCATCCACAAAATCTAAAGTTGATTTACTTCAAATAAATAAGAAGTCAATAGTTTAAAGCACTCTATGTTGGCCATTTGTTTCCCAAACATATATATATATGGAATGTAAGAGAAAAATATTTGTGAAGAAACAACTTTTTAGTTCCATTCGTTCCCTGTTTTATATACTGATGAAATCGTACTGAATTACAATACTCAATCAGACATTTTTCAGTAGTATCCACTTCCCATTCAAGATTTATCACCTTCATGTTTTATATTTTCCTCAGTATATTTAGCCCAATTAAATTTTATCGTACAAAAAAATAATCCAAAGCCGAAAATTAAAAGAGAGTGAACGGTGAATTAATAGAAAGAATAAAGCAATAAACAATAAAAAATAGTAATTTGTTTCCCAACATAACCAACACAAAATCCATATAAAAAATATTTGTTAGGGTCAAAAAACTAGGCAGGGGAAATCAAGATGGTTTCCTTATTTGGAAATGCCTCGCCCATCGCCTACCTTCTCCGCTCAGGGATGCCCGGTCTAGTTACGTGAACTTAACTCTCAAATCTATCGCGATGACCAGCAATCGATTTATTGCGATACATTAGACAAAAAATGTGTTTCTTGCAAATATACACTCTACCGGAATCAAACATCTTTGTACTAAAACCGCCACAGTAAGAATCTCAAAAATTTGTATTGCATTTCGTTCAATGAGTTCAGTAAAGTTTGATTCGATAACCGAACGACATGAACATCGCAACGCTTCACCGCGATATGAGATAAATATTGCATCTGTTCACCGCAATACGAGAAGAATATCGCATCTATTCACCGCGATACGAGATGAATATCGCATCGGTTAACCGCGATACGAGATGAATATCACATCGGTTCACCCCGATACGACATGAAAATCGCTTCGGTTCACCGCGATACGAGATGAATATCACATCGGTTCACCCCGATACGACATGAAAATCGCATCGGTTCACCGCGATACGAGATAAATATTACATCGGTTCACCCCGATACGACATGAAAATCGCATCGGTTCACCGCGATACGAGATGAATATCACATCGGTTCACCCCAATACGACATGAAAATCGCATCGGTTCACCGCGATACGAGATGAATATCGCATCTATTCACCGCGATACGAGATGAATATCACATCGGTTCACTGCGATACGAGATGAATATCACATCGGTTCACCCCGATACGACATGAAAATCGCATCGGTTCACCGCGAAACGAGATGAATATCGCATCGGTTCACCGCGATACGACATGAAAATCGCATCGGTTCACCGCGATACGAGATGAATATCACATCGGTTCACCCCGATACGACATGAAAATCGCATCGGTTCACCGCGAAACGAGATGAATATCGCATCGGTTCACCGCGATACGACATGAAAATCGCATCGGTTCACCGCGATACGAGATGAATATCGCATCGGTTCACCACGATACGAGATAAATATCACATGATGAATATCGCATCGGTTCACGGCAATACGAGATGAATATCGCTTCAGTTCACTGTGATACGAGATAAATATCGCCCTGGTTCACCGCAATACGAGAATCGTGTCGCACATCGTACGGGCGATGTTTCATTCCAAACTCGTTCCTCGCGAAGGTAAACTCGTGTCGTGTTGATCGTTTTCGGAGTTGACCTTCTACCGTCCTCTCTTTACTTCTCTTCCTTTCGAATCCCCCTTCTCCGCGGACCGCACACGCTGAGAGGTTGCTGAAAGAAACGCGGGAATTCACTGCTCAAGGAAATTCAATTGGGACTGGGAGATAACTTTGTGCGAAAAAGGAGTACAGTATCTTGAAAGAAATTGGTATTTTCGCTCTCTAGTAATAATTTAATATACTTGAAACGAATAAAATGTTGATTAAAACATTGATTTAATTACTTGAGTTTTCAATCCGCTTATCATATTTTTATTGAAAAAGTTATAGTTTATTAATAAAATGATTTTCTGCCTCAGTGATGTAACATTAGTTTAGTTACGCTACCCATCAATTCGCTTTCCACGTTTTTATTTAGTTATATTGAGAAAAACTGGTCCTTATTAGTTTATTTTACTCGTCCGTTAGAGGTCATTTAACACTCTGTTAATTTGGAACAACTTGCAGTTTTATACATATCTTAGTTTAATCAAATGTAATTTGGTAACTCAACTATTTCCTCTATTACTGTTAGGCTAGTTAAACGATTGGATGTAATATAATTTAATCAAGACTGAAATAAAAATTTGGGGAATATTTTGGTCAGACTTTTATTACTGACATAATTTATTTAACCCACTGGTGGCTACATCCCCATTAGGAAAACACTGAACAAATTCTAAAGGACTTATCTGGTAAAACTCGAATAAACAAACTCAACTATTACCGTGACACCTTGACCCTGACCCTGGAGTCGTGATGGTTTGATTGCCTACCCTCGATTAAGTTGCTTCTTGTTTATGGCAGTATTAAGAGCTTAGATGAAAAACCATAGTTGCCATTAGTTGCCAACTTGTTTGGCATGTTTCTTTATTCATCACTTTATGTAATGGTTAGCCTACATTTTAAAAAATATTTGAAATACACTTTTGCACTCAGTACAATTTAAATCCCAAATGTATGTTTGCAAAAGTTAATACTTCTGTAAGACTGTTCAATATAACGAAAATTTCAATGAAAATAAATATATATTTTCAAAGAACGCTATCTTGGAGAACTATGGATTGAAATGATCGAAAATATAAAACCGGTTGTGATATATCCGTGGCCCGTGGCTACATCAGTTCAATTGAATTTGGGAATACAAGTCCTGCGGGAAGAGAAATATAAGCATCAATGTACCGTAGCCTAAATGCCCGTGTGTTGTGTAACAGTTTTCTCTAAGTATTGCATCCTAGATTGAGTTCCTAAAGTGACTCTTTATTAGTTCAAACGATTTTATATTCCTTCAGTTAATATATTACTTCGTACGTAGGCCTAACTGAAAAAAATAAATCCTATTCCAATCCTAATAATATTTGACACTTCTTATTTACCAATATTGACAGCCTTAAATACTCCATAAATTCAAAACTTTCTGCTTAAGATAACAAAATATTTGAATTTTTAATTGTATGATGAATGCACTTCGAGAAATGGCAAGCCCATTACGAGCTTAGCCAAGAGGATACATGAACCATTTAAGGTGAAATAATAATTTGATAAATTCCAAAAGTTTTCGAGCAACTAAGGTTAGCTTTGTATTAAATATCATTAAGACAAATGTTTACTTGCACAAGTCAAACACTCGTGAAGGTAATAAATTAACTTGATGTCAATCACAATATCATTGGTGTCAATCTCAAAATCATTGATGTCAGTCACAAAATCATTTATGTCAATCACAATATCATTGATGTCAATCACAATATCATTGATGTTAATCACAAAATCATTAATGTCAATCAAAAAATCATTGACACAGGTCGTTAACAACCCTCTCCATTATCCTCGGTGGTTAGGCCTACTACTCATAAATAACTGACAGAACATTCATTTCCTCAGCAATTACACCCGCTATCTCTTCCGGCATTCAAGGAGAGGTGTTCTAGTTGTACTCCCGCCCAGCTCCCACCGCGACCCGCGTCTGCCCGACCTCGACTCCGACCTCGACCTTGACCTTGGGATCATCATTTCCTGAGGCTTCCATGGTCTGCCAAGGTCGCCGTTAGACGGACCTCACGAAGGAAGAGAACAATTATATAACAAAGGTATAAATTTGTGTGAATCTTCGACCATCGTGATAGTCAGAAACAATTACGATTACGCAACGCCGTATTTTAAGGTTTTGTTTATAGTAAACACAAAAAATAGTTTTTATAAACGTTGAGTACTGATGATATGTTTGAATAAGGTGTGGTTTCGTACGAAACCCTGAAAAAGTGAGTAAAAGGTTCTAATTTGGATTTAGCCGTCATTGATTATTTGGCTATTCATTAATTTTACTGAGAAAATTACCTTGGTCTTTGTCAGTAACCAAACGTTCGCCCAATCCGTGCCGTCACACTAACCCCTCATCCTGGTTTCGGTTCTAATACATCCCAGTTTTGAATCAGGTATTAAACGGGATTTATTTTACCAATTAAAAAAACTTGGCATGTGATCGGCGAATGTTTTTAGGAAACAAATTTTTATTGATTGAATGACAGAAATTATCAATTTTCAAATTATATTTCAAAGTTTCTACTGTTCGAATCAAGCTAATATAAATAAATAATTTATTTTTCTTGTTCAGAACAATACATAATACTTACAAACATATGTATGCGTTTGTTGTAAGTGAAATTCAAATTATATATACCAATAAAATTAAAATAAATGTGAATCTGTCTGCAGAAATCTTTCGAGCAAAGAAAAAAAAGCAGAAAACATCCAAAATTCACAAAAAACCATGCATTCCATGTGCATTATTGCACAAAAAACCTTGAAAATGGCACTAAGGTGTTGAAACTTAAGTTGAATATTTCTACATTGAATTGTTGATAATTCACAAGGTATGTAACCTTATTTTCAGTTAAAAAAATAAACAATTTGTTAGACTTACAAGCTTTTGAGTTGGACGGGAGTCCCATGAAAATGAATAAAAATCTACTGTTAACATCACTTGCAAAGATGCTGTTCAACGATCAGTAATCAACTACCATATAATATAAACATAAATACCAAAACGTTACATTGCACATCCAATTTTACTTGCATATTCATAATTTAAAAATATTAAAAGCCATTAGATATAAAGCCCAGACATTTAGAAGAAAACTTTTAGAAGGTAAAGTACTGTATTAATAATTCCAATAGTCAACAAGTATTCCTAATTAGTACCAATCTTAAAGTATTAAATTTTCGTTGGTATGTAGAAAAAATATCAGTAAAAAAATAAAACAATAAATTGTTCAATTTTTTATTTTCTTACTTATTGTTGTTTGCCTCTTGAGTCTCTTGAGCCTTCAGTCACGAGAAATATCGCGTTTTAACTGATCTTTCCATAAGTCCAATGTTAACTTTCCAATTCGGTACAGCCTAAACCGCTCAACCAAATTCGTTAATTTTTAGCTCATTTGATGAAACAAAAAGTAGTCTAGCGATTTCAGTGAGCAGAATTTGGATATCAAATTTAGAATAATTTATAAAAAAATCCAAAAATATCAGTTTTTGCTATTTTTCAACAGCCGGACAAAAAAACTATATCAAAATTAGTTCTGCTCACTGGAATCGCTAGATAATGTTTTG
Organism: Flexamia atlantica; assembly: GCA_035578135.1. Classification (NCBI taxonomy): domain Eukaryota; kingdom Metazoa; phylum Arthropoda; class Insecta; order Hemiptera; family Cicadellidae; genus Flexamia; species Flexamia atlantica. The sequence continues at coordinate 65,923,172 of JAQJVK010000002.1, forward strand.
TTCTTTCAAATGAGCTATAAATCAACGATTTTGGTTGCGTATGACGCTGTAACGAATTTGAAAGTTAACAATGGTCTTATGCGAGAAACAAGTAGTCGCACGGTAGAATTCATATTTGTAAAAAGAGTGGTTTATGAAGAAACCAAATAAACCGTAGATTGATTCATAACGAATTAAAAAACTAATTAGTTTATTAGTGTTGAATAGTGGTGAGGAAATCGTAATGGTAAATGTAGGTTATTAGCAAGCCAGTGTGATAGGTTTACTCGATGCAGGGTTGGTAGGTTATACCAGAAGAAGGGTGATGAAATTTCAGTGGCCGGCCAACAGTTGGCAAGTGGTAGGGTAAAGGTAAGCTAGTGGTAAGTCAGTGGTTGGCAAGTGGTAGGGCAGTGGTAAGCTACTGGTAAGCCAGTGGTAGGACAGTGGTAAGCTAATGGTAAGCCAGTGGTAGGGCAGTGGTAAATATACTTACCTAGTGGTAAGCCAGTGGTAGGGAAGTGGAAAGCTAGTGGTAAGCCAGTGGTAGGGCAGTGGTAAGCTAGTGGTAAGCCAGTGGTAAGATTTTGGTAAGCTAGTAGTAGCCAGGGGTAGGGAAGTGGTAGGCTAATGGTAGGGATGTGGTAGCCTAGTGGTAAACCAATGGTTTGCCAGTGGCAAGCTAGAAGGGCAGTGGTAAGCCAGTGGTAGGCCAGTGGTAGGGCAGTGGTAGGGCAGCGGTAGGATGGCGGTATGCCAGTGGTGGCCAGTGGTAGGGCTGCAGGCTGGTCGAAGGGCCAGAAGGGAAAGCTACCGCAAGGCGGCCAAGGCCCTTCGCTGGGGCTAAGGTCTAACTCTTTAGCCACGATACTTCGCAATACGAGCTTTCACTTTTTACGGCTACACCAACATTGATTTTAACTCGGATAAGGGAAATACGACATTTAATCAATGTGAACGACGCCGTATAACATTATTCATAGGTATAAATTAATAACTATGCTCCTAAATAATAAAGTGCAATATTGGGATTTAGTACCGAAGAAATACCTCTTTCTGTTAAACACTTTTTGCCCAGAAAAAGAAGATGAAAAACATAAATAAACGGGTAAAGGAAATTTATTAACTAAACATTTACAGGGTTTAGTTGTCTTACTGTCGTTACATTGTCTCGTGGTGGATTTTTTGTTTGGAAAGGAAGAATATGTTTTATAACTTATTTCAACAATCTGATCCAAACAGTTCAGATACAATTTTATTTTGTTTTGGATTAGTTTATTTCATATTGTCCCCAAAGTTCTTTGGGGATTGTCAAAGTTTCTTTTTGTGTCATTGTATTGTGATAAAAATAAATTAAATATATCGTGTCTACTTTAAATTCCTTAGCTCTTCTCTAACCAAAAATAAAAACTGCTTAAAAATTTGGATAAGCTTTCAAACAATCTGCTTTAAAAGCAAGAAATAATCGTTTTATATAGATTCTCGAAATAAAATGTTTGTCTAGCCATGATCAATCAATCTCCGGCCATGGTCGAGTCAGCTGGTTGCAAGGCGCGGGGGGAGAGGGGCCAGAGAGGGGGTACTTTTCTGAAAACATTGTTCTACAGTCCTGCTGTTTGTCAAACGATATGTTTACCAATATCATACGTTTAAAATATCAGATAAGGACAGTCGCATAGTAGTAGCCAGATATATAATGCGCGAACCGTCCAGCAATTTTTATTTACATATTATAGATGTACTGGTAGTAACGGTCTAATTCGAATGAGTGGATTTTTGTTGAATAAAATAAATAACTACTTGAAAATGCATTAAAATGGACCATTTCAATAGAAGTTTGACAGTAACTCATTCATTAGGTGAGCTGCGCCGCTCCCAAAGATTTGATCAAAATCTGGCTATATGTTTGGATTTTTTTTCTGTAAGAACAATGGTAATTAATTTCAAACAGTCACCGAACATTCATTCGTCACTAAAAAATAACAATAAACTGGTTGTTAATTTAAAGGTGTACACATTGTAGCGAATTGGGTGATTAGGGTGAACTGAATGATTTACAATGTAGAGAAGTTTTCAAAATAATTAACTAAAAATGTGTATACAACTACAACTAAATGTTACATGACAATTTCAAGATAAGAAATATATTTTCGAAAGATTTCCTCTCATTTTCCAATTAAATATAAATAGAAAAAATAGTCAAGTACCAGGTTCTTTCAAATTATGGCAATCGAGTAATTCGTGTTCAAAACCCCGCTCATCTCAAGGAATTTGCTGGCATTGTTCTTATGGGACTAAGATCCAAGAAGGCGGGAAATACTGCAGACACTAAAAGGCCAAGTGTCAAAGTAAAGCTGAGCCAAAAGGGCCGAGGTAAAACCAGTGTACAGCTTAAAAAGTAATAATAACTTTTAAACGATATTTTAATCTTGATTATTCAATAAAGGGAGGATTGCTGATCTAAGCGTTATGGTACACATATTACATAAAATATTTTCAGTGTTTATTTATAGTCAAGTGGACTGTTGGTCTGATGTATATTTTGTGAACTTATACTCTACAAAAATATATAGGAACGATTGATCGTTAATCTTAAAAAATACATCAAGGGTTTCAGTAAACCCAACATGTTCCAAACTGTAAAAATTATCAATATAAAGTTACAGTGCTGTAGTTTTGGCATGAATAATTTGTAGTTATGCGATTGAAAACTAAACGAGCATTTATTTGATAAATTATTCAAAAATATGGTACGTCTTTTAGTCATTTTCATATTACTCAATGTCGTATAAAAATAATGGCTCGTTTTGTATTATCTCAATCTGACCTGTTTGCTTAATTTCAATTTGTTGGTTTTATCTTCAAGTCTTGATCAAAGTTTTATAACCAAAAGAGATTATCAATTTTGTTTTAATGCAAAGTAATAATTATTTCTGTTGGCTAATTTGTTTACATTCTAATTATAATCTTCGCGTGAATATGATAAACTTTTTCCATTCTATTTTACAAACAATGACATTCGGGTCTGATTGATTATAAAAATACAGAAGTCGCAATAGCGAACAGCGTTGTTAAAAACTGCATAGCCTAATAGCCTAAAAACTGCATTAAACACATTTAAACGGAGTCGGTAATGCAGATTTTCGTTCCTTCCTCGTCAATAGATTTCAGCACTGTTAAATTGAAGAACATCCTCAACAATTTTATTACATCAACTTCAATAAACTTTTCTAGTTTGAAAGACAAATTATACTCTATATGATTTTTATATTAGGGATAAAATCAAACATCATCAAATAGACAACAACATAATATTACAATAACATCATGCTCTTTTATTATACTAGGATTTTAATAAGATATTTCACATTACGTTTGAATATTATATCATTGACTTTGTAAATTGTATATACACGTCAAAGTCAATTATTATATCTCAGAAAATTTTAAAGTTATAAGTATTGTGATCGTTGTGTATCATAAGACACAGTTCTGTTTGCTGTTTTTTTAAGACAGCTATAATTTGACAGGTAAAATAATTTGTCAAACTTCATTATGCAGGTTGACATGCATTTTCAAATTTTATAGTTCGTAATTCTATAAATCAAAGCTTTATATCAGTATTGGTTACTATTAAAAAAACAATTGAGCTCAAAAAGTAAGGACGAGTTTAAAAGCGTTCCTTCAAACTGTATCCGTTATGATCACCGCCAGGTCAGTTCGCCGTGTAGTCGGCTTTCCATTGAAGGCGCAGAAGTAAAACCATGCATACTTACTATATTACCCAAACGAGGTAGTAATAACCTTTCAAAAACTAGAGAGAACTGATAGAAGTTTTGTTCCCTTTTCACGTCGTATAAGGTTTTTTTATCAAAACCTTTAAATTTATTCAAGTGAAATTTGCCCTTTACCTCTTTTTGCTTTATAAACGCAAGTTAACGATAAATATGGATTGATATGGATAGATATGGATTGAGCGATAATGGATTGAGCTTTTCATAAAACTGTAAAAATAAAGCTCTCTCACGATTAAGATAGAATATTCAATGCCAAACAGCCTTTACATAGAATATTTTGCCCATTTAATAATCAAAAAGTGGTCGAATTGTAAGACATTTCCCTCTGTCAAAACCAACACCGAGCAAAGTAGTATTTAGCGTATCCGATTCTCAGTAAATTAATTTAGCACTTCAATGATAAAGAACCTAAGAGTGTGTATTGAATATTTTCAATTATGTTCATTCCTATACGCATTCATACGCATAGTAGTACCGTAGTTGGCGTATCCGATTCTCAATAAATTAATTTAGCACTTTAATGATACATTTTCAAGATCTGTTGCCTCGTTTACAGTATAAAACAAGGAATAGAAACAAATTCAACATTCCCCACCACAACACCTCATTTTTCAAAAACCAGATGTTGTACAATGCTGTGGTATTTTTAATGCCCTCCCTGACCACCTCAGGATTGAACCCAACCAAAATAAATTTAAGTTCCAACTTAAGAAATTTTTGGTATCGAAATTTTTTTTTTTAACATTGGGGATTTCTTGAATGAAAATTAGAAGTAGTTTTATTTTTAATATATAACCCCTTGTATTTGACTCATGCCAATGCTGTAAAATGTTATACATGGCAATAAAGAATTATTTGATTTGATTTTGATTTGATAAAGAACTTAACAGTGTGTATTGAATATTTTCAATTATGTTCATTCCTATACACATTCATACGCATAGTAGTAGTTGCCGTAACCGATTCTCAGTAAATTAATTTAGTACTTTAATGGTAAAGAACTTAAGAGTGTGTATTGAATTTTTTTCAATTATGTTCATTTCTAAACGCATTCACCTTTATCGCGCTGGTAAACTGAATTTTGTTAGCGAATTTCGTATGGAATATTGAGCGATTGGCATCACCCAAACGATGGCTCTCAGGCATGGGACCACAATAAATTTTCGTTTTAGGGCCCCCAGATGTAAAAAACACCATCAATAATATTATATATTTAAATACAAGCATGTTTGTCTGCACTCAAGCGGCCGCAATTGTTGTCCGATTTTCTTCAAATCTCATGGTCACATTTCTTTCTATAATATCAAAGTCAAGTTCGTTAAGCAAAAAATCGGAGCACTCCTAACCTCACTTTTGATGATGGATAAATGCTCAAAGTTTGGGGCTTTGGGCCCAAATAAAAAAGGGTAATACAAGCCCCGAGTGTAAATTAAATGTGTTTCATATTAAATGCAATAAAAATACAAAATATTAAGTCATCTCCCAGAGCTATACTACTAAAAATAACTGGATTATGATCCAAGTTGCGAATTTACTAAACGCAGTTCGCACTCTAGCGGCCACAATTATAACCGATTCTCTATTTGTATATTTTTCTGTTATCTGATTGGTCATATGGTTGGGGGAATGAATTGGAGGCCCTTTTTCCATTTTGGGGGGCATAAAATCCAAAACATGGGGTTTTGGGCAACAAAAATCACAATTTAAGCTCTGAAATTGAAATTCGCTTCGTTATGTTAGTGCCCCGCGTGACTCGTTTTTTGGATCGCCATGTCCGTCGTCACCGCACTAAGCGGTTTTTGGAAATATTTTGCGGGGCAGAAAACCCTATTAAAAGAGTCTAACCCAAAGTATCAAATTCATTTTCTTTCGAGCACTGCGTTTGATGTCGAAGCAAGGCTGGGGCTTACCATATCGCAGTTCCAGGCCAGACACCAGCTGTGGTCCGCAACACACCCAGGTCCGCCGTAATGCATCGCTTGAATTGAAGGTTCCGAAGAACATAATATTCTAATATACATTTCGATCCCTTTCTTTCACAAGCAAATAAACACTTAAAAAATTTTACTGTGCAATCCTGGTTTATTTTGTGTCTAAATGTTACAAAAATATAGTTCTTTAAAAAATTGTCCTTTGCAAAAAATTTTCAAGCATTAGATTAGAAGGACTCACTGGGACTCTACGGTAATTACATTCAGGTAATAAAAAATCTTATTTAAAGGAAAATTTGTATTGTTTAACAAAATATAGTCTCAAAGTTAAAAAATACCTAAAATATATTTTGAAATCAATTATTAAGTTTAAAAATTAACATTTTCAACTTCCGTTGATAATATTGTTGTATACTGTAAGTATAAATACCGTTATATGTTGTATTTTTGAAAATTAGTACGATTTTAAGTATAAAACTAATATAAAATAGTACAAAATAATAGTCTGGAAATGAATGTACTCTTCGTATGAAACAGTATAATAAACACATTTAATTTAATTTGTTTTAAGCATAATAGTTTTTTAATTAGCCTAATTTGTAAAGAAATACGTTTATCAAATCAATTACTTTGAAATCGAGAAAACCGTCAGGAATAAAATGTAATTATTAATGGTAACTAAGACATATTACTATTAACGCACGTTCAACAACTATTTTATCAATTATTTATGGCAATTTTTAAATTGATTTAATTGGGGACAAAATTTGAATCCTAATTTCGGCCTTTGTCTCCGATGCCCAGGCTCTGTTGTCAAAGATAATCTCAGAATTTGTTTTTTCTTTGACTATGTTAGGAATACAAAAACACGCCTCAAAACTGACTAAAAAGCTTTTTATAAATGTAACCTTCAGCTCAGTAATTTGTTGTAAAGTTTGTATAGCTTTACCTAAAAAACGGGAATTCGGTGATTTAAAAAAACAGATTCTACTGAAAACATAAGTAGCTCACATCTTTCTTGATAATGCAGCTGGCATTTAATTTCTGCCAACTTTATAGCTATTGAATACACCTCTCAATTCGTCATGCCATGTGGTAGTGGGACTTACATGAATGATGGAGTTTATAAACAAATCATGTTCGAAATTATCCCACTGGGTAGGAAAATGGTTGAGGAGTCTTAATCACAAAACAACCCCGATTAAATCGAGTTAATCGATCTTAAATCTTAATCGAGTTAAATATCTATAGTTTTTCCGACATATATTTCTCCTCTCTGTCTGTAAAAAATTGGAATCATGCATAACTCAAACGTAAGATTCTATCCCTCAGAAAAAAACTCAGTGATAAATTCAGTGGTAAAAATTAATTGCGCAAGTTATATTTAAATATGGTTGTTTGGAAAATTTCTCAAAAAGCTTACATGGATCAAATTGGCATATTCCAGTTACAAACGTACTTCAAATAGATATTGAGGTATATATGAGTTTTGCACTCTTTTCACGACCCTCATTCTTCTAAATAAAACCCAAAATATGGGGTTTTTAGGCTAAAAATTACAAGTTAACCCCTGAAATTGAAACTCAGGAATTCGTCAATAGACGAATTCCTCAATAAAAGCCCTCCCTTGTAAAAAATCTGATCCTTTTGTGTCCCAGTCTAGACAAAAAGTGGCCCTTGCCTTCACTATTATTAACGACATGGCAGACAGAATCTGGTGTCTAAGGATCTACACTTCATTAATATTTAATATTTGCTTTAGCTGCTATAGCCTTTTTCTTAGCCATAATCCACGGGAACGTTTCCACCATTCTGCTTTTGCACCTAAAGATAATAGCTTTATCAAGCCTATTATCATAAAGGTCATAGATCATATTATCTTTAAAGGTAAAGCTTTATCAAGCTTTACTATATTATTACATTTTGTGTTCTTCGTTGAACATTTTCACCTCTGAAGATTAAATTTGTTTTTGTATACTTTCCTTATATAAGTGATGTGAGTGAGGTGGTGATTGCTATTTAGGGCGGGTTAGGCCCATACTTGCGTAGAAATTGATTTCATGATTTCGCCAATTTAAACCGAAGGACCACCAAGTTATCTTTCTTGATCTTTGTGAAGTCGCTTAGTATTAAACAAGTATATAGGGCTGTTTTATTTATAGTATTACTATATTTTCAGTACACTGATTCATTGTTTTTTTTTTTTTTAGCGCCTTAACAATCATTTATCTTTGTTGTTATGCTTCAATCAAACTCAAACAAAAACTATGTATGACGTTTAATAAAATTTAAAATTAAGAACATATTGCACTGGGTTTGAACAGTTTGCTTTCTGCACATTTCACCACTTTCACCAGTTGGTATTTTCTACGAGTATAGCTACTGAATATTTTAAGACGCCACATATTGATGGAATCTATGGATTATTAGTGTAATATGGGGGAAAATAATTTTGAGGCCTTAATCCTGGATAAACCTTCCCCAATTACAAAACTAATTGATAGCCAAATAGCAGCGGACCAAAAATAATAATCTTAACTCACAAATTATAGAATATGTTTTGTTGAAATGTATTTTCAAAATGACAATGAAAAGAAAAATAGTTGACTTATTTTTATAACCACTTACTGAACATGGATACAGATTTGTTTATATATATATAAACAAATCTAATATAAAAAAAAACAAATCAACAAATCTACATATATCTATAAAAATCAACAAATCAACAAACAAATCATCAAACAAATCAACAAATCTATATATATATATATATATATCTATATAGGTTAATATATAAATAATATATATATTAACCTATTACCCCTCCAAACTATTTATTATTAAAAAAATAATAATTCACAGTCAAATCCACAGTTGACCAGATAAAACATAGAGCTTACGCTTATGGAATGGCTGGCCTAAATGTTTTTTTTCTGTGTTGCTCAACCGTTTATATGTTTCCCCGATCTCTTGCTTGCACATATATGGGCTTGATTCTAGCTAATTTTGTTTCACTTTTAGATGCTTGATATTTACTGACATTCTGAACAATGAAGCCCATAACTGTTTTGTCACTCTAATATGCTGACGTAAATTTATCACGGTCACAGTAACTCAAGTTAATCGCCATTCAGTTGTAGGCATGTTGGGAAGAGTTAAATACACTCTACATAATTGGTGCCTTAATATTTTACTATTGGTGGTTATTTGTTATACGATTGTTAATTTGGTAATTTATAGCATTTATGACATCTGAATCTGTCATTTTAGCGAATTTCCCCTATAGGGAAGAAGCTGTTACCGTAGGTCTCATGGTAAGACCTAAGCCCAAGACCATCATAATTTTTCTTTATGAGGTCCTCAGATGCCAAAAACACCATTCGTTCACTTTCATAAATATATATATATATATATATGTGTGTGTGTGTGTGTGTGTGTCTTTAAGCATGATAACTTGCGCAAAAATGGTCCAATCGGAATGAAATTTGGCATAGACGTGTAAAGTAGTAATTATTCGGACGAGTTCGTAAACCAGCCCGATCGGACCACCGGAAAGGGGGGTAAAGGGGGGTAAACCCCCCAAAAATGGGTTTTTTGAGATTTTTACATAGAAAAATAAAATTTTTCAAATTTTTATTGGCACCATTGAATTCAGCCCAAAAAAGCAAACAATTTAGTATTTTGAATCATGGCTCTATGTCCATTGGTTGCCGAGATATTGAAAGTGGTAAACACAGTACGTTGTCCCAATGTTAACCTTATGGGAAATAAGTAAAATTCTATATTTCGCTTATTTCTCGACATATCTTGATAAAACTTGGTAAATGGCTTCTTCTAGTTCAGATCTACTAAATATTGAATTAAAACCACCCAGTTTTAATATACCTGTAGCAGCAAACCTCCATACTCATTCCCCATGTTATTCTTATGGAGCTTACAAAAACATGTCAAATCTCGATATGTTGGATCGAAATATGTTGTTTTGCACTTGAAATTCGCTGAGTATGCAGGTCTGCTGCAACGGGGGTATTTATGGTTTTTTTTTAACGTAGGCCTAGTAGTTAATTCATAATTTACTTGACATTAATAGGCAAAATTGTTCAATATCAATTTAATTTATAGATTAAACTATATTGTTCACAGTTCTTAAAACACGGCTGTATTAAAAGATTATCAACGTTAAAAATCATAAAAACAAATATTTTAAGTTTTTCCATGAAAGTAAGCTATTGAATTCAATGAGGCTTTTACATAACACAGAATGCCAACATCATACTTTAAGGAATAATTTAAAGGAACAGCTTTTCTTACAAATCAATATCAACATGTTATCAAAATTGAACTGATTAAAATTTGTATATCCATAAATTTCGTTGTCATAGAAGATTTTTCTTGCACATCAAAATTGGGTCGTAAGTGATTCACCAAATAAGTATACATTATTTTCAGTCGTACTAGCTATTATGTTCGATCCACTATTTTAGTTGTTGGAGCAACAAAACAAGTTGCTTAAAACAAGTTGCTTACTTAAACAAGTTGCTAGCATATCTTCTGAATTCTAGCTTCTAAGGTAGAATGCTGATACGTGTAGCACCAGTGAACGACCGGTTATGGACTTAGTGTCATGATAATTTAACATTACTCTTTTATTTCTTATTCACAGTTATCTGTTACACTTAACAAAGCTTGTTTGTTGTATTGAGAATCATCGGTTAAAAAATGCTTTATATCAGAATATAATGGTAATTTGCATTTTCAGAAAACTATGCCAGTGCTCCAGTGAATGACCGACCTCAATAATAATTAACGTTGGCAAGTATTTAAATGCAACAAATGGAATTAAATATATTTGCAATGGAAGAGTAAAATATTAGCGGTTGTTTAGTTATGAAACATTTTGAATATATTAATAAATTGCAGAATACACAGATTTAGCTTGCTCGATATTTAATATCGAGGTGGTTGTATCTTTGTATTTTTTTTGTGTCTTTCTACGCCAGTGGCATTTTTTAACGTTTTGATCGGGAACGGTCGTCATTATTAAATATGTTTAAAAAAAACATATTTTCGGTACCAAGGGTTTGTACTATTAGTAGAGGAACCTTAAGTAAGTAAGATCCCAATGCTGAATTTAAGCCTATTTATTTATGAATTGCTTGCAAAATTAAAATGCTATATACAGTATTTTTAATGCAAAACGGCCATTCTCTGTGGTCGGTCATTCACGGGGGGCAGTCATTCACAGATGCACACTCTATAAAGAACCCATTGGTTGATAGTAAGTTGGATGGGGGGGGGGGGGTATTTTTCAATGTATATTTTATTTATAAGGGGAAAACCATAAGCATGAGCTAGTGGTAAAGCTTTCACAATGATTAAGTGTTATGAATTAAGCAAAGGGTAATAGACGTAGGCGACTTCAGTTTGTGTTCATAGAAATAATAAGTGGCTTAATGTCTGTATACCTACCTTTTCCAATCGTTCGAAGCAGAATAAGCACCACCGTCACATCGAAGAAGATGGGAAGACTTGGTGATGCATTTACTTGCAATCCATATGAGGAAAATGCTGATATGTGTAGTCTCGGAAAAGTATATAACTTATATCAGTATCAAGAAGTTTTTTCTAACGAAATAGAACAGTTTCTCGGATATCTAAGGGATAGATCCTTACAGCCGGATTCTATGAAGAGAGTTTACTTGATGTAAACTAAATGTTTAAACTATTTTTGAGCTCACTAATAGGAATAATCTGAAATTACTTGTGAGAAAATATGATATGAGTAGATAAGATTATATATATATTTTGTGAATGGATTTTTTTTTGTAGTTTTATATATATATATATATATCGTAGTTGAAGAGTGTGTTTTAAGTTTCCACTTTTTAAGACCGCATTTGAAGAATATTACAAAGCTTTGTTCCACTCATCTCTCATTCATTCACAAATTTTCCGTTATTTGTATGAATCAGGCCATGTTTTAAAACTGAAAAACGTTACTTTGCATCAGAGGAATCAGCTCTGGTAGTTCGTCGGTATAATTTTTGAATGGTTCGTAAAACCAGTTTTTTTATATAAATGAGGAATAAACAGAAAAAATAGGAACTGGGTTAAATGTTTAAAACTGGTACAGTTACTAAATATTTGGACGTATTATATTTTTACTAAGAAATCAATTTATTGTTAAAGGAATTATTCATTAATTTATTTAAGTGCTGTATTGCTTGTCTCGGTTGCATAATATAATGAAGTTAATTTTCCTCGTCAAATCTAGGTATTCTACTTAGATCAATTTCACAACCCAAATATCAATTCCTCTGTGGTTTCACAGGTGCTATAATTGGGAAAGTGTTGTTGAAAGACGGGATATAAAACGGTTCTGCAGTAATTGAGGTCTCTCTAAATTACATCCCATTCATTAGGGATGTTCGGAGGTTTTTCTGTGGATGAACAATTTTTTGTACGTGTTCAGTGGAGATGGTCGATAAGTAAATGACGGGGAGCGAGTGGGTCAGTGGGCGGGCGGCGGAGGATGGGGGTCACTGGAACAGGCCGAGAACCAACATCCACTACTACACTGTTGTACACTAATTTGTTTAATCGGATTTACAAGATTAACAAAACACTTAACTTAAACATTACAAGTCGTTATGAGACAACGAGAAAGGAGGATGAAATGGTATGATACATTAGTGCGAAACGAAGGCGGGGGTGAATAATAAATTAACGAGAGAGGGACGAAAAAGTGGGGGACGATGAGGAAGAGGGTGAAAAATAAATATGAGCTGATCATAGACCATACAAGGGCCCCGGGGCCTAACAACTAACACGTTCACTAAACGTCACTGAACACTGTTTTTATCTTTGGGATCATTTCGACTGTGCGCGCGGCGAGCGGCACTCGCGGCGGCGCACACCCGGCGGACAGACCGCCTCGAGGGTCCGCGTCGAGGAGGCTCGTCCGCGGCCGGAGGTTATGGCAACGGATCAGTCTGCGGGCACTAGCTGGACACCTTGACGAACTCGGCGTTGTCGTAGCCGTGGACGAACGTCGTCGTGACGCCCTTGCGGTCGATCTGCCTCACCCTGACGAAGAGGAAGGCGGCGACCAGGCAGGCCACTACCAGCACCACCAGCAGCATGACCAGCCCCACCACGAAGCTGGGGATGCTCATGCAGATGCTGTCGTCCAAGCCGGTGGTCGACGACACCACCACCGTCTCGTTGTTGGACGCCCCCGCGTTCAGCGCGAAGTTGACGTCTCCCGGCGACACCACTTGGATCGTTCTACTCGTGTTCACGTCCGTCATCTCTTGAGCTTCTCGTTTGTAGATTCTAGTGACCACCACCGTGTGCACGGTGTCGGTGGCTCTCCTTCTCCTGGCGCCCTGGAGGTCGGAGAGGTTCTCCACACTCCTCGGACGTCCACCGAGAGTGGCGAGGTTACCCTCCAACTCGTCGCCGACTCCTCCTTTCCTCTTGACCGTGGTGTACTGGGCGAACTGTCCGGGCAGAGGGGGAGGAGGCAGGTTGATGTCGTTGTCGTTCACGTTGCTCGGGGAGGTCTTCTGCGGCGAGGGGGACGACGGGTTCGTCAGACCGGCGGGGTTGCTGGTGGACGAGGGCGGAGGGAGGACTTCCGGTTTGTTCTCGGAGTAAGCGCCGGCCGGACCGGAAGGATGTCTCGGGTCGGGGTAGGCCGCCGGGGCGCCGTACTCCGGGAGTGGCGGGGGTCCGTACTCGGAGTGGATGGAGTTGCCCGGGGGTGGACCGTAGTCTCCTCCCAGGCCTCCCAGAGCGGGCGGACCGTAGTCGTTGCCGCAGCGAGGCTCGGGGCAGTTATACCTGCACACTTGGATCACACACTGGAAGTGCACGTTCATCGAGTCCGGGAACTTGAACGCCTGGAAGTAGGCGAAACTCACAACCGACGCTGAAGGTCCGAAGTTCTTTATCTTCTGGAATTTGCTCATAATCTTCGGCCTGACGACACATCCGTGCTGGTCCACCAGTTGGATTGGCGCTCTCTTTCCATCGTGGGCCACACAGTTCCTCACCAACATGTCGAATTTGTTCTCGTCGTCCTTGATAGCCAACACCATCGTCATGGTCTGTCCGATCTTCACGATGCCGGACACTTCTGAGGCCCAGGGTCCTTTTCCGACCTGGATCTGCATCCAGCACTGCAGGTTGTCCCCGAGAAAGTTCGCGGTGACGGCGTGCAGCATGTCCACTTGAAAGGGCCGGAAGGTGACCGCCTTCTCGTAGAAGTCGTACCACGTGCACCTCAGCTTCCTCGCTTGATCCCAGACCTAGAAATAAGAAACATTATTACTGTTGGTCGCAGTGTGCAGTAAGGAATGAGATTATAATGCAATCGATCTGCAGCTAAATTTTTAGCCAAACTGGTTTTAGCTAATTCAGGGTTTAGTAAATAGCTTTGTCTTAAGAAGAAAAAAGATCAACATCGAGAGGTTTCATTATGTTCGAACAAAGGATTTACAATGATTTCTGCAGCATCAAATCATAAAATTCCTGTTCAATTAAAAGAACTTTTTAATGTGTAATTTGTATACTCAGAGAATAAGATCATAACAGAATCCCGTGTAGCTGAATTAGCTTAAAACAAATTGTTCTTTCAAAAAGTAATCAGCAGAAATCTCTTAGTCCCCCGTCTCTAATCCCTAAGTTGCCATCGAGGACGATAACCCTGCTGACGTTTACATGCCAACATCGACGTATTCATCACAACTCATACAACCTACACTCCAAGTTAATCAACAAATTCAATCTAACTCTCCAAATCTGAACTGGGGAGAACCTGTTGAGCTTAATCCTATGACGACAAATTTTGTGAACATATATTTTTGACTTTTGTCAATGCTGTTCACAGTCAGATGACTTAGGGATATAGCCTCTGGTTCGTTATCAAGCATTCTTATATCAAGGCTTACCTTACGATCCAAATTGTATTTAGTGGAGACCTAGGTTTCAACGCCGTAGCGTTATCATCAGTCCTTTTTCTCCTAGGTAAATCTCTGAATAACGCCATAAATATCTTTCTCATCTCTTACTTGAGATTTGGTCAAGTTGAATAAAATTACATCTACGTTAGACTGACACAAATATATACAAAAACACAGGTAAAGAAAACTAACTTTGATTCATGGCTCTTCCCAACGTTCGAGGTTAGGTGTGCTAGTCATGATCATGGCCATGAATCAAAGTTTTCCTTTTCTGTGTTTTGTATGTATTTGTTTCAGTCTAAAGCATGTGTGATTTTATTCAACTTGACCAAATCTCAAGTAAGAGATGAGAAAGATTAGTTTAACCCAGGAGAAAAAGGACTAATGATAACGCTACGGTGTTGAAACCTAGGTCTCCATTAAATACAATTTAAATCGTAAAGTAAGCCTTGGATATAACATTGACAATATATTATTGATGTCTGAATTCTGATTCCTCACCTCCTGGACGTAGGGGTCGTACTGGATGATGATGGTGTTCTCGACATAGCTGCCGCTGGGCGTGCTGTAGCCGCCGCCCGTGTTGTGGTTGGCCGAGGAGGACATGCCACACGAGTTGAGGAAGATCTCGAAGGTGGCGCTGAGGTGGCCGCTGCCCGGCTTCAGGTGGATGCAGTGGGGGTCGCTGTAGAAACCTGCAACACCACACCGTCTCAGGTACTGATCTGGGGATATTCTTACAGTAATCTATCTTAGGCTGTTGAACTTTGGATGAATGAAAGCCCCAGCATTGCAAGGTAGGCACGTATCCCTAGGGATATTTTGCTGTGTACGGAAGAGAGGGATTGTCAGGGTGGGAAAGATATGGTATGGTTAGTCAGCCAAGCCCCTGAAGGAAAATATATACGTTTCTGACCCATCCTCTAGGCTCTTCGAGGGACGACTCACCCTCTAAATCGAGACCCAGACAAGGATCTCCACCTGGGAGCTATCCTTGTTGTAAATAGTCTCACCCAGGTCGGTTCGCCCTCCAGACTAGCAAACGCTTAGAAGTTTGTCATAAAAACCCTTTTATGACAAACTTCTAAGCGTTTGCTAGTCTGGAGGGCGAACCGACCTGGGTGAGACTATATTCATCCCCTGAACCTTCATCCCCTCCCAGATGGACAAGCTAAGAAGATCCACAATTCCCTCCAGGGCTCAGACCAGTCTTGGCACCCAGGCTCAACCAAAAATCAAAGTTCCCAGAGAGACAAGGAGGATTAAGGTGAACAGGAAGCTGCAATCCGGACAGCCAATAGAATTATCAGTACAACAATAGCTTCTGTATTCCTTGTTGTTCTCTGTGCAGGTATAGACCAGTCAGCCTCTGCTGCGTAAGTTAAGAAACTAACGATGGTGAAATATGAATTTAAACCTCCCATATAAAATTCATTTGACTTGAATGGTCAAATGAATTTTAAAAATTCATTTTGGTCATCGTCATCCAACATGATAATGCCTTTAGTCGCTACCATGATACATGCCAGTGTACTGTGTTTAGAGTGTCTTCACTTTACTTTTTAGTAAAGTGTTTATTATCCAGTTAGGATGATAAACTACCCTAATAACCAAATGACTTTGGAAGCAACTGTTATTTCAGCTAATCGGGCATTTAAGTGCATTCCACATTCCTAAACTCAGTTTTAACCATTGACAAATCAAATACAAATCAATATCTATGAAAGGCAAAGCCCTGGCTGAATCTCTCATTTCTAATTCTCCAACTTACTATGTAGGCAAACAGCTGAAATCGTGCACAGTGATTCTTTAGGTATTAAATAGGGAAATTGAGTAGCTTTCATGCTGGTATCCCTTTAGGGCTTCGTCCCAAAGGCCTTCGACGTTACCAAAAATAATGGTTAACAAAAACAGGTGATTAGCTCTTACTAAAATACAAAACGAACGGGCAGTTTCAATGATTACCAACGTAGCAATTCCTAAACCAAAGAGAGGGAAGAACATCCCGAGCAAAGCCTAGGCTAATAGCTAGTACATTATAAAATGACAACGCAATATAGCTTACCCTTAGAAAATATCATCCCGTAGAACGGTCGGTCGAACTCGATATTGACTCGCATGTGCGTCTTCTCGCACTGCACCTGCAGGTGCTTGATCTGCGGCATGTCGGGAGTGGCGAGGGGCCAGGGGTCGTCGCCGCCCCCGGGGGCGGGGGGTGGGGGGCCGTACTCGGGTCTGGGGGGCGGCGGGGGCGGCCCGTACTCCGGCCTGGGGGGGCCGTACACCGCGCGGTGCTCCAGCGGCAGCGCGGACGACTCCAGCAGCGGGGCGTCGCTCGTCGCTCCCTGTCGGACAAACAAAGAGATGGTCAAAAATGGCTGGTAGACAAGTATATGAGAAATGTAAACTTAAACAAATAAAACATTGAAAATCCACTGAATATGGCAATGTACATCTTTCAGTCACTAGCATTACTTTCAAAAGCATCATGTTGTGGTGGACTTAAGAGCTACAGCCGATAAGAGAGGTTTTCCTTCCGAAACTTTCCTTCAAACAAACAAACAAAATGTACATGATTCATAAGTAACTCTATTGGAGATATAATATCAATTCCCCAATAATCTTAAGTACGATATCCTTTTACACCTAAGTACAAGACTAGTTGTTATCACAGAGCGATTAAAATATATCTTAAACTTCAAGAGAGAGTAAAAAAAGAGATTTTCAGCGCTGGTTCGCGTGGCTTGCACCCAAGCGGGTCACGTTATCGTTTCGGTAAACTTAGAGGTTCCCTAAGCAGCCTTCGTCTCGCTTTCGCCATGGAACGGATTGCACGAAGAGCGCAACCACTCTCCAGTTTTCTTTGTTGTGTAGTTTTGTCTCCACAACGACGTCCGGTAACAGATCGCCGACTGCAGAGACAAGCCTCCTCCTGTCTTCAGCGAAACGCCTGCTTAGCGTCATCCACCTCCTCGGGTCTTTAACATACACTGAGGGAACCTCACCTTCCCTATGCGGATAAGGTAATCCCTAAAGTAACCGTGTCCTGTCTGGAATTGACAAAGGAAGAAATAAATTGTCCCAAAGGTACGGCTCAACCACGGGCTGATATCTTGAATGGGTTCGTAAACAATATGGGTGTTGCAATTTCTGGTATCGCAAATCAAGTTCTATTTACAGCCG
This sequence comes from Flexamia atlantica, assembly GCA_035578135.1. NCBI lineage: Eukaryota > Metazoa > Arthropoda > Insecta > Hemiptera > Cicadellidae > Flexamia > Flexamia atlantica. The sequence goes on from JAQJVK010000002.1 coordinate 65,941,031, forward strand.
TAAACAAACTGAAAGTGACAGCCAAAGTTAGCTCTTCATTTCATGCTTGTGGATAACTGTGGACGCGGTGTTCCTTAGTGGGGATTAACGTCCACACTAATGAATACTACGTTCATAGGACTGTCCTCATAATTAAACCAGTTCTTAAATTATAAACCAGGCAAAATAGTGGTTCAGATCCCACGTTAGAATGTAGGTCCCTTAGTTGCCACTGGCTGTTGGGCTTTTAAGGAACTGTTCATGTTCCTTAAAACAGCATCACATATTCCTAAAAGGAACAGCTGACATGTTCCTGTCTAAGGAACAGTACCTGGTGGGTCGAGCCTTGCTCGGTGTTATTTCATGTTTACGAGTTCATCCAGTTACTATAAAATATTTCAATGCCATAAAATTGATAAATAGAAACCTTTTTTATTGCTCCATGGACTCTTCATCCCACTTGCTGTATTTTCCCTTGATGGCTGTAGATTCCGAACAGCTGTTATGATTACTTCATTTGTTTACACTTTCCTTGTTTATTTTCGTTGCCATCACGGCAACCCATAAGGCCAATGTTAAAATTTTACAACTTTTAAATTCGATTTATTACGTTAATAGATTTTCTCCGGCCAAGTAATCTGCATAAAAGACGTTTTCGAGTCATAAATTACTTATTTCCAGACTTTGAAGGAAATCCTCGGAGCCGTTTTTGAGATCTTTGTGCAAGCAAGCAAGCATACAAGCAAGCAAGATAACATTACTCGTATAAGAGTATAGGATGTCAGCCTTATAGTCAGTAACAAGACTACAAGATCGCGCCACAATCATCCTTCCCTCATCTGTCAATCATACTTGGCTTAAAATTCCTACCTTAGTAGGTTATCATTTCAAGCAATGTAGTGCAATGTAGAATAATGTAATGCTCTTTCATTTTTCATTGTCCCGCGCAATCTGATATTGAGAGTAAGTTATCAATTAGCCACCAGGGGCGCCGCGGTCGCGGTCTCGGTCGGTTGGCGCCAATTTATTGGTATAACGACTCCGGACTCCGCGGTGACACGGTCCATTGGCTAGTTACTCGCTCCGCAGAAATGTTGTATAGGAAATTCCTCGGCCGTGAAATCTGAGCTAGTTAAGGGTTAACCGATTAAGTTGTACAGCTGGCACCATTCCGTGAGGACACTCTATTCCTACTTCCGATGAAAGGTCAATTTAAAACAAAATCAATTTGCAAAGCTAGTCTACATTAATTATTTTAAGCTACTAAGATTTAATACAGTGGTAAAAATATCACGCACTATATGACACACGTACGATATAGTACGAAACGTCCGTGTATGTGTGTTATTTTACTAAATGTATGCATAGCATATTATTAACACGATGAACATACTGAACACATTTAATATACTGACTACCCATATTCAGATATCCCATATACTGATTCCTTATATCAGAGAACAAAATAACATTAATAAATCAAGTTGTTTTTATTTTTAACTTCAATTTTATTTCATTATTTCAAGAAACTTGAACGTTGCGAATAGCCCGACACCATCTGATATTTTTCTAGATCTATATGAGTCTCGGTATGAGACTTTTGCAAATCACTTTTACTCCACAAAAGCTTTGGAGCAGCGATATTGAAATTAAATCTTGCTCTACGATGGATTTAAGTTGAAGAAATAAGTTTTGACTGGTGATAAATTAATTGTTGACGCAATTTGAATCAGTATACGAAAACATGAAATCGCACATTGAGTTCTAGAACATATTAGGGACCAATGCATTGTTCGATAGAATTAAGGATCTAAGATTGCTAGGACTGAAAAGGTAAGTGGTTAAACAGGTTAAATTAATAGCATTTTGCATTCATATTTCCAGGCAGTAGGTTTTCGTAATTACTAAAGCCTCGAAAAACCGGATACTCAGCTTTGCCAAAATGTATTATATTAGACCTGAGCTTTAATGTTTGTATTTAAAAGGTGTAATTTTACGAAGTCTGATTTTATATTACCTAAAGATGTGTCATTGCGGGGAGAAACTGTATCGGATTTTACGACTACAATAAAATAACTCAACGGGGCTAATTAATTATTCTATAAAAAACCGAAGGTATCCTTATAGAAGTGAATCCTCTAAGTGAATCCTTATAGAAGTCAATCCTTGGAAAAGTGAATCCCCTAATATATATTTTATTTCTCCCTCTTTTTATAATCAAGCAATGATAATTTGTCATAAAAAACATTTAGACACCTACCTTATGGACATACTAACACACACAAATAAATCTACATGAATAAAATGCAGAAGTCATTTCAAGCCAATTTCCTTAATTGATAGTTAATTTTTATTTCTTAATTTATTTATGTTATTACAAAATATTTAACATAATTTCTTTCGTCTTTATTGCAAACGATCCCAAATAATTGTTTTAAGTTAAGCTTGACTAAATTCTAACTATTAACTTAGTGTTCACATATCGTTGCCTACTAATATGTATAATTGATAGCAATTGCTTCTTTGAAGAGTTTCAATAAATTACAACGACCTAAACGTATTGGAAAACCATATTTAAAAAAACGCACTTCTCGAAGAATGTTTGACATTGTTATAATAACTTGTAACTAGACGAAAAAAACGTTTTTGACGAATAAATTTTGGTTTCATAACTATGAAGAAACAAATAAGTAAATGTAGTCAAACAGATTGAAATCTTTACGGTAAGACTTATTCTCGATTCAAAAAATTGGAATCGACTATTTCTATGCACAGATTTTAAAGTTTAAGTTTGAAAAACTCTAAAACTACATGTTTTGAAAAAACATATAAAACTATGAGATTTTGTGAGAAAAAACTTAAACTCTCATCCTTCAGCTCAAACGTGTTAGGATTAGAAAGGAAATAAATGTAACTTTAACGTTCTATATTAGTTTACAAGTTTGTCCGCGCTCAATATCTCACATGCTCAATATCTGCGGGAAAACTCTTATATGCTGATTTGTTTGAGCCCGGAACCATTATTTTAATAGTCAAGTAAGTATGGCGGATTTTGAAAGCAGTATTGTTTTGTCTATCGCCAAGACGTGTTTTAAGATTCGATCCCATCAAACATTGATATGAAGTTGTAAGGTGCCTCTTATAACAAGATTTTTTTAATATCCATGGAAAAAATTTTCATTTTAATTTTTAAAATTTTCAAATTAAATTCCATTCTAAATTTTTTATATAACCAGTTTTTTATAAAAAAACAGTTTCAACACAAAGGATTCAGTGATAAAGAAGATTAACGCCTCAACAAAATTTCACGTTTGATCTTGTCACTTATGTTTGGAAACAAAGCCACAGCGCACTAAGGGGAAGATTGACAAAAACGCACATCACACGAATCACTTAAATGAACTACAGTAAATTGGATGCCGAATTCAACGTTAACTACCCTCTTATAATGAATGAATGGTTGAAAATGCATGAAATAAAATGAACGAATATAAACAAACACTAGTGAGCAGTAGACGCCGAAGAGCGTGTTAACCAATCCGCTAGTTTTCAGCAGGTGCGGAGCAGCAGCAGTGAGGAGGCAGTAGGTCAGCGACGGCGGCGGATGTGAGCGTCAATACGGCGAGAACCGGCCGATAAAAACCTGATAAAAACGCGACTTCTTGCCTCCTGCAGGCCTGTTACCGGCTTAAGTGAGGAAAACTGAGTCGGCTTCAGACTACGTTATTGGAAAACACTTGAATATTTCCCACAGTGTGATAAACCTCTATCAGTTGCTTGAAAAGGGTTTACTTTTAATGATATATTTTTAAATTTAATTTTAAACTGTTCTTGTAGAAATGAACGAATGAAACTTAATAAGGCGAAACTAAACCAATGTAAACAGCATAATTTTCTTATTACTTTCAAATTTTTTTGTATGTTTTTAAATTAAATAAATTAAAATTTAATTTTTGCGTTTTTTTTACTTGAAGCCTTATTACTTTTAAAGTTTTTCAGTTGTTTCTTAAATTGAATTCTTTAAATTGTCTTTCTTGTTTTTTTTTAAGTTTTTGAATTGACCACGAGATGGGCATATTAGGAAATTCTTTGGTTTTAAAGCCATATTTTTGGTTCTTCACCGTTTGATCGTTCTTTACTCGGATTTTAAAGTTATTTTTGTTTCAATTTGAAAAACGAAGTTTTGAAACGTAACTCAATCAAAACGTATTTTATCTACGACCATTGCAATAAGCACCAATTATGGTATTACAATAAACATTATAATGATATACCTTAAAACACCAAAAACCAAGCAGTACTCTAATGACGACTTTAGAGTACTGGAGTCACTTTAGAGTACTGGTTCTAGACCAATGAGAGCTCGGCATTTGACGGAAGTAGTGTCATAATAACAATTACGCAATTCGCACATCAGCTGATTGTTGCATTACGATTCATGTTTGAGTTTACTTATCCCATCAGCTGATTGTTCCACAACGATTCATGGTTCAGTCTGCTTATTTGCCTAACCTCAAATTTTAGTTGACCCATTCCATCATTATTAAAAGTCATGAGTTTTGTTTAACTTCGGGGGAAATTTTGTCGTATATTGTTGGTCGTAGATAAAATAGTGTATGCAACGATTGTATTATGCCTTTAAGCCACTCGTGAGATATTTAGAACACTCGCTTCGCTCGTGTTCTAACTTACATCTCACTCGTGGCTTAAAGACATTCATTATACAATCGTTGCATAAACTACTATTATAAAACCATAAAGGGGTCTCAAAAAGAAACAATTAATTGCGTGCACCCAAGAATTCTTTGCAGTTGTGTAAGTTTTCATATATACTACATACGTATTTGATCGTTTCTAAATTAAAATGCTTCTGATTCATCTATCGACTTTTCGAAAGCTCAATAAATTAACTAATAATATATCAACTGGATAAAATTCTTTGCGAATTTTTTGATCATAGCAAACAACCCGATAAAAATCTATTTATTTTACGACACCAAAAGACAAGAGTCGTAAAAGAGTCGTGCAAAATGAAACAAAGTTAAAAAGTTAAAGTAGTAAAGTTAAAAGCTTAAGTCGTAAAAAGTTAGTCAACACCAAAATTTAAATGGTTGTATATCCTCTGAATCACTGATTATAAGCAAAATGGTTTAAATTATTTGGTACTACACTACCACTGATTTAGAACCATTTGAAGGTCATTATCAAGTGCACAAAAACATCAATTGTCCATCTTCAGTGATGATGAAGTTGACAGAAGTTTAAAACATAAAGTCAACATAAGTTTAAACACATAAGTAATGACATAAGTCACATGAGTCATGACTCATCTCCCGCCGGCTCCTCACGTGTGTAATAGTTGTACTGGCCAGTTATGTGTTTTAAGTGTTTCGTTCGTTTTAGTGTCGTTTTCGGAGTGTTGTAAACTTCTGAAAGCTTCATCATCACGGAAGATGGGGAATTGATGTTTTTGTGCACTTGATAATGAGCCTTCAAATGGTTCGAAATCAGTGGTAGTGTAGTACCAATTAATTTAAACCATTTTGCTTATAATCAGTGATTCAGAGATTATACAATTATTTAAATTATTGTGTTGACTTTAACTTTTTACGACTTTAGCAGTGTTGTAAACTTCTGAAAGCTTCATCATCACGGAAGGGCAATTGATGTTTTTGTGCACTTGATAATGAGCCTTCAAATGGTTCGACACCAGTGGTAGTGTAGTACCAAATAACCAGGACCACTCGACAGTAGCTGGTAATTTAAACCATTTTGCTAATAACTTGAAGGAATTAAATGTATGAGGATATTTTAGACAATCGCAAGTGGAGCTTTAGCGGCTCGGTGGTCCACTTAGATGGCTCAGTTTGTTATAATTACCCACAATTCCCACACCGACAATGGCGGTCCAGTTCCCATCTGTGGTGCAGGAACCAGCCGACTAATCATCCCCCACACGTGCCGACTTCCGGTCTGTACTACCGAGATGTTATTTATTTACTCTGAATATTTGTAGCTTCCACTCCTCACAGGGTAAACATAGGTTTTAGATGTAGTGAATAGAAGGTGATTAATCCATGAGGATATGCTTGGTGTTCACGAGATTGTGGCCTCGTCGTATTAATACACTACTTGTATAAGGCCTCTGCGGTGTGAAAAATGGATTTGTATTCTTTCCGGCATAAACAAATAAACGAATACAGATTATTTCAATGTATTGTAGGTAAACGTGGCGTTCAAAACATGAGTGAAAGTGTTTTGCACACTCTCGACCATATTAAGTGCTCAATAAATCTCTATTTCAAATATATGGTCTCAAATTCCCATACCCTCTTATGTTATGCCAAATTCAGTATAATGTTAGAATATTGTATAGGGTTACTTAAACGTACTGTATCTAGCTATATCCTTAAATAAATATGGTATTCTATTTTATTTCCTGATTATAACCTTATATTATGTATATCGCTTATTTTCAGTATTTTTATATGTACAACTGCAATGTAAACAAACAAACATGTTATAAATTTGAATTCTAGATATTTCTTAACAGGTTTCCTAATCAATACTGTATCGCCGAAACAGCTATGCGCCGAAACAGTAGCTCATTAATTATGGAAACTTATATACCGGTCACTTTAAAACTGAATACTCATAAGACTATACGCATAAATAAGTAATATGAATTATTAAGCTATGCTCTTTATGGCCTAGTTACTAAATAGCCACAAAATGTAAGAAGAGCCTAATCGCATTTAAAGAAACGTTTTACTTGGTAATTCGAAAAATATAGTATTAATATTCTTGCTGTAAAACATTGTGGCGCATGTGTGGTATACCCTATTAATTTTATTTTGCTTTTACATTTCACTTTTGCGTTGTGAACTTTAAAAATTCCAGGTTATACTAGATTCGTAGTGATATAGATTGTAGTTACTCTACATTTTACTTGTGGTGTACACGTCAATTTTTAGTTATTGATGTAACTTCTATCAATAGATTTAAAAATTCAATTGGGACGTCTGAGAAATAGCATGATCAAATAAAATAAAATAAAAATCATTATATGTTCTTGATGTTAACAGTTCCGTCAAAATTTGAATCGTTGCAATCAATAAAATATTAATTTCGCCTTTTTAGATAGATATTTTATAAGACCAGTATATGCAATACTCGGTAATTTTATAGCACATCGAAGTAATTACCTTTTACGAAAATTTACTTAACTGAGCAGAAATAAAAATATCTATTTATAGTTGTTGAATATTGAGTAAACTCTTATTGTTCAAAAAGTAAAAGTATTGGATTTATGAACTGTTTATTTTTTACAAGCTAGATGTAGAGTTTGTTCAAAAGGGTAAGAACAAAAATATGGCTTTAAAACCAATGAATTTCAAAATATGCTAATTTCGTGGTGCCTCTGAATAAGTAATAAATTAAGTACGCTCCCAAAAAGTAGCCTACTGTATATTAAATTTGATTCTGTTTGAGGGGCTGATAAGTGAAAAACAACGTTTTTAGAACAGCTTTTTTAATTGCTTCCATATAGGTTGAAGTCAGATCTAAGCAAGTGGTCATATATTTAGCTTCAGGCCCAGTCACCATCAAGTGAAAACTGGTCTTACTTCTCTTATTTCTACGCATTTAAAACCCAATTAAGAACAAATTTACTCGTTAACCGACACGCACCGGTAATTACAGACCGAGCCTCCACGATGCTATAAATTAAAACACGTAAGTAAGTATGTGTATTTTGGAACTGTGCCGCCGAAGTGGGGCGGCGCCGGCGCGAGAGGTGGCCCGGTTTTCAACCATGACGAAGAAATCCTCTAATTATTGTTATGATCAATTAAGTCCGTGCCGCCAGTCCATTCCCTTCTGGTAATACAGTGTGGATGTAAACTCTTATTTTATTCTTCTTACAATTCTTTGATTTATCTTTACATTTTATAACGGGTTTTCAATTTTATCGATCATTAATTGTTAAAAATTAGTAAACATTTACTTTAAGAGCCGCGTCACATCACTAATTACCTTTTTGTTAATTCGTCGGTGATACGGTGATATGTGTTTGTGCGTTTTAACGTTTTAACGTTTGTTTTCAAAAGAATTCCTTCGATGAAGACTAATTATCAACATGTCCTTTACTGTCGCCCGATGACGCATTAGTAGATGGCGAAACTATTTGAGTCTGCAATATTTGGGTTACTGCAGCAAAAGCTGGAATTTCAAACATTTTATAAATTAATTATTTATTACAAAACTAAGTAGTTTTGCGAGATCCCATTTAAAAAAAGATCTACAGTCTACAGACTATTATTCTAATTACTCTAATCTAAATATCTATTCAATATATAACGCTTACTAAATTTTTTTCTAACAATCGTAAGATATTCGGAGAAACGCTTTTGGGAATTCAAGATATTTTAATCATAGTTCCATAGGACACCTAGTCGGTCCTATGAAAATTAAATGCATTAAATGCCTTAAATGTCCTTATGGTTATTAATTTAATAAATTAATTTTTATTAAATTAAATTAAATGTCGCCCTTATGAATAAGTATACCTAACGCCGACTAGGTGTTCTATGGAACTATGATTAAAATATTTTGTATTTCCAAAAACTTTTCTCCAAATAACTTTGGATCAGAACATTTTTATTAATATAAATTTAATGGCTCTTCGATTATGAAAGTAATCACAATACAGGACAGGTGAGTTAACTCTGAATCAAAATTCCACCGTCAAATCATCATCACCCCAGCACTGGTGTGTAGAAGATTAAATATTTAAATAAGTTTCTTCATCAAAATAATGATACATCATCAGCACATCCATCAAAAACAACTAAATGCCCAAATTAAGAGAAAGTTACTTTCGTGTCATTAAGGAAAAGTAGGCTAATTATGAATGTACGAGTAGATATGTTAAACGCTGACACTTGCCACCGCTGGCCAAGTCATAATGAATTCTGATATAATCTGAAACGACCCTGAACGATAACATGTATGAATTAACATATTCCACTAACCGTTAGGCATTCTTCGTTTTACTTTAGTTGCCTTGAAAGTTTTAAACTTACTTTCTGCTTACCTGCTTCTGCTTATATTATCTTCTACGGTTAGTATACCCACCTGGAACAAAAAAAATACAAATTAGAAATTTCAATTATAGTAAAATGAAAAATACGGAAAATCTTCCTCGAAGTTTATAAAGGTGATGACGTGTGACGAAGGAGATAAAAATATGCAATAGTGGAATCTTGAGTAACGAACAATAAATCGAATCCTCAATTCTCATGCACACCGTATAATAACCTACATTCATACGCGTATAATACTTATAAACAGATTATTGGCCAACTAATAAAAGACTTAAAATCATTAAAATTTGAAATAGTGTGGAACTTCAACAGCTTATGTTTCAAACTATTTGATTTTTGATAATCTTAAATTTGATTAGGTGTTTATACATGCAGTATCCTGCTAAGCTACCTATCCTGCTCTATAACCTACATTCCGGAAATTAGTGGTAACTTCGATATAAAACTCATTACCGTATCTTAATTCCGAATTAAATTAAAAAACCGGACCACCAATGGAAAAAATGTGGTTTACACAATCTTCCACGAAACTTTTTTTACCCGATGATTTTCAACAATATTTTTTGTTATATCCAGGCATCCGATCACTTATATTAAAGCCATGACGATGTGAACGCTGGTAATTTCCCGGTCTTTATCTCAATCAAATTAATTAGTTGGGTTTGTCGTAAGGAAGGCGACGCATAGTCGTAGCACTGCAGTTTCTTTTCAAAAATCACTCATATTTGTACCATTCCCAGATTATTTCGAGGCCTCAAAAACTTTATCAACCATACGAGTGCCATAACAAGGGACACGACAAATTTGTCATATATTTTTACTTAATTAATGTTATTTTAATGAAAATTAATGTGAATAAAATAACTTAACCAACAATCGGACAGAAAAAATTGCTGTAAAAAATTTGGTAGAAAGTAGATTGTTGGGCATAGGAACCGAGAGTGACGGGCGACGTGCTGAGGTTGAGGTTGAGGTTGAGGCGAGGGAAAGGACAATCAACAATCAACACGGACGTTACAGAACTGGGCCGCGAGTTCCGAGCCATTTACACTTTACACCGCAACAAACATCGCTTTACACCTCAGCGACCGGCACGTGGACAATGTAAACGGCGCGGCGCGGGGTGATGACTCGTGCAAGTTATTTATTTGTTGTGAGTATTTTCTAAAATTTAGGACCGGGAGACCGAACTTTGCTCGAATAAAATAAAACCACCTGAATAAATAAATCAGCTGATTTGGGTAAAAATACCCATAACGATAACATGGTCACCTCGAAAGGCTGTTGGACTAAAACAGGATTTTTTCCAGTCTTGAGACCAATTCCAATCGATTCTTCGTGGCCAAAAACCCCATATTTAAAGAAAAACGATTCAAAAATGTTTGTACGGTCTAAAAGTTTTACCCAAAAAAATTGCTTGTTTTACAGTATAATAATAATTAGATTACGTCATGTAAAAATCATAAATAATAGGCTAAAATCACAGTTCAAAAGCTCTATTTTGTAAAAAACGTTCTCCGAGTTATTTGATTCACTTTGCTGAAGTATATTAAACTACTAATAAAAGTATAAGAAACTAAAAAAGGAAAAGGTATTTTAAAGTTTTAGTGTGTATATAGACAATAATTAATTTAATTTAAAAATCTGTTGATGAACCTATAAAAATGCTTAAAAGAGTATACGGTAATGTAAAATTCACTAGGATCATTGAAATAAAATAGTTTGCATGTAGAGAATATTAGACCTTCAATTATTTGATAATCTGAATGCATGAGTGAACGAAAAGTTAATCTTATTATTGGAACAGATTTAACTAAAAAATATCAATCTAAATATGTCAATGACGTCATGATTTCATGACTTCTGGAATCGACTTTGGACTATATTTTTAGAAGGATTTAGGACTAGTCTCCAAAGCATGATTCCTGTGTTTGGATGAATTACGGTCTTTATGTAGGTGTAGGTGCGTATCCCTGAACTTATAGAGCTATTTTTTTCGAAAATCCCCCAAAGAACCGTAGCCCAATCGACCGAAACATTGCAATAGCTCAATATATTTTGCCTTTTTAAATATGGCAAAAGACTCGATCTAAACAACAAACTAAAGAGAGCTAACTGGGAATCGATCTGCATCGACTCTGGCGTTGCTGCAATATTAATAACAATAATATCCTAAGTTTCTTCACCCAAATAACATTTTATTTCCTAATATATCGCAGAAATAAAAATGTTGTAACTCCAGATGCAAGCGGGCTCCTAACAAGCCTATAGATGTATACAGGCACCCCTATCAGTCTCGGAGCTCACTTTCACTTGGTGTCACTGGTGTACTTCGTTTCTCCTTATCTCCATTGTCGAAACCACTTTTACTTCTGATAATTTTGGGCGGCTTGCATAACGTAACCCTCATAAATACATCGTTAGAGCTATTTCACTAATTGAAACACCTATTAGACAATTAGTTAGTATAATCAGCTTTGATTGGTGTAGCCGTTTTCAGCTACCCTTTCTATATTTACAGATTTTAATGCGTAAAATTTTCTATTCTCATTCTAGGTCTGGTAAATAAAAAAAATCTTAAGATACTTTTAACGTATGAACTACTGAATAAATAAGGAAATTCAGCTTAAAGGAAATGAGTGCGTCTAATACATTGTAATATAGAACGGAACACGAGAAAGATGTAGAAGAGACACACGACTAAAAAAAATGCTTGATTTAGAAGGTGTCATATCAACATTCTGTTGATTATTTTATATTTATGCATGTAAATGGAATCCCATTTCACAAATCATTATATAAAGACCTTGGAAACGTTCTAAATAATGTAGCTCTTGAAAAAATTATTGGGTTCAATATAAAATCAATCAAGATAGTCCCACACTGAAAAATAGATACTTAGATAAAGGGACCGAAATCATCCCCCCCCCCTATATGTCAGTCAACCGAAATCACTTTGCCGAAGAGAAAATTGGTTTCCTCGGTGTCGGTGTGTAAGATGATCCGAGCTGGTGACAATGGGGGAAAGTGTGAAGCAACGAGAGTGACTCATTAGAGGACCGGTGGAACGGAGGAATGAGGGACAAGGACAAGGGGAACGCCGGACTCGGGCCCCGTGGTGGGAAATGTATCGGGAAAGTGCGTCATCAGATTTACCATACCCAGAGTTGATTTCCATTTCATTGTTGACGCGCCTTAGCCCGGATACAACAATAGGCGGGAAAGTGACGTCCATCACCCACTAAACGACGGCGAGGACTCATGATGGGATCCGGACCGTGGCAATCAGATGTGGAGCGCCGCCGATTGAAATGATATCGCTTCGTCATGTTGATTATCCACGCGTAGAAAAATATTTAGCAAACATTCATTCTATGTATCGTTATTGGCCCCTATTTGTCCGGTTTATTTTTATCAATAAATCAAATCATTACCGTAGCTTGCACTTCAATACAATGTTTTAAATCAGTTTATAAATTAAAAATATAGAGATATTTTATTTTAAAATATTACTGTCATACTGACATTTTTTCTTCATTACTCATAACTCCTATTTTAAAGCACGTCTCATTACGTCAACGGGTAATTAATTAGGTACAGATGGGTCATGTGATAAACATTACAGCTAATTAAATGTTTGGTTAATTTTTTAGGAGAATTTTGAAAATTAATGCTATTTAAGGTTTTGAGATAAAAAAAACTAAATCCATTACTCATAATAAGCAATGATAATTAATATAATAGATATGAAAAATTATTCAATACGTATAATAGTTACAGATAACTGCAATAGACACCAAATTAGGAAATGAATTTGAATTTTTCGTTTGAATCTGTATTCGAAATCAAAGCATTAAAGTTTTCTGAAGGGTTCTCAGGAATAGAGACGTATATTACCATTTTTTACATTAAATATAATGTGCTTGCATCAACGATGAATACATGTTAACGCACCGTCAATGTTAATAAACTAATATTCCTCAAAGAAACATGTACAACGAAATGTTCCTTTACACCAAACAACCAAAACTGTTGTTATTCTATCCTGCTCCTAGTTTATTTTGATAATGTAATGAGCCCAGTTCATAATGAATCTTATATGAGTTATAATTTGATTGGCCGTTATTTGCAAGACCAACAGTTACACAACTCAAATTTTTACCCATTTTATTCATGGAGGTTCTCAAAACAAGCACTGTTAATTTACAAGCAATCTATTTACTGCTATGAAGATATACTGCGAATAAGAGACCCTTCACTAAAATTGTCGTTGGATTGCGGAAGACCTCTAATTCGACATCTGATGTCTCTCGGGCGGAAAATTGGCGGCTACGAACGAATCCAAACTCGAACTGGAAGTAGGTTTAGCACCCGGAAATCGTCTGTTCCACATTCTCTGAGGGATCTTCAATGTAAACAGTTACATCATTTCCTTGACGAATTGTTAAATCTCTTTCTATTTTATAGTTTTGTTGCTGTTAATTGAGATCAAGTTCTATTTCTATATCCTGGGAACTTTCGCAATAACTAACGGTAAATTAACGCTCAACCTCTACTCTAGATTCCTATCTTAACGACAATCATCACGTTTTAGCAATTATTGAACCAGACACTTTATCGCAGTACTTTTGATAACTTAATCCCCATATTGCGTTGAAATGCAGACTCTACAAATGACTCACTCGACTAAAACATTACTAAGTACACCACTTTCTCCATATTTAACTGGAAACCGGAATGTTAGTTCCCAAGGTTGGTAGCGATGTCTTACGTCAGGGTATTTCTAGGATGAAAAGCTTTGGTGAAATTGTGAATGAAAAGCTTTGAGGGTATTGTGAGTGAAAAGTTTAACAACATGTAAGCCGACCCACCATATTTGCCAACTATTCCCATGGGGATCCCTTGCGAAGTAGCTGTTTGCACTTTGGAATGAATCACTCAATCTACATGTGATTTTCGAGTTCTCCGCTCTGTCCAGAACCTCCATTTTAAACGATCCATTACTTCCTGTCAGCACCTGATAAATTGCTGAAGCTGATGATAATGGTTCTATTAGGCTGCTTGGAATTTAAGTTGTTTTTTAAATTACGATTTACAGGCCTAGAAGTGCTTCTTCTACCGTTAACTTTTTACAGATCGGTTGGTTCCCATGGAGTACTCGAATTGATCTGTTACCAAAATAATTTTACCAGTTTTCACTTTAGAATGAAACCGTTAACCAGTGCTTAATTCGTACAGCTCCCCATATCCTGCTACAATTTAAAAGTTCTGTTAGTTCCTTTGGTTCTTCAGAATGATACCCTTATGTCACTCACTCATTCCTTTAGCTTAAACTATTTGCACAATAAAGTAACTATGACTCATACATCTTTTACACTGAATCATCCGCTGCCACTTTCAACAGCCCCATCAGTTCCCTAGTAGTCGAAGTTAACGTTCCCTGCCTATACTCTGCAATGTTACTCACACCTCAAGACATTTACACATTTAAATCAGTCGCTTAACCCACATGATCTTTTCACAACGCCTGCCAATAGGTCCGTTAACCCCATAGATTCGATTGTAACGATCACTTGCCTGAAGATACTGTCAGGCAAGATGTTACTCACACCTCAAGATGTTACTCACACCTCAAGATGTTACTCACACCTCAAGATGTTACTCACACCTCAAGATGTTACTCACACCTCAAGATGTTACTCACACCTCAAAATGTTTGCACACTGAAATGAATCGCTCAACCCATACCATATACCATCCACCTCTCACAACCACTTTCGACAGTCCCGTTAGGTCCCATAGAGCCGATGGTCCCCGACGGCGGTCCCGGGAAGGGTGTCAGCCTCCTCACGACCCGGACCAGACGAGTTTCGCTTTTGGCAAGTCACCCGGTACTTTCCCCCTCGACCTCCACATGGGAGACTCGCTCTGAAATATGCGCATTGACGGAAACACCTCTCGCTGACCGGTCCGGCTAAAATAAGAACAGCCTTGGCCGACCGGTACCGAGTCGATCTTGTTTGCTGTAGTTGGTGGTGTCCCGAATTCGATAGCTTATTAATGCGCGAATGAACGGAGAAATTTCTTTCTGTATTTATGAAAATTTTATTGTGTAGATTCCGTTGTGTTGTCAAAGTGAAATTAAACAATACAAGGAAAACAGTATTATAGGAGAAAGATAAAGAATCAGTGATCCAAAGGTATTTTGTAAAGTGAATTAAAAAAAAATAATTCTTTGTATGACAGATCAAATCCCAAACATTAAAATATTATAGAACTTCACTCACAGGTACTCACTAATGAAAAAATTAATTATTACTACGTACTACTATTAAAAAAACATTTAGTTAGGTTCAACGTTCATGAATGGAATATGAATAATTCCATTAACTAATACCGGTTCTTATATGATGTATAATTTTATATTATAGGGGTTTCTTATTGGCAAAAGTTCCAACAGCCAAAACAACTTGTAATAAGAAAAACATATTTCAGCCGGATCTTCACATGTACTTCATAACTACTTTGAAAACTATAGGTTAGCAAGTGATTGCTTAAGTGAGGACAGTAATTAGCACCTACCACTAGGCCTTCGACCAGGGTTAGTTGCGGTCACTGCAAATAACCATAAAAGCTCACCATCTTTAAATGCAACGGTACTATCCTTAGTTATTCTTAAATTGAAAGATTTGTAAAAACCTATGTTCCAATCACCGACTCAAACTGAATTAATTACTCACAACAGACAGAGCGTTGCACAACAAACATTCCATGTGATTTGTGAGTGGCAACAATAAAGACAAAATAAAAGCACTTACTATCACTGCGTAGAAATCAATCGATGATTTGCGAGTGGCAACCGACCTTAGCAAAGATAACTGACACAAAGCCCTCATTAATTAACAACCGCTGAGGAGAAACCTCTATTATAGAAGCCCTATTATACTCCGCTGCGACGGAGATGTCAAGAGTCATGTGTACAGACGTGATTGGGCTAACGAACGATGTTCACGACTCGGCGAGCGGCGGAGTGCCTGAGGCGCGAGGCGCGAGGACCGCCGCGTGTGATTAGCCTACATCTGAACAGAGGTGGAGAGGTGAGGGGCCAATGGTGGAAAGTGTAAGGAGCACCTGCATTGCTCACCTTGCCGGTTGTGCCGCGTGTTGATCGACCACTACTAATAAATTATCCTCTGCTCCTGCTAAATTTACCCTTTTTACCCGAAAATTACCCTCGGCCCGACTCAATTGAAATTTGCAAAATATTGATCAGTGTGTGGCCGATGCTTCAACCAGTTTGTACAACACCTTTCACAACAATACCGGCCGTGTATGGCTTGCTGAACGTCCTCAGACCACCTCAGCGTTGGGAATTCGAGGGTAATTACCCTTTTCGAGGAATTGCCATAAGTCTAGGGTATTTTTGAGGGTATTAATATATATATTAATATATATTCGGTAACATAACCGAAAACGTCACAACGTCCGGTTATTTTACTGGGTTGTGCCCCTACAAGTATTTTTGCGACATTTTATGTAAACATTATTCCTGGTATAAGAACCATGACTAAAATTAAACAAACCTTACTCTTTGGTAAGGTTCTACTTTCTACCACAGATGAAGAATTACACAGATTTTCAACCTAATGCAATTTTGCGTGCGATTAGCCTACATCTGAGCAGAGGTGGAGAGATGAGGGGCCGAATGGTGGAAAGTGTAAGGAACACCTGCAGTGCCCACCTCGCCGGCTGTGCCGCGTATGGTGGTCCTTGGTGTTCGACCAGTACTAATAAATTACCCTCTGCTCCTGCTGAAGTTACCCTTTTTACCCGAATATTACCCTCGGCCTGACTCAGTTGAATTGGCAGGCCCATAGAGGAACTGGAGCTGAAGGAACTCAAGCAGGAAATACGTTGAAACAAAAATGGTCAAACCACTGTATAATTAAGTGGAATTCATAATGCAAAATTAATAAGACTACGAACAATAGAAAAATTCAAGAGCCATTATGTAATTAAGAAATTGTAATAAGACATAACACAATTTAACGAAAACGCATTGGAGAAAGTGACATAGAGAATGAAACATTTAGGGCATCAAAGATTAGTAGAATGTAGAACCTTACCAAAGGGTAAGGTTTGTTTAATTTTAGTTATGGTTCTTGTGCCAGGAATAATGTTTACAGAAAATGTCACAAAAATACTTGTAGGGGCACAATCCTGTAAAATTATACCGGGCATCGAGACATTTTCGGTTATATTACCCGTTATTACTCTTAAAAAACAAATACCCTCAAAAATACCCTCAACTCGACGTTGTGATGGTGGAAATACCCTCGTAAAGGGTAATTACATTCGATTTCCCAATGCTGGTGGTGGTCTGAGGACGTTTAGCATGCCATACACGGCCGGTATTATTGTGAATTATGTTGTACAAAGTGGTTGAAGTATCGGCCACATCTCAGAGAACATGATATGGTTCTTCTCTGTGGCCGCACACTCGTCAATATTTTGCACAACCTCCAGATCAATATTTTGTTGTTGTAGTACTCAGCAACGCAAGCGTGAAAGAAGAACTGGCACAATATTGCACAATAATGCACATACACGGTTTAATATTTTCAATATTGCGCAATATTATGTACGTTCGCAATATTATATTTCGAGACGTTTCACTCTATATATTTAGCAATCAGTTTTTCGATGCCCATAAACGGTTTGTTGTTTTGTACAAAATAAAATATCGAATATTAATATTGACCGAATATGTGCCCTTTGAGGAATAGGCCTATTATGAAGTCACGAAACATTTTACAGTTGTCTAAACAAGGTCTGTTTATCCCTTACGGCAATCTAAACTTACATTATAAGCTAAAACACATCGATATGGGTTTTCTTGATACAACCACAAGCGCCACAAGCTAGGGTCCGGGACCTCTCCAGACTAAGTTTAAATAGTGTGGTAATACCCCGGTCTGACGTGCACCAAAATGGGACATTTTCAAACAATCACAAAGTGGTTCAGTATGCCTCTTGCTTCCGTAGTAAATGGAAGTTTATGTAAGAATATGGAATGAAAAATTACATTTGCATAAAGAAATTCCATACCTTTTTGTGAGAACAAAGTGAAACTTGAGACTACATGACTATCTCACTGCAGTTTTGCAAGTTTAATGTTTATTTGTAACTCTGTAATTGGCCGTAATCATGTTATATTATTATCATACTATTAACTAGGCTACAAAACTGTGGTAGTTGCCATACCACAGTTTAAGTTACCTCACACTGTTCCTGGTTTATTTTAACGACCGGGTCATGTTTAATGGTAAAACATTGGACCATCAGCAGGCCTAATGTAACACAAGTACGTAATCGCAGCCTTTCAAAATACCAGACAGAAAATAAAGTTTAAAAATTTACAATGGATAGTTGGTGTTTAAAATGAGAAACGACTTCTACTTTCCCTATTAACATAATTTGCCACAGCATGTTTTTAACATGAGGAACAGGTTGGAAATTGATCGACCGAACTGAGAGCGTGAAGTTGAAAAGATTGGCTTGGAAAATTCATTGACTCTCAAATTAGAAGACAACGCCTCCACGGGACTTGGAATGTCGCGCATCGGGTTACAGGAAGGTCCAGGAAGGTATTTAATTTCAAGGAGGTCTTCCTAGAAGATGTAAACAAAATAGCTTGATCTATAGAATGGCTATAGATTCTTCAAGTCTATTAAGAAGCCCATTGTACGCAGAAGTAATTTTATTCTTATTTATTGGTAAATTGGCGAACAACTAAAGTAATCCTATAACTATGATCTTGACCATAGGTTCTGAAACATAATTCCTCGCATTTCAACGATTTTAAATTGAATATGTACATATTGTACAGGTTAGGGAAAGCCTTTTTTACTGGCGTAACTGATTTGTATCTCAATAAATGCATTGAAATTTTACATTTTCACGGTTTATACACACTGACCAACTGACTGATAAAAGTTTATTTTTGCTTATAATGCCACGTTCACTGACAATACCATTACTGTCTACAATGAATTGCTGTCTAAAGGTTGACCAGTTTCAAATAATGTAGACATTGTGAGCAAAATTTTGACACTAAAATTGTGAGTTATGACATAGGAGGGGAGGAAATCATCAATAGAGGGGAAGTAAAAATAGCCATGTGATTTAGTTACTAATCTGGTAGAAAGCATTGGCTCTCCTCTACCCAAGGTCACTTTGAGGCGATTATATTCTACGTTAACATTAATACAGTAGAGCGCCGATTATCCGAACGTCGGTCAGCCGAACCGTCGGTTAACCGAACGCCAAAATAATTTATATTTTGAACATGATTCTCAAGCAATTCAAATTTGCGCGCCAACCGAAACTCCCGTCGCGCCTGGATATCCATGTATTCTGATATATTTCATAATAAAATTACGTGAATAATATTTGTTTGATAATTTTTTAGCCTTTTCACTACTAAGAATTACATTACATATATAATTTTAAAATGTTGTCTTTTCATGTTCGATTATCCGAATATTCAGTTATCCGAACACCCCTTGTCCCTAATTAGTTTGGATAATCGGCGCTCTACTGTATTTGGTTTAATGTTTAAAGGATAAGTTCAAGAACAAAAAACATTAATCGTATTTGACTTACCCAAATCTATTACTTCACATCGATATACTGTAAAAAGTGTTTAAACAAAGGCAAAAGGGGTTCTCATTGCATATCACCACTACAACAGTGAAATGTTTTTAGTTTAGAACTTATAATCCGATTCTCACAAGATAACTCTATTTGAATCACATCGTCGTCTGTTATTTTTTCTTCTCCCACCCCCAAAAACCCCGTTCCCAACCACTTTTGTTTGTAAATACGAGATTCACCACGTTCCCTACCACCTAGTATTACGTTGGAATCAGTAGGATTCAATCTTAAAGATAATTGTTTATGACAGTAGGATGGATGAGATGACTCTAAAGGATACCGCGCTTAGTATCTCAAATCAACATGTTTCGAAAATGTTATGTCCTATTATAAAATATTTGCATATGTTCTATCATAAAACATACAAACATGAACTAGCATGAACAGAACTCTTCACAGTGAGCATAAACGCAGATTTAAAATAAAAAGCGACGAACTTAGATTTGCACATGGAGGCGAGTGGTCATTTATATTTATCTATATTTTATACTATATAAAGGAGAAGAGGTTTTCAACAGACAGCAAATCTCCATAACTATAAGACCTTCAGAACTGAAATTTGGCGTAACTGCTCCCCTTGGGTCCTAGATGCGCAAGAAGGCACGCGGTTTTACAAATCCTCCTTAGGACTATGACCTACGGCATTTGAAAAGTTTTAATGATAAACTAAATGGAAGCTTATGTTGTTTTCATAGCTCTCTCATGAAGTATGACAAATTAAATGTCACTTAAAATCCTAAACAGACAAATTTTCCGCTTTTACACGGGCGAAACCGTGTTTTTCCAGCCAGTGGATCATATACATCTGAATCAGGTATGTACCAGGAGGAGGATATTGTGTGTGTTATCTATCATATACGTATCAGGTATGTATCAAATATGTATCAGATATGTACCTGCAGGAGAGTGAGGACGGCGAGGCAGATGGACGCCAGGCGCCCCGGCTGGGACGGCATACTGCTCCTCATTCGGTCACTCTATCTGAAATACCACCACAACATTAGTGACAAATATTTATTTTAAATATTGATAAATTAAGAATTTAGATACTATTTCAAGGTGCGAGGTCATATATTTTATCACCATCAGAATTTCATGTTATTATTTGATAGTAACAAAATTATATTATGTAGTTGAAGGCAACTTGAATGTTTTTATTTTCATCTTTGAGTTTTACATTTATCTTACCCAGCTGCTATTTTTTCTACAATAATCAATATTGCCTACTCGACTGTTATTATAATTAATAATCCTAACAACAACAAAGGGCTGTTTTTATGTCAGTAATAAGGCAATTTGCTTCTCCATTTATATTTTCACTCATACTTTATTCATATTCATTGGCTCAGGGCTGTGCATATTTTATCTGCATACACTCATATTTGCGTCGTCAGTATTTTTAATCGCGATGTGATTATTTCGTGGAACATATTTTGTGCAAATGTTACTTAGCTTTTAAAATGTACAGGCTAATTATCACTTACAGACCAAATTCAGCTGGTCACTGACCCCTCAAGCCATAAATGGTGCAATATTTATTACATTTTCTTCTGGTAACGCCTCGCCGCGGCGACTTCTGAAGCTTGACACATTTACCTCTCCACATCTACCCCTTCCCGTCCCGACTAATCGAATTCAACTTTCAACGCCATCCACGATTATCGGGTACGAGCCACGATCTCCAGAAGGGAGAAGTCGTTGGAAAGTGGCGTTCCACCGGGCAAGGGCAGGTGGACCAATAAATGTAGCGGTGGAAAGTGACACCGGCTCACAGAACCATCCTACTGACCCACAGGCTGGCCGACTTTCGCCCCACCCCGTACAGTGTACACACCGCCGCCACTCACACCACACTGACACACCGGCTAGACAAAGGTAATCTCCAGTGTCTTCTAGGGTTACCTCCTCCCACCCGGCTAGGGTTTCGGTGACCTAGATAACCGTCACCGGTGTCCACCCGCTGTGCCAAAACAAACGGAAGAAGATTCGATGACGATTTATATACCGGTACTTTGTAAAGCTGGGTGGGGTTTGTTTGTTTATTTTGTTTGAAGGTTCCCGTTATACGTATACGTTTCTTGTGAAAATGTGTGCTAAGGTAGAAAATTTATCTGGTAAACATATAACTTATAGAACCAACGTAGAACCAATAATATCTTGAATCACGTCTCTTTGGCTTTACGTTTAGTGTAATAGTTTCATTCATTCTTATATGAAAACAATAATATAAATGCAATCAGTTTCTACCTCCGATCTAGTCTAATTGTATCCGCAGCGGTGCGGCGAAGCGCCAACTCCAAAAAACACATCCCCTTTCACTCACAGCCCTGAAAGCCTAAATTTTATAGTTCCATTAATGAACAATGCCATTGCACAGTGAAAACATTATTAAAAACTTAAATACGTCAGGAATGTCTTGAGAAAAGCTGGCACACGTGCCAAAACAAGTTACAAAAGCACTTACAACAATAAACATTAACTATAAAACTTTGAATTCAATTTAAATTATTCATTACAAGATGCTTAAACCGTTGCTCGTCGTATGACTTAGGTTTTACCTAAATCACATTACCGACATAGGGGTTCTGGACTCGAGGGGAGAGAGGAGGTTAGGGGAGGCAGGACGTAGCCACCACGAATGAAATGAAACTGAAACGCAAGTCGGATTAATTGGACTTCAGTGTAAAATAGTTATTTAAATTCTTCTATCAAACTATTCATTTGTTTACCTCCATGATAACAGGTCAATGAAAGATCACCATCCTGCGCAAATGCCAGTCATCAGTCAGTTTGCTATAAGCTGTCAACGTCATGTAACATCAATTTCAATTGTGGTTCAATATGTGGTTCAAACCACATTTTTATTTTTTTGTATTTCGTGTCTTTCTACGCCAGAGGCATTTTTTACGTTTTGATCGGGAACAATTCAAACCCGGGTCTTGTTACTACCTAACGGCGACATTTTGTTAGACGGCATCTAGTCCAACGACAAATGGCAACTGGACCCGGTTTCGATCCTGGTCAGATTCGTACCCGTCTCGGCGACCCTCAGGCTATGAGGTGAGCGTTTTATCCACTCGGCTACCCAGTCGATCATACTCTACGTTGTAGTGTTTTAAGTCCAATCAATGAAGACTTTACCGTAGTTATTGGATGCAAACCGAAACAATTAATGATTCCCAGGCGTTCGCCAGTAAATTCAATTATTTAATCCCTCATAAACTCGAATTCTCTACACCAAGACTTCAACCACAACCAAAACCACATTGTTCCAGTGCCATGGAGACGAAAATGGCCTTCACCCGCCCAAGGTTCCCGCCGGGGGGAGTGTGTTGAGGGGACCACCGGAAGACAGATGGTGAGCTCAACTTTCCCCGGTTCTGCCCGACTGCCGCATCCGGCTCTCTGACCTTGGCGGCAACGGACTTTCTACACTCCACGCGCGTGGACGCCGCACGCTGCACGCACCGCTCGCTCCGGCCGCGCAAGTGACGCGGACATCGACTAATTTTCATTATCGACTAGCGACTAATCGATTACTTTCAAACATCGACTAGTCAAGTCAAGTAACCAATAGGGTTACAATAAATTTCAGAGCCAACTCCGGACACCAAAAAAAGGGGGGGGGGGGGAGAAGATGGGACTAGGGAAATAAAATTGTGTGGTAATGTTTGGTCCGGTGTAAATTTTAAGGATAATGGCAGGTAAGCTTCTTTGCTGCAGTTTTTGCGTGGTATTATCGTTTCTTGAAAACTGATTGGCTCAAAATAATTATTATCAAAACAATTATGTAACAATTATGACCAAGCAGAAAACGCAGTTGAGCAATTGTCGCGCAACGAATTAGCCCGTCGCCGGCCGAGACCCTTTGAATGTGACACCTTGTGAAACCATAAAATATCTCTTAGTTTTGTTTGAAATTTCTTTTGTTTTGTCTAGACTGTCTTAATAACTGTTCAAAAGTAATTACAAATTCATTTATTTCGGGCGTTTTCCTATCTTCTTCACGTAGGCTGACTAAAACCCCGGAAAAAATTCAACTCCGGACGCAACCCTGAAACCCGGGTTGTCCGGGGAAATCCCTGACGTCTGGTAAGCCTATTCACCATGGCCCCCACTAGGACGGGGCTGGTGCAACTCTGGTCCCAGGGGCCCGGGCCTAGCCCTATTTAATTACTTTTATATTTATTGCAGAATATTACACTGCGGATCATGATAAAAATTTTAAATATATACATTTTTATAAAGTTTAGTAAAATAATATTAATTCTAGATTTGGGATTAGTTACTATTTAACTAGGTGCATACGTGCCAGTTACTGATGTTTGCATATTAGAATACAGCAGCGTGCTTGGGCCCCATACAATAACAGCTTGGGCCCCAATTGAGTTTTAATGTTGGTCAGTGAGGGAAATCAATCTCAAAATGGAAATGTACTTTCAGTAAATAATTTATGTTTGCAATAATTTTTCCAGAACAGTTTGATTTTTTGATTGAACTAATAGCTTTAATTATTCATTAATATTATCAATTTTCAGTTCGAATCAAATTTGTAAAGGGTTAAAAAATTACCATGTAATTTTTTAAACATACCATAGCAAACGAACATAAGGAGGCCCAAGGCTGATCCTCGTTACAGGGCACACAATCGAATGTGGGGGCCTTGTCGTTCACACTCGTCAATTATTCGCCGTGTTGACTGGTCCAGTCGTTCTAAGTCGAACGAGCAAAGACCGGTAAAACCCCCAATATCTAATCAGTTAAGTTGCCAAATAGTCGGTTGAAAACGATAAAATATCGACTAGTTAAAATGATTGACTGGTCGACTAGATGACCGAGTCGATAAAACCACTAGTCGACCATGCCATCACGAGGCTGCCACGAGATGGGAGCAGGAGTGGTTTGACTAGAGAAGTTGTGTTTGCAGGGGGAAAAGCGTCTTTGGTTTCCACATCCAGGCCACATTGACATTACCTTCCAGAGTAGAACGTATAATCTTTTTGGAATGTAACTTCTTTTATGAAGCCGGATAGTTTTGCCTTTCTTTCCCAGCTGGTAGAATCTTCTCGGGTGCTGAAGGCAAATTGTTTACAATTATGGTGCACAATTTTAACAACAGTATAGTTTGGTGAAAACTTCAAGTGTTAAATTGATCAAATTTTAAAAATAATTGGAGGTTTCTATACATTGAGGTATCCAGTAATCCAGTATATTATCAGTAGTCATGCAATATTTTGCTCAATAGTCGTATGCAAGTATTTTGCAGAATTTTGAGCTGGTGGAATTTGAAATTTTTTAAAACCCATGAATTATATTAAAACTAGCAGTTGCCAGTGGCTTCGCTCACGATAAAAATTATAGCTGATCTTCCTTCTGCTCTTTGAAATGTCAAATTTTAGTATTCACAGCTGTTTACAATTCAGTATTTGAATGTTTACTTCCTTATAAAATGTAATCATTGAAGCTGAGGACGTTCACGGGGTGTAGCTAGAGGGGATTTTAAGGAAGTGAACAGGCCTATGTCCTTTTCTGATATAGTGGCTCTATTCCTGCAAAGTTTCAGCTCAGTTGGTTCAGTATTTTTCACGTGGTTGAAATACAGATATTCACACAAATATCCGTACTTTCACATTTTTACTATTAGTAGGATACTTAAAACTATTTAAATTGTCTTGTTGTTTACATGGGAAGGCACGTTCTTGGTAAGCGAAAGTTACTTACTGTTGTACCTTAGAATAAACTGGGTGTAGTACGTTTTAGTTAGTAAGTTCTCTCCCTTTTTTGAAATGAACAAAATAAATTCTATGGGGTATTTAAGACAAATAATTTGACATACAGTTAGGAAATTGATGAAGTTGGTTGACAGCTAACTAAAGAGTGAGTAAAATGTTATTCTTATTGTTTGATTTCGTAAGTATCCAATAAAACATCTTTAATACCTAAGAAAGCAAAAAGAAATAGATGGATATAACTTTCTCTTTATTCCCGTTTTACGATCGTATCTCGTGATCCAGACGTCATTAAACAGCAATAAGGCTGCAACATAACTGTCAACCAATCTCGATGTCTTGTTTAACAATAAGTTTACGTACGTAGTAAAAGGCACACATGATTATTACGACTGTTACATAACTAATATGTTACGACTGACAGAAACATAACAGATTTAAACTCAGCTTTTGATTTTTATATGGTTTAATATTTCTTTTTGCTAATCGTAAAACACATGATGAATCACCCGATCAACACTGTGGGTGATTGAAGATACTGCAAATAAAGCAAGGAACTGTTGAAGCTAACGTAAAATATACTTTAATTTTTTTATCTACACCATATTATTTTAAACGTTTTGATCGGGAACGGTCTAAATTCGTATTTTATAACAGCTTGTCAAAAACCGTCTCATACTTTCTTATCAACTCAAAAATTTTAAGTCTGTATATCTATTCAAAATTTCACATTAAAAACTTGACAGAAGATGAAAGCCATATAATAGTAGTTTATGCAACGATTGTATAATGAATGCCTTTAAGCCACGAGTGAGATGTAAGTTAGAACACGAGCGAAGCGAGTGTTCTAAATATCTCACGAGTGGCTTAAAGGCATAATACAATCGTTGCATACACTATTTTATCTACGACCAACAATATACGACAAAATTTCCCCCGAAGTTAAACAAAACTCATGACTTTTACTAATGATGGAATAGGTCAACTAAAATTTGAGGTTAGGCAAATAAGCAGACTGAACCATGAATCGTTGTGGAACAATCAGCTGATGGGATAAGTAAACTCAAACATGAATCGAAATGCAACAATCAGCTGATGTGCGAATTGCGTAATTGTTATTGTGACACTACTTCCGTCAAATGCCGAGCTCTCATTGGTCTAGAACCAGTACTCCAGTACTCCAGTGACTCCAGTACTCTAAAGTCGTCATTAGAGTACTGCTTGGTTTTTGGTGTTTTAATGTATATCATTATAATGTTTATTGTAATACCATAATTGGTGCTTATTGCAATGGTCGTAGATAAATGTAATTTTCCAGCATCGTAACCAAAACAATCTGGTCACGTAACCCAGTAATACAAAATCAACTGATTCATTTTACATCATTCATAAAAAATACAGAAATTATCCGTAATTTATTAAATTATTTTTTAAAATAAAATTTGAGAAATTAATAAGCATTCTTGTAAATAAGCAATTGTGCTGTTTCCCATTGATTTCGTAATGACTTTTACAATGGAGATGGATTTATATGTGGGATGGATAAATTTTTCCTTCAAATGTACCACGTGAAGGCATGGTAAATTAAATTCCAATCCAACCCAACAATTAAAGTGCAAAGCAATCGCACGGGCCACGTCCCCGCACGACGCTGTATGTAGGTCAGATATCTGTTTCGGGATTAAAGAAACGTGGGGAATAGTTGAGAAGAGAGCGATACGAATTCTATCTGTATCTGAGATCAAGACGCGAGCGGCCGCGGCGGCCGTCAGCTTTCACCGCAACAATGGGATTGCCGCCATTTGCTCATTGTTGTCGTTATCAACGTCACTTTCACTGTGTGATAAGGCACAATACTGGAGCGCCGGCCTACATGGCTTCCTGTTCCCCGGCGCCACGACGCACGCGCATTGTCACCTGCTCATTATGACACACAATAGTCATACGCGAGCCTCTTTACTTTCTCCTTCCTTGTTTCCACCCATTCTGTGCGGCCTTCGTTAAACTCGTTTAAGTTCACTTCTTTTCAAATGTGGCGTCAACGGGAAGGGTTATTTGAAAAGTCAAAGTAATTTTGTAAGTAGTGGACTCATTTTAATTAGTTTTTATTTCCTATGAATAAGTCTTAGTATCCACAATTAGTAATCTGAAATTCGTGAACCCAGGTTATAGACTTTTTATTGGCAGTTCAGGCCGCATCACATTGGTCGAGTAGGACGAGTTCAACTCGACCGATGCAAACCGGTCTAAATAAATGATCGAGTCGAAAGGCGACCGAATTGACAATTCTAATGTGTAGGAATCAGCTGATCCCAGCAACTCGACCAATGCTTCAAAGAGGCTTCAGTTCATCCCACCACTCATGTCTCTTTTTCTAATCACTGAGGTTATAATCAGTCTGTCTTCTACTGACACACCTCTCTTTACCTTTGGTATTGCAGGTAATAAAGTGTAATTTCAACTTCACTTTCCTATGTTCAAGCTGTTGTTACCATATCATTAGTAAGAAGTAACTATGCCGTTCTGTGCTTCGAGGAAAACCCGACAGGTGAATTCTCTTCTCTATTTTGCGTTTCAAGAACTGTTTGTATTCAGTCACAGTTGCAAACATACAATTAAAGATTAAATTATTAAGTTTTCTCAGTTTAATGTATTGGAATTAATTTAGTTTAATTAAATCAGTGACTTTTTACTGATACGTTTTTTAACCTTATTACCAGATTTTATTACAATATTATGCGATACGGATGTAAAAAATACATATTCAAGTACTCAATGAAATTACATTTAAAATGTACTAAAACAAATGAACGACCACTACTATTGTATTAACTGGCCTGTACGAACTGATTTAGTTTTATTTAAAGTTGGCGAAAGACTCATAAGCGAAGTAAACGTAGCAACATCAAAAGCACCTGAGACATAAGGTGACCTTGAAGCAGCGATTAGCCTGATGATTGTTGGTGATATTTAATTAACAGTTAGTTCTTTTGTGGCATTTTAAACCATGGTTGTCAGTTTGTGATGACCAGGCAGTATATAGTTGCAAATCATGCACTTACTTTATTACCTGCAGCTACAGCCTAATTGAGTACATTGAGTACATAGGTTGAGGCAATAATTTTACCACACAGTGTGTAAAAAATGTGCGGTATGATGTAAGAACCAGCATAAACGAATGTTATTGTTTTTATAGCACTGTAACCCTATTATTTTACTATACGGTGTCGTAAAAAGATTTGGCATGTTGCAACAACCAGCATATACGAAATTACAGTAGACTCCCTTTAAACCGGACACCTCGGTACCGAAACTCTTCCGGATAACGGATTTTCCGGTATAACCGACATTCTCTAAAACACGTGAAATAATAACTGTAATGCATACTGTATAAGCCAACACTCTGATTTATACTTTTGTTTACTGAACTATAACCTTTCCCACGATAATCATCGATAATGTATTGTCCATTTCCTACCCATTTCCCCCGTCCGATCAAACCGATATGTTGATAAAAATCATCCTTTTAAAAACAAGTCACTTTCGTGAAGTGAAGTCCGGTTAAAAGGTGTCCGAATAAGAGGGAGTCTTCTGTATTGTTTTTATAGGATTAAAATCTATATTTACAAACGATTTGCTCAGTTATGTTGATTGGAAATATGGTTGTAAAACTTTGATATAAACTTCGATGTCAGTGACTTGGCAACCGACCAAGTGGTATCCACCAAGTGGTATGTATTTTCTTTTTTTATCTGACTTGTGGTTAACGCTCTAACGAATTTACTACGTCTATACAGCCACTTTGGAATGGTGGGTTAGCAACCCTTAAACCCCTTTATGGGTAATTTTCTCCCTGTTTTCCCACCTTCACCGACCACAAAGGATCGTCAACAGTTAAAACACCTTCACCTGCTCAACATTTCAACACTGTCGCGAAGTTATAAATATTTTATGGTGCGGCTCGGTTATGGATCCACTTTCCAATAATTCATCAAGATGGAAATTGACGGAGTTACTTTCTACAGGGTGGATGCGGCGGCCGGCGGCTGTGGGTCGGGTCTTTCATTAACCTCGATCCGGCATCCGGTAACTACACCTCAACTCAACCTTCGCTTTTCGTTAACAACCTGCGCCTCTGCCGCCCTGCTTGGTTCCAGAGGCCCTATTTTTGAAACGGTTGAGAATTGAGGAGTGAGTCACTTGTCAAGTCACCTAACAACTGATGGTAGCATTGTTTAAGCCGTCATGTGGGATGTCAACGTTCCAAACGATACATTGTAAACATTGACCAATTTAAGGAATTACCTCATCTTCCGTAGCTTTAGCTAAACTATCTTGGTATATTTATAGGTCAATTTAGTTGTAAGGCAGTTTATAACAGTTCAGAGGTTATCCGAACGCATTTAAATATTTAATATCTAAAAATAAATACAACCTAATTTATAAATGCTACAACCTAATCATGGACAAGCTTGCCATGATTACTATTATTACTTCCTCCAAAAGAGAGGAAGAAGAAGAAGCTTATTTCCTGTCAACTCACTCGTTTTTACTCAACAGCCTATTGTTTGGTGAGTAAAAATCGTTGAATGGGTGAAATACTCAATGTATATGATGTCTATATTAAAATTATGAATTTTAAAGAATAAATATCTATTGAAATGACTTACACATAATATATTGTCACAGATATTGTGGGGCTGAATTAATTCATAAAGTTAATTAGGAATATTTTCATCTTTATCTATCAATTCATTTTATAATTAGAAACATAACTTGGGGGAAGAGTGACTCACTCAACAATTTCAAATATAGGGTCCCAGGGGTGTTCCTAGCGTCATAACTGAGTGGATTCCTTTCTCTCCTAATGCTACCCTCTTGTACCAGCATTATTAGGACAAGTACCGGCATCGCCAGGTATCCTATTAAGTACCACGCATAAACTTGTGTATTTTTGGCATCCTCTTTGCAATATTTATGTCTTAAGCTACAATACAATTGTTGTGACATTGTTGTAGTTGCACGGATATCTTTCGTCCGTGTTTCATCATTACTCGAACGACTGTAAATACTGGTATACGTGTAAATTAAGAGGTCTTCTGAGTTTTTGTGGAAATTTTAGCGTTGGGTCACTTTGTAAATAAGTCAAAGAGGGAGTTGTATATGAACACAAGTACTATGGGCACGAAAACAAACATGCCATAATTATAGTAATTGAGACTCCGTGGTTATAGCTTTTTTACGACTTTTGAGAGCTATGATTATCCACGTATAAGGATGAAATCCGACAAATAGGTTTGGTAACTAGGACGAAAATCTATGGTTGAGTAACACAG
Organism: Flexamia atlantica; assembly: GCA_035578135.1. Classification (NCBI taxonomy): domain Eukaryota; kingdom Metazoa; phylum Arthropoda; class Insecta; order Hemiptera; family Cicadellidae; genus Flexamia; species Flexamia atlantica. Next base: position 65,971,895 of record JAQJVK010000002.1, read on the forward strand.
GCTGAAAATATTGAAATCTTCCTTTGTCTCTAATTAAGTCTCAAGTCCATAAGACGGCTATTGTTGAAAACCGAAAGGTAATTTTATAAACCATATTTAAAACAACGAAAGAAATAATAATTCATTTAAACTCTGTACTGCTGGATACAGTGATAGAGTAACGATTTCACTCGCTTTTCACTTTGAAAACACTAGTTCAAAGGAATTATATTATCACTTTTTATATCTGTAATGATATTTATTAATTAATTGCAATTAGGTTACCTCGTGGACTGCTCAGCATATCTTTAAAGATAACATGTAGATAAACCAAGTGTCATATATAAATCTGCTGTTCCTTGAAACTTCTATTTCAAAATTATGTCTTATGGACAAACAGCAAAATAGGGCTCTTCCTTTAGTCTAGCCTTCATAATTTTTTCCGGTAAAACTTCACGCCGAGTTTAAAAAAAAACACCTGAACACTATTTAAAACTATTAAGAACTTATTTGAGTCCTGGTCACAAAAAACCCGTACCGTATTAAATAAGTATAGAATAGGTAAAACAAATCTTTAAAATAATTTGACTGGCATTGTTCCCCAGCTGTCTCTCCACTTAAATAATTAGACAATTTGGCCCCTAAATAGAAGTTAAGATCCAAAAACGCCTCAGGAACACTTGCTCGTCCCTAATATCCGCCCCATAATCCCCTACTTTGAATGAGAGCCGAGGCACGTGCGGAGAAAGCCAATCAAGCGGCAAATCGATCAGCATCGCTGATTGGCTAATGGATCGCGGCGAGCCGCTGAGCCGCCGGCGCAGGAGACGGATGTCTACAAGACTTTCTTGATTGTGCATCTAGTCAGGCTTATCATGTTGTTAATTCAACTCATGAATGTAGTTAGACTGTTAGACTTTGGGGGAATGAAAGCATTGCCAGCTAGGCACGTCCCCCTAAGAATATTGTGCAGCTTACGGAGGGAAGGGATTGTCAGGATGGAAAAGGTATGATACGGTCAGCCAGTCTCATCCCTGAAGGAAGAGAGAAAGATTTTCAACCCATCCTCCAGGCTCTTCCAGGGACGACTCTCCCTCTAACCCGAGACCTCCCGAGCATCCCCAGACAAGGACCTCCACCTGGGAGCTCTCCTTGTGAAGAGCCTCACCCAGGTCGGTTCGCCATTCAGTCTAACAGAGGCTTAGAAGTTTTTCGGATAAAGACCCTCATACCCTCCCAGATGGACAACCCAGGACGATCCACAACTCGCTACAGGACTCAGACCTGACTGGGTATCCAAGCTCAGCTTGGAATCAAAGTTCCCAGAGAGACAAGGAGGAACCAAGGTGAGGTGAACAGGATGCTGGTCAACCGGGACAGTCAATAAATTTACCAAAACAATGACAGCCTCTAATCACTGTATCCATTACTCGTGCTGATATATGGTAGTAAATACATATATTAAGGGGAGTCTCTACTACTGTGTGTTGCAAACCAAAACTTTATTTTATCAGTGAAGAATTATTCCCCCCCCCAAGATCCCCGGATTGAACCCCACTATATTATTTTCTTTAGGGATACACAAAAAAGGGCATACAAAAACAATTCACAGGATATTCAAACAAGCGTAACAAATGTAATAAAAGAAATTCAAAGAGGTACTTTGCAAAACGTATTCAGGAATTTGATGAAGAGAGCACAACTTTGTATAAATGTCAATGACGGACTGTTTGAAAACATAATGCTAGCTAAATGTAATCAAACATAAGTAAATATAAGTAATTGGTTATATAAATGTAAAAACAATGCTCAGTTCATGTTTATATGTGCATTATTCAATATTAAAAGTGGGTTGCATTAATAAAAACACCCTGAATAAGCGTTGATATCCTGAATGTTTTGGAAACGTTTTTCTGTACCTATTTTTTATAAGACCCAGAAAATAAAAATACTTCTAGTTTTAATTTAGTTTTATGAAATAAAACTCAATTTATATATTGCTAAACGGATAAGAGAATACATAGCTTTCTGTAGAAAACTCGTGATAACAAAGAGTAGCATTTTTAACGTTTTCTGCATTAAAAATTATATTCTAATGAGTTCTAATGGAACCACCTTTGAAGCTTTTATGGTTATCTGGATAGAATTATTCAAACGGTCAAGTATTTATAATATATTTGACACTGCTGACTTTTAAAGCAGAATAATTACCAAAAGAATTGTCAAATGTTACTAACGTCGTGCTAAAAAAAGTTAATCGCAACTTACCATCTACAAAATAGCTATTTGAAAGTAAATTTAATGAACAAAACGGCAACTTTAAAATTAAAATCTAATAGAAAATAGAAATTTTAAAAACCCGGAAAATTGCAGTTTTTTACTTTTTCTATTTAAAAAGGTCGTTTTATGAGCCCAATTAAAAACTAAAATTGCTTTCCCTCAAATCAGCTTTGATAACCAGATGGGCACAGAGACTCTTCTTTATAAATTTTGTATTCTTTAATCAAATTACGAAATATTTTAAAATTTTTGATGCAATTTTACGTTACAAAAAATATTCTTTTAGCAGATATAAAAATGAAATAGGCGAGAGCAAAATGTTAATTTAATTTAATGGCTTAGGAACGCCAAAATACGTAGTTATATGTTACGTTGCACGCTTTAATATAACTACTTTTCTGACAATGTAGTACGGCTAGCACGGTTTTTATAATTATTTAGGTTTCACAAACCATAAATATTACTGTATTTATTCAAATAAGTAGTTTAATTTGTGTACGTGTTAAAATTGTGTAGTATAGTGGTAGATATAAGAAAATTAGCAAAAAATAAAATGACTCCACTAAAATTATTTTTTGCCTCTTATATTTTCCATTTTAGAAAGAGTATTAAGATTAAAAATATGTATTATTTACAAAAATATGACATATTTTGTCATAGTTTTTGTTGTAAAAGTAAACATAGAAACTTAAGTATTATTTTAATTTCCATCCACTAAATTGTAGCAAACAATGTCCAAATAAAACGTTAGTAATTACTTCTTTAACATTTTGGCAAACAGTACCGAATCACGAACCGGCACAGGTAATTAATTGTCGTCCAATTAATATTTAGAGAGTAATACACCATAAATAACCACCTCCGGAAGTGAATGTAAATACACCGAGTTACTAGAGAGCCGGGTCGGCGTCAGAGACAGAGACGATGTTCTAGAGACGGTCACGCTTGTCTCTAGATGTCCTGATGTGTGTCGAGCACATATGTGCCACTTTCCTCAGAGAAAGCGTATACATTTACATTCATCACCTCCGCCGCTCTATCAATGAACCATACTAGTATATCTACTTCATTCAACTTTAACAAGATTGGCTATATTGTATAGTATTGTAGAAAGTTTTACTGATGTTGAAATGGCAAATGATTCGGCTAATTGTTTCTGATAATTAAAGTTGGAATTAATTGTCCAAATTCCTAATTAAATGCAAACTGACTGTGTGTTAAGTTTCTGAATATGTACTAAAATTCTTCTGCAGCAAAATTCGGAGAAACATTTTTACCTAACTAAAGATTGTCTTTATTTTCTGGCTTGTTATAATTGGAATGTTTAATGAAAGTAGGCTAATAAAAACATGCTACAAACAAACAGTTGACGTAATATGATTGTTGAGTTAATAGTAAACCATAATAACGGCATGAGGTTAACTGCAGCCTAGCGTTATTCTAGAATATAAGCCTTGCTTTGAGCTTCTGTTGCGATAAACCTCAATTGAAAACAGGAAATACTTTCCATATTACGTTTATCTAAATCTGACGAAATATCTTTTAAAATATTTACTATAATAAATGTCATCAAAATGACGAGTCATTCAAAAGTCACCGCACCCTAAATTTTAATATTAATTAAACAAATCGGAGTGTGATATTAACCGAAAGTGGTTCAGAAATCGGTTGTTTCTGTTGTATTATCTCAAGTTTTAACAGTCAATAGCTATCTCATCCTAAGAATGGTCACTCCCGTTTTTGTGGCCAGTCAAAGATGGTTTTCACGTAAAAGCACCGAGCTGCATTACTGAAAGCTGCCAACATTGGGTGTTTTGTTGTTGTTGTTTTTTAAGGTTGTGCGACCGCCTCTGTAGACAAACTATTCCGCCTAGAGCGCAGGTCAGTCGCTTTTTTTCTGCTCACTCACACACATGCAGACCAGCTGAGCGCACACTCACACAAACGCAGGTTTTTTCCTCTTCTACCCCAGACGTATACAATCGCTCGCGGTCTGACCCAACCCCATTGTTGATGTCAACCAACTTTCACTTCGTCGGCGTGCTGCAGGCTAGAGCTCGGCGATATGGGTCTTAGGGGTGGCTGTTATTCCAGGAGCAAAGGGGATTTGACCGTACATAAAAAAGCTATGCAATGTTGATTATTGTGATATGAACCAAGGTGAGTCAAAAGTTGTAAGTCGCCTATTATTCATTTGATCCATTACGTTGTGGGAGGGGAAAACAGCGGAAGGCGCTATTCGATAAAACGTGGCTAAATAAAAAATGGAAAAAGATACAACTTTGGTTAAAACGTTGTTTTGATGGAATAAATAGGAAAAATAAAAAAGGGGATTAGACTCGATGTCGTATCTCTAATAATAGGGACATTATATTAATAGAGATATACATAGAGAAACATGTATATAGAAATTATATACATTGTCATTAATTGTAAATTATATTACACATGGTCAGCTACTATGGTTGCTAATACAATGCAGCACTAAGAAACAACAAGAAAGTAAAATCTCCCGGGCAAAGCCGGGGTTAGTAAGATATAAAAATAACTATGTAATAATAAGGCTATGAACAAAACCCTACGTACAAAAAACCTCAAATGCATGAAAACATTATTATGTCAAACCACCTCCTTACATACAAACATAAATTATTTCAAAATGTTTAGGAAAACCTTAAAAAACTTTCTTTTGGACAATCCATTGTGTATCCCATTAAAGAGTTTCATATTTTAGGTGAAGTAAATAATTTTCATGATATTTAGTTTGTTATTAGGGGTACACACAAAAGAGTTATAGAGGATCATGTAGATATAAATTTATAGAATTTAGTTTACATTTTTTGACACAATCGACCATATTTTAAATTTACACTAAGTGATATAAGAATGGAAAATATCCATGGTTAAAAAAAAACAAGAACTAAACCCAATAATGTAATAGTAGGCCACGGAACAATCCAATTTACAAAATATTTCCTATCCAGGAACACGCTTTTATAATAATCTACCTAAAAATATAAATAAGCTCAAAATGTTTATAACGCATCTAAAAAACTTTCTTTTGGATAATCCGTTGTACGAGTACATTCCTTTGAGAAGAATTTCATCTTATAGGTGAAATAAATGTTGGTTTTCTTAAGCAGTTTGCGTGTTGTATAGAGCAATGTAACGAAAAATATAGTTCATCTCACGGACCTAAAGCTGTTTTTCGTTACTCGGTCATTTTTCGTAATGAAATATACTATATTAGATGACCAAAGACTAATAGTGATGATCATGAAAAAATCATTTTTTTCTACAAAAGTAGTTTTTTTGTAAGTAATACAAGGACGTGTGATAAAATACGTTTGTTGAGTATTATTGGTATAAACGCATTTTCCTAAAAATGAGTTTCCTCCCGTATTTATGAACCGATTTCCATTACTTTGGTACCGTATTATTTTTAATTGAACTATTAAAAAATTTTATCTATAACATATTTACTGACGTAATAAGGTCTTTAGATATTTACGTTTGAAAATTCAGCCACTATATCCAAAATAAACATTGAAAAGAATATTATTTTTCAGTAATAACCTTCTGAGGTGATATAACTGTATAAAACGTTTTACTTCGTTACAATAAACCGTTTTTGAATGAAAAATATTTTGTGAAAAACAAAATGCCGACTGTACGAGTAAATGTTGAGATTTCGGAATTGAGAATAACATATTTTTACTTGCTTATCAACCAGGAATAAAACCTAAAAATATTGATAGATAGTTCCGTGACACTCTTTATAAACACACATACCATTGGTACGAAACTGCCATACAATGTACATTAAATGAACAGGTACAAGGCAAGTAAACAGGTATGGTAAATCTGGAAGAGAGAGTTCATGGATTATGACTTTTTGTCTAGTATTTTCTGATTTCTCTTGTCTTGTGCCTCTAAAATGTAATCCGGGTCTCGTGCCCTAAGCCCTCGAACTATCCTACTATCTACTATTTCTGGAAGCATGCAGTTGCATGGAAAAACAAACTATGTAAAAATTATAAATAAACATATTATCAAAAATGAAATAAAGGTCTAAATCTCAGAATTTTTTTAGTATAAAAAATAAATGACTAGCAGTTGCCCGTGGCTTCGCTCACGATAAAAATTATGGTCTAACCTTGATATGACGAATCTAAAGGGACTGAAAAGAAACGGTAATATCAAGGAATATGTAATGTAGAGGTATGTCTATGTGTTATGGCGGAGTGTAGGTTAAAAATGATATACCATAGTATATAGCGTAGGTTGTGCTTTCACAGTCATAACCGGAAACTGCCGAACCAATTTTAACATCAAATGTGTCGATTTTAAAGTATTTCTTCGTAGGTTTACCATTACGTCTCTGAATTGTCTATTAGGGCATCAGCCACTGATTGCAGTATTTATTTTTTCCATGAAAGCTGGGACACAGTTAATTAGATGAAAAAGAAATTTGCCTAATTATTGTAACGGGCATGATTGTAATAATAATTTCATAAACATAATAAACATAAGAGCCGCCCTAAGGGAATAACTATCACTCCCGCGACCTAAATAAAGATGGCGCCACATAATGAGCTTATGATTAAACACATAAGGAACAAAATTAAACTTAATGTAACGTTTAAATAGTACGTATGACCTAAAAAAATCATCAAAACAACCATAAAACCACAAATATATGGTAGAACATAATATAATTATAACTTGCATTCAGGGATTTGTATAGTTTAGAGATTTTTACATAAAATAGATCAAGGAATCACATTATTACAGCACAGTCTGTTTCTGACTAAAAAATCACTGTACCTCCCTCTTTCAATCCTGTCGGGATTTAGTCTCAAGACTTACCCACAAAAGGCAATACGCTCTTCAGTCTTTAAGCAAAGTACTTTGAATTATATGAAACTAGCTTCAATGTCCGTTGTGGTTAAATACAACGGTCTCTAGAAAAATAGTACATAGTATATGGGGTTTTCTTGTGAAATGTCAGAAAGGTAATTGGATTTTTTCAAAAATAAAATTGGTTTGAAAAAAAACATGATCAGATGATCAGCTGTTAATGTATTTCCTATAGAAAACATGTTTTTTTTAAAACTTTTTAAACTTTTCCACCATAAATCTTATAAAAGTTAAATTATCACAGTTATTTGTAAATCTACAGGGAGAAAGCTTTCCAACGACCGCATATTAAAATCTCTCTGGTAGAACTGTAGATTCAGCTGTACAAAGTTTTGCAAAAAATCTCTAACTCAGTATTTTCTCACCACTATAAATTCGGAGGTTGCTTAGGTTTTTTGCAAATAACTTTTAAATGGTGCAGAAATCAGCTAAAGTGGAAGGTAATATTCTGAAAGAGAATAAAATTTCCTACAATTCGGTACTATGCATTTCTTGAAAATACTGATGATGGACAGCCAAAACCCGGCTACAAAAAGAAACTTAAAAAAGCTGTTTATCTATTTCTTGTAGCAAATTTGTGTTTTATCGTTTCCACCATAAATCTTTAAAAAAAATCTAACTTTCATAATTATTTGCAAATCTACGTGGATGGAGCTTTCCAACGATCTGTTAACTATTAAAATCTGTTCGGTAGAACTCTAGATTTAGTTGTACAAAGTTTAACAAAAATTACTCTAATTCAGTATTTTCTCACCACTATAAATTCGGAGGTTGCTTAGGTTTTTTGCAATGCAAATAACTTTTAAATGGTGAAGAAATCGGCTAAAGTGGAAAGTGATATTCTGAAAGAGAATTAACTTTCCTACAAATGACTAATATTCATTTCTTGAAAATACTCAATAAAGCCAACCAAAATTTGACTCGAAGTAAAAAATGTGAAAAACCCCGTTTTCAATGTATTTCTTATGGAAAACATGTGTTTTTTACTTTTTCACCATAAATCTGAACAAAAACAAACTTTCATAATTATTTGACAATCTACAGGGAGAGAGCTTTCCAATGACCCATTAATTAATAAAATCGGCCCGGTAGAACTGGAGATTTAGTTGTCTGAAGGTTGGACTAAACTGAATTATTATAAGAGTAGATAGATGCCAAATCATCGTGACAGGCATAGTTGTAATAAAAAATAATATTAGGGACGCATTCATGAAAAACTATAATTCCCGCTGCCGGAAACCGCTGCCGAACGATAACTCCCGCTGCAACATTATTAATTAGTGGTGGATTATATCTAAACCAAATGTAACTTTAATATAGTAGGTAAACAATTTTGTTCTTGAAATAAATCAACAAAAACACAAAGCCATGATGAAAAATCAAATTATAATCATCTGTAACAGGGTATACATTACCGAAGTTAACTACTAGCTGGTTGTTTCATGAACATTGAAAATGTAAACAAAACTCGTCCAACTACTTTTATATGGGAAAATTTGAAAACTTCGACCTCGCCAAAAACCCTTTCAAACTTAGAGTTTTGGAAAATCCGTTCTTAGCGGATGACTACGCCCTAAAAGGAACGTTCATGCAAATTTTCAAGGTTCTAGGTCAAGTAGTTTAGGCTGTGCTATGATAGGTGAGTGGAATTTGACCAATCACAATATAGTAGATTTCCAGACAGTCTACACATTATCGTTAAGACTGATAACCTACAACCTATAAGCTTGTCCTTACATTTTTTTAGAGAAAATGTTATCATGATATGCACCTGAGCACCTGTAGTGTTCCTATGATGTGTAAACTGCCTCTAAACCATTTATAATTGGTAGCATAGTAATTGTGAGATTCAGACCTTTAATCTGATATCATATTTGTATGTTTTTAGTCGATTATGTCTTTGTAAAGAGCAGTTATTACAAAAATATTTATTAAATATGTTTATTAAATTTACAATAGGTTTTTAAATATTATAGTGAGTTATAAATAGTCGTTATTGGTTTAACGAGGTCAAAGGATAAATGGCATTTGTAGAAACAATATTTATAAAATATTTAGATCAAAATTATTTAAAATTACTAATTCAAATCTCAGGATCATAAGTAAAAAGTTAATTAAATCAAAATAAATAGGTTTCATATATAAAGTACTGATTACTATCAAACTCCCTTAATCTCAGGAATTAATCAATGGTTTTATATAATGGCTAAACTATAATCTTGTTCTTATAATTTTACAAGTTCCGAAGCACATTATTGATATATCTGGAAGAGAAAGCCTCTCTCGTTATCTACACAGAAGAAAACAGAGCGGGGTGGTGACCTGGACAACCCACCACCTCAGGCAGAAAGGTGGCATACTTGACTGACGGGGTGGCACTTTGACGGGATTGGTGTATTTTTATGAGGTGGCTATCTGTCGCTATGGCTAGGTGGCGACATGTCGGGGTGGCACCTAGACGTCCACCTGGGGCCCCTGTGGCGGGCACGGCCGGGGCCGGGTGGAAGGTTGCAAGGAGCGACAGGGGATGCGAGAGAGAGAGAGAGAAAAAACTAATGGGCAAGAAGAGAGACGGAGATACGTGCGCGTGTGCCTGCTCGGTCCGTGTGGGCACAATAGGCAGCTCAGGGGGAGGGGTGCTGCGTGGCCTACTGCGTCATATAATCTGTGGGCTGAAATCTGATTGTTTTTCGCACTTTACTCTAGATACCAATTTTTATTTTTACAGGACCTTGATTAAAATTACTTTGCAAGTTTATGCTCAGAGCGACATACAATTTTTAAGCAGTTTGGATAAATAACTTACAAAATACAAAAATTATATCATGAACAAATACAAAAAAATACAAAACACACAAATGTAGCTCTTAAGGAATCTAATTGACATGTAATAAACCAATATTGAAACGTATGTGATGAGCCATCTTCAAAAGAGGTGATATAGAAAATACCCCAAAATTGGCACTTTAGATGTAAAATTTCACGTTATAAAATTTTTTTTCACAAAAAAATTGGGTGGCCATAGTTTCTATTGTCATTACGAATAAAATTAGCCAAAAAAAATTAATTTTCATTTTTTGATCGCACAGCCTTAAGAAATACTTATACAACTGGGGTTCCCAGAAATTTGCGAACAATGAATCTCCCCATCAGCGATAAACGCGTGTTTATACAACACAAGATTTTACACAAGATTTTTCAAGTCTAGAAATAGGAAGTGATCATTTCATCATCTCCAGAAAACGAGTTTTTTATGTAAAACTAATTCATTGCCATATGCCATCAGTTTTACGATAACATTATGAAGATAATTTTTTTAATAGTGCTGAGAAAGTGAAACACCCACTACTATAAACAAACATTAACAAAGAATATGTCACTTAAATAAATTGAGATTAAAAGAGTTAATCATGGATCGTAATTATTGACGGCTCTAATCTGATTTAACATGACAAATGACTATATATTCTATAATAAGCACTGCGCAATCCAAGTCATTCTCGGAGAGCAACCCAAACTTTTAAACAAACTTAAAAAAATGTTTTATAGACTTTTTTTTACAAAACATTATTTTAAATTCTAACAAATACAACTCCCATTATAGGCTTAAATTCAAAATAGTTTTTAACGTTGCATAAGTTTATAACTAACTTTATTCATACTTCTATTCGTTAGGCGCCAAATATTCTTTGATTTGCTTGGTTCGTGGGTCGAAAAGCAATCTTTGATAGGGTTTGGCTATCGGAGATACCGTAACGAATTATTATAACTTGTACGGAGAGGCATGGCTGGCGAACGGCATTAGCTCACATCAACCATTATATATTTTTGGATATGAAACGAAATGTTTTTATAATGGAAAATAATGAATTAAGTGTAAAAATCGTTTTATGTAACAAAATGAAAGTTATCCATGTTTCTATTCAACAATCAAACCAACATAGGCCATTCACACCCGCATGCGATAAGGGCAACGTTCGACACTCTTGTATGACAGGTATGACCCAGTTTCTGGCGACTGTACATGGTCATTGTAGTACGTACTTCTGATGTATTCAAATTAATAAACATAATTTATTTATACATCCAAAGTTCAAAATGTTACTTTATAATATATTATAATTTTAATTTGAGGATTTTCTCATAAAAATCAATGTCTTCTTTAATTTGGTAGTTAAGGTGATTACATATAATACATGTAATACATTACATGTAATAGTTTAAGTTAAGTTTAAGTTACTATTACATGTAATAGTTTAATTTAACTCTGAGCTATTTGAAGAACTTGAATAAATTGGTATAACAATTTTTAAATTCCTATTTATCTTTGAATAAAATGTTTGTATAAAATCTCCTTGCTATGTTTAATATAATAATTAAAGAATAAATCTTATATTCAGAAGATATAAGAACTTACATACTGGTAAGTAAAACCAATAGAGAAAACTGTCAGTGACAAAATCAAATATTGTCAGTAAAAAAACTAAATTATATATTTTTCTTCAATAAACTGTGTAGACGACCTTTGAACTTAGTTTGATGGATTATTTCTGAGGTCAAGAGTGGTAGTTTAATTTAATGCTCTTTGGGAATTTGCATAATGCTTAAGGTTTTCAAGTAAGAATCCAAGAATACATATATTTTCAACAAATTGAATGTAAGAACTTACATAATAAATTATAAAAGCTATATTGTTATGTAGTTTTTAAGTAACTTTTCCGAAACTTCGTAGTGTAGTTATGGTGGTTAATGTAACAGTTTAATTTTAACCTAGTTTTGAGTACAATTTTTAATAAGAGGGTATAATAGGTTGTTAATTCCTTCTTATCTCCAAATCAAATTTGTATTCAAAACCACCTCAATGAATCAATCGAGCATAAAAATCAAAAATATATATGAACATGCATAATATACATAATTAAAAATTCCTAATATTTCAAATTAAAACCTTTTTTACATTATTTTTGATAATAACTTTTTCTAACTTTAATAGCGTGAATTTGATACGTGTAAAAGTTTTATTTAATATGAGTTCATTAAAAACTTGAACTTAAATTAGTAAGAAGGTACGAAATGAGTTCAATTCTTTTATCTTCAAATTAAGTTGATATTAAAAATCTCCATAATACTTGAAAATAAGAATGAAACATTTGATGTATTGAAAACCTAAGCAATGAACAAAGACACAATATAATTGATCCATAAACTTTTCTACATAAACACTTTATTACCACGTGAAAACAGAAAGCTATAAAGTCCATAAATATGGTCTAGTGGCCATTACAACAACAATATAATCGTGTGCTAAAATCCATTTTATGATTATTGCTATTGTACAACAAGTGCGTTTTAGTTTTATCAGAGTTATCGCTTACTAGTAGTACAGTAGCAGTACTTTCTCTGTTGTAACTGCACTGATAAAAACACTTAGTGATAAGAAGCTCCCGACCTTACGTAATGCTCTTGACGTTTATCTAGGGTTTACTCATCGCTATCAGGGTTACAGTTTGGCACTTTCTCGTCGTTCCTGAACTGATAAGAGTGTACGAAGTGATAAGGAAGTTCGGTCGTTGACCTGTAACCCCGCTATTACTTAGCGAACTGACACTGCGGTGTTATCAGGGGTGTTGCACCATCGGACTACCGTTATCAGCAACCAAGCTGACTGGGTAAATTTAAACAAGTTGTTGATTCGTTGTTTACCAGTAGACGAATGATGATAATAAACGTTTTGAATTAGACCTGTTAAATTAGTCACACCTGATTAAAGTTTTGACGTTTGAATTAGACCTGTTAAAACACAAACAGTAGTTTTTTCAAGGCGGAAATATAGTACTGTTATAAATTACATCAATAGTATTGCTCGGAGGTAGAGCTGTTTAGGTTATATCGCAATCTTACCAGAACAAGTGAAAAATTGAGGCGATTGGAGTGGATTGGTAATCGTCTATCACGCATTCTTATAGAAAGAAATCTGACAACTGATTTCTCTTTAAAGACTAGTTATATCTTCATTATATTAATAATCTCATTTATTTAGTAATTAAAATACTATACTCATAATTTATCATCTAATCCTTCTCCCACAAATCCCCCCGTGCAATAAAAAATGCTTCCTTTTTAAAAATAATTTTTCCAAACCATCTTAACCCATCAATTACATTGCCGGTGCAAAACCTTTGAAAACTGATGACCAACAACATTTTTAAAACGAAAACCACGTCCTTTCTCCTCAGGCATCAGTATAATGCCTGAAAAATTTTAAAATATTTTCTTCCCCTACCGTCTGCACGATCCTCTCTGTACTGAATTAGGGACTCCGAAAGAGTGAGCCACAGGTCAAGTGCACACCTTTCCACCTGAGGGGTGTAATCAAAGCCATAGACGCAGACACATTAATTACACACTGCCACAGACCGCGGGATGGGGGCCGCCCCACCGTTTATACTGTCTCTGTCCTGTTTGATTCTTGGAAATGTACATGTTACCTACATAGCCCGTGCTAGTGGTAATCAAGAATTGGTTGTTAAGGTTAATCTATAATGAATAATCTATGTATCAATCCGTAATATTTGTATCAATAGGATATGTAATGCACGGTTATAACTTAAAAAAATATTCAGTTGATACGAAATTCAAGTAAACTACATTCGTACTATTTGTTACCATTCTCATTCCACCCCCCCCCCCCCCTTCTTTCAGATGTGCTTTGCAACGCAATGAAGGACTTCAATCTTTCATCATGGACAGCAACATACTCACATTTTTTTATCCCTGTTAATCCATTTAGTTGGTGCACATCTGAACAGACGAGCTCTGCTATTTAAAATTAGTTTTTACGCAATGAAATAAGGGTGCAAATAGTTTAGAATTGTCTTTAAAAATATTAAGGAATGGATATTTTTGGGAGATATTATGCTATACGAAAATAATCAAATGTAATTTATTCATTGTAATATTATTGAATAACTCATTTTTTGCAATCATGTAGGATTTTCAAATTGCTTTATTTGAACTCACCTAACATTTTAGGTTTTAGAATTTTCTTGAATTAAGAATTAAGGTTTTTGTTCAACGTAAAAATGAAGAATAATTATAAATTTTTCTTAACGTTTTCTCCACTTATACAGATATTATTAATGAATTTCAAGGGATGGTAACAGTTCAAAAGATACTAGCAGAGATCAAATACTGTGACACTAGTAAACAATAATTATGTTTCAATAGTATCATACAGTTGTTCTTTTGTTTTGATTTGTTGTACAATGGTGTGGTTGAAAACCGAACTTTAAGGGGTGCTTTGAAATATCAAGAGCTTTTGCCCCCCCCCCCCCCCCCCCCGTCACAACACTTTGACTTGACACCCTCAAAAGATACATTTTGACGTTAAGGGCTTTCAAACCTCATGTTAACCATCAAAATCAACCCAGAAGTTAAGAACATTTTTTTGGCAGAAATCGCCTCGTTCAATTTATAGTATCCATGGGAATAAACTATCACTTTTATATGCACTAGGTGAAGAGGGTCCCACTACGGATTTTTCTATGTGGTCCCTAATATTTCTCAATGATAGGTAATTTGATTGTATTTATTTATATCTACTAGTTGTAAGGTTTACAATTATTGTTTTTTTTATCTGTATAACAGATGAAAAACCGCCTTCTGCTCTTAACCATCCCGATACAAAATGGTCGGGATTATAAACTGCGTTTAAATAAGTACATCCTCATTCATTAATTGAATGAACACGTCTAAGAATGACGATTTATAGCAATATTAACGTTTAATCAAAATCTGGATTTGTAAATTTTAATTACTATAAATACGATTAAAAAAATTGTCTAGAACATAAAAGATTGTACGAATTAACACTACCTCAATACTTAATACCATTTCCGCACCCCGTGAGTAAACAAAAAAACTTGAACTTCACTTTTTCTATCCACCATTTACGTAACAAAATCAATTTTTGTTCTAAAAAAATACAAAACAATTTCACGGTTTACCTGGGCAGGCCTGGGGCTCGTCCTCTCACGGGCACATCACTACACTACACTATCTGCCGGAGCTTTCACCGCCTCGGCGGGTCAGCCTCCCCCCTCCCGCCGACTGTCCCGGATACACTGCCCCACATACCCCCCCCCCACCCTCCGCTCCCCTCCGGGACGTTTCACTTTCCTCGGGGGTGAGCGTCCTTGACGGGACCCACCGGCACCTAGCGTTATCAACGTGGCCTTGTCAACTTTTACTCGGTGATGATTAAAAGAAAAGAAAACCCTTTGGTTCTTCAGTACATTGAATTTTATGTTAGTTCAATAAAATCCAGTCATATTTTATGCGTAAATAAAACATTATTATAATAATCATCACAATTAAACTTCAATTTAAAAAAGGAGATAAAAATAAAATGACAAACTTTCGACCTATCGCATTCATGAACAATTTTTCGAAATAATACTAATAAATTATAATTAATCGATATTTTTCGAGACTTACCGTTTATGAAGTGAAAGTTATCCAAGTGGGCACTACACCTATCACCACAACACTGTACAGCGGACTGGCGCGCCGCACTGGGTACCTCGTTATAAATTGGTAAAGAAAGTCGGGGCTAGGAGGGCCTCCGCCACCCCTCCTCTGCGTGCGGCATTGACGTCACTCCATTGTGGTGTAACTGTGATGTAACCAGTCTGCATCCGCTTCGGCACCCCGGAACTACCTTCCCCCCTTAAATTTTGAAATGGAAATACCGTGAAGAATGAGTGAGCTTTGGGGGGAAATATTGGTTCAACACGACATACGCTTACGTTAATCTTTACTGATTTAAAAATCTGCACAAGCCAAACATTAGGATGCATTTTTTTACTGAAAGTGTTATGTGTTATTATTACAATAACACTGGAATTACATCTAAAACCTTTGTTCTAAAAGATTAGTTCTTTTAGTTATTCAATTTAATATTTCCAATTAGACGTTCAACCTTGGAGAAACAAACGTTCCAGCGTATTCATTGATGACGGACATTTTCGCCCCAGCTAAAAATGTATTAAGTGAAAAGGACCGACCAATATGAGCACCAGTTTTTATTTTAATTAAAATAGCAGTTATAAGTTTTTAAAATAAAATTCAGGTCATTATGTAGAATGAATCGAAGAAGTCGTGAATGGTATAAATAAATAGTTATTTTTGGAATGTATAAAAATTTGATTAAAATAGATGAATAATTAATTCCACAAGGCCCCTCCTTGAAAATCGATTTTAATAGTATCGTTTGACTTTAATTATTAAAATTCAACCTAATGATAATATTAGGATTTAACATTATTTATAACGTTTGATGTGTTTATTCTACCATCCATCGTAATCTTACAACTCTTATTAATGTTAAATACCGATTCCTTCAAAAACATAAAAGAACTAATTTGGAAAGTATGTGAGTAAAAGCTTTTCCTTTTTTTATTCACTCGCACATTTGTTGCAACTAGTATATATGTTTACTAGCATGTGTTTTAGGTTTAACTGAAATGTAGATAGAAATAGAGTGAATTAATTTTAATCGATAGTATCAGAAACTTTTGGTAAGTTTTCAAATTTTATATTATGCAATCCTATTTTAACAAATCTAAATTATTTCTTTATCAAAAATATTGAGAATATTTTACATGTACCAAAGTAAATATAATTAATTTAAAAAATCTTATTACCATTTCGAACGTGGGCGAAGCCACGGGTAACATCTAGTTTTTTCTAAATATTTCATCCAAGTTTTCTTGTTCTTATCTACGGTAATTTTGGATTATGTTCATCGTATATAAATTTTTAAAAAATTGCAATTAATTGTTTTGCTGTGTGTCAACTCCTGAAAACCTTAAGTTGACCTAAAATTAAAAGCCCATTTAATTTTACCTTTAATTTTATTTGAATATTATTCACAAATGCATTATGCTGACAAAATAGTATTGTTCGTACTTCGAAAGATGTACTGTTCTTGCTATGGAAGTAAGACACAAAAACACCTGAAGGAATATGACTTGAAGATGAAATACGGCCTAAGACTTTGGGTAGATTCCGTTTTGACAATTTTGTGTTCCTGGACTTTCAAAAGATATATTAATTAAAATGGGGTAAAAATATGCTATCATTTTGTTAAGTTTCAAAATAAACGATTACTGTGGTTCATTTAAAACGTCATTTGAAACAAACGCATAACATATGTATGCTATCTGACACAGACTTTTAGCAATGGATAGTTGATTAGGTCAACCAGGTTTTCGTTGGTTTGGTTCCTTTTTTACATGTAAACAAGTGCGATTGTCAATGATACAAATAAACTTATTAATATATATATATTGACAAAATGGGCACAGCCGTGGTGGCTGATTATGGATTGATTATCAATGAACTGAGAATGTATAATGGGTAAGATTTCTTGTGTAGCTTTCTTGCCGTCAAATACCAGCTGAATTATTCACCAGTGTGATTGGTGACTTATAATATATTATTCATTCAATTTGATTCTGAACTCCAGGGAGATGGGTTCAGAATCAAATATTCACAACTACTCCGAATTTTGCTTAAAATCTATCAAACTTGGCAGTGATTATGCAGCGGGTAGAGCTAAGCTTCCCGGCAAATTCAATTCACGGTTAATAAATTTAAAATATTGCAAGACTTCACTACTAACAGTGTAACCGTCAGGGCATCACAAAATAATTTAAACATGAATCAGGACTTGTTCAAACGTAACCTCGTCATTTTCAGCTGAATTATTTTGAGCTGCCCTGACGGTTACACTGTAAGTAGTGAAGTTTTGCAATATTTTAATCGTACAGCTCAGGGCTAAAAAATGGATAATAATAAATTTAGCTTAAAAAATTAACTTAAAGCAGGAGAAGAAACACCAGATGTTCCACCCCATAAAACTTTGGTTCGTCGCTGTAAAAGCAAGTCCGAACCGGGCGAAGTGGTCTTCAGACGGGCCGCACCATTGTCTGGTCCAACCATAACGACTCGGTAATTGGATGGGACCTCTAATAACAGAAATACGAGGTCCTTCGACGGTGAAAGTGCCATCGGGAACTAATCACGTCTTACTTTCATCCCCAGTCTATTTGAAGCACTCACAGTGTGACACACTCCGCTTATAGCACTTTACATTTATAGGTCAACGTCTATGAAACATATTTACGCATTTCCACTTTCGTTCACTTTCGATTGTGAACGGAATTGTTTGACCAAATGGCTAAACTTTAGAATCCGTCTATACCGTTAAAAATCGAAGTTAAAAATTGATATTTTTAGATTTGATATACATAATTGATGTGAAACTTTTTTGAAAAAAAAAACAAATTGGTTTATTGTTTTAACCGTTTACTAAAATTAATGGTTACAGTTAGTTCTTTTACTATCCTATTACTCTTAGAGAAACTGACAAACCTAGAGTCAGGCAGTCAGTCATGGATGGCAAAAATTTTCTTTGTTTGCTAATTCACTTTCATGTGGTATTACCAGCGGTATTACGTTGATTCTAGGAATGAAACGTGATAG
Source organism: Flexamia atlantica (assembly GCA_035578135.1). NCBI lineage: Eukaryota > Metazoa > Arthropoda > Insecta > Hemiptera > Cicadellidae > Flexamia > Flexamia atlantica. Next base: position 65,990,621 of record JAQJVK010000002.1, read on the forward strand.
AAGTGATGGATATTGGCAGTCTAACCAACGTGGTTGTGGTTAAATGGTTTGAAAATTCCAATATGTCGTCGAGTAACATTGAAAATAACATGGAGCCATAAATTTACTCAATTGCAGGTAAACCACGAACCTAGATTTCAACAGCAACATGCGTTTCCTGGTTTAAAAAGTCCAGTTTTTAAATTTTTTCTACGATATAATAGAATTAAGGACAATTATTTGACTCGTACCTAGGCAATTTTATGCGTCGTTAGTACCGAAGTGGCGTGCTAAGTGTATTTTTTCAACGTTTAGAAGGTGCATCTAAAGTTTATGTACTTACACAGCAATTTTAATAATGTTTTTGTGATCTTTAATGTTTTATTTCGATTAAACCTGTGAGAATTATTGTTTATTTACTAAACTAGTCCCTCGTGGACCGAGCCCTGCTCGGCGTTATTTCATGTCTACCAGTTCAACCAGTTACTATAAAATATTTCAATATCATAAAATTAATAAATAGAAACCTTTTTTATTGCTCCATGGACTCTTCATCCCACTTGCTGTATTTTCCCTTGATGGCTGTAGATTCCAAACAGCTGTTATGATTACTTCATTTGTTTACACTTTCCTTGTTTATTTTCGTTGCTATCACGGCAACCCATAGGGCCAATGTAAAAATTTTACAACTTTAAAATTCGGTTTATTACGTTATTAGATTTTCTCTGGTCAAGTAATCTGCACAAAAGACGTTTTTGAGTCATAAATTACTTATTTACAGACTTTGAAGGAAATCCATGGAGCCGTTTTTGAGATAATTGTGCAAGCACGCAAGCATACAAGCACGATAACATTATTCATATAAGAGTATAGGAGGATTATGCAGATAAACAACTAGGCCTATGCTTCAAATAATCATTTCGATGATAATATCGAAATGTTGTTTTCGTTAACATAATCGCGATTGTAAATAACGAAAAATATCGAGTTTTAGCTTCGAGTTTAACGGTGGAAACGGATTCAAGTTTCGCCGACCAAATTAGTTCGGTGAATTGGGGTGGATCGGTTAGATCCGTGAGAATAGACAAAAATAAAGAGCTTATTAATTACTAATGGGATGTTAAATTTTAGTAGTTAGCTATCTGAATATTTTGAGACATTCAAATGACATTAACATTCAATATACATTCTTCTTTTCATTCATATTCGCCTTGAAATACTCCATACAGGTGGTCAGAATCTTAGATAATCTCTTTGAACTTTTGAAGGATATTTTATTTCACGGTAGTAAATGTTTTACTATGCATTCTGGTAATATGTTCCTATCTTAATGTAGTTTGTAATCTGTATGTCTACAATGTCAAATTGTTTTCAAGAAAGCTGGACACATGAGCGTGACTCTGGTATAGTAGTAAAATATCGTGACACAACACGGCTCCTTGTGTTGCTTTCACATATAGTTATTACAGCTGGATTAAAGGATTACACGATGGGTCTTGTAATCTCCTTAGATGCTACTCAATGTTGACTGTTGTAGTAAGTTTAGGTTCAATGGAAATTAACAGAAATGTTTTTAAGCCTGATGAATTAACGAAGCAAGTTTTATTAAAATATATTGAGAAATAAGCAAGATATAAAAAGTTACTTTTTTCCCTTATATAGGGACAACGTACCCTACTAGGGCAACGTGATAATAATCAAAATGTAGGGGCAACGTGTGTTTGCCGTTTTCGATACCTCGGCAACATATGGACTTAGAACAATGATTCAAAATACTGAATTGTTTGTTGTTTTTCTTAGATCAATTCAATGGTGGCATTAAAAATTACATTTTTCCTTTTTTTCTAAAAGGATTTTTTCTCTTTTTCTCCTATCATTTCGTACTCTCTTATCAGTTCAGGAACGACGAGAAAGTGCCAAACAGTAACCCCGATAGCGATGAGTAAACCCTAGATAAACGTCAAGAACATTACGTAAGGTCGGGAGCTTCTTATCAGTGGGTGTTTTTATCAGTGCAGTTACAACAGAGAAAGTACTGCTACTGTACTACTAGTAAGTTAAGCGATAACTCTGATAAAATAAAAACGCACGTGTTGTACAATAGCAATAATCATAAAATGGATTTTAGCATACGATTATACAGGGTGTCCAACTTAATGTGCCACCATTGGTATTTCAGAAACTATTGGATTTAGAGAAAACTTTAAATGGGGGACATCGCCTACTTTTTTAAGACATTTAAAAATATGAATTCCATTTTCTCCTAAATGGCCGCCATTTTCCAATATGGCGGACAACTTTGATTTTTCTTATGGAGCACCCTATATTTTTATTGTATTTGGATTGTACATTTAATTTTAAGAACTTTTTACTCTTTGACATTTTTTCCTAAACGCAATGGTTAAGGAGATATAAGCTGTTAAAGTTTGATTTTTCCCCATTTGAAATGCTTTGTGTCCATTTTAACTGTGCCATCCCATACAATCCTTATGGAGTACAAAACCATTCAAAATTGCTCATTTCCATGAGAGAATATTGACTAAAAACTATTTCTATGATTTAATCTAAACTAAAATCACATTTTAAAGCACTTTTGTTCTCTGTTATGTTTTAATTAACCACCACCACCATTGGTATTTCAGAAACTATTGGATTTAGAGAAAACTTCACCTACTTTTTTAAGACATTTAAAAATATGAATTCCATTTTCTCCTAAATGGCCGCCATTTTCCAATATGGCAGACAACTTTGATTTTTCTTATGGAACACCCTATATTTTTATTGTATTTGGATTGTACATTTAATTTTAAGAACTTTTTACTCTTTGACATTTTTTCCTAAACGCAATGATTAAGGAGATATAAGCTGTTAAAGTGTGATTTTTCCCCATTTGAAATGCATTGTGTCCATTTTAACTGAGCCTTCCCATGCAATCCTTATGGAGTACAAAACCATTCAAAATTGCTCATTTCCACGAGTGAGTATTGACTAAAAACTATTTCTATAATTGAATCTAAACTAAAATTACATTTTAAAGCTCTTTTGTTCTCTGTTATGTTTTAATTAACCCTACCGGTATCGATATACCGAGAACCGACAATAATGCTATGCATTTCTTATGGGGAAAATCAAATTTTAACGGCTTATATCTCCTTAACCATTGGGTTTGGGAAAAATGTCAAAGAAGAAAAAGTTCTTAAAATTAAGCGTAGAATCCAAATACGTTAAAAAATACAGGGTGTTCCATAAGAAATATAAAAGTTGACCGCCATATTGGAAAATGGCGGCCATTTATGAGAAAATGGAATTCATATTTTTAAATGACTTAAAAAAGTAGGTTAAGTCCCCCATTTAAAGTTTTCTTTAAATCCACTGGTTTCTGAAATACCAATGGTGGCACACTTAAGTTGGACACCCTGTATTGTTGTTGTAATGGCCACTAGACCATATTTATGTACTTTATAGCTTTCTGTTTTCACGTGGTAATAAAGTGTTTATGTAAAAAAGTTTATGGATCAATTAGATTGTGTCTTTGTTCATTGCTTAGGTGAAACAAACAATGAAATATTTCATTCTTATTTTCAAGTATTATGGAGATTTTTAATATAAACTTAATTTGAAGATAAAAGAATTGAACTCATTTCGTACCTTCTTACTGATTTAAGTTCAAGTTTCTATAATGAACTCATAGTTAAATTAAACCTTTACACTTATCAAATCCACGCTATTAAAGTTAGAAAAAGTTATCATTAAAAATAATGTAAAAAAGGTTTTAATTTGAAATATTATGTATTTTCTATTATGAATATTATGCATGTTCTTGTATATTTTTTATTTTTATGCTCGATTAATTCATTGTAGTGGTTTTATATACAAATTTGATTTGGAGATAAAAAGGAATTAACAACCTATTGTACCCTCTTATTAAAAATTGTACACAAAACTAGGTTAAAATTAAACTGTTACATTAACCACCATAACTACTCTACGAAGTTTCGGAAAATTTACTTAAAAAAACTACATAAAAATATAGCTTTTTATAATTTTTATGTAAGTTCTTACATTCAATGTGTTGACAATATATGTATTCTTGGATTCTTAGTTCAAAACTTAAGCATTATGCTAATTCCCAAAAAAACATGAAATTAAACTTCCGCTCTTGACCTCAAAACTAATCCATCAAACTAAGTTCAAAGGTCGTCTACATCAATTTATTGAAAAAAATAGAATTTAGTTTTTTTTTTACTGACAATATTTAGTTTTTTTTACTGACCATTTTCTCTATTGGTTACATACTAGTATGTAAGTTCTTATATCCTATGAATATAAGATTTTTTCTATAGCAAGGAGATGTTATACAAACATTTTATTCCAGGATAAATAGTAATTTATAACTTTACTGTATCGATAATGTATGAGTTGGATCATGTCTTAATTTGGTGTGGTAAATATCTTTAATCTTTAATAATCTTTAATAATAATCTTTATTTTCTCAAAACATATATACATAAATATATAAATACAATGTTGTGTATTACATATATTCACATTCATTACAAAATTAACAATATGTATACCCAGGCTGTCCTTTTTTAAATTAAATTAAATTATAGGATTTAGTTTGTTTTGAGAAAATTCCTCCAAGGCTACGCCTGTTTGGAGGTGATCACTTGCTAATATTTTATAAATTGCAGTTAGACAATTTCAAATATCTCTAAACAAATATTAAGTCGCAAACTCCTAAGCTTTATAAAAAGTACATAACATATTGATAAATATACATACATTATAAAATACACACATGTTATAAGCAAGAACCTTAACAATCACACCAAGAGTTCACTATTGCAACAAGAACGGATGTGGTAAAATAATCTTATTAAGTTTATACTTTTTTGCTTAATATACGATATATGAGATTTCCAGTTTAGGTTCTTATCCACTATAACACCTAAATATTTAATTTTATCCTCAAAACCCACTACATCACAATCTGATGAGCAGTTGTTATTACCCAAAATACACTGTATGCATTTATATTTAATTGAATTAATATGTTGATACTCTCCTCTTATATTAAAATTTATATACTTGGTTTTACTAGAACTCAAAGTCATATTATTCTCAATAAACCACCACCTTAGTGCTTGTAATGAGACAAATTTAGTCATAAATAAAAAATACCAAAGTTTATTCGGGCTATTGTGAAAATTTTATACCTTAAAAGACTGCAATTTCGTTAATATATCCGTGGGGTCTGACTTAACCCTTTGACAACTTTTTCCCACAGCCTGCAGTAACCACTGACAACATGCCACAACTGCCTTCAATATTCCCTAACCCACATCTCAACTATTACTTAACGCCTCATAAGTTCAGCATCGCGTTATCCTGGGGCTTTCCCCGGACTTATCCATTGACCAGTAAGTGAACGGTGAGTCGGTGAGTCGGTGAGCTGGTGTAGTGAGTTAGCCCTGATACCAAGCCGCCAGATCCGCCGCCGCCGCCGCGCCGCAGAAAGCGTGTCCACACGTTCACATGTGGAGCGCCGAAAGTTGGGCGCTCCTGCTCCTCTTGCCCGCTCGCCACGACTGCACGCGGCTCCAGGCAGGATCGGCTGCTTTATATTGATTAATACCTGGTGGACCGAGCTTTGCTCGGTGTTATTTTATGTTTACTAGTTCATCCAATGATTATAAAAAATAATTCAATGTCATAAAACTGATAAATAGAAACCCTTTTTATTGCTCCGCAAGATAACGTAATGATTACTGATACTTGCTGAGTATTGATGATTTAGGATTATCAAAAAAAGGTATGTAGGTTATTTCCATACGAATCTACAGTTTATTTCAAAATGAAATGTCACAATCAGAACAGCAATAACTCAATTTCATGTAATAAAAAATTTGATCTAAATATTTCAATTATTTTTCATAATGTATTTATTTATTTATTACGTAAATATTAATGGCGGTGGATTGGATATTATTATGTACATAATCAAATAAATTTTGAAAAACAATATAAATACTTGGAAATTAGTTATTTCCAGATATAGAAGGAAATTCTCCAAGCCGTTTTTGAGATAACTGTACAAGCAAGCAAACTTACAATGGATTTGAAATCATAAAAACAAGCAAACATGCAATCAAGTAAACGTTGCTCGTATAAGAGGATAGCATTATTGCTTGTTGATTACTGATGCTATTTGATTGGGTATGTATAACACAGACAAGACAAGACAAGACAAAGACAAAATTCTCTTTATTTACATATACATAGAGTACAGTAGTGGCGTCACAGACACACCTAATCAACTGGACACAAATATCTAAAAGATGTAGCCTATGAACGGTTAAAATTAGACTTTAAAAAGGTAGGGGACGTAAGAGTCTACAAACGTACCTCCCGTCATATTGGATTTTATTCCCATTAGAACAATGCTAATTTCCTTGAAATATGCATAACTTTGAACGGAAATTCCTCGATTACCTTGAATTGTATCATAATGATTCTTACTAATATTTAGCAAAGAACTGTGAAGAAAAGATTTTGAAATATGTATTCGAAATACGGTTTATTTAAAAATGTACATGTATATTATATTGGTAATTTTATGTATTAGAAAATTATTATCTTTAAATTGATACAAATTCTGTAATTTTTTAACGAAAAATGAAGATGCAGCAACTGTTTGAAATTAAACTGTTCTTGGGGTACAATCCCCTAAGAGACGGCAGATAATGCAGACTCTTAAGAAAAGTATGAGTATTTCATATTTAAAAGAATATTAACTGCACCAAATTAGAAAGTAGGCCCTCAACATCAAAATGTTTTGATAACATAAACCAAATCTCGTATTCAGCACACAGAAGCAACCGCTCCGTTTGTCTCACCACTTTCGTTCACGTAGGCTTTATTTGCGAGCGTGTCGTAAAGTGTGCGTCACACGAGTCACTTGGGCTTCTCACTTTCCCCTCACTTCCGCCCACCCTTGCCGGATGTTATTGTGTTCCGTACGCGGGTTATCGATCAATCGATCGATCTCTCGAACCGGATGTGAAATTAGTCGACATTAGGGCAGGGCGAACGGTATTGATTACCCAAAACACTGAACTAGAACAATTTCTATTATTTGGATAGTCGGGTTTAACTTTCTATCCATAACTCCAGAGTTAGCGCCAGAACTCTTCCTTCACATTCCAGAGTTTATGTCGCAATGTAACAGGTTTATAGGACTTTTTATGAGGGGAACACTTCAAACGCTGAAGCTATAACTTTTGTTCACATAATTTCATACAATTTTACCCTGTGTGCACGCTTTTACTTCCTGATTAGATTTAGCTGTTATTTTAAAATATAATAGTAATATGCGAGGGTTTCTTTACGGGGTCATAACTCGATAACGGCTGGACTGATTTTAACACTTGAGTTCTATAATTTTTTATTGATGTCAAAATGACGTCAGTTATGTCGTCTTGACATCAGTTTGACGTCATTAACATTTTGAGCTAAATCTTTAAAGTAATTAAGCCTTAATGTATTATGTAAACAACAATAAAATATTATAAATAATTTACAAGTTTGGCAAGAGAATTTAGCACATACTCTGGAATTTTTGAATCCCATTCACCGAAGCTTTTTATGGGATGTATTCCAAACTCGCAAAAGGTACATCTAAAGGAAAAACGTTGTAATGTGTGTGATCTAATATGCAAACAAAATTAAATATACGGGAGTCGATATTGTGAACAAAAGAAATCTATAAACTCCCTTTATAGGTCATTTGAGTAATTTTAACGTTAAATCTCTAATAATAAAGTAAGGACATTTAAAACTTTAAATTAATACAAAATGAAGAACTTTTGAATCACTTTTGTATATAACTTGGTATATCTATATTCATTTCGTTCTTATACAATAAAACTCCAAAAAGTTTTTACAAAAAAATAAACTCAGATTGGTTTCTTAAAGATTCTTTTGAGTACCACAATGCTATCAAATTTATTAAGTTGCATTGTATTAATGTTACATAAGTTTCATTGTTTGCAACAAAGAAATCTCTAGTAGCTTTCACGGTTGAAATAAGTCCTTTGTTTTATGCTTCCCCCGTCACACTGCCGTCACGTCAAGCACCTTGAGTCACTAACAAGCATACGGAAATTCATAGTAGAATTTCGTCTTTGAAGTAAATAATTTCGCAATTATTTAATGCTAATTGCTTCCATACGGATAAAGAGTCTTCATTTGAATGAATGAATGAATACGTTTACTTATCTATAAATTACACATTACAAATTAAAAGAAGTAATACAAAGCCATAACAACTGTTTGAATCATGCACGCCATTTAAATGTATTGCAATAAAAATAACATCATTTTTAGATGCTTTTTGTTAAAAGAGATGCATATTATATTTACCACGTTTCACAATGGATTTTTTTTGGATGAATATAAGTGCCTCCTAGGCATAGCTAATTTTAAGGCATCCAGCATACAATATTATAACACAAAGGCTGTCAAATTGTGTACATTGGCTACAACTCAATTTAACCCTAAGACCATTTAAAATAAAATACAAAAAAACCAATTTGTAAATTTTTTTTACAAATTTTAAAGATATTAATTTCTGCAAGTGACTGTATCGGCATTTCCTTAAACATTTTTTAGATATACTTAATGATTCGTTTATAGGCTGCGTGAATAGCTTTGATATTTTACTTTACAAATACCCCCGTTGCAGCAGACCTGCATACTCAGCAAATTTCAAATGCAAAAGAACATATAGTTCAAGCCAACATAGCGAAATTTGACATATTTTTGTAAGCTTCATAAGAATAACATGGGGAATGAGTAAGCAGGTTTGCTGCTATGGGTGTATTGAAACTGGGGGTTTTAATTCAATATTTAGTAGATCTGAACTAGAAGAAGCCACATACCAAGTTTTATCAAGATATGTTGAGAAATAAGCGAGATATAGAATGTTACTTATTTCCCATAAGGTTAACATTGAGACAACGTACTGTGTTTACCACTTTCAATATCTCGGTAACCAATAGACATAGAGCAGTGATTCAATGTACTAAATTGTTTGTTTTTTGAGCTAAATTCAATGGTGCAAACAAAAATTCGATAAATTTTATTTTTCTATGTAAAAAACTCAAAAACCCCTCTTTTGGGGGGTTTATCTCCCTTTACCCTCCCTTCGGGTGTCCGATCGGGCTGGTTCACGAACTCGTCCGAGTGATTGCCACTTTACACATCTGTACCAAATTTCATTACGATTGGACCATATTTACGGCCGCTATCGTGTTAACAGTCATATTATATATAAACTCGAACGAACGGTGTTTTTTTGCTTCTGGGGACCTCAAAACGAAAAATATTTTGGTCTGGGTCTTAGGTCTTACCATGAGTACTACGGTAACAGCTTCTTCCCTATAGGGGAAATTCGCTTAAATGAAAGGTTTGCTTACTTTTATTAAATATGACTTGTCAGAATTAACACCAACATAATTAGGTTTGAAAGTCAGTGAACAGACCCAGGGAAGAGTTAAACACCAACCTACATGAATAACCAAAAGCGTAATGACTCACGACTTTCCTTTTCCAAACTGATCGTCAGCGTCCTTGAGGACATTGTCCGTCACTTTCCCCCGTGGGAGGACGGGGCAGGACTCAGGACTCAGGATGACAGGGAATCCCACAATGCCCGGACGCGGTTGTGCAAGGACACAGTGACTGTTGACAATAAGTTGCCTCACAGGACACGCCTTGCACGCGCGACTCATGGGCTTGTGGAACGCTGTTGTTGTGTTATCAAAGTATTGTCTGATTTAAGTGGGTTGTTAAGGATATTAAATGGGGTTCGACCTTGTAAAATTGTGCGTGGAGTAATGACTTTGCCAAAGAAGTTTGAAATCAGTATGTGGGGAACGTGAGTGACGTGTGGAAAAGAGAGGCGGATTCAAGGAAACATTGTTTATGGTAATAAAAAAGGAAATAGGGTTCATGATTTTGATGATTATAAGTTATTATTGAAGTTATTAAGATATAAGTTTTAGTGTGCCGATAAAAGATTGACAGCTAAAGTTTTGGAACTGGAAATTTTTTTATCAGATCCAAGTACAAATGTTGTATTTAAGTTATTCTGTAATTTTAAGTTAATCCGCCTCAAAATCGATTAATTTGGTTTCAAAGCGTTAATATCTTGTTGGAGATTTCTTCTCAAACGAAACTTTTACGTGTTAATAAAACAAAATTAAGTTTTTGAGTAAGGGAAAACGTGTTGATGCCTGTACATAAATTACGATATCGATTTTTTGTAATTTTTGACCCCCCTTCCCGAAAAAATAACTTAATGCCATTCTTCGACTAACCCCCTCCCCCAAGCAGAAATTACCTCATAATGTTACAAGCCAGAGTTTAAAATCTATATTGGAGTATTTGGTAAGGTGGTAATGTTTGCTTCTAACAGGTCTATTATGAAGCTAATCTTTCAGCTAATATTATTAAAAGCTAAGCAAGATTTTTAATTTTCTTAATTTATTTGGGATACATCCGTGGATGATAAAACGAACACAGACACGTCAACAATTTATTTCAAACCCAAACAAGTGTTTATGGTGTACATATTTCCTCCACGTTTCCCAGTTCCATTGAGCAGACCACAGCCATTCAGGCCCCAGCTCAACAGCCTCGCGGTTGGCGGGGCGGCGGATTAGGAGCCCATCTCATTCATTAGCGTCCGTACTGTTATGTTTGTCGACTCTCTCTCACAGACCGCTAAATGCGATTCCCCCTCTGAACACTTCTGCCATCTTTGTATATTGTCCGGACTCTTTTTTAAAAAATGAAATATTTTATTTTTAAGATGTGGAATTGGCTTGATTCATTTTTAAGGGACAACCCCTCAGAATGAAGGCAAACTCATGCTTAGGCTATAATTAATTGTGCATTATAAAATACACATGTATTTAACTATGTTCATACAAAGATACGTATTATACACATACAAATGTATGTTATTATGTGAATACATTTATAAATTAGTGTAATTAAATGTATGTCTGGCAGGAGAGTTAAAAAACCTACCTTGTAGGAGCAGCAAAGTTCAACGAGTAAGACGTGCAGTTTTACGTTGCTGTGGTAATAAACATTTGTTTAGTTTTAAAGTTTTATGATTTTTTTAGAAAATTTATCTCGATTAAATTCCGTTTCTAGGTAACACTCTTTTGTCTCTGAAGCCTTCATCTAAATAAAATAAAATTTTGCTTAGTTTAGTTTATTATATTAAGTTAATTTTATTTATTTATTAAAACCTAAAAATTTGCAATATAAATAGTTTTTCTCACTTTATGCCTGACGAACCACTTTATATTATGTGTTAAGGGGGACGCCTGACACCAAGTGAAAAGGAAGCAACTCTAACCAATCCTCGTCTTTGAGGAATGGATATCACAATCAGCGTCTGAGTATGGCTGTTGTTCGGTAAGTGATATGCTGTAGTATTATTTGACATGTAGTTTAGAAAATCTACAATTTGTCCAAAATGTTGCTAATACGAATCAGTGTATATTATCATAGACGAAATAAATAGTACGAGTGGTTGGAAACAATCCAGTTTTTTTTTACTCTTTCACGTTCAGTCATAATAAGATGTGTAATTACTTTTTTTAGTTTGTCCAAGGTTAATAATAGAGTAGTTTTCTAAAATTCTCCATATACTGGATACAACCATAACTATACGATCATAAACACATACATACATAAATTACAACTTTGAATTTCTGAAACTAAAGTATTTCCTTTGGGTGAGGAAAATTTCATGAATATTATTAACATAACATTGAAAAATGTTCGATGAAAATAGTTAAAAGTTCTTCAAAGGCAAAATATTTATAATAATTAGGGTTCTGACTTAATTCCTAGTCTGTAAACATGCAATTGTGTACGTAGCAGAATTTTATATTTTTGGACAAATTGAATGAAAAAATAAAGGATGAATAGACGAATGAATGGTAAATGATGCTTAAAGGTCGTATTCTAACAACCATTGAATGCTACTAGGGGTGTGCGAGTACTCAATTATCGAGATTTTTCCAGCCTAGTTTTAACTACTCGACTTGACTTGAAGTTTTGAAAAATACTCGGAAGTTCTAATCGAGTAGTTACTCTCACCGTTTACCTGGAATTGGTACGTGTAATCGCATTTTACGGCCGTTTTTCACACAGTCAACACCAGTCATGAACAGCCACCACAAAACTTTAGTTATTTTATTTGAATTAAAGTGGTTTTAGAGTTATTACGAGTAATATAAATAAATTTAGTTTTGTCTTTTTTCCTTTCTATAATTTGAGATATTTTTTACTTAAGCTCAATTGGATTGATTTAACTTTCATTTTTAACCCTACAAAATATGTTACAACAACTCTTTTTCAAATCAAACAAGTGTGTAACTAATCAAAAGTTTTATTTTACAAAATTATAGAAATTGTTGTACAATTAAGTAATATTAAAAATTACAGTCAATTTTAAAATAATTGGATCCCTGCCTCATCTTCGAATTCCCTAGCAGACCTCCACTTTTTCTTGCTCGTCTGAGGCACATGCTTGTGGATCTCTCAACTGCACATGTTATTCGAATCCTTATCCAATTCATTACCACTGTGTGTAGCTTAGTTTTTACCTCCTATTGAGTAATGATATAAAGTTAAGTTAAAGATGGCCTAAATCATCGTTTCATTTAATTTGAAAACAGGTTTTCTTTAAAATCGTAGGACAACTTCCCAGATTAATAACTAAAAAATATTAGAATTTATGGGATCAATAATGAGAATGATAACCTATTAACTTCTACTTATCAAAATAATCGACTCAAAAAAACTCAAAACTCTTGGGTATTTTTTTTTAAATTCGACTAGACTTCAAAAATCACTGTTCGAATATCCCTAAATGCAACCTTTATACTAATACTAATTACTAGACTAGGTGAAGGGAGGCGTGATAGAGTCAACAGTCGGAAAGAACCTCTGATAATTTAATACCACCAGCCCAGTAGGAAAATTAAGTCTGGCACATTTCCATTTCAACAATACAGATCTCTAAACGTGACGATAGTCCAGCCTATCAAATCACCTCTTCACGGAATAGTTAAGCCAACCCGATCCCATCGTTAGACTCATCTCCAAGTCTCCTAGTCTCCTGGACCTCGTCCACTTCCACCTCCACTCCCAAGCACCTCCTGGACCTCGTCCACTTCCACCTCCACTGCCAAGCACCTCCTGGACCTCGTCCACTTCCACCTCCACTGCCAAGCACCTCCTGGACCTCGTCCACTTCGACCTCAACTGCCAAGCACCTCCTGGACCTCGTCCACTTCCATCTACACTGCCAAGCACCTCCTGGACCTCGTCCACTTCCACCTCCACTACCAAGCACCTCCTGGACCTCGTCCACTTCCACCTCCACTGCCAGGCACCTCCTGGACCTCGTCCACTTCCACCTCCACTCCCAGGCACCTCCTGGACCTCGTCCACTTCCACCTCCACTCCCAGGCACCTCCTGGACCTCGTCCACTTCCACCTCCACTGCCAGGCACCTCCTGGACCTCGTCCACTTCCACCTCCACTCCCAGGCACCTCCTGGACCTCGTCCACTTCCACCTCCACTCCCAGGCACCTCCTGGACCTCGTCCACTTCCACCTCCACTCCCAGGCACCTCCTGGACCTCGTCCACCTCCACCTCCACTTCCAGGCACCTCCTGGACCTCGTCCACTTCCACCTCCACTTCCAGGCACCTCGGACTCCGATTGTGAAAGCGTCAACGACCTTCCGTGTCAAGGTCACAAGTTGTTCTCCTACCCTAAATCCTCCGATTTGTCCGAGTGAAACTTAATAACAGATTCTCGATTAACGTAGGCAGTGTCGGCGGTTAGTTAGATTGTTTCTGGCCGCGATGCAATTAGAGTTGTGGGCTCGGTGGCTCGGCAGCGGCGCAGTGGCCGAGATGGGCACCGAGGGTCCACACTCCATAAACTCCGGACGCTTAATTGGTTAAGAAAGTAGCGAGCGTAATGTACAATTAATTCCGAAGCCGGGAGAGCTACAGAGCCACTCCACAGACCTGGTTAGCGGCAGGTTTTGGGAGGAAAGTTCTATTGGGTGTTTTATTTTAATTGGGTGTTTGTGTAGGGGCTCTGGAAATTTGGTGAAGAAAATTGTGTTTTATAGAATAGATAAAGTTCTTAAATGTTTTTCAATCGAGTGTGGAAGTATAAATTAGCGATGTATTAAGAGCCAAACGCAACCTTAGTAAAACGTTTGATAATTAGTAGTGTTAATAGATAATACTGGTTGTAATATCTGACAATATTCTTGTGGGGCTCAGCAGGAAGTGAGGAGATCTGATATTTTACTAGCTTTTTATTTTGCTGCCTGACAGCGCTGCACAACTAGAGCTCCTACAGAATAAAAAAACATGTTTCTTTAAAAATTATTACACACATTCACACTAACCCAACCCAACAATATCCTAACTACAGAGTGCACTTTAGATTGATAATAAAAAAAGACTAAAACCTATTTAAGCGGATTTCACCTATAGGGAAGAAGCTTTCATCGTACTTCTCATGGGAAGACTTGAGCCCGGGACCTCAGAAACTTTTTGTTTTGAAACCCCCCAGATACCAAAAACACACCCCCCAAAAATGGGGTTTTTTGAATTTTTTTACATAGAATAATTAAATTGATCTAATTTTGGGTTAGACCGTTGAATTCAGTTCGACAGTCAAATAAATTCAGTTTCGACAGTAAAAATAACTAACCCCTTTGCAGTTCTACAACGGGGTACTTAATTTTATTGAGGCTCAAAGAGTATAGGTAATTTGAGCTTTTTCTGCTTTTTACAGAGGGCATAAATTACCTGCTATCGACCCTAGGTTGTGTTTATTTTTGCTTGTCTAAACGTCTTGTCATAGTTGCGTAAAACTGACCTGTCTCACAACGGTCTAAACTCAACTCACGGTCCCTATTAGCGGATGAACAATCCGACGCTTAGCGAATTCTGCCTCATAATTAAAGTTTTCATGCCATCCATTCATAATTTATTTTTCATTCAACTCGCTTTAAAATGTCCCTCACTAGTGGTCGGCCTTTCAACTTTTAACTATAATAATGATTCTTAAGAAAATTAGTTGTTAATCTTGGTCGGGTTCAAAAAAAAGATTGACTACCAGCCGACACATTTCCAATAATACAGACGATCCCAGACATCAGTAGATAAGGGTTAACCTCTTAAACTTTTAAACAAAACACATCAACTCATCATCATTGAGACAGATAAAAAGATAGAATTTAATTAAAATATAGTTTAACTCTCTCCTCCTCACCCCTCTAGTCGATCGTCTCACTGTTTTGGCTGATATATCATTGAATTTGACTCCGTAAGACATCAACATTTTACGTTGCTATGGTTATGATTTTTCCATAAATAATTCAAACTGTATGGTAATTTACAGTTGTCAGGTAATAACACTCATTTGCGACTGAAATAATTTTGTAAGATGAAGTCGATTTTCCTTCTTAAATCAACACCCGAAACATATTCAACGTTTCAACGTATATTCAATCAAACTTCTCACTTTATGCCTGATGAACCACTTTACATTATGCCAGGCACAAAGTGAAAAAATGCAACTCATCGCCAAGCAACTGATGATGTAGAGAAATTCTTGTCTCTAAGGAATGGATCTTGGTTATCCAAGGCTGAATTTCAGAAAAGATTATGCCTGCCTACTTTTTCGGTACTACTGTAAGTGTTATTTAGTTTTTATTAAGACGACTTTAGGAATCATACTGTAACAAATATATTTAAAATTGAAATGACACCTCTTATTTTATGTCTATTTGACAGGACTCTTTTGGTAACATTTTTAGAACACTTTTGCCGCAGCTTCATTTCATATCATTTATCGTCCTAAAACGTGATCATACAAGGCAGAAATGTTTCTGCAACAAACACATGACTTGTCATAAAACTTGTACTAAACCCAAAATAATACTATCCTCAAAAAAGTAAAATAAAATACGATCACATCTTCAAGTATAAATTACATTTATTTATCCTACCACTTAATTGCTCTCTACAAATTCTTATAGGGAATAAAAGGGCTTATCAATAAAAACGTTTTTTTAATTCATATTATTCAAAGGAAGTTCAAGAATTTATTTACCGTAAGAATTTTATTACTATTTTTTTTCTCAGCCTAAAAATCAGCTCCCAGGCTCTCTTTAATTTAAAATCTTTCTGTGAGAAAATAACGCATTTCATCCTAACATGGAGTTCTAAACCCTTCTACTGCAACGTCATGAATAGATTTCTTTCTCTCACAGAATCCCTTCAGCTGGCCTAAAGGCTACTTTGTGAGTTGCTGGATCATATAAATAAAAATGTCTAATTACTTTTAAAGTTTATTAAATCTTTCTTCTTTGCACACAGTACATATAATAGTTGCATTGAAATCATGAATTTTTACCATAGACGTCACTATACCAAATTTAAAAAATATAGAGGTAGAAAACTTCATGATTAAATTATTGTTTTCATTGTTGTAATCTTTTAAACAACAATTTAAAAGATTTTAATGAATTTTCATTTGACGATGATATTGTAATCTTTGAATAGGACAGTTAACTCTAAAAGCTAAAATACTCCTATTTTTGTATTTTATATTAATAATGGAGCAACTTTTTTTATCCTAGAAGTAAAGTTAAAACTGGCTCTATTACACGGAAATAAATCATTTATCGCTTGAAGAATTCTTGCTTCTAGGCGTTGAATGTGAATGAATCCTAGGAGACTAGGTCGCCGCTGATAGGGATTAATGTAACTCGTCCATAACTAATACGAACTTAAAACAAGACATTTCCATTTATAACTAAATGGGTGATTTAAATTTCAGGTTATTAGGTTACTTCCAAGATAACATGGACTTGAGATTTAATATTTAAATCTTGTACAGATCAGATATCAGAATATACTTTAAATAGACCAAGTTCATTGAAGCGAGATATGAAAAGACACGACATTCCATTGGACTTTGGTGTCGACTGTATTAAATAGCTCACCAAATTTTTGTTGCGTATATTAAAACTTTGAAAACATGTTATGAAAGATTATCCCAAAATTAATGAATAGATAAATGAAATAAACGGAACATTTATGTGTAATACACGTGTATATCACAACTTGTATGTTTCTTTTTACAATTGAAAGTGACCACATTCCAAAAGGAATTCATGTAAACAGTTTTTTTAATGTTATTTTTTTATATATGTTGTTTGTATATTTTGTAAAATAAAAATATTAGCACATATGGAGTAGGATTAATTAAATATTATACTCCATCGAAAGTTAAATAGATCTAGATCATTAGAAATGGTGTTATAAAACTAGTAATTGAAAATTTAGCATCTGCGATGTAGGGGGGGATGTATAATGTACGATCAAAGTGTAACGTGTAATTTAAATGGAACGTAATCACGATCCACTAATTTTGTGTTATTACGGGAAAATACAGCAACATTACTCGTATAAATATATCCAGAACCATTACATATCATCGCTGTTTTGATAGGCAAACAAGAAAGATTACAATTTATCAGCTTTGCACTTCCTATTCTCCTGCAGATGTGAAAAAGCCTCTCTTATATTGTATTCAGTGTAATGTGCAACGTGTACAGTTCACTGCAATCCCTACATTAATTACACACCAACCAGACACTTCCATATGTGCGTTGACTCGTTCCCAAACACACATCGGAGATTAGCAAGTAATTGATGACGATGACGCGACTGGTGCGAGCAGGTAATTAGATAGAGGCGAGTAATTACCGGCCAGATGTATGCGGGATTGTATTTATGAACAATTGACTGCAGTTGTGGACAGTTAGAATCAACATATCATTATTAATAAAGGATTATTATTGATTATGGATATAATGTATTGTTTTATAGTATTTGTATTCATTTAATGAATATTGTAATTATTACTTGATCATTAGATATCAACCCTATTAAACTATCTTCATTACCCAATCAAGTTCCGTTTGGTCCAACTTTTTAAATACGGTAAATCTTTTTTAAATGTAGGCACTCGTTTATTTGTAAAAACATGCGAGTTTTGACATACACGTGTATCGCAAGTTCTATTTAACCAGTAGAAACAATTTCCATCTAGTTGGTGTTTACTGATAATTCCTTGATTTCAGTTAATTTTTATTAGTTTTAATTTTTCTAATAAGGCTGATAACGTGATAATTTCAACTGATTTTTTTTCTAACGTGATAATTTCAAGCTTTCTAAAGTTTATTGTAATCCCGAAACCCGTTGTTCAGCGACCACATACGACGATCTTAGCCAGATTTCAACTCTTTATTGAGGCGACTAAGATGCAGAGGTGCGAAAATTCGTCGTCATTAATATGTTTATAAAATATTACAGTACAATAAATAAGTTTACGTATTTATTTATTTATTTTAACTGATTACTTTTTTTGGTTAGTTGTCCGATATGTATTTTTTGTCAGTTTTTAATTACAGTTCAACAGTTTTAATGGTTTGAAGCCAGACTCAATAGTCATATTAAATCATATATCTCTTAGTTTTTAAATTTAAATCGGCAAATACAAAAGATTAATAAGAAGGAAGACTGGCTGACTTCTTAGTTTACTGCTTCAACTAAAGCTTGTAAAAATCTCCCTTCTTAAAAACGCTTTTCAAAAAGTTGGAACTTATTTATTTAATACCTTAGTAGGCCATATTATTTCGGTATTAAACGTAATAAAGGAGATAATTAGATTTTGGAATTCACATCATTTTAGGGGGTTTCAATTCATAACACGAAATTCAGATTAGTTCGTCTTTTCACTAACCGATTTTCAAAGCCTATTAAGTACTGTGAATTCTTATATCTGGAGATCTTAGCTGTACCACACATGGTCATGTTAGGTAGTGTTGTACCCAATTATATCGGTGCACGCTACTGGTTCATGTAACGGTCCGACTAAACACACTAATAGGCACACTTCTTCGATCAGAGATAATATTTTTAGGTAACTTGAATAAAGTATTTGGTTGAAGCTTCTTTAATAAAGTATTTGGTATAAAAGCATGACTTTTAATTAAAAATTTACTTTTAAATAAAACAACTGAAGCGACTAAATTGAAAATAATACGTACTTTCTTGAGAGCCTCCTATGATTTAGGGCCTATATTTCTACAAAACTGTATTAAAACCGGCTTTATCATTTGAAGTCTGTGTATAACTTACAAATTGATATTATGCTTACCAAAGATCCTATTTTTATTATTAACATTGAGCTGTTGAAACTCTTTTCAATTAATAATAAAACGAAAAGATTTTTTATTTACCTATAAAATAATGTTTTCTGACATTTATTAACACATACAGAATGTAAGTCTATTGTAGGCTAGTTAGTGTACAGTTTATCGCATCAGTTTATCGCACCGTTGATTGGAAAATAATAATTCTTACCATGTAATTAAAATAAAAACTACTGAAATCGCAACAATTTCAAGATAATTTTATATATAAAAAACCTAAAGGGCGAAGTCCTAGAGGATTTAGGGATGTAAATAGACCAATGAGTTGGCTGGGATGATGATTTACCTTTGTGCAAGATTTCAGCCCGCTCGGTTGACTAGTTTTGGGGTTATTCCTAACATATAAGACAAGCAGATATTGTACAGAAACAACCTATTCTTTATAATTATATTTAATATATATGTTTTTCATTTTATTTGCTATGGAAATTTAAAAACACGATAAATACTGACTTTCCAAGTGCTGGAAATAAAAACAATTTGATCATAATACATGGAAAACAAACAATTTTTTGCATTCCGTATATTTAGTTCGTTTCTTCTCTTGGCAAACTAAAGTCAGTTTAAATTATCTTGAGTTTCGTACAAGACAATTTCACAAAAATCTCTTCTCATTACCTGATCTAATGAGCGTTCCAGTTTTCTACAGAATCTCTTACATCTCGTATTATTTGTGTTTCCTCGATGAATTAATGCAAACATTCCTCCTGCAGGGTGAATGCCACTGTTGCGAGTGGCGAGAGGCGACTGGCGAGTGGCGAGTGGCGAGTGGCGAGAGGCGAGTGGCGCGTGTCGAATGGCGAGTGGTAAATGGCGAGTGGAGAGAGGCAAATGGCGAGTGGCAAGTGACGAGTAGCGAGAGGCAAATGGCGACTGGCGAGTGCCATGAGGCGAGTGGCGAGTGGCGAATGGCGAGTGACGAGTGGCGAGTGGGAGAGGCGAGTGGCGGCGAGGTGGCGAGTGGCGAATGGCGAGTGACGAGTGGCGAGTGGGAGAGGCGAGTGGCGGCGAGGTGGCGAGTGGCGAGTGGCAAGTGGCGAGTGACGAGTGGCGAGTGGGAGAGGCGAGTGGCGGCGAGGTGGCGAGTGGCCGGTGAGGTAGGTGTGACCTTGCCGCGCGATGTAGAGCAGGCTAGAAAGTGGGAGAAAGTACGAGCGAGCATTCCACACACCGAATTCTGCTGACCCTCATTCTTGTCTAATATCTTACCCCGCTCCCCCTCTATTCTGGATCATCCACGGCCAGAATCACTGTTTATCCACTGATTACGATCTGATGGGTGCAATCATCCCGAGCCGGTGTCCGGGCCCAGCCTGCTCACCGCCCGCCGACCTGTTTATTTCTCACGTCCACAAGTAATTCGGGTGATAGCTTAATTTTTGGGGTGTTTTAATCAGAAGTTAAGCATTTAATGGGTTTCTCATAAACGTGTTTGAAGCCATGAACAAGGTGTCTTGTGTGAAGTTAGAGCTAAGGTTTATTTCGAGCTCATTCCAAGAGATCTTTAGGAGTGATCATTCCAGGGATGATTAAAAAGTGTAAAACTGTGCATAACCATTTCATCCGCCGTGACATTATCGCCTGATAATGAGTACCTAATCGAACTATAACATGTTTGATATTCCATACCATACCATCAAATTTATATAGGTGTTAAGGGTTAACCTGCCCACTTAAATTGATTTTGAAATGTATCAATGACAATATGCCTTTAATGAAGGCATTTCATATAAATTTATGTTATTTGCTAATGTAAAAATTAGCCGAACATGTCTTTAAGATGCGAAACAAAAAAGCGGGTCACTTTGAAAATTTAATTCCTTGTCCGTTATGAGAGTTGAATAATTTTCTTTTTACGGCGAATGGCTATTTTATAAATGCTATTGAGATATTAGTTCATCAGTAGATCAGTGGTTTGTCCATCTTCTTACCGTTTGTTGTTAATACCTAACAAATATGAATGCAATAAACTAACGCGTAGATGTTGTGTAGAATTAACATAAATCTTCAATACTTTTGAAAAGAAAATCTAAAACTGAGTCACGAAGATGCGCCAAGCAATGAGGATTCATGTAAACTAACCGTCATTTTGTGCAAAATGAATATTGTTACATTGTCAAAATTTTAAATTGTAGAACGTATACTTAGACACGTTTAAAGCAGATGACATAAATAAACTTCTCAAATTATGTGAGGAATTTACTACCCATATTGAAGATGAGACTAAAGTAATGAGTCTTTTAAAGTTTGCCCCGATGAGAAGTTCAATTACTGGTAGTTTGATTCCAGTTCTATGACACAAAGAATTAGTCTAGAAAAATAATTCACAAAAATTCACTCACTTCCTCATTGAAAGGTATTTTACGCAACAAAACTCCATAAATAATTGCCATGAAACTAAAGCCTATTTTACCAAGTTTTTTTTTAAGTCACGAAGTGACGCGGTCTGCTAGTTTCATTTGAATAATTTATTTTTTATACTGTAAGGTTTCTATGGAAATATTGTATTGCTGAGGATTCTTTAAGACATTGAAATTTTAAAGTCCTCTAAGGTCTCTGAGAGACTGTCATAACACTGTTTAGTAACGAGCGTCTGCAACTAAAGAGGAACATACAGCCGAATTTCCGGTATGAAGGTTTTTGGTTCTTGTATGAAGGAATTTTGGCTATTACGATTTTGAACACAAAAAGGAGGCTATATGATATTAACACGGGAAGCGAAATTTTTACAGAAGCAGTAATGAGTATAATTCCAGGTAAGAAGTATTAATGTTAATTCCATCGCGAAATTTGAACACCGTTAAGTATGGATACCCTCGCAATTTTCATGGACGTTTGCCAATCTCGTTAAAGGAGACAAACGCGTCGTCATGTCAGCGGGTTTGTTAGAGACCTTGTTGCATCGCAGCCACTCAGAGGCTGTTTCGAGTCATCATCTCGGATTGTCTTCCATTTCCGCTAGTCATCGCACACTCTTCCGGGTCTGACATTCTATCTATCCATCTCTTCTTCTCGCATCCTTTTCCAGACTGTGTAACACATACGCGGACATTGATATATATTACACAATCTAGTTATTAGTCACTTATCTTAGTTAACTTTTTTTGTACTCAAACAGTCATGAGCATTAATTTCATAGATTTTCAGGCGATTTCAGTTGTATTTCGCAGAAGTAACAACTAACTACTTACGATCAATTAATGATAATTTCAATTTCGTATGGTTACCTCTGCAAAAAGATCTCATTTTCGCATCTCAATACCTGTAAGGGGAATCCCCTTATTTTTGGGATTTTTTTAACTCTGACAATTTCTACTCTTATCTATGAAAATTAAATCTTTATACGTTTCCTATAAGAGCGATAATTTTGTTAATTTTACCGAAATAAAAACGGTAAACGTATGACCTTGATCTTTAAAAAACGTCCATGGAAATTCAAGCAATTTAAATTTAAATATATAGTTTCAACTAGTTGCAGTATGTAGTAACACAATTTTTTATTTATAACGATTTAATATGAAGAAACGTCAATAATTTTATCGTTACGAAATGCACAGTATCAAAAAAACTTTACGCTGTTTTACATTAAATTGTTATCACGTTATTGCATTTGAAACCCCTTCATTTAAGAACAAAAAAATCTGAATCCTATTCTATACTCTTATACGAGCAATGTTTGTTTAAATGTTTGCTTGCTAGATTTATTGCTCAATTATTCCGAAAACGGCTCCAAGGATTTCATTCAAAGTTTATAATTAATTTCTGACTCAAGAACGTGTTTCATGTAGGTTATTATATACAAGAGAATATATGAGTATAATAACGTAATAAAATAAATATCAAAGTCCAAAAAATTAGCATTTGGCCAAGGAGTTGCCATGCCAGCAAAGAAATAAACAACGAAAATTTAAGCATAAGAAAATAACTTCTTGATAAGCATGATAGGTGTTGTTCTATATCCTGGATATAAATAAAATACGTCTAAAAAACAAATAAAATATGTGGTGTGACGAATTTAAATCGATCGCCATTTTCCATGTTTTATGTATATTTACTGTCTTTTATATGAGTACAATATAAGTGCAAATATATTTTAATTGTTGTAAGTCGTTTATATATATATATATATATATATATATATATATATATATATATATATAAAAGTAATAAAATAACAGCTGTATGCAAACGTCAGTTGTCTAGAAATACAACGAGTGTGTAGGATAAAGATTGCACGGAGTAATATTTGTAATGACACTGATATGTTTTAGAGTTACTGTTAAACATGAAATAAAACCGAGTAAGGCTCGGCCCACCAGGCACTTGCTTGTAGTCCAAGAGCCCACGACCGCCAGACCTTCGTTATTTCATAAAAGCTGAAAGTTTCTCTAAGCAGTGTTCCGCGTATAGGTAACAAGAAACAGCAAATGTGAAGTTTGACTAGTGGTTGCTTTTATTTTTCTAATATTCGCAGATTCATATCATTGCAAGCTTCGAAATTACTTAAACAGCTGATAACTTCCATTTAAAATACAAGAAAGTGAACAGCTGGTTTAGTAATGTTGAAGCTTGCAACTCGAGAATTAGCATGAATTAGCTGATCTAGTGATCTTCATGTCTTCTTTGGAATAATATTATAAATAACGTCATTCACTGCCAGACATTTAGCACTTTTACAACCTGTTTTCCGTGACATCTTTGAACTTTTTACGAAGGGCAATTATACTAACATTATAGTATAAAACCTGAATTTTACGTATGTATATGGGGGATGTCATAAGATGTTTCCTCGGTAGCCAGACAGTTCCGATGGTTTTAACATCTCGCTATACAACTCAGCAAATCTGGGGTATATTTGCTACTATATCTCTCAGAATTACCATAAAGAGAGTAGGATTACCTAAAATTACAAGAGGAAATAATTAAAACCAAAAATTATACTTTAGTGCAGTTTTTATCAATTTTTCTGTTCTCTGCGTCATACCATTGCAAGCTACAACAGCTGTTCACTTCTTTGTATTTTAAATGGAAGTTACCAGCAGTTTAGGAAATTTCTAAGCTTTCAATGATATGAATCTCCTAATATCACGCAACCACTAGCCAAAATTCATAATTGCTGATTATTGTTGCCTGCATTCGAAACATTACTAAGATGAACATTCAGCTTTTATAAAATAATGGAGGTCTGGCGGTCATGGACTCTTGCTCTATTGTTAGGACAACGCATGTTGGTACATACGAGGGCCGAGACTTCAGTGCAACCGCGCGTCGGAGTCTCCCGCCCCCAGCGGCGAGCCGCGCGGTCCACAGCGCTAATGTCCCATTGTCACCTGCACTGCTCATACATTAGTGGCCGGTGATCACATCCGGGTCACCATTTCACTACCTCTCCAAAAGGCTATCCCATTTCGCCTCTGAATCCATGTCAGCTGCCGAGTCGCCCGATGACGCGCGTTGAGTCATGCGATGATTGTGAAACGGTAAAGTTCCGACGGTTTTAATTTTCTCTCTGAGAGGTTTGGTTTGGTATTAGGCTAGTAAATTCGTGGATACAAGGGTTTGATTTGTGTTTAAAGTATAAAGCGTTAAAATGACTTGTTGGTGTTTGTTGAGCATTAATAATTGCATGTTATTTTATACTAGACTAGCTGATAACCCCGGCTTTGTACCGGAGATTTTTTTCTAGTTGATTCATAGTGTTGCATTCTGTTGGTAACCATAGGTTTTCACATAATGGTAACCATAGTAACTGTTCAAAGCACGTCCAAAACCCTTGACATGGTTCCCTTTCGGACAATCCTGAGCCTAGGGCATTAAAGATATCAAAACCAAATCACCACAGTGCACATCATGAGATTCCAAGCTTTAACCCTTTTAGTGCCAGAAAAAAATTTAATGTAGGTGCAAGAAGTGCCGGACATTTTTTCATTGTTACCTGCAAGAAGTGCCAGGCCCTATTTAGCAAAAATGTAAGGGTTTAGGAAAAAAATCACCAAAAAATTATTTGTTATCATTTTTTAACAAATATTTTTTTATTTGTTTCTTAATACTTCTATTATTTATAAATGACAAGAACAAAGACAAATTTCAAGTTTGTGGTAAAAATAAATGTTAATAAATTAAAAAAAATTTTGCATCATACTAATTTTTTATGTTTACACTGAAAAAACATATTTAGGTTTTACTCTGATGCAATTTTTATTAGTTTTATGTGAAACTACGTAAAAAAACAAGTTAAAACCATGTATAAAACATCAATTTACTGTAATAGGTTATGAATTAACAAAATAAAACGATAACCTTGCAACAATGCAGAGTTGAACAACGTCACTAAGCACCCTACATAAAAGAGTATTCATATTCCATATTTACACTAGAAACACCATTTAACATTTAAAAATATCCACAATAACAAAATACAAACTATATTTTATTATAACCCTACAGGTAAAACAAAAACATAGCCTAAAAATTACACAAACGAAGTTGCATCACCGCCATAAGAAATGCATGGTTATTTGTCTGCCAACAGCTGTTTGCATTTCAGTATGTCTTTTCAGCTAACCATAAAGACAGTTCAGGACAAAAGTCACAAGAAACGAAAGATTTGATTATAGAAAGGCATTTGGCACGAATTTCAGCCAGTAAAAACGAAAAAATATATTTTATATGTATAAAAATGTAAACGTCTCGCTACGAGATCCTGGCATTCTATGCAGTTAGAGACAGGATCTGGCTAAGAGATCCCGGCACTAGCGGTAGTTAGTATGCGCGTCTCGCTACGAGATCCTGGCACTAAAAGGGTTTAAATTGACACCAAGATCAAGGGTGTAAGACTTGCAGTTTCGGCTGCAACACGAAATATACCAACAGACAACTCTTATATATCTGTATAATACAGTATATATTTATTGCAGCTTTGCAATCACCTGTTTTACTTAAAGATTTATTCTTCCGTAAGAATTCTAATGACTCAACCTTTGATGGGCTGTAGGGCCTAATCCTTAGAAAAAAAACTTACGTTTTGACGAAATCGGCAAACCGACGCTTTAGCCTATCCTCTTTAATTTGGATCATAAATCTTGAGGATCGGTTCAGTAGTCACTTAGATCTCGAGTCTTTCAATTGCGCATTATTGTGTAGCTGTGTAGCTTAATATTCTAATACTTACAAATAAGTACAATAAAGAAAGAGAAAGTAATTTTCTATCTTAAAACAATAAATTCATTATATGTTTTTAGAGAAACTAAAGGCTTTCTTTGGTTACAGTTTCAAATAAAAAATAAAAATTATAACCCCACAAGGAAACAATAAAAGTCTCTTTACTAAGGAAATATAATCCACGGCCACTAAATTCCCAACAAAAGACCCGAACGAAATCCAGGAAATCCGCGAAGGAAACAATGTCATACATCGTAACGCGGTGAAAACGCGGCAAATTAAAGAGAGGGAGAGCGTTGGTTTACGATACATGCAGAAGTGGAGTGAAGAGTGACACATCCACAAAGGCGTATAAACAAGCTGACCCACGTGCCCGGGACTTCCCACGGCCCAGTTACTGGGAAGTGTGGATAATGCTGGGACCCGGCCCGCGGTTAATTACATCCAGAGACGTTTGCCGGGGTCATCTTATTGTTTCTCCTAATGGCTGAGAGAGGGTGGATTGATACAGGTTTGTTGATAGGGGAGTTTTATTCCTGGAATGAAACTGGGTTCCAGAGGAAAGTTGCTGGTGGTGTACTGGAGAATGATCTTCGAGTTAACTGATTGATCAAAAGGTGTTCATTGTAATATCTCCGTAGGCTCAGGACTGTTTTCTTTTTGGTGCTTTCGTAACTGATTGGTCACAAAAATTATTTTTGAGTGTATCGTTATTAAAAAATGATTGTGTTAGACTTAAATTTAAAATCAAAGATAAAAATCTTTCAATTTGTTGATAAAATATGTTCAAATTTTATGCCGAACTAGGAAATAGTTCGTCGACTCTACATCAACAGTACAAGATATTCTAACATTATTGCACATTTTTGACTTGAATAGCCTGCTAAAATATTTCAGGTCTTAAATCGTATCCTAGTACATGTTCTTATTGTAAATTAGATATCTCAAAATATAAATCATTCGTAAAAGTAATAGCAAAAAAGTTTTTAATTTTCGGATTAAAACTATGCGCTTTAATGATGCTTAACACTGACTCAGAAATTTGTACAATGCCGTAGTAATCTTTCGGTCGGAGGTTCTCCTAATTATTTTATCTCCAGGATGCCTCCCGTTGTGTCCGGCTCTCCCGAACATTGTACCACAACATCATCTCTAATTCTGCGTGCGTGGTTCAAAAATTTCAAGATGACTAGGAAGTGAAACGGGCACATCTAATGAGGATGACTCGGGCGACAGAGGTATGTAGGTGTGACAATGCTGAGACAATGCCTTGACAAGCGGCCAACTGGGGCGGTAAACTGTACGATCCGCGCGCGGAGGTTCGTGGCTGACTCAGCACATGTGGGGCGCTAAGGCGTAACGAGGGAGATCGCTTTTCTCTCAAAAAGTTTAACACCTTACGTGAAGGCGTAAAAAAAATTCACCTCTGATTCGCCTTTCCAAATATAGTATATACACAAATTGAACACACGTTCGCAACATCACATGAAAAGGCGGATATTGTATTAGTTCTTGAAAACAATATCCTCTATTAATATGTAATCATTAAAGTTTCAGTGTCACAGTTTTAGCTCAGCCTGAGGATATCAAGATAAATTGATATGAGATATTAAGAGATTGATATGAGAAAAATTGATCAACTAACATCGATTATCTGGCATAAATATGTGTAATTAAATTTAGAAATAAAATAATGTTGTTAGTATTTTTTTCAAATTTTATCAAACCGCAAATCACTTAATCACTTTAATAAGACAGGTATTAGATCAAAAATAATAAAGTTAGATTCATTTCAGCATGTAAGAACTGCTTGATTATCTAAATCCTCACAGGTTTGACCTCTTTAAACAAGATTAATCAATACATTATTTAAGTCAACATCTGCCTAATATTGGTGTTAGTGAATTAATAAAAAAATGTTAGTGAATTAATAAAATAAAACATCAGTTTAAATCATAACCTCTATTACTTTTATTTAGATGAAAACATAAAAAAGCAAATAACAAAATAATCAACTGATTGTAAAATTAGAATCATTTGACTGAACATAATTATATCAAATATTTATGAAAGAATACTATAAGAAAACTATGTAACAATTGGTACATTGAATAGCGTAGGACTGTATGATGAGAGACACTTTGAAAATTGATGTTTCATTGTGTTTAGAAGTAGTGCATTTTTATCTTTGGATAAACTGGAAAAGGGGAAATAAGTCTCACAGGCTATCTGATTTCGATTCGGTCTAGGCTCTCGATTTCTTTCAGGAACCTGACTTATTTCACGTCTTTTAAAGGTTTTGGGATGGTCCTGGATTTTTAATAAAATATTTAGATTTTCCATTTTAATTTATATGAAGCCAAAATTTACATTTTAATCTATTTAAAAAGCCAAATTACCAGGAAATTTTGAGAAACCATAAGCCTGGCACCCGTCCTCCGTTCGGATCCTTCAGCTATATAGTGTCCGAAGATAATATTCCCGTAGTGGAGAGACTTTACGATTACTTTGTCGGGTTATATATTACCTACACTTGAACGGAAGGTCTCGGTGTGAAAATTCCAGAAAAAATATTAGTTTCTTGATTAAATTTTACCCAATGGCACAAATATTCTAAAAGAATATTTCATGCATTTGTTTCTATTTAGCATTTTTTACAATATTCGATTACATAGCAGTTCGATTAATCTTTCTAGCTTCTAGCTTAAAAGCTAATTGAGAGATCAGCTGATCATATAACTTAAAATAAGAGGTTCGCTTTTTATT
This sequence comes from Flexamia atlantica, assembly GCA_035578135.1. Classification (NCBI taxonomy): domain Eukaryota; kingdom Metazoa; phylum Arthropoda; class Insecta; order Hemiptera; family Cicadellidae; genus Flexamia; species Flexamia atlantica. The sequence continues at coordinate 66,019,936 of JAQJVK010000002.1, forward strand.
TACAATTCTTTTGTTACTTAAAATATGCTGGGCAGTACAAGTTTTCTCTAGTTTGAGTAATTGAAACGATTTCTTTCCTCCCTAATTGAATTACAAACCAAATAAAACACGAGTCGCAGCCGAGCCTGCCTGACGGGCGTGGCTGACCTTGGGGCCGACCGACCCAGATATTCGCAAGCCAACACTAATCACCAGTAATTTTACAGTATTTCCCTCTCGGTTCCTTCCCTCCCATCTCCGGTAAACTGTTTTCCTCTCTCCTCTACCGGTTACCTTCCGGTTTGACTCTTTCTTGGATAATATTTCCTTTTACTAATGTTTTGCTCCATACGGTTCTGTTTGTATGTTATGGTTTCAGTTTACTAATAATACTTAAAATTGGATTTATGTCAATTCATATTCAAATTTTTATTATTATTACTTGAATTCAATTGATATAGTTAATTTCAAAACTGTAATCGAATAATATTAATCTGCTCAATGATTAGTTATGTAAAAGTAGTTAAGAAGTTATGTTAAAAATTTTTTAAATCAACAATATATATACAGGCATTTAATATTTTTATAGACTGATTTTTATATATTAGATTAATGAAAGGATTGACCTTTTCCTTAGTAAAATAAATACTATTGTTTCATGAAGTATAGCCTACATAACACTTTTATTACAATACCGATTTAATTTGTTTGATGTATAAGCCTACTGGAAAAGTATTATGCCACTATATAAATGTCCCAATCAATAGATGGATAATTAATTAAAATTATTTTTCAAAGTATGTTTAAAAATACTCGCATGAAAATCCCGCCCTCGTCTGACGGCTCGTGCGGGAACTGTTATGCTCGCACGGTAAAACGGTACTTGCCGGGCTAGTAACGTAATGTACTGTTTAATTTCTCTTTCCAGTTTTAATACATTGCGTTCAACATTTTCGTACGTATTTGAATTTTTTTAACATACGATGGCCTATGTAAAAGCTTGCTAAAACTTCATATCGTGTTAGTGTATCTTTATTAATTCTCCAGAAAAATCTCTTTCGCCCTTATCATCCAGCGTTTTAATATACAATTAATTATTATAAGTTGCCTGTAGTTATGTCGTGGAATCAACTTAATTTTTTAAAATACTCTGAACACTTGTACATTTGCAAATCAGATACGATTTTTTCTAATCTAATCGTTATATTAATTTTTGTGTTACAAAACCCCTTACCTCCAGGGAGCTTGGAACCGTGTATGTTATTTATCTCCCTTGTATATCAAATGTTTGATCTCAAACATACTACGGCAGTTTTCATATCGACCTTACGATATACAAAATTAATTAATTCAAATATAAATTACTAAATATTGTACGCGTACTTCACATGAATAAACTGGAAATAAATGTGGAAACAAAATAACATAAAAATACAAAAAATAACCCCAAAAATCCCAGAAATTAGTATAAAACATAAACATATGTAGCCCACAGGGCTGAGCAATTTTAAAATACCTGTTTGGGCCTTAGTTCGGGCTAAGTTTATGGACCAGCCACGTGTGGATAAAATTTCAGCCCAGGCAATTAAGTTGTTTAGTTTTTGCGTTTACCAGGATCTGCAGACAGGTAGAAATTGTCTCTATTTTATAATATTACTAGGTGCTAATTTGTTTAGATATATTGGAAAAAAAACCTTTTGTTTTCAACAAAAAAATTAGTTTTTTCCTTAATTTGGAAATTTAAACAAATACCAAAACCACGGAAACTAGAAACAACATTGTTTTGTTTCTAGATACCGTGACCAAAACACAGAGTTGTATTTGTACAGGAACAGTAATTTTTATTACTCTTTACAAGATGTAGGTAAAAATTAAGGGTGTGCGAGTACTTGAATTTCAACCTTTTTCCCCGAGCCGAGTTTTCCATACTCGACTTGTCTCGAAGATTTGCAAAATACTCGAACGTTCGAGTCGAGTAGTTACTCCGGCCGTTACCTAAAATCGGTACGTGCGATCGAATTTTATGGTAGTTTTTCGCACAGTCAACACCATCTCAGACCACTACTAAAAAACTTTTAATTTTACTTCAATTATAGTGGCTTTGGAGTTACAGTTGAGTCGTTAAGTTTTACGATGTTTTAAGATGTATATTTTTTATGTATTTCTCTAGTGTTTTAAATCCAGGCTACATACCTTATCCGTCGAACAGTTTTTTGCTTGTCAATGTTGACTACTTCAGTTTCAATTAACATTCCATCATCAGGTCGAGTACTTGGCGTCTTCACTAAATTAATCTCCAGATTAATTTTGTCAAAATATTAAAATTCAACAGTCGACACATACACTTACACACTTTACACAAAACATTAACGATAATAAAACTACATTAGACATGTACAATGCCGGCCGGCGATTAGACTCCGACTCCGCCTCTAGTGTTTTGCCTTTTTATTAAAGATTGTGCGTTGAGTGTCACAACCAACGCACAATCTTTAATTCCAGGTTCAAAAATATTGAAACAAGATTCTCTCTTATAAACAATAAGCAAAAATCTTAGACTTTCCCCATCGATGACATTGAATTTCAAACCAAATCAATTAAATGTTTGGTGTATAAACAAATATACATAAATATGTAGTTAAGGGTTTATAACACATATTATTTCAACAAATACATAATATATCCTTTATTTTTTCACAACACACAAGATATAAAGACAACAATAACAACACTTGATAATACACAACAACAATTTACAACAATTTTATTTGCTCCGTGGGGAGCAATTTTTGTGTTGTTGTGTCGCAAGATACGACACAACAACACTCACTAAAAAAACTTTTTAAAGTAATGAATTTCTAAAGCAATATTGGTGGAATTTTAAACACCTTAAAGTTATGGTATGCAGGATTCTAAAAATATGTAATTTGTCATTTATACACTTTTATAAGCACCAAAAGATACAGAAGATGTAGATGAAGTAAAACAATACACACTTTTCAATCAACTATAAACTTTTAAACTTTATTATTACTGATTCTCTTATTCAACCTGCATCTACTGTTTATTCTTTCTTCCCTTGCAGGCAAAACTTGCTGTAGTTCTCGGTTGTTACATCTCTCTTCTGGAGCACTTTAGCCATATAGTCGAAAGCCCTTGAAGAGCAGACCCAGAAGTTAGGGTTAGTATTTAGATTATCATTCACAGCCTTCACGAGCCCGAAGGTAACCATCATTTTGGATCCTCCAGAGTTTTTGAAGACGCTTCTGAAGAAATGCTCAGCCCTTTTTGAAGAAGCATCTTCAAGTTTGGACACCGTGTCAGGATTGCTCACATCCTCAACTCGAAGACTCTTAATCCTCATTATGCAACTGGGAGGCAAAACTTGTCGGCTGTATAAGACGTTCCTAATCTCTAAAATAAGTTTTATCTTACACGGTTCTTTGAACAAGTAACTCACATGCACCAGGGGGGAGGGATTGGCGTCGCTGGCGTGAGAGATGTCCACAGGCTTGGCGAGAGACAGTTCCACTGGTTTGTCTAGGAGCAAATTGGCTTCGATCTCGTAGGTGGTCTTCTCCCTAGTCCTGATCCTGCGTTTCTTGTCCAAAATTCCTCCTAGCTTGGGGTGAATGGTGGCGGGGGTAAAGCACATGTAGAAATCGCTGGTGGGGTCGAGAATTTCAAAATGGGATAGCACTACCGTGTCAGGAATCATAAGTTGGATCTGAGGCCAAATCAAGTCGATGAAAGAGTCCATCTGGTAGTCGGTGCCGGACACTTCTTTCAAGAACGCGAGGAAGTGTTTTCTATCTTCGGTAAACTTTTCATCTGAGTAAACACTATAAACCAGTAATAAAGAAATTACAAGTATTCGCTTCATTTTCGCAGGGTGGATCTAAAACAAAATCAGTGGGAACGTATACTATTAAATGAGTTATGTAAAGCTGTGATGAAATTTAAAATGATTATGTGTAATTATTTCACCAACTGCTGTTAAACAACCAGCACCAGTTAAATCGATTTGCTTACATCAACGCTCATGATATACATTTATAAAATTATTCGACGAACAATAGTTTTTTTTAAGCTTAAAACAAATACTAGAACACAGAGCTATTTTCGGGAAACAGTAATTGTTATCACTCTTTAGAAGATACTGTATAGGGAAAAACTAGGTGTGCGCAATTACTCGAGTATCGAGCTGTTTTCAAGCCGAGTTTGCCATACTCGACTTTCGGGCATAACTTCGGTTTTGCAAAATAATCGAAAGTTTATGTTGAGTAGTTACCCCGTTTCCCCAATGACATCACCATCTTAAACCTTCGCTAACAAATTTTTGTAATTCTACTTGATTAACAACAGATAAATTTATAACCTGTCACTCAATTTACACCGCTTGATTCCTTGCTACAATTTGAGATTTTCACTTACTCATTCACAGCTACTTTAACATGATTTTTTATTTTTTAATATTTTAAATCTCAATATTTTATGTGTAAACAAGAGAAAATGATAGCTGGGAGTTACACTTACGCCCCGCAGATACCAAATTGGGACCAGTACTTTTTAGTTTGAAATTGTGTTGACAAGACTGCAATTAATATGAGTCAGCCAAAAAAAAAAAAAAAAGATTTAAAAAACTTATATGTTTAATAATCGCCGTACACTGGTCATATTCAATAATCTTGAAGTACTAAAATGTTTATTTAATTAATACAAAATGTCCACACATTTTCATGAAGTAAAATGCCTAAAATTGCTATTACTATATCAGTAAATGTACTAATGTGTGACAAACTCACTCTATCCCCAATATCGCCGTACACTGGGGCTCGCCTGAAAATTACCAAAATTTAATAATACGAGGTAACTAAAATAATTTTATCCCTATGTCTTTTACTTTCATTTAAAACAAGAAAATTTAATAAATCTGACCTAATAATTTACAATTCTGATAGAAAACATTTACTTTGAAACATGTGAAAAATCCTTGCAAACATATACATGAAAGCTCTTTACACAAAAATTCTCAAAGTACATAAATTATAAGTTGTTATGTTGAAATTATATCTCATAATGCAAATTTACATCTTGGAAATTCAAAATAAACTATACAGACAATAATTGATTATTTCTTTTATACAAATAGTATTATTTTTAACTTACTTTTTCAACGAGCAGTGCTAATTTTGGAGAATAGTGCAAGAGTGAACTTTATCCTCATAATTAATGTTGCCTCCAAATCACAAGAATGCACAGGAGTGCCAACAGGTTAGTCTCGAAAACTAACAGTATTGTAACTGAATATTTTATACACATAATTATTTGTTTGATTTTACTTTTTTTTAACCTGGTTTTATCTTTGTTCAGTTTTAAAATAATTAAAAATTAAATTTAATACATTAAATCAGTACAGTGTGTAAATCGTCAGCAGGTTGAGAGTTTAGTCAAATACTGAGTAAAACTATAATGCCATATAAAAGGCGGCCTGAATTTAAAAAGACGACATCAGGTTTATTTTTAACCCAGGTTGAAATAAGTTAAATATTACCTTTTTATATTTTTTTAAAGTTATTATTGATTTTTTCATGTCTGCGTGGAAATATGATTATGTAGTACTGTTATAACGATTAACTTCTACTCTTCAAAATACTTGACTCGAAAGAGCTCGAAACTAGCTGAGCGGTATTTTTTTAACTCGCCTCAACTTTAAAGTCACTCCTCGCACACCCCAAAGAAAAGTTCCTATAAAATATTTAGAAACGATGCTGTTCAAAACAATGCATCTTTATTCGTTATCCACTACCTCTCTCATCAACTTAACGCCTCCCCGGAATTTTCAAAGCGACCCCACCTAACTGACAATATACAACCCACCGCAGTAACCAGCAGTCGTGCTCGCGGACTCACCACCACTGAGCACTCGCACATAAACCGGTGGAGCCGAAGTAATGCATAAGTATATTGCAATCCGCCGGTCGCGGCAATGTTGAAAGTGTGTAGATGTAGAAGAAAGAAAGCTGTAGTAGGAAAGTAGGAGGAAGCCAAGAGACTGGGTAGGGCAGCCTCCTGACCCCGTTACCACCCTTCGACTGCGTACGTCTCTGCGAGTGTGTGTGTGTGTGTGTGTGTGTGTGTGTGTGTGTGTGTGTGTGTGTGTGTGTGTGTGTGTGTGTGTGTGTGTGGTATGCAATTTCTTGTTGATACCGACACGGTGGTGTGAAAATACTACGGGATGATTAACTAGTACCTGGTGGACCGAGCTTTGCTCGGTAATATTTCATTTTTATCAGTTCATCCCATTATTATATAAAAAAATAGTGTTATTCCCTTAGTATATACTTTTTTAATACTTATTGCAATCTTTTTTCAACACCCTGAAAATTTCAGGGTGTTTGAAAAATGTTTGCAAGAATTGGTATATTTTACAGATGGCTATTTGCAAACAGGGTTTATGATTATTTGTGTTTTCGTTATTTATTTATTTAAAAAAAAAATAAATTTATTATCATAAATTTATTATAAATTATCATAAAAAATTATAATAAATCATAAATTTTAAAACGCTACGTTTTTGTTAAAAACTCGTAGGTACATTTTTTTCAGGACACAGAACATTTTTCAACTTGGCTTTTAATAAAGTGATTTATGACCACACGTTAGCGCTAAAAGTCACTAACTCCCCATGGTAGATCTTATAAGTTTAACAATATAACAGCTAGTTTACCCGTTTTTCGTTCGGTTGAACTGGAAAAGAGCAATGGAAACAAAAAAAAAAGATTACAATTCGAAAATGTAAAAAATATATACATAAAACCCTACGGACCAGAGGGGACTTTAAGATCAGGAAAGGCCTACAAGTACTCTGATATCATGATCTACCTAATTCGAAATTTCAGCCCAGCTTATTCAGCAGTTTTTGCGTTTATTTCTTACGTAGTATATACAGTCGTGACAGAATCCACCTCTTTTTAATATTATTACTGTTATTTTATCCGCTTTTCGCGCGGTTTGACTGGAAATTCGTAATAGTTCCCTTAGAAACCAAATAAAAATTATCAACATCAAAAAAATTAGAAAATAATATTTACTCAAAAACCCCATAGGGCCAATCCAGAGTGTATTTAAGCGACGTGAATAGGCTTACTATGAGTTGGCTGGAATCATGATTAACCTTTGTGCCAAATCTCAGCCCGGACGGCTCAAACGTTACATACATAGCCAGCCACTGTACAGCAAAAATCTGAAAAAACATATATTGCCAGCTCACAATAAAACAGCAATAAACATAATTCTTAGTTCATCCATTTTAACAACCATTGTATAGAAGCCACCTCTTCTTTAGATTGATTTTATTTGTTTAAATTCTTCTTTGATCTAAGGTAACCATGGAAACTTTTCAATTTAAAAGAATCCTATCACTTAACGTTGAAACTTTACAGGGTGAATAAATATTACCAAAATCTAAATAATATATACATACAAGGCTTCGGACCCGAGGGCTTTTATGTATAGCTTTGTAAAGGGCTTGTTCATTAAAAGATAGCTCTGAAGGAAACCCTTAAGGAGTTTCTCAAACCCTTTTATTTTGGGTATCTGCGACTGAAGAGGAGCAAAACCATCAATTTTCAGGTCTGCATTTTAAATATATTTTTCGTTGTTAGTTACTCAAATCTTATAATATATAGTACATATCTAATTAGTTTAAAATATAGACAGTTTTTTTCATGATTATTAAGCCTTAATTGTTTATTTCAACAACCGACATGACCAATACAAATAATAGACCTGAAATTAGGGCAAAAAACTAAGTTAAAAGAGAGTAAGCAAAAAATATTCCAATAGTTCTTCTAAAGAGAAGCCATAAATTAAATTTCCTGCAAAAATATGTCATTTTAAAACAATACATTCTTTGTTTCAAAAATTCATTACTGGTAGTAGTGAGTTTATATTTTGATTTAGACGTTCTCGGAAATTTTCCGTCACTAATAAACAATTAAATGAAAATCAAAACAGTTGGATTTTCATTGCTTGGCGCATCTTCACGTCTCTGTTTTAGAGTTTTCTTTTCAAAAGTAGGCCTATTGAATCTTCATGTCGATTTTACACAACATCTTCGCGCCATTTTATTGCATTCATCTTTATTAGGTCTTAACAACAACCGGTAAGAAAATGGACAAACCACTGATCTACTGATGAACTCATCATCTCTAAATAACATTTATAAAATAGCGATTTGACGTAAAAAAATTATTTAACGCTCATAATGATCAGAGGAATTAATTTTTCAAATTGAGCTTTTTTGATTCGCATATTAAATGCATGTTTGGCAAATTTTTACCTAAGCAAATAACATAGCATTTTATGAAATGTCTCTATTAAGTAGGCATATTGTTATTGGTATTTTAAAATCGACTAAATTAGGCAAACTAGCATTTAACATTTCAATATTCTTCAATATCAAGTACATTTTCAAAATACAGATTTTAAATCTTGGATTTTTTGCTTGATATTCAACTAAATATTGGTATTTGGATACTCTAAACTTTGGAACTTGCATCAATGTGATGAAACATGTATCAATTTGTAACCAGAGGCAATAGTTTGTTAGAAAATCCCATCTCCAGACCCCACCAGACGTACTTATATAGTTGATATAAGTTGTTATCTTATATCAACTTTTTTTATGTTTCATTTTTAAGACAAGAAATATATTACATTAAGTTTATTATAGACTGTGTTAGTGTCAATAAGGCAAATACCCTTCCTTATTTTCTGTTGTCTTAAACACATCAATATTTAAGAAATCAAAATCATAATGTGGATCAATGTTAACTGACTTTTGCTAGCCCTGTATTCTATGGTATATCCCTGGAACTATTTTAAATCTTGATCATCGTGTTGTTACAAACAAATGTGAATTGGAAAAAGTTTACAGATTCAAACACAGATAGTAACACGCGTTCACAGGAATTTCAAAAGCCTCCTGTACGAAGGCCTTTTATGCGATATTATCCAAACCAACAAAAGGAACATCTAGAGAACAATAGCTTTAATTTGATACCAAATATGTATAGACAAAAATATATTTTTAGGGGTCGATTTGCTCTGTACACAATCCCAGAAATTCTTTTAGTAGACTAATATAGATTCTTAGAGTAATGTTTAATAGTCTAATGTGATTCTAATGTGATTATTCCTGTCCCTATTATCAACTGTTACACATTTAATCCGGTTCAACATATTTGCATGTCTGCGTGGAAATAGGAAGGCGCTCAAATTTTCAATTATTGATTTCAATGTTTATTCTTTTGGGTTTCACTTTACTCCCACTAGGAGAAAGAATATAATAATACTCACTCTTTTTGAGCAGTATTAAAAGCGCCCAACTACAGCAGGTGGGGACGCTTGCCCGCTGATTACGCTCGCCAGCTGATGATATTATTACTCTACGCAATTCAGCTCATTAACTTCCACTTCCGTTTTGATTCCATCGAGCTTCAATTTGTTTGTTGTCACCATCGAGCTTCGTTTGTTACCTAATAGTAGTTTATGCAACGATTGTATAATGAATGTCTTTAAGCCACGAGTGAGATGTAAGTTAGGACACGAGCGAAGCGAGTGTTCTAAATGTCTCACGAGTGGCTTAAATGCATAATACAATCGTTACATACACTATTTTATCTACGACCAACAATATACGACAAAATTTCCCCCGAAGTTAAACAAAACTCATGACTTTTAATAACGATGGAATAGGTCAACTAAAATTTGAGGTTTGGTAAATAAGCAGACTGAACCATGAATCGTTGTGGAACAATCAGCTGATGGGATGAGTAAACTCAAACATGAATCGTAATGCAACAATCAGCTGATGTGCGAATTGCGTAATTGTTATTATGACACTACTTCCGTCAAATGCCGAGCTCTCATTGTTCTAGAACCAGTACTCTAAAGTGACTCCAGTACTCTAAAGTCGTCTTTAGAGTACTGCTTGGTTTTTGGTGTTTTAATGTATATCATTATAATGTTTATTGTAATACCATAATTGGTGCTTATTGCAATGTCGTAGATAAAAACATAAATGTCACACCTAGCTACGTTACAATGGACCTGAGTAATTAATTATGATCGTATTTACTGCAAGGGAATTCAAAACTGCAGTTGAATGAAAAAGTTAATACTTATTTGGTGTGAAAAGTGTCTTTCTCGCTTTCGCTAAAATTACCCCGCTCCAACTACGAGTTGTTTTCACCTAATTTGGACTAGGCCTGCGAAACCTTTCAGCATCACAATATTTAAAAATCGCTGAAGTAAAAATTATTCAAAACTTGTATATAAAAGTTAGTAAAAAATTAATTCTTGCTATTTGAACAAGGACATTTTATTTGGCACAATTAATTAGTCCCTGCTCCCGAAGCACAGTTATTAAAAATAATGCAGCTACGAAATAAAAATTACATTTTTATCATTCGCTTTCCTAATCGGATTAATTTCTTGACCATATAAAACATCACGAGTTAATAAACTAGGATTATAAGAATTTCACAAGTTGTATTGGATAATTTTGTTATTGCCAATTTGATTATCGGAGAGTGCAACTTCCCTAAATCAACAGTGTAAATAGTTCGCATAACATCCTCATTATTTCTCAACTAATACCTTAATTCACGATAAGATCTTAAATCAAGATATGTTTATCATTTAATTAAGACTGAAAATCCAATACAATCTAATAAACCTCCAATTACTGTTTGAATATTTTCTCTATAGACTTTCTCAGTTCCAACCCAGAAATCGTTCGCTTTCGAACACAATCCTCTTTAAAGCGGTGGTTTAGCGTTGAGAAACAATACTCATTACGCGCCTTTCTCGGTCTCACGCACGCTCGTATTTTAATATGGCCGAAAGCGTAAAAGGTTGGACGCATGCGCACTTTCACTGGGGCCGGGGGGCGCGTCGTGACGTCACGATCTAGATCAGCTGTTTTATGGTCAGCTGTTTTACGATGTTATAAACAGCTGTTTATTGTGACCGTAATGCGCTTTCTCTGTCTTTGATTGTCGAGATGAACGATGAAATCTCGGAAATTTTCCTTTCTAGGAATAACATTCCGCATGGCTTATCGCTAGGTCGCACATCTTACATCTGACGTAGAAGTCAATCAACATATTGTAAGGACCTCGAATGGACCGTGAATATGACGTTAAGCCTTAACGAACTGTGAAACATTTTGAAGACGTTTCGATCGGTAACTTGGAATACTGTATAAACATTCATGTATAATAACGAGTACAAGCTTCAAAAACCAAAGAGCCAAATAAACCGAAGTTCACAAACCAAAGTTATAAACGTTTTATACAAATTACAAAGTTAAAATACTATACAGTTGATTTTTTAAAGCTGTTTAAAATATAGTTACTCTATTTTCTGGACTTGTTTTAAAAATATGTTTAGTCACGATGGACGAATTCTTTTATAACAATTACCTGATAATTAATAAAACGGATAAAATTGAAGCATGCACCTTGTAATAATGCATCAAGTATTTTCTTAACTGTTAAACAACATTACGAATTCAACTTTTATAGATTACATGTTATCGGTAGTCCGGGGACCCCTAAAAAATGAATCGACCGAACAAATCCTGACCAAGCTAAAACTTTGCACAGATGTTAAATAAACCTCCCTAATTAAAATGTCAAAAGTCCCGGAAATTCCAGATGTGCTCCAGCCGCCATCTTGAAAAAAACCATTTCCGGTTCGGGTTTCTCTATGCATGTTTTAATCAACGCAAAAACTATAAGAGCGTAAATGGCGTTTTTGTAGAGGACAAATTTTCCAATAAAATAAATATTTACAATTATAATTTATTTTACTAACTTCTGATTTTAGTGATTTTATTAATTTTTTTAGCATATTTATAAGTTTGATACCCCTGCTTTTAAAAATACTAAAAATATTTAAAATGTTATGTAAAGTACAGTACCAAGGGGGTGAGGCCCTTTGATCCTAATGAGCAATAAAGTATATTCATTTCTATGAATTGTACCACAAACCTCATAGCCCGGTCGCCGAGCCATGTGACTTTGAAGTAGGGTCCCTAAGGCTACTACCACAAGTCGGATACCACAAATATAATGTTTTTTTTTTTTTTAATTTCGGCCCTGTGAACCTTCGATATTCAAAATTGATTCATGATGAAGCCTTCCGGTATTGTTATCAGTAAAACAGGTTACGTACCTTAACGTCCGCGATTCCTTTAGTAGGGCCTACATCTTTAAACTAGCACGTAGTCATTATCAAACCAGAACGTTAAATTAATTAATTAATTCCACTAAAGGATTCCTATTATATTCAAAATTGCCCAAGGATGTCAGTCTGGCATCTGCCATATTCTTGTTCAGTACATCAAATAGTAGTTCAATCCATCATAAAATTTGACCTCAAGGTTCATGTCTAATTTCTTATTTAGCGACTGGGCTATTACCGGGTCAGGATTCTTCCTGATGAAAATTCCAGTCATTTCACACCCAAACCATCAAAACTGGTTATAACACTAAAGATGTTGGTAAGCTCACAAAAATGATTCGCAACATTTTTCCGATGGTTATAATTAGTCGACTGATTTGTAGTCGATTGCGGTTCCAAGCCGCAGAGCTGTCGGCGCCGCACTGAGCGACGGTCTAGAAACGCATCGCGGCACCACAACCGGAACTGGAAACTGGTTTCCGACTCTGTTTGGCACCCGGATCCGTTAATTATACATACACGGTGATAGGAGTGCGCCTGGACTGCGTGAAATGCAACCCGCACGGCGCCGCGGCGTTGGCGATGTGTCCAGAAATATGCGGAGCGACTTCTCAATGTTGAGAGGGGGCGCCAGTCAGGAAAAATATCGCGTTTCTACCTGCTCCTCCCATAAGGCCAATACACAGAGAAGAATCTAATCTAATCTGATTCTCCTCTGTGTCCAATATAAATTTTGGAATTCCGTATAGCCTCAACTACTCAACCAAAATCGCTGATTTATAGCTCAATACCTGGTGGACCGAGCCTTGCTCGGTGTTATTTCATGTTTACCAGTTCATTCAGTTACTATAAAATAATTCAATGTCATAAAATTGATAAATAGAAACCTTTTCTATTGCTCCATGAACTCTTCATCCCACTCACTGTATTTTTCCTTGATGGCTGTAGATTACAAACAGCTGTCATGAAAACTTCATTTGTTTACACTTTCTTGTCTATTTTCGTTGCTATCATGGCAACTCATAAGCAATGTAAAATTTTACAACTTTGAAATTCATTTTATTACGTTTGTAGATTTTCTCAGGCCAAGTAATCTGCATAAAACACGTTTTTAGTGATAAATTACTTATTTCCAGACTTTGAAGGAAATCTTTAGAGCCGTTTTTGAGATAATTGTGCAAGCAAGCGAACATACATACAAGCATACAAGCATAAAAGATAACACTGCTCATATAAGAGTATATAGGATGTCAACTTTGGAATTCCGTATAGCCCTAACTACTCAACCAAAATTATATTTATAGTTATATTTATATTCTAGTTATATTTATATAGATTTAAAGCTCATTTGAAAAATTAAAAAACTATATAGTCTTTGTAGTGAACAGAATTTTCATATCCCTCTTAGTTTGGTTGTAAAAAATCGCTAAAATCGACATTTTTGAAATGTTTATGAATTTTGCTGATTGTGATATCAAAATGCTAGTCACTGAAATAGCTACGAGCTGTAAACCAACGATTTTGGATGAGCGGCTGAAGCTGAACCGAGTTTGAAAGTTAACATTAGCCTTACGGGAGAAGCAGGTAGTCGCTTTGTGATGTTGCGTAATTTGCCACAAAAGGCCCCTCGATCGGCCTGGAACCCAATCATCGGTTGAATGAGACGGACCCTCGGCTTTCTCTGCTGCCGACGTGACGAATCTCTCGATCCAAGGACACAGTGGAGTCTGTTGCAACTACAGAATCCGGGTCTGTAGTTGCTACACGGGGAAAGAGGAGAAATGGAATGCAATAAAGCGAGCTGCAAGAAGCTTGTTAAGTGTTTTCTTGCTTCGCGCACATCGATTATACTGCGCGTCAGTATAATAGCAATAACAGTTGTTTGCTGCGACCGAGTAAAACGTATATCCCATCACCAATGTAAATTTTTTGGCCGCTCCATCTTGGATCCGCCATTTTGAAATGAGGTAAGTTATTTCAAATATGGAGATGGTATTGCGACACATAATTTCAAACTAACGTTTTACGACAAATTCACTGCCGCAACCCGTTTTTAGCTATAAAACTTAGTTTTTGAAAAATTCATAATTTTTGAGATTTTTATTAGAAACATGTCAATATCTTCAAAATTAAACACCATAATTAAAAACGGGTCGCGGCTTTGAATTTGCCACAAATAGTTAGTTTAAAATGATCTATCACAACACCATCTCCATATTTGAAATAACTTACCCATTTCAAAATGGCAGATCCAAGATGGCGGCCAAAAATTTACATTGGTGAAAGTTATGTGAAAATAACTCAACAATGAATGGTATTGATTATTAGTCACTATCTAGCATTATTTTGCGATTATGGGCCTATTTTATCAATTTGTAATGTTTAAATAGGTTGAAAATATATTTATTAAAAGTACTCAGATCTTGAAAACAAATTAAAGTATTAAAAAAAGGATTGCGGCATTGTAATCAGTGAAAAACTTAGCTTAAAATGATGGGTAACCGCACCACATTTTGATGTGAAAAAAATATTTTGGGTCCAATATGGCGGATCCAAAGTGGCGGTCAAAATTGGGTACTCACACAAAATGAAGTATTAACTACTCAAAAATGGTTGGGGGTGGTAAGGGATTGATATTTGAAAACGGTGATATTTGATATATGGGAGAACGGTATTTTAAAGCAGTTTTTTTTATTTCCTTGACAATAATATGTAAACTGAAATCAAAGATAACATTTTTTAACTTACCCATTTCAAAATGGCAGATCCAAGATGGCGGCCAAAAATTTACATTGGTGAAAGTTAAGTGAAAATAACTCCGTTAATCATTACCATTTAATTTTTTTCTTTAAATCATATATTTTAAAGCCAGCTCATTGCGTAAACAGCGAGGGGTGTATGCCTCGTCGTCGCAGTTCCCGCCTGACGTCCATCGACCCCGGTGACGTAATCAGCTGATAACAGCGCGGGTGTATGCCTCGTCGCCGCAGATCCCGCCTGACGTCCATCAACCCCGGTGACGTAATCAGCTGATAACAGCGCGGGTGTATGCCTCGTCGCCGCAGTTCCCGCCTGACGTCCATCGACCCCGGTGACGTAGTCGGCTGATAACAGCGCGGGTGTATGCCTCGTCGCCGCAGTTCCCGCCTGACGTCCATCGACCCCGGTGACGTAATCAGCTGATAACATCGCGGGTGTATGCCTCGTCGCCGCAGTTCCCGCCTGACGTCCATAGACCCCGGTGACGTAGTCGGCTGATAACAGCGCGGGGTGTATGCCTCGTCGCCGCAGTTCCCGCCTGACGTCCCTCGACCCCGGTGACGTATCGGCTGATAACAGCGCGGGTGTATGCCTCGTCGCCGCAGTTCCCGCCTGACGTCCATCGACCCCGGTGACGTAGTCGGCTGATAACAGCGCGGGTGTATGCCTCGTCGCCGCAGTTCCCGCCTGACGTCCATCGACCTGGTGACGTAATCAGCTGATAACAGCGCGGGGTGTATGCCTCGTCGCCGCAGTTCCGGCCTGACGTCCATCAACCCCGGTGACGTAATCAGCTGATAACAGCGCGGGGTGTATGCCTCGTCGCCGCAGTTCCCGCCTGACGTCCATCAACCCCGGTGACGTAATCAGCTGATAACAGCGCGGGGTGTATGCCTCGTCGCCGCAGTTCCCGCCTGTCGTCCATCGACCCCGGTGACGTAATCAGCTGATAACAGCGCGGGGTGTATGCCTCGTTGCGCCAGGACCGTATGACTCGCCACTTTCACTGCGGACCCTGGGTGGGCTTTCCCCACATCCAGGCCACTCCGCTTCAGGATCCGCTTGCTTTTGGCACTCGCTAATTTATTTGCGATCGTCGGTTATGATGGGCTGCATACAAACTCGCCAACATTTTTGGGACTGTTTCTAATATTCAAACTCGCCAACTTTTAATTAGGTGGAAAAACTAGGGTCAGGAATCCGGCCGGCCATATTCAAACTCGCCAACTTTTGACCGCGGGCAGGAACCTCTTCCCCTCCCCCGGCTCGGTGCAAGTTAATTGTATGCCGGGACCCCTGCGTACAGGCCTCCGCTACTGCACCTGCATTCAAGTCTATATTCCTTAAAATCTACGCTTAACATTGCTACTTAAGAACTACTGTATTCTATAGCATGGAAATCACCTGTAGTTCGAGCAATTTCAATTCAAATAAAAATGTTAGTCAAATTAATTATAATTAAATAAATACTAAGCATTTGGAACATGTTGGTTTTAAAGCGTTCATGGTAATAAACGTTTGAAACCATATAAGAGAATGATAAATACAGTACAGCTTATTTACTATGAATTACCACATGTTAAGACGCCGATGAAACTGTTAGCTGACTAGTCGTCGATTTTTGTTGATTTTGCAGCAGTAATCTTCACTTTTCGTTTTGCGCTAAGACTCCGTATCCACTCATACTGTTTTGGCTAAACCTAAGATTGAATAAGTTAAAATTTGACAAAATTAAAAGACATTTTATTAGTACAAAATTCTACTTAGATTCATCAGAGCAAGATCAATTCAAAAGGTAAACAAAAAAACAACTGATTATAAATCATTATTAAATAATTTAAACAACCAGATGTTCATATTTCACATATTTCCAGACACATACATTGCTAGAATGATCTGATAAATATACAAATCAAATCTAGCAATGTGATTAGCGGATTTTATTTATTTTCACATTTTCCCCGTGGATGAAGGTAGGGCCTACGTCTAATTAAATTTTTCCATGCAAAGAGATAAATCGTTAAAGAAAAAAGTTATTCTCCTATATTCAATTTACAGAATTTTTTTTTCTAAACAAAAAACAAACAGGCCTATTG
Source organism: Flexamia atlantica (assembly GCA_035578135.1). Taxonomy (NCBI): domain Eukaryota; kingdom Metazoa; phylum Arthropoda; class Insecta; order Hemiptera; family Cicadellidae; genus Flexamia; species Flexamia atlantica. The sequence goes on from JAQJVK010000002.1 coordinate 66,037,026, forward strand.
CTACTTTTTTATTATTTGGACTTTTCCATCCGCTTCTAGTGTTTAAACTGTTCCTTAACAAAATTAATGTAATTTAAATTCTAGAAGCGAAAGATCAAGTCCAAATAATTAAATAGTAACCAATCCTCCGCTATCATGAATCTTAAAAATACAGTATATATTGTGTAACTTAAATGTACAGAAAATTATAAAATTGTAATTCAAAATAAACATTAAAAATAAATCCTATACTAGAGAAAATCACAGTTCGGTCAAATTGTAAGTTGACAATGAAATAAAACAAAAAATATTCTCAAATGGAAAGTATGTTAATTATTTAAAAAATATGAACAAGGTAACTTTTACATAATTTGGTAACTCACAAAAATTTTATCGGATACAAAAAAAATCATGAAAAATCACAGATAGGTTGACTGATACAAAGTGTGAAAATAAATAAAATCGCTAATTAATTACATTGCTAGATTTGATTGGTATATTTATCAGATCATTCTAGCAATGTCTAAGTGGATACGGAATCTCAGGGCAAACGAAAAATGAAGATTACTGCTCCAAAATCAACAAAAATCGACGACTAATCACCTGTTACAGTTTCATCGGCGTCTTAACATGTGGTAATTCATAGTAAATAAGCTGTACTGTATTTATCATTCTCTTATATGGTTTCAAACGTTTATTACCATGAACGCTTTAAAACCAACATGTTTCAAATGCTTAGTATTTATTTAATTATAATTAATTTGACTAACATTTTTATTTGAATTGCAATTGCTCGAACTACAAGTGATTTCAATGCTATAGAATACAGTAGTTCTTAAGTAGCAATGTTAAGCGTAGTTATTAAGGAATATAGACTTGAATGCAGGTGCAGTAGCGGAGGCCTGTACGCAGGGGTCCCGGCAAACAATTAACTGTCACCGAGCCGGGGGAGGGGAAGAGGTACCTGCCCGCGGTCAAAAGTTGGCGAGTTTGAATATGGCCGGCCGGATTCCTGACCCTAGTTTTTGCACCTAATTAAAAGTTGGCGAGTTTGTATATTAGAAACAGTCCCAAAAATGTTGGCGAGTTTGAACGTACCCGGTTATGATGTCAGATTCGCCGGGTCGGCGTGTTTGGGGCCGAAGCCCCGGAGCCACTCCCGGGCGAATTTACATAACGAAATTTCTTTCTGGATTTATCACTCGCAGTCTGTTTTGTCCCGGTTTCGAATTAGCATAAGGTCCAGGGTTGTGAAAACAGTTCGTAATTTGCGCGTTATTGGCCGTTAAAGAGGTTCGGATGGTTTGCCAATGGAAGAGTCCGGGTGGTTAGAGGGAAAGACATAAACAGCTGGGAAAGTGAGAAATTGCGTCACTAAAAGTTTTACTTTATGACTTGTTCTTTTTATGACTTCCATTTCCTGGTTTAGCGAATTTCCCCTATTAGGATATTTGTTTTGAGGTCCTTAGACGCCAAAAACACCATTCGTTAATTTTCATAAATAAATAAATATACAGGGTGTTTGTACGAAAAACCCTTACAGACTTCGGGATATGGTTACTTACATCAAAACTAAGAAAAAAGTTCCTATAAACATGGGGTCCTAAAATGCGCGGTTATCCGTCTGTCGGTCTGTATGTGTTTTTAACATGATTTTGCATAACTTTGGAACTACTAAGGATATCAACTTCGAACTTAGTAAGTTTCTACTTTGTACCATTTCAAAATGGCGACCATTTTTATATTTTAAAACGTAATATCTTAAAACCCGTAAATTTTACAAAAATCATACGAGGTACAAAAAAGTTGCGCAATTTGATTTCACACAATACTATATAAAGATTATTAAGATCGAACTACAATTAATGGAGTTATTGCAATTTCTTCAACAGAATACATGCTTGAAAATGGTAGTTATAGCAAATTTGCTTGAATTTTGAGTTTTTCCACTTGGTTTCACCCGTGAAAAACAGAAATACTTTACTGGATTCATGACTCAATGTTTAGGTTGCCTTAACAACTACATAAGCTTCCCTAATTATGATGTACCTACTATGAGGCGTGTATACGCACGTGCTGCCCTATGGCAGCAAACCTGCATACTCATTTCCCATATTATGTTTATGGAGAATTTGTAGTATTCTCATTTTAGGATTTAAGTTAATTTTACTTGATTTTAGGTCCCGTCTATGATTAATTTAAGCATTTGAAATTCGCTGAGTATGCAGGTCTGCAGCAACCGGGGTATTTTGTTATTTTTATTTAAAGTTAAAGCATATGTTTCCTTTTTGTGGTAAATTTACGGTGAAATTCTATATCTCGCTTATTTCTGAACATATTTTAACTAAACTTGTTTTTTGGGTTCATCTAGAATCTATCTATACAAGTGAATCTATATACAAGTGAGTGTGTAAAGTGAAGCCCCTTCCCTTAAATGACATTTGTATAGAAAAGAACCAATCAGAGAAGAGGCAATCCATATGTTCCCAGGGATGGTTCACAGCCATCCCCGTTAGTGATTTCAAATGATAATATACTATATGATATGAAGAATAATTAAAGCATGCGTAGATGCATTAATCTGTCTTACGAACTATTTGTTTGCTTATTGTAAAGCTCGCGTACATTTTACTTACACTGTAAACAAACATAACCATAATTTGCTTTGTCAACATGCGTTCAGTTCCAGCTCCAGATTTTACGCTCTTTTACGCAGATTGTTATGCTCTTTGTAGTTCTGTACCAATAACATAAGGTACTCATGTGACACAGCCTGCCAACATTACAGCTGATGCAGGAGACGGGGCTTCACTTTACACTCTCACTGAATGAAGTATAATAGTCTAAACTCCCCAAAATTTTCATTTTTGTCGCAGCAAACCTGCATACTCATTCCCCATGTTTCCCTTATTATGGGAAATAAAGAAAAAGCTATATCTTCCTTATTTATTAACATATCTTGATAAAACTTGGTACATAGCTCTTTCTAGTTCAGATATACTAAATATTGCATTAAAATCGCATAGTTTTAGCATGCCTGTTGCAACAAACCTGCATACTCATTCTCCATTGGCCCATATTATACTTTGCAAAACGGAAACTAGCACTAATAGTATAGGTGTAAAACCACGTAGAAGTTAACGCTAGCCGCAAAAAGGGAAAAAGTCATGGATATGTTCCTTTTCTGCAGTTAGCGCGAACTTGTAAGTGC